>OY757309.1:158319117-159519117 GCA_963583905.1 Stenurella melanura
GCTATAGATCTACGTTCCCAGGAATGCATTAATTATTCGAAGGGCAAAGATCCTTTCAGATAGCCAGGCAGCGTTAAAATCTCTCAGGTTCTATATATATGAGTCTAAAATTGCCTGGAAATGCAAACAATCCCTGAAGCAACTGGCAAAAAACAACAATGTTACCTTAATGTTGTTGCCAGAGCATGAGAGAATAGTAGAAAATACATCAGCCGACACCCTTGCAAAAGAAGCTGCTGAAGCCCCATTTTCGTGGCTTATTCAAGGGCCACATAAGGGAGGAGATCCTAAAACGGGAAAATAAATAGAGAGTCCTACTGGAGGAAACACCAGGCCAGAGACGGGCGGAAAAGTTCTTAACTTGTTAGATAAAGAATGCCCAGGGCTTCTCGAACTCGAAAAGTCCGACTTACGGCTGATAAGAGGCCATTTTCCCTTGAGATAGCATCTTAAGAATATGGACAAGGCAGACAATGATATGTGCAGAATCTGTGGTACTTCAATAGGCTAAAATACCTATAAAAAGTGGAATTAACGCCTGAAGACATACGGAAAGTAGCTGCCAGGAAAATCACAAACTTTGTAAAAAGCTTGGGAATCCTGCACAACAACTAATGGTAGGGTAAGTCACAAAAGCTCTTTTAGGTCGATGTGAGGAAGGGCTTGAAGAGCCGAGCGACCCCCTAAACAATCTACAATATACAAAAAAAGTAAATTATTTGTAAGATCATATAAATGAAACGAAAATCTTAACAATGTTTTATGAGGAAAGTAAAATTTGGACGAAGATAAAGCTATAGCAATAATATTTTTGTATTTGAAGACCATTGACGTAAGTAATCATTAGAGAAATTATCAGAGTATGGGTTAATTGATGTGGTTTCAACATGGTCTAAAAATTATCTAGTTGGCAGAAAAAGAGAGTTAAATGGGAGACATTATATCCGATGAGGAGTGGATTGAAAGTGGTGTCTTGCAAGGAAGTATATTGGGTCCTCTTTTGTTTATATTGTATATAGGTAAACGAAATAGAGCAGATTATAAAATGCTGTATATTTCATTTGTTTGCAGATGATGCTATGATCTATATATCTGGTAAGGATTAATTTGACATTGACAGGAAATTAAATGAAGGCATGAGCAATATAGCAAATTGGTTAGAAATAAATAAATTATTATAATTGTATGCAGAACAGACAAAAGCAATGGTTTGAGCTAAACGGAGTATTATAAAATGCGTGGCCCGATTTTAAAATTGATGTTGGAAACATCAAATACTTGGGTATAACAGTTGATAGAAAATTAGGTTTCACAGAACATGTAAACCATGGGGGAGCTGTACCGAAGTGCTAAATATTTAAGATAATGGGCCAGATGTAGAGTTTATAACACAATTATGCTGCCACATTTTTATCTTGTCGGAACAATATTTCATCTGCCAACTACAGTGGTTGAGGAAAGACTGCAACGATGCCAAAATAGAGCAATGTTAAAAATATACTCCCATTAGGGAGATTCTGCATAAGTTGCTTTGGGTAGGGGTTGGAAACTTGAGTGAAACTAACTTTCTAATTTGTATCCACTAGATTAGAAAGGAAAATATGCCCGATTATTTTAGTGGATTTTTGAACACCATACAATGCAAGAACTCGTGATAATTTTATACCGATAATAAGAAATACCAATCTACCCAAAATTCAGTGTTTTTAGGGCTCTAATTAATTATAATAACATACCAAATAATATGAAAGTAAATACTTATTAATAATAATAATAATAAAACTAAACTATATATACATATTTCATTAAACAGTTATGTGTTTGTAAAGCAATTTTCTTTCCTCTTACGCTAAATAAAGAATATTATTCTTATTATGTTGCACTGTTCCTGTTGGCTACTTTTTGCCGTATAATATGTTCGACAACATCATGATATCTGTACAGACTCCCTCTTAGACGCATACTCTTACCAAAGCTCTTTCCCATCGGCTCTTTAGTGACATCAGCCCAACATTTTGCAGGCCTGGTTTTCCCTGTCCTACATTGTCCTCTCTCTGGTTGATGTGACTAAGAATAAGATTACTCGCGAGAATGTGATATTGAAAAGTCGATTTGGGAGGGCGCATTTTTAGGGGAATCGACCTGTTGGTGAGATGGGGTAGATAGTTCATAGCTAACGTCTCTAGACTCGCATTTTGGAAACGCCAATATGCCGTTTGTCTGTCTCCATAGCAGTCCATGTCTCGTATGCGTACAGAAAGATGGAGAAAACTAAAATGTTAGCAAGTCTGACCTTTGTAATTCCTAATATTCCTGCCATGTCAAATTTCACACAACTGACAAGTTGTTGATTTTGCCATCTAAGTTCTTCGTTCGTGCAGTTAGTAGGGGAATAAAATAGTGATATGGATCTAGTTGATCTTGTGGATGTTCGAATAATTGTCTAAATATTTGTGTAAAAGTATTACTACACTTTCTTGCTATATTGCTCATAAAACTGTATGTAGAGAGATTAGGTAATTGTTGTATTCCTATACGTGTATACTAATAGTAATTATGAATATCAAGTACCAAGCTCCTTTAATTGTTGTCAACGTTATGTAAGACTTTACGCTTGCGTTTTCAAGTTATTGGATAAGGCTGAACATAAAATCCTAGGCTAAGCAGATGAATTAGTTGACCTAGTTCAGGGTAAACTTAACAAAACAGTAAGGAAAAGTGTTGCAGCATACAATAAACGTTATAGCAAAATGTCGAATAAGGAGGGATGAGACATTAATGCTGCGTGTATGTGTTTGTGAGATACTTATCTTTCCATCTGTCATCATCGGATGGGAAGTATATGCGCCTGTGATATGCTTCTTTTAAGTTTCCATGCTTCTTTCAAATTTCAGGCGTTTGTGGGATGCTGCTTTTTAGTTTCCGTCTGTGATCATCTTCTCATCTATTCTTCTTCTGAGTTTTCTGCTTCCTCTCTTTCTGAATCTGGTACTGTGTATATCTTTATTGTATTCCGTCTTTTGCTTTGCCGTTCTTTCCCTGTAAATAATCCTTTTCTAGTCTATCCATGATCCTCTCTATTGTTGTTATCCATATGTAGTATGGCCTAACTATTTTCAGTTTGTTGCTGTTCAGTCTTGGCGCTTTCTTTAGTATGTGTGTTATATCTCGTCTTTGCACGTGTCCCAAATATTTCATTTCACATGATTCTACGTTTTCTATCGTTTTTGTGGTTTCCTTGTATTTGCTAGCGGTTGTATAATGTCCTCTTCAGTTATTCTCAGACTTCTTCTATTCGTCCTTGTGGTTGCTGCGGTTTTGACACCGTAGGTCATCATAGGCATTGTGATGGTCGTGTATATCTTTTTAGTTAGACTTCATGGTGGTTTATTTTCCTCGATGAAATGTAGTATAGCTCTTGTGACTCTGAAGGTCGTTTTGATTCTTTCCCTTATAGTTTCCTTCCTTTTCAGTTGATTCGTTAGATACGTTGCTATCTATTTCATTATGTTCGTGGTTCTCAGGGTGTAGTCTCCTATTTTGTATTTTTCGCCACTAGTTGGACTTGTTTTTGTGAGTGAGTCTCGCACTATTATTAGGCTCTATTTGAAGTTTATTTTCATTCCAGAGGAGTCCAGATATGGTGTCATGGTTCTTAGAAATTTAACGATGTCTTGTTCTTCTTCAGTGATGATGAGTAGTATATCATCGGCATATGCAAGCACGATGGAAGGTCTTATCGTTTCAAAGTGTTGGTTGAAATTTTGACTATCCTTTATTGTGTTTTCTATCACTTGTTCCAAGACTGTGGTGAATATTCGGGCAGATAGCGGACATCTTTGTTTGACTAATATGTTCTTCATTCTTGGTTCCGTCGTCTGCCCAAACCATTGTATTGCGGTGTTTTCGTGTAGGCATGCTTTTACTATCCTGTTTATTAGATAGTGGGGCACATCCCTGTTAAGTAAAGTGTTGACTAGAGCCTCATGACTTATGGTATCAAATACCTTTTGGAGGTAATTGAGACTATATGTAGTTTTGTTCCTTCTTTCCACTTTTCTTCTAGGATTCGTCGTCCATGGATCTGCCTTTGATAAATGCCGCTTGGTTGTCTGGTAGTTCGCCGATGTATTTTCCATTTCTTTGAGAAGGAATTGTGCGTAATATTTATACCCTACACTACAGAGTGTAGTGGTCTACGTTTTGTGGTGATTTGGTTTTAGGGAGCAGTATTTGTATGGCTGTGTTCCACTCCGCAGGCAGGGGTGTGGTTTCCATCCATGCGTTGGTGATGATTTTTAGGATTAGCTGCTTTATGTTGTCCGATCCGTAGTGTAGTAGTTCGTTGCTTAATTTGTCTATTCCGGGTGCCGTGTTTCTCTTAGCTCTGGCCCTTATTTCTGGTATTTCTTCCTTTGATGAACAGAACATTATGCTCTCAGAAATATAAACTAGAAATATATACTGAGGACCTGAAATGCATTTGCAAGTGGGTAAAAGACAGCCGACATCTTATTACGTGTGAATGCGAGATCTAGATCATTGAAGAGAATAACTGGAAAAAAATTATCTTCAGAAGAGCATAACATTGAACTAATGATGGGGTTGGACGCGTTAGTGTAAAAAAACAGGTAACTGAAATAGGTGCTATAAGGGAAATGAGAGATCATCTGAGAGGCTGCAGTGATACTAGTAAACTTACTTAGCCCACAAAAATATCTCTGATTTAATTACTACTTTTACTTCCACATCCACGTAGTGGATTGGAAGTATAGTAATCGCAAAAAAAATTTCAAAATTTTTATTCGTGAAATAGGTTTAGAATGTCATGAAACGTCGAGATTTTAAATTTGAGCGAAAAAAATTTTCTGTCTGTCTGTCGGTCTGTCGGTCTGTCTGTCTGTCTGTCTGTAACTTTTTTTTGTCCGCACGCTTTCTCCGGAACGGTTTAAGATATTGACCTGAAATTTTGTACATGTATATATTATAACGAGATCTGGAACTGGATTGTTTTTTGAGGAAAGCCGGTGAAGGGTTGGGGGTTAAATAGGGGGAAATAAGTAAAGCAAGCTTGTAAGAGTACAGAAACTTGAAATTCGGTGTATGTACTAGAAGTTAAGGCCTCAGATTTTTTTATAATATTTTTCAACCCCCCACCACCCCTACCCCATTAAAGGGGTTGATAAAATAAAGTTGAGAAATTCATTTGAAATTTCGTACACGTATGTATTATAACGATGTCTAGAATTAGATTATATTTTGGGATGATTCCGTTGAAGGGTTGGGGGTTAATTTGGGGTAAATAGAGGAATATAAGTAAAACAAGTTGGTAAGAGTACAGAAACTTGAAATTCGGTGTATGTACTAGAAGCCAAAGCGTCAGATTTTTTAATTATATTTTTCAACCCCCACCACCCCACCCCTACTCCAATTTGAAAAGGGTTGATAAAATAAAATTGAGATATGCATTTGAAATTTTCTACACGTATGTATTATAACGACATCTGGAACTATATTATATTTTGAGATAATTCCGTTGAAGGGTTGGGGTTAAATAGGGGTAAATAGGGGAAAATAAATAAAGCAAGCTGGTAAGACTACAGAAACTTGAAATTCGGTGTATGTACTAGAAGCCAAGGTCTCAGATTATTTATAATATTTTTCAACCCCCACCACCCCTACTTCATTATTAAAAGGGTTGATAAAATAAAATCGAGATATTCATTTGAAATTTGGTACACGTATGAATTATAACGACATCTGGAACTAGATTATATTTTGAGATGATTCCGTTGAAGGGTTGGGGGTTATTTAGGGGTCAATAGGGGGAAATAAGTAAAGCAAGCTGGTATGAGTACAAAAACTTGAAATTCGGTGTATGTACAAGAAGTTAAGGCCTCAGATTTTTTTATAATATTTTTCAACCCCCCCACCACCCCTACCCCATTAATGGGGTTGACAAAATAAAGTTGAGATATTCATTTGAAATTTCGTACACGTATGTATTATAACGACGTCTGGAATTAGTTTATATTTTGAGATGATTCCGTTGAAGGGTTGGGGGTTAATTTGGGGTAAATAGATGAATATAAGTAAAACGTTGGTAAGACTACAGAAACTTGAAATTCAGTGTATGTACTAGAAGCCACAGCGTCAGATTTTCTTATAATATTTTTCAACCCAACCACCCCTACTCCAATATGAAAAGGGTTGATAAAATAAAATTGAGATATTCATTTGAAATTTGGTACACGTATGTATTATAACGACGTCTGAAACTAGATCATAATTTGAGATGATGCCGTTGAAGGGTTGGGGGTTAAATAGGGGCAAATAGGGGAAAATAAGTAAAGCAAGCTGGTAACACTACAGAAATTTGGGATTCGGTGTATATACTAGAAACCAAGGCCTCAGATTTCTTTCTAATATTTTTCAAACTCTACCACCTCCGCTTCATTATTAATGGGTTTGATAACATCAAATTGAGATATTCACTTGAAAGTTAGTACACGTATGTATTGTAGTGACATCTGATTGATATGACTCCATTGAGGTGGTAGGTTGTAAATAGTGGAAAATAAGTACGGTAAACTAGAAACTTCATTTTTAACGTATATGGTAGAAACCAACTCCTCAAACTTTTCTATGACATCTACCCCAAATATTATTAAAATTCTATGACCAATAATTTCCATATACTAGAGTGCAAATATAGTCAAGATGTTTCCTTTAAAGTGACTTGGACGAATAATCTGGATGTGGAAGTAGTGATTCCTTAGGCAGCGGTTTTACTTTTGTCTTTGTCCAATAGTGTCATAATATTTCCAGTTTCTTCATATACTTCGTATAATTATATTACAGTTACATCACACGTACAGGTCAAAATTATTCACAGATCCACTTGAGTCTTATTTAGTCGCTTCGTTTCCTATCAGTTATAACCCTACTGGTTTTATTATGATCAAATAATAGTTTAATTATTTAAAATAATTATTTATTACTGTTTTCTGTGGACCATGATCGTGACATCTATTAGATAAACAATTGATAATAAAACAAGAAAACAATTATTATTTTGTTTAACTTGCTCCAACTCAAGGATGAAGCAATGAATTTATTTCAAATTTTGACTGAGTCTTATTACTTATTTTTTTCTTTCTATGATTTTAATAAATGTGGAAAATATTAATTATTATTGCGGAAGTAGGTGTAGCAAGTGGAAAGCGTTTTCATCGGTAGAAACAACTATTGAGAAAAGTGATACGAAATACATATAAAAGATGGTGGTAACTTTTTTATTTGAAATTTAGTAAAAGAAAATTTCATGTGTAAATACTTCACCAATGAACTAATATTATACAATGGACAAAACAGCTTGCTGGGTATGCACTGTGCATTTTTGATTCAACTAAATGTTGTAATTTAATATTTAGTTCAACTTAAACAGGTTTTACACACAAAAGACAATTTCCCAATATTTGTGTTATGCTGAAGACACTGATTTACGGTAAACTTCTGTACCGTATATTTCTATAAATATTTAATCTTATTATAATATCTACGAGGACGAAAATAACATAATTTAATGCAACTTGAAATAATAATCTCTCCAATTTATCTGTTTATATTAATTTATAGACACAATAGCTTGACAATAGACGGGCATAATATTTAATTTGTTCTGATTAAACGATACAGAATGGGTCAGATGTTAACTGGCACAATCTAACTGTATACCCTATAAATTTTACACTCAGACTTGGTAGTAAACAATAATGCATGACATCATGCGATATAAAGATATTTTTGATAAATTTTGATTAATGCTCAGAGTATCGCCAATATTTACTTATTGACAGTTATTTTCAGTTCATTCGAAATCAACTCGTATAGCGGGCGTCCACGAAATGTAGAACACCTCCACTTTTTTCTCTATTATTCAAGATGTAAATTTGAAATTATGGTACAGGACATTTGATACCAAAACAGTTTTTTTTGCTATATTGCGAAATACAATTTTTACATTTGAGAATGCAAAAGAATTTCGCAATAGAGTATCAAACAACATTTTTTCGAAAACTGTCTCCCACAGTTAAAAATTTTGTCATTTACAATTAATTTATTTGACATGTAGGTTGTTTACAATTGGCTGCATATGTTTTAATACCAAATATTCTTTAGTGCGTTAGTAATGATAACAACACAATAAAGAAGGTTTAAGAAATAATCAACAATTCTATTAACCTTTATGGGGCGGGCTATTGCCTCCAGTAATTCGGGAAAACATCTGTTCTATGTCTTTTTTTGTTCAGCTGAATGTAATTATTACTATATTTCCGGAACACATTTTACAATCGGGAATTTTCAGGACAAATTCACATCACGTTGCTATAGTAATATAAATAAAACATATTATTTGATTTATATAACTTATTGAAATATAAAATGAAACGTTGAGTTATATATATCTTTCAATTATTCAGGATGGCTTATCAAAATAGATTATTATGCTTTATTTGTAATCGACAGTTTAATAAATAATTTAAGAAATTACGTAAAATCGCGTTTTTTAAATTTTGAATTTTGGCGTTTCGACCGGGTGTATTTTCAAAATAAAGACATTTTGGAACTTTATCTATAACAGTTTTTTTCGAGAATGACCTGAAGATTCTATGCCTTGAATTTGCAACGATTCCGTCGACAACAAAGTTACCCATGCATTTGGTGCGGGGTCCTTTATATTTTTGTTGAAAATATTTATTATTTTAAACGGATTAACTGATTCTACCATCTATAATTTCACTCATTTTTATTGGTGAATGTAGACAAGAAACTGTCATTTTGACATTTCATAAATATCATGTAAAAGTCAACTTTTAATGACAGTTTTCGAAAAATACATCTTTTTTATTGGTACCCTATTTTACTTATTTAAAGTACGCCTCAGAGTGTTTAAATCCAACTTTTAAAAACGCGCGTGTTTTAAAGGTTACCATGACAACAACTACGACCCGAGTCAAAATGTCAACTTTTTAATTATTGATCTGACAGGATTTTTTGCGGTATTAACCGCGAATCTGACGTAGTGACAATAATTAATCCTATGTGACAGATTGCAAATTAATTTTTGCATTCCTCATTTGACACTGACAGGTATCCTGATTTCACATCACGAATTCAACCATTTTACATTCTTAACTCTTATTTCCATTTTTTGTAGCGTGCCGTCGTGCTCGAAAAATCGCGCGTGTTTTAAAGACCTTATTATCCACTTATACTTTAATATACTATTTTGACATAGCCGGACCCAAAATTACACTTTAACCGCAAGTACTATTTACTTTTTTATTTTAAATATAATTCAATATATTTCTTGATCATATCATAGAGGTTTACATTACCTTTAGACTGCTTTTTCAAAATTAAAATCTAGTCAGAAATGACTTTTAAAATTACTATGCTTATTACTAATTACTGACAAATATACTGAAACTTCATTGTCATCTTCAAATTCAAACTGTAGTTTCACGTCCATTTATGGACCGATTTTAAATTTTAAAATTGCGATTGAAAACTGATTTAAAGCTCTACCGAAAATATATAGTGTCATTTAAAAAAGTGAATTTTGAACCGTGTATTTTTTATAAAATCCGACCGATTGGGTTAATTCCTCGGTAATTGTTAATAAGGCTGATGGAGACTTACGTATTTGCATGGATCCCAAAGATCTAAATAAAGTTATAAAAAGAGAATATTTTCCTTTGCCTACTGAAGAATTTTACTGTAAAAACATTTTTAAAAAGTAACATTTATAATGACCAGGGTGTTTATTATTAAACATTTCATAAATCTCCTATTGATTTCTTGTTTTGTTACCGCATACAATCAAAATTAGAATATGTATTCTCTGAGTTCCTGTTAAATGGGCCATAATAAAGTTGAATAAATATAGAAATCTTATTAAATAACACTGATCCGTATGAGTAACTTAGAATAAAGTGAGACTAATTGGAAATAAAAATATTCCATGGCCCACTTAATAGTTTTTCTAAGGCACATTAAAACGGTGTTTTTTCTTTATGTTCCTTTTTTACTAATTTATAGGTGTTTATTTAAAACTCTTGGTGGTTACAATTTTGTATTTAAAGCTTTAAAAGCAACAATGAATCAGTTTCAATTTCTCCTCAATGCCAATAATTTAGCAAAAATACTTCAACTGAGTTTAAGGACAAAATTTTACATTTTCAAAATTAATTTTCTCAATATTTAATGCAAATTTACAGAAATTTGTACTAGCGCGCATGATGGAATTTGTACGTCGTCAAACTGGTATACCGGAATAATCTATATTTTAATATATTTAATATTCAATAATATTTTATCGATGATGACGGAAAACATGAAACTTGTGAAAATTGCAATGCTACCTAATTTATAACACAATGAATTTATCGAAAGTATACTATTTTCAGTGAAAACACCTATTCACAAAACCGCTGCTATGCGGCGTCGTTATGGTGTCGGTGTGTGAACTTGTATAGAAAACGTGGCGATAGAATTAGTGCGCGAATAATGCTGCCTTCATAAATATGATATGTATTTTGTTCAATGCTAAATTCCTAAAAACCAAATTGTAACTAAATTAAAATTGTGTACAATTTACAGGGTAAAAACAGATTTGTCTGTTTAAGTAAAGTTATTGTGTTGATTTCTTTTTTTGGTTAAATTAGAAAAATACTGTTCATTCAAAATATTACTTATGTGTTCTAAGACACAGCCAGTTTAGAAGCAATTAAATAATGTATTTGTTAATTGTTTAAATTTGATACTTAATTTGTTTCTCGTAAACAAAACTTGTCTAATCACAAAAAAGGATATGATGAAATAAATACTTATGGTAAGACACATATTTATTATGTTCGATTCACAGCATATTTTAAAGAATTTGCACTAGGCTGCACTAACCAATCAAAGGAACAAATTTAAAAGGTAGAGTTTTTTGAAAAATGTTTCTTGAAGAACTCATCATTTTTGTATAGGTCTTCATCAGGAAGTCTTCACCTCTGCGTGACGTTCATTTCAACATCAGAGAAGACCAGGTCGGATCTGTGAGCAACGCACCATATACAAAGAATATCTCTTTGTAAACAATCCTTCAGATGGACCCAGAGTCCATTACTATTACCAGTATTGGCATTTACTCCATCAGTTGCAAGGCCTGTAAGTTTTTCTTTAGCCAATTGATAAATTTTTAAATCCAAAAACAAAATCTTAATAGCTTCCGAAAGGCCTTCAGCATCTCATTTCTCGGATTGCTTTTCTCCTAAAAATACTGATTTCATTTCCTTATTTTTAGCGGCAGCGACATACAAAGGTTCTGGTTCTATTCGGTCTATTGTCCAGGCCTCGTTGATTTTTCTCCTTTTGCCTTATTTTTCGACATCAGCACTAATGCCTGCCACTAGAAGGCACTAAGACCTTCATTAAGCGGCACTAGTGCCGTCTAGTTTATTTCTTAAAATATGCCGTGGGTCGATTATATGTGGGTTAAAACAAAAAATGTACATAATTATTAGCTTTCTTAGAATAAGAATACAAGCTTTCCAATAACACAAATAACTCTTGTCTTAAACCGCTTTGTTTAGCTTCGTATAGTTCTTAGTTAGTTTAATTAAACAATGACGTTTGTTTTAAGACCGTTACTTAAATATTTCAAAAAACAAAATATTTTCTTCTGTGCTGTTAAGAATTAACCAATCAGAACCAACAAAATAATCGTGTAGAAATATTACCCTTTCACAGCAATCACGAACTAGTGTTATACAGTGCCATTCCACTTGGCAACTTCTACCATTATTTTCCAGTTCTGTGTTGAAGTAGGTGTAGATCTAAAGCAGAGTTTTCTTTTATGCGGTTTTGTATGTAATATTAATAGCTACAATGTTGAATTCATGTTTTAATTTACATGTAAGAAGTTATGAAACTGGTGTATCAGAAGTGACTAAGATACCATAGATTTCTTTTTATTTAATACTAACAGCCCTGGAGTTGCATTTATGGGCTTAAATATGGCGTAAAGTGTTTCGATATCAGAAATATAACATTCTATCCTCAAAAAATTTATATTAGATACCTACTTACCTAATTTAATGTCGCATATGTTGGATCGGCGAATGTAAAGTTTAAAAAAAAGTGATGTTTAATTTAATATTTAGCATACCAAAAGGGATGAATAAAAAATGGAAACGGAAACATGCCCATTCGATTTGTCAACATAATTATGTATAAGTAGTAGTATTAATATTTGTATTGTGAACATTACCTGCAAGCAAACGCATTAGTCAAAATTGAACTGTGTAAGTTGTTACTTTGTCACAATCAGTAGTGATATAAATTAAAACATATATTCACAATTACACTTTGTTGTTGATAACTGATTTCTTACGGCTGTCATATGTTAATAATAATCTATACCAAATAGTATTGTAGTTTGAAACAGTATGAGGTAATTCAGTTGAAAATGTTTTTAATTGTAATTTTCATGTTACTGCAATCTCAGCTCTAAACGTACCGTGCCGTTTTCTAACGACAAAACAAGGATTCGCTTTTTGAATCGTCTGAAAATCAAATGTTTATGGTGTCGAGGTTGCAGTACCATGAAAATTACAACAGAAATAATTTTATAACTGAAACATCTCGATTGAGATTACAAAACTATTTGGCAGAGGTATATAACATATTTCTTAAGTTAACCAAAAATAAGTACATTCAAAGAAAATGAAAATCGACAACAAATAAATCATTTAGCTGTAATAAATAACTATTTTTCAAATATGATGGTAGACGTTATTTATAAATCACCAATATAATGTAAACTTCTTACCGATGTATGCGTTTAGATAACACTAACATGACAACAGTGTTTTGTTAAGGTGAATAAACTTCTAATTTATTTTAAAGAATGATCAATTTAATAAGATGTCATATTTCTTTTCATATAACAAAATAATTTATTAAGTCAATAATTAATATTATGTTGACTAAAAGAGGTAAGCTGATAAAGTATTTATTTGACTTGTATATTTACTTGTGGACATATGACATTCTTATTCGTTCCAATTAAATATAATTTGTTGAAATTAAACAATGTTTTTTCTTCGTGTACATATGGTAACATTACGAAAAACTCGTCCTTAACAAATTGTAACATCTATAGATGTATAAGTAATTTAGTTTTTTGTTTGACTGGTATTTATTCTAATCTGCCTGACATGTTTCGGTCTCGCGACCATTATCAAAGAGTCTTAATAACCTATTAAGAATTTTTAATAATGGTCGTGAGGACGACCTGACAAATCTGGGTAAACACCAGTGGAACAGAAAACCAATCGCATATACCCATTACTTGTTCTACTTAAAAAGTTTCTTCAAGAATCTATCGCAGATTCAATTCGAATAATATATACTCATGATACTCAAAAAAATGTATTAAAAAGTTAAAAAAAATAGAGAAGAGCTGCTATACTTAATAGAACCCTTTGTTATGATAATGCATTGCATGCATTGAAATAGAAATTACGTATATTTAAGTAGTTGAAGCATTGCCTCATGTATGAGAGATAAAATGTAATATTAAAATCATTCACTCGAATTATATAGAAATACTAGAGTAACCATTATACAGGGTGGACTATTGAAAACGAAACACTCCTGTTTTGGGACACTTAGACTAGTTTCTGGAAAAAATTCTTGGACATGTCGATTCTTGATATTTGGGGGACAGCTGTTGATGTCAAATTTGACACATCAACCCACTAGCACCAGCAAACCCTAACTCAAGAATTTAAATAGGAAAATAGGATCGAGCGACCCCTCATTTGAAGCGTCTCTCAATTCTCTATGCGACAGCATGGTCGAAATTATCTTTTTTCAATTTTATTTCGTGCCCATGAAAACCACCTTCTAGATTAACTAAGGTGGGGGTGTTGTTTGGGAAAATCCTGAAACACATCACCCTTCATCTGTTGAACGGTACATTTTGATGTCAAATTTGGGTCAACCCCCTGCCCCCACAAAAATAAAAATTACGGTAAGGTAGTCGAATGACCCCTCACTTCTCTATGCGAGTGCATAATTGTTTTTAGGTTTGGTTGTGTTATGTTTTAAACAACTGATAATCTGCTTATTAATTTAAGTTTTAAAAAAGTACGCATTTTATATTTTCCTTCGGTGTTTATAAACACCTCCCGAGATTCAGATACAGTGATTTGAAAGCACCTTCTGTCCTGAATACTAGACGGTTAAATTTTTTCAAATTTATTAGTAGTTTAGTAGTCAGGGTAGAAAGGGCTTTCAAATCACTGTATCTGAGTCTCGAGACGTCTTTATAAACACCGAAGGTAAATCAAAATGTATTGCGTACTTTCATAAAAATTTCGATTAACAACTTTCACAAATTTATTGATAAATAGCAGATTTGTTCAAGATAGCTTAATAGTAACATTTAGAATACAATTTTCGAATTGCACTACAAAATAGATTTCCAGATTTTCCAGTACGACGCGTGGAAATCTTTCAGAGCGGGAACGCCGCGTTTTTGAAAATTTTTGCAGAGGAAAAAAGTTGCAGATTAGGCGCAATTAAGCCATACAAGAAGTTACAAGAGGATGTGTATAAATTCATTTCTTGTACGCGAGCACCTAGACCATAACTTTTTTATTTACTAATCGATTTTGTTTTAAGGTAGAACCCTCTTTTAGCTAACACTAATTTACTGTTTAAATTTCAGTAAAATCGGATTTTTCTTTCTTTAGTTATCGTGCTTAGAATAAACGTGACGGACGGACGGACATACAAACGGATGGACATTTTGAAAGTTGCTCAGACCTCGATCGCTAACACTACGATATGAACTATATTTCTGGTTTTAGAAATGAGCCTATCAGAGCCCACTCTTCGTTTTGTATTTGTGACATTTTCTTATCCACAAAAATGTCCATTGGCAAAATAATATTATTATTATATTACTATGAAATACATTTTAGATTTGAACACTATGTATAAAGGATAATTTAAAGTATGTAGGCTGTAATTCCACTTAACTTTCTTTGACTGCTTAGCCTTATTAAGCGTTCCAATTTAAAAGGAATTCAAATATTAATAGTTTCCTGTTCCTGCTCTGTGTACAGAAAACTTTGTAATTAGTAATCTTGAAATCTAGTGGAAAAAATAAGTGGAGCTTGTTAGAGACAGCTGAGTTTTAATGCAGATATACATAAACGTCCATCTACTTAATATGAACTTTAAGTGATAATTAATAATGGGATTCTATAATCTTTAGACAAGACAAGCATTTCCAAAATGAAGTAAAAGCAGTCATAGATCAACAAGCAACACAATCACTATCAATTGTAATTTGCCCAATGCATGTTAGTCGAGGAAATGAAGCACGTAACTCCAACATGAGGCTCCGCCCGACCTAACTTTTTGTGAGATGGTGCAAAATGTTCCTAAAAATGTATATAACAAAGTCAGGGTCATGGAAACTGATGCTTGTTTGATTTCCAGTCGTAAAATGGGACAGAAGTTCTATCTCCGGTCGCCAACAAATTTCTTTTAAGTTAAATTTTATATTTTGGACAATTCTAAGCATTTTTTGACTTTTGACATTTTTTACCTAACCTCACCCTTCTCCAGGTATAAGCGTTAAAAAGAAGACAAAAAAATCAGTAAAGGTATTTACACAGAACTTCCCTTTTCCGTGCATGGCGGTCACTCTAAAAAATTAATAATTACGAAGTGACATTGAAAATAATAATCGGAATATAGTTATCACTATTATTACAAAAAATTCCTGATAAGTTTTGGTCAAAAAAGTATACAGTGCTCATCCAACAGCAAAAGTTCAATACTAAATAACAGGTGCCAAATATGGAAGGCTTGGGCAAATACCTTTATAAATGTGATCCATGACTAAATTATTTCTTGGGATGACCACCCTGTACATTTTTCAATAATAGTATAATAGGTGCATATGCCTAATATTATTGCCATCTTTCAATTCCACATACACGTAGTGGAGTGGAAGTATAGTGGTGGTTAAAAAATTTCATTTTTTTTTTAATTTTTCAAAAATGTTTTTAAAAAAATTTTCAAAATTTTTTTCTTCTGAAATACATTTCGAATGCCATGACATGTGGAAATTTTAAATTTGAGCAAAAAGGAAAGTTTCCTTCTATTCTACAGTGGCATTTTTTTTAAATTGGTTTAGAATGCCATGAAACGTGAAAATTTTAAATTTGAGCAAAGAAAAAAAAATTCCGTCTATTTTAGTGGTAAAAATTTTTTCAAAAATGTTGGTGAAAAAAATTTTCAAAATTTTTTTTTTTTCAAATAGGTTTAGAATGTCGGTCATGTCAAACGTGAAAATTTTAAATTTGAGGAAAACAAAATTTCCATCTATGCTAGTGGTAATTTTTTTTCCAAAATGGTAAAAAAAATGTTGCAAATTTTGTGTTCCAAAATAGGTTTGGAATGCCATGAAACGTGGAAATTTTAAATTTGAGCAAAAAAAAATGTTTTTCATCTATTCAATACCCAGTGATAAATAGATTAAAATTTTTTGCAAAATAAAAAATTTTTAATGAAAATAATTTTTAAATTTGTTTGAATAGGTTTAGAATGCCATGAAGATGTGAAAATTTTAAATTTGAACAAAGGAAAAAAAAATCAGTCTGTATTTTTTCAAAAATAGTAAAAAAGAATTCTAATTTTTTTTTTAATAAGTTAACGCTATGAAACGTGGACATTTTAAATTTGAACCAAGAAAAAAAAATTCCATCTATTTTAGTGGCAAAAATGTTTTCAAAAATGTTGGTAAAAAAAAATTCTTTTGAAATAGGTTTCGAATGCCATGAAACGTGGAAATTTTAAATTTGAAGAAAGGCAAAAAAATTTTGTGGTAAAAAATGTTTCAAAAATGTTGGTGAAAAAAATTTTCAAATTATTTTTTTTTTCTGAAATAGGTTTAGCGTGTCATGAAATGTGGAAATTTTAAATTTGAGCAAAAAAAAATTGTTTTCATTATTTATTCCCTTTAGACGATCCACCCTGTATATTTTCCAGTGAAAGTTCTACCATTTCTTCACTGACAGTAGGGTCAACTACCTACCAAATTTAACTGCTCTCCGTCAAGTAGTTTTTTAGTAAATGCACCAACAGACAGACAGACGGACAGACAGACAGACAGACTGACGGAATTGAAAAACCTATATTTTCGTAATCTCTGTGATCTGAAACGTCAGAATTCGAAAAAATCTCGGAGGGTGATTTTTTCTCGAATACAATACTTCCCTTCGGTATGCGAGGGAAGTAAAATGCATTTAATTTCTGTTTTGTAAAAACTAGTATCCTTGGTCGTTTATTATATGATAGTATATTATTCCATGAGCGACTATGATGGCCATTATTTACGAAGACGATGTGTGAGCCCACGATCCGAAAGGAGAGTGGTACAAATCTTCTGAGTGAGTAATTAAACAAATAAATAAGACTGAAATTTGATAGCATTCGTCGGTACCTGCTCGTAAGAAGTGGAAAACGTAAACAAACAATATGGCGATACACTTGGTTGTCATTAATGCCACTGTCAGCGATTTTATTGTCAGCTGGAGCAAGAGTTGATCGCAGTTGATTTAAAATATCATGGAACAGTGAATTATGGAATTTGTATTTGTGATTGGCTGGATGCAGTGAATTCTGAATCGATAATTCACTACAGTGAATTATAGGTAAGATTTTTCACCAAAGAAATGCTAGTAATTGTTATATAATTAAGTAGGTCTAGAAATAATATAAAGTTCACATGTCCTAATTCATAATTAACGCAGAAAAATAATCGTAAATACTAGTTTTTTATATTCTATCTCGAGAAAAGTGAGGTTAGGTAAAAAATGTCGAGAGTCAAAAATTTTTTAGAATTGTCCAAAATATACAATCCAATCGTTTCTTTCGACTTAGAAAAAAAATTTGGTGACTGGAAATAGCGCACTTCTGTTCGAGTTTACGACCGGAAATCAAAATAGCACCAGTTCCCATGACCGTGACTTTGTTCTATACATTTTAAGAATGTTTTGTATCGTCTCATAAGAATCAGGTGAGGCGGAATCTCATGTTGGGGTTTAGGCCATTTTCCTGCTTAATTTCCAAGTATTTCATTAATGATTCTCCGTTTGCTATGTACTGTTGATTTTATTGTAGTCAGAGTGAAGTGCCATGTGATGTCAAGGTGTCATTTGAATTGGTAGCATTCCTGAATTTCTTTTTATTTGTATCGTATTCTACTTAACAAGAACTATTCTTCAAATTTTGATAATTATTAATTGTACTCTAATGTTCAAATTAATAAATTTGATAACAAGATAAAATCGAATTTAATTAATTCCAGTGAATGAAATAATCTGGCACCTTAAGAAACGATCTGCATCCCTACCATACTTTAAAAATAATAGTAATAATAATAATAATAATAATAATAATAATAATAAATGATTTGGGTACGGAAAGCGGACCGGCAGCCTCCACGCGGTGTACCTGGACAGGCAGAGGTAACTCTGCCTGACGGATGTCGGACGTGGGTCTCAGGGCTAACCACTCTGTGACCCATATCTCTGGTTCCAACGGGCAGAGAAAGGGCTCCTCACAACCGACCCCATACGGATGGGGGTCAGAGACAAGTTGGAGGGGCCATACCGGATGGTCTCAATGGTAACAACCCACGCAATGGACATGGACGCTTTAAGTGGACGAGGGAACTTCGGGATGACTTGCTGACCTGCTACGAGAGCAGCGAACCTGAGCGCAGGGGGTACATGGCGCGATTGCGCGAGGTCTGGTGTCAGATGCACCCAGAGCATCGCGTCTTCTCTGAACAACAACTCAGAGATCAGGTATCCTTCCTGCGCAGATCAGGTTATGTAAGGGCACCCCGGCAGCAGGAGGAAGCACCAGTCGCACTTCCACCGCGGCAAATACCGGCTGTCGGGGAACAGCCCAGAAGGTACTCCGATGTTAACTTAAGAACGAGGGTTAGCCTTAACAGCAGGGCTACCTTGAAGCCACAAGACCTGGCACGGATGGACGCTGCCATCGATGAGGAGCTACCAGAAGACGCCGACATTTGGCAGATCAACACTGCCGTGTACAACGCTGCTAGCCAACTCGTTCCCCGCGAAAGGGCAACCAGGGCCCCAAGCGGTATCGATAAGGCTAAGCGGCGTGTACAAAAAATCGAAGGCAAAATACAGTTGGCCAGACAACACGCTTCTCGAATCGAAAGTGTGGTGGAACACGTCACAGCTGGCAAGGCATTCACGCCTAAAGTCCGGCGAATAGCAGCCGGCCTAAGACGCCAGCACCACACACTAAATCTAACAGTGATGCTTACCATTACGCAACACTGTTTAGATCGGATTCGAGCGCTCATGGCTGTGAAGAAAAATCTAATAAGGCGGGTAAGGAGTATGGAACAAAATACATTGTTCCGTACGAATCCTTCCCGCCTATTTCAAGAGCCACAGCGTGTTGTCGACAATCCGCCAGCTGTAGCCGATGTCGAAATCTTCTGGAAGGGAATCTACGAAACGACACGTCCATTCGATAGCGACACTCCAGCAATCGCACACTTCGAGGCTCTCTGCCGCAGAACCTTTGTAGAGCCAGAAGAAGTGTGCCCGGCAATCAGTTCGGAGGAAGTTCAACAAGCTCTTGTTGGTACTAAGAACTTCGCTGCTCCGGGTCCAGACGGCATAAACAACTGGTGGTGGAAAAAATTCCCTTGCACCCACCGTCGTCTGGCTCGAGTTTTCAACTCGTGGTTGAACGAGGAGCAGCAGATTCCGGACTGGTTTGTTGAGGGACGTACCGTGCTAATCCCCAAGAAGGGAGATTTGTCCGATCCAAGGAATTATAGGCCAATCACCTGTCTGAACTCCTGCTACAAGATATTTACACGTATCTTGTATGCTAGGACACTAAGGCAGGTTGATCCGGTCTTCCAGCAGATTTACGAGCAGCGTGGCGCCAAGAAGGGCATGGCAGGTTGCAAAGACAGCCTGCTGATAGACCGCTGTATTACGCAGGATTCTGTGCAGTACAAGCGGAACCTATCTATGGCCTGGATTGACTATCGTAAGGCATTTGACACTACATCGCACCAACTACTGGTGCATTTGCTCAACTGTCTTGCAGTAGCAGAGCCACTAGTGAGATGCATAGAACAACTGCTGCCGCTCTGGAGGACTCGCTTCACCATAACATCTGGTGCACAGCGGGTTACAACAGAGCAGGTGGTATTGAGAAGAGGAGTTTTCCAGGGAGACTCTCTGAGTCCCCTCCTCTTTTGCATCTCACTGCTGCCGTTATCTGTTGAACTCCGCCAAACTCGCGGGTACCATTGTGGACCACCCAGCAACCGGAGGCATAAGATCACTCATCTATTCTATATGGATGACCTCAAACTGTATGCCTCCGGAGAGCACGAACTTCAGAATGCTCTAAGGGTGGTCGAAGAGTACACGCGGGCCATTGGCATGGAGTTCGGGTTGGACAAGTGTGCGGTCGTCCATCTCAAGAGAGGACGATGCGGGGACTTTGCTGAAGACACGCAACTCGCAGACGGAAGCATCCTAAGACATCTGGATGCCGGAGAGACCTATTCATACCTGGGTGTGCAACAACATCACATCCAGGATGTGCAGCAAGTTAAAGAATCTCTCCGCGGCAAGTACAGACGCCTACTCCGAAAGATTTGGTCATCAGAACTTTCGGGGAAGAACAAGGTGTCTGCGACTAATATGCTTGCCGTTCCTGTCCTGCTCTACTCCTTTGGGGTAGTCAAATGGACTGTAGATGAGCTGCGCCAATTAGATAGAAGTACCCGCAAGATGATGAATATCAATAGGAGTATTCATCCTAGATCGTCCGTTCCTCGTGTCTACCTCTCACGTCAACGGGGGGGGGCGAGGACTCTTGGGTCTGGAGTGTCTGCATGGCAGAGTAGCACTAAGTATGGCATGCAACATCTTAAGGAGCTCAGACCCGCTTCTGCAATTAGTGAGAAATCACGAAAATGTAGGAGTAGGTGCAGAACTGTTTAAGGCGGCAAAACGAGCCGCAGATGAACTTGGTCTCGTATTCGACATCAGACGAGGAGGCCGGCGCGGTGCTGACCCAGAGTCAGCCACTGAACTGCAGCCACCTCGCCTAAAGGCCCAAATAAAAGCTGCCGAACAGGAATATCTGCTTAGGCAGCATGTCGATAAACCCATGCACGGGGTGTTCTATAAGAACCTAGAAACACTGGGTTTATCGACTAAGCTGACATTCGCCTTTTTAAGGTCAGCTGGGCTAAAGTCGGAGACCAAGGGACTCATTGTGGCCTGCCAAGATTTTGCGGACCATTGAAAGAACCTCTGCGCCAAACGCATCAGACAGAGCTTGATTCTTGAATACTTGACCGTCTCAAAAAGTCTCACACCTAAAATGAAAATGAAAGCTATAGGCAGTTAGTTCTAAGGATGGACAACCAACTAGTACAAAAATCTATTGAATAATTTGAAATGCATCTATCCTCGTTTAATTAAATAATCGCGGATTCTTTTAGTTTCGTTGCTCTTTTTTCTAAAATCTTCGGCGAATCCCATTTAATCCTGTGATTATTATCCCACGCGCGTTCACAAATTTTAGATTTTTCAAATTCTCCCCTTCTAGCGTAATTTTTATGTTCACCAAGCCTTAAGTTGGAAGGTCTGGATGATTCACCTATGTAATGTTTTCCGCACTCAAACGGAACACTATAAATACAATTTTTGGAATTTTGAACAATATTTAGAGGTTTGGTTTTTGATAAAACCGATCTTAGCGTGGAGCCCGTTCGAAAAACCGTTCGCACCGAAAATGTATTCCCAATTTTTCATAATTTATCCGATAAACCATGCATATATGGAATTACTGCCATTGACCTAAATACCTCAGGTTGTGATAGTATATTCTCTCTACTACCAATGTTTAATAACTGACTATCAACAAAACTCTTAGGATGTTGGTTATTTAATAAGAGGGTTTTTATAAATTGCTTTTCGTTCCTTAATATTACATCAGATCTTGAAGAAATAATTTTGGCTCTGTCATGCAAACACCTTTCTTAACACTAATATGTTGATTTGAATTGAAATTTAAGTATCTGTTTGTGTGTGTTTGTTTTCTATACACACTGGTTTTGTATGTGTTTTCTAATTTTTTAATTAAAATATCTAAGGAAGGTAATTCATTATTATTTTCTATTTCCATTGTAATTTTAATTGAAGGTTCTTTTTCGTTAATCTGATTCAAAAAATGTCTTAAACATTCTTTGCTATAAGGCCATATAGAAAAAATGTCATCTACATATCTCCACCATACAATGGGTTTATAAGCTAGATTATTAATATTACTTTCCTCAAAATTTTCCATGAATATGTTACTTAATACTGGAACCCATGGCCATCCCAAAGTCTTGTTGACAGACGGCATTATGTAATTGAAAATATGTTCTTTTAATGCAAAGTGTAAGTATTCCCATTATAGTTTCAATGCTTAACTCAGTTCTATTCACCAAATTCCCATCTTGTTGCAATTTGCTTTTAATTATTATTAATGTTGTATCTACAGGAACATTTGCAAATAGACTTACTACATCAAAACTGACCATTAGATGATTATGGTTAAAACGATTTTCTGACAACGTTTCCAAAAAACGTTTGCTATATTTTTAATATAATTTTAATGTTTGTTGCACATTCTATATGATACTCTTGACAGTTTTTTTAAATTAATATTAATTTTTGGATATTTTACATTTATTATGACAACTTTGTAAAACATTCCTCAATGCAACACAAAGTTAAGGCGACAGAACTTCATCCATCCTGCTTGGGTCTCGAACCATTCAGTCAGTCAATCAATGAATCAAATTAATTCATAAATTAGTGCACTAATCTGTCCCATCTGCAACTTTTGGATTTCGAGGCAAAAGAGTAATCGCTATACCATTATTATACTCTTCGCATCTAGAAACACCAATAGTAGGTATATTGCATTTGATCGGCACATTTTTAACACAGGTAATATCGCTTGTAGAGAAAAATATATCATATAACTGTGTTAGTGATCGAATTCTAAACATTTTTCAAAATGTCCGTCCGTAGGCCGCACAGTGGCAGGAATCGCAACTATTTCGCTCAAAACTCGTTATTAAATTTCCAAAAAATGTAAGGAAGCTGATTTTTGAATTATGCTAATCAAAATTATTGAGCTTAGCCGAAATGGGCATGTTCGATTTAGATCTTAATAACACCTTTTCTTATCTAATCTACTCTTGTTACTAATCTTGTTACTCGGGGGTTTTTGAGGTCACTGAAGACGAGTCTGATATCCCAACTATCATAAACGAACCTGCAAGATGGCGGGATCAATGCCGGTTATAAAATGCTTAAAAATGATATTTCATTTTCCACCAATTTTTAGCATTTTATCACCGCCATTGATTCTGCCATCTTGCAGATTGGTTTATGACCATTTGAAAGAAGTTCTATTAAGATTCAAATCGAACAAAGATAATAATTTTGGTCAGCATAATTCAAGAATCGGCTCCCTTACGTTTTTTTGGAAATTAATAACAAGTATTTAAAAAAAAATTATCACAACCGGTTGCGAAACAAGTGCTCTAGATAATTTTTAACGAAAAAGCTGCGATTCGTGCCACTGTATGCCGGTCCAGTACACACTCTTTTACTTTGTTAATGAAGTCTCTATATTTTAGAAATACAGGAGTGTGACCGCGGTTTCGTAGCTTCACTACATTATCAAACACAATTAACATAAACTACAAATGCCAGGAATATGCTATTGTATTTATTTTGAAGAAGTAACAAGCCAATAAACAGTTAATTCTTGCAATATACACTTGATTACAGTAGGCATCTTTCTCGCTGCAATCGAGTGTGTATTCGAATATTATTTCTGAATCACACAATATTCTCGGTGTTTGCGTAAGGCGACTGCTTATGCTTCTTCGTCATATCCTGGAAAGAAAGTGAAATTCCCTAAAATAATAGTTGCGATAAGGAATATGTATGGTAGAGTTGATAGCTAAGTTTGTACCGGCCGTCAAACTAATGTAATGAGATTTAAAGCTATCGTTTTCCATTATTGTTTAATAATAACCTTACGACTCCTTTCGATTATCTGTGGACTTTACAACACTCTCGTAACATAACAGATATTTAGGCCTCCTTTGTTTATGTTGTTCTTCGTAACAAAACAGAAGATTGTCCACCAAGCGACTCAGGTATACTTTTGAAGAGTGCTGTACATGTTGAGTATATATGAACGTCGTTGCACGAATATATTTTGGCAATTTCCTAGCATCTCTGACGAGATAACTGACGTAAGCAAGTGACCTCAATCAGTTGTCATTCCTACAGAAGAAGAAAATACTCAGTACTCACCTAAATGATACACATAATGAGCTAAGCCTAAAGGACAGGAAGACTATTGATCTACTTTCCAAGTGATGCGGGAAACGGGGTCTCTTGATTCATATTAATCACTGTTTTGATTTACATCTCTAAAAGGTTGGCATTAAAAGAACTTAAACCTATTTTTGATGCAGAATTTCAACAACTTAATAACTATTAAATAACTTATTTTATTAATTATTTATTAAAATTAATATACATGTTTTTTAATATTTAAAATTTATTTCTTAATAACACTGTAAGTGAGTTACAGATCACAACCTTTGAATATTCAGTCAGCATTTCAGTGAAAATATAAAAGATTCTTTTAGTATATCTAAAATTAAAATTGACATATCTTGTAAAATTTTTACGTGGTAATTTAAATCAAAAGTAATCTTAGTCCTGGAGAGGGCTGGAACCTCCGGTGTGACGTAATAGAGATGTAGTTTCCATAAACACTAACGCGTGTTTCGCTAACCATACTAGCATCATTGGGAGGTGATTAAAACATGAGTTTTAATATTTTGAATCGTTGTTTAATGGTAGGCATTATCAAAAGATTATTAAAACTTATATTCTAACTATCCCCCAATGATACTAGCATTGTTAGGGAATCGCGCGTGGAGCATTGTGTTTCAAGAGTTTCGGTGATTTTGGAAATTACGTTTCCAGAAAAAGCAATCTTATTATGACAATCAAGCATCAATATAAAATATTTTATGCGCTATTACAATTTACACCATCCGTCCTGTAACAGAAGTACAGTTTACTGATACTGACTCAAATGTTTTGCATAATGGACAATTAAAGAACATTCCATATTTTATGGGTGTTAAATTCTCCAATTTACAATATCTAATTGCTAACAATAAAAGTGTCGTCTGCCGTCTCGTTTCATCCCTGGAAATAAATGCCTATTAAAATTGAGCGCTTTCTTCAATAACAAACCACGTTGACATTGTTAATTCTGAGATGAAATTGGAAAAAATATCAAAGACGCATCACATAGAGGTTTTATAAATGAGCAGACGTAGTTGGAGAGGTGGAGATTGATCGCCTACCTATAACGACCAACGACGTCACGATCTGTGACTGTCAACACTCAAACTGAATGCTCTCAATCCCTCCTCGTTTCAAGATGATATTCCATTTGTTGCAGACCAAAATTTACAACGAGGACATAGGCGTACACATCTGTTTTTTTATATTTTAAACTAACGTACACGAAAAACTGTATAATAATAACAATCTAACTGCTACTTTGCATAAAAAATATAATAATAATAGTAAATTATACTATTTTTTGTTTTACAAAAATACCCGATATTTAACCTAGGAGCTTTATTAAGACTAAAAGTTTTCTTTAGAATACATTTTGAAATAAATTGCTGGTTGCTTTAAATTACAAGGCAGCATTTTTTTATGTATTGAATAACAATGAACCTGGAACGCAAATGGACGAACTAGTAGGTACTTAGTTCTTACTTTCCTCATTTACTGAAGGGAACACAGAGAGGAATCGCTTTGGAACATTTTGCACAATGTTGTGGAACAACGTCTTGTTGCATTTTTTAAAACAATTGTAAAATTTTAAGGCACAACGTTATATAGTTTTATACATGTTAATTGTGCATAATTCTTGTGCGTTTTATTTATCCAGTATAAAGATTTAGTTACGATGAATTTATTGGAAACTTCGACCAACAAATTGACGAAATTTAGAGTTAAGTTTATTTATTTTTTCTCAACAAATCATAGCAAATTTAACTTAATTAATTGTTAATAGTATCCTCAAAGAATATATTCTGTTGCCATTCTATTTACAATTAGTTTTAAGTAATTGTTTAAAGGATTTGCACAACTTGTGTAACATAAAAATGTGATTTTATTTTATAAACGGTTGTGAAAGTAGGAGTCCCAATATATTTATTTCCGCTGAAAAATAATAGTAATCTATGCCGCCCGCACAAACTGCACAATTTAATGACATACTATTCACAATCAGTTTGGTGATATTGTTTTAAAATTTTGTATAATTGTTTAATTTGTTTCACGTAAAGTTTATTGGTTCAAAATTGTACTGACCGCTCCGGCCACGCTACGCATATACGCGCAGGCAATTACGCATCAGATCCAGGTGGTATTTCGTTAAGTGAAGACGTACACTTCCGAATTATACAAGTACTTACATTTGTGATGGAATTAGTTGAAAACTTATTAACTGAGTGGGGTTTCCTAGATCTAATTCCAGCATTCACATAGGTAAGTACTTCACACAGAGTTACAGATTTGCATATATGTTCTCTTAAATTAACTTCGTTAACATATAAATATAAAAATGGTTTCTTCTTTATATGCAAAGAATGCATGATACTTATCTTCTAATACTTGATTTCGTTTACAGCTAGAGAGTAATTTCGTTTTCTTATGCGAAGCGACAGAAAACTGTTCCTAAACAACTAAACCCAAAAGGCAAACTTGTAAAAGAACTGCTTCAAAATGAAGATCACACTTCTGATGGTAAGCAATACATTTGATTTTGGTAATGAACTGATAAATGTTATTTTTTTTTAGAATATGACGTGACTACATAAACTTTATTACTACAAACTGCGTTAATAGAAGCTAAAAAGAAGAAGCACTGGAAGCCTTCCAATTTAGAATTATTAAATGGATTTATTTTAAGCATAAATGTAAGTCACCTACTTCTTTTCAACTTTATGCATATAAAATTTATTTGTATTTAAAAAAATTGAAATGTTTTCATTTACCATATGATAATATATACATGCATGTTCTTTTATGTATTGTTGTTCCGTTAAAATAAAATATTTATTCTTTAATTTTTTTATTGAA
The DNA here is from genome assembly GCA_963583905.1 of Stenurella melanura. Classification (NCBI taxonomy): domain Eukaryota; kingdom Metazoa; phylum Arthropoda; class Insecta; order Coleoptera; family Cerambycidae; genus Stenurella; species Stenurella melanura. Next base: position 158,346,531 of record OY757309.1, read on the forward strand.
ATCCTTGACGAATACCTCCAATTTTGCAAATAATATTTCACAATCTGTGTTACAGAATAATACAATTAAAATGAAGTTTGTACATATAGTGCGTGAAATGAGTGCACGGTGAACCAAAAGATATATACATAATTTGGAGATTATAGAGTAATAAATTGTGCAAAACTAACCCCAGTTCATACATACTGAACAACTTCTTTGAATTAAGTGTGTATATTGTGCAAAATTAATTACAAAGTTGACAAAATAAACATACAATTTGTGGATTTCTCATTTAGAAATTGTGGAAAACTAAAAACACATTCTCTTAAAAACTATAAACATTGTGTCACTTAAGAGCATAATTTTTTGTAAATATGTTTCACAAATGAAGAGGTTTAGATGTGAATGTTTGTTTGGGAAACCTTCAGAATATATTTAAAAATTTCACACAAACTGTAGAAACTAACATAATCTGTTCAGAGATTTGTTCCACAAGTAGAATAAAATTATATATTTTTATGCAACCATAATTCAAATTTGTAAAGAATTCAATGTATGTGATTTTTAAGTTTGTACAAAAATTTCAAACAATGTTAATACATAAACTGTACAAAATCATTGCCCCAAAAATGTATTATTTATTTGCAAAAATTGTTCCTGCCACCATTTTAAGACCAATTTGGAGTACTATTTTCTACAATTGGGGAAAATATCACACACATTTTTCTCTGTGAAGTCTTGTAATAGTAAGAAGACACTCTTCGATATTTATTAGGAATTTCACGTTTCAGATATACAGATGACGAAGATCTTTCAATTCCGCCAGTCTGTTTGTCTGTCGGTCCGTTGTTTGTTAGCGCTATATTTAAAATACCATTTGATAGAGATGTGTAATATTTGGTAGGTAGATGACGCTACTGCTAACGAAAAAATGATATATACTTTTATTATAAAACTATAAGGTGGGCACTCATGTAAACGGAGGATGACGATATTTCCCAAGCAGTTAACACCACTGTTAAGGAAGAAACTTGCTATATTTTTGTTGCAAAATATATATATGGTGGTCACTCTAAGAAATAATAAATTCAGGAACTATAATGAAAATCTGTAAATCTATAAAGAAAATCTGATTTACATCAAACTTTGGCACTTTTTATTTATGTCTTGAAAATAATCAAAGAACAAACCTTATGTACTTTTAATAGAAACATACAGGGTGACCAACTCGGTGGCCAACCTATTAAATAATTTAACAAGTATAGTTCTTCTCATCTGCTTAGTGGGTTGAAAAAACTGCAAAGAAAGACGAAACTCCGCCTCTCGCTCTGAATTAGGGCAAATGGACTCATTCGCATATATAATTTGAAATATGAAAAGTGTGTTAGCATCTTGAGTTCGCTGTGAAATATTTTAAAATGGCCACATTATTGTTTAAAAAATAATAATTACATTGCACGTTACCTTTATTGCGTAAAATACGTGATGAATTCTATGTTGTATTTCTAGAGTCATTTTCAATAGTATTGCGAAGGTCGCCCCCATCTCGCTTATCACAGTGTGATATATGGCCTTGTATAAAAACAGACACATGCTAGCTCAGTACAGAATCGGCTTCGTTTCGTATCATACGTGGTGCTTCATATCTGGGATTTATTTATTACGTTTATAATTTAACCAGCATATTTAGACCGTGGGAAAGCCCCCATCCATCCACAATAAGAAGGAGAAGGAGATGTTGAAAATGTAGAAGACACGAAGAAAATATTTATGCCAACAGCGCAAGAAATGTATACACTGTTTATAAAAATATACTAGCAAGTGAAGGAGGAGAACGAGGAACACTCCACTATGTGGATGTGGAAGTAAAATGGAGGTTTTATGTTAATACTATCACAAACTTTTTCAGTCTATCATTGTTTTTCTAATGTTTTAAATATAAACATCATCCTGAAATGGGAAGATTGGAACTGTTAATGTGACATGGCCCAAAAATATTGAGGACTAATGTAAATAGTACCTCAAGTACAAAATTACGCACTCGCAGACCAAAGTGCATTTGAGATTAGAAATGAAAATTATACTCTATGAGTAACCTTCAAGGAGTTGAGAGAAAGCATTTATTATTTTTGACGTGTATTATTTATTACACTACACTGGTTGTAATGAATTAATGTTTTATACAAATACTACGTATCTGTTATGCAAACAAGTATTCTTTTTTTATAATATACCATCCGTCAAAACAACATTTAAATTAAAATTTCTGCACTTGTAAACTAAGTACTTGTATATTTTAAAATACATACCTACCTATACACAAATTCATTCGCACATACAAAATACAACCGACTTCCACACATAAGAGACAAAATCAACCTCATATGCTATCAACACCCATTGCATTGGTATTGCAAATCCCTGCAAATTATACCGCAAAAGTAGGATTACATTGTTGGAAATACTATTACAGAAGTCCCTTGCTGATGTAAATGCTGTATAAGCAGACCTTATCTCGTCATGTCCTAGGGCTTCCTTTACTCGTTAGAATCAATTATCGACCAGACGTAAGGAATCAGTTAGCGTAGTTAGTCAGGAACCAAATTGCAAATTGGATATTATACTTCATAGTGTTATTATATCTATTTGATTTGATGCTTTAGTTAACGAGGACACAGCTATCGGCTAGATGGTTGTGCTTTTTTATTAGACATTAAGTGTACTTTAACATATTTTTGAATCGAATTTCTATATGATCATCGTTAGGGACAACGGTATCTCAATAAATGTGAAAAATGCTAATTTTAGGCCAAAAATTTAGATAAGGACCATTAAATTTTTTTAATTCCATTACTCTGTTGATCTGTCATCTGCTTGTTGGGGGCGTATAAAACTTTTTGACGAAGAAAATAATGTTTGGCTAATATTTGATGCTACTGTTAAGTGAGAAATACAGAGTTAATACCCTAAAAACAAATCGGTAAAGGTATTGACACAGAACTTTCCTCTTTATTTATACAGGGCGGTCACTCTAAAAAATGATTAATTAAGAAATGACATCAGAATAATAGTCGCAATACAGTTAGCCCTATTATTAGAGAGAAAACCTGAAAACTTTTGTTCAAAAAAATATACAAAGTGGTCATCCGACAGCAAAATTCACTATCCGAGATTCACGTTCCAGATTATTTAGATAAGGAACATTACATTTTTTTAATTCCATTGCTCTGTTGATCTGTCATCTGCTTGTTGGGGGCGTATAAAACTTTTTGAGGAAGAAAATAATGTTTGGCTAATATTTGATGCTACTGTTAGTGAGAAATACAGAGTTAATACCCTAAAAACAAATCGGTAAAGGTATTTACACAGAACTTTCCTCTTTATTTATACAGGGCGGTCACTCTAAAAAATGATTAATTAAGAAATGACATCAGAATAATAGTCGCAATACAGTTAGCCCTATTATTAGAGAGAAAACCTGAAAACTTTTGTTCAAAAAAATATACAAAGTGGTCATCCGACAGCAAAATTCACTATCCGAGATTCACGTTCCAGATTATTTAGATAAGGAACATTACATTTTTTTAATTCCATTGCTCTGTTGATCTGTCATCTGCTTGTTGGAGGCGTATAAAACTTTTTGAGGAAGAAAATAATGTTTGGGTAATATTTGATGCTACTGTTAGTGAGAAATACAGAGTTAATACCCTAAAATCAAATCGGTAAAGGTATTTACACAGAACTTTCCTCTTTATTTATACAGGGCGGTCACTCTAAAAAATGATTAATTAAGGAATGACATTAGAATAATAGTCGCAATACAGTTAGCCCTATTATTAGAGAGAAAACCTGAAAACTTTTGTTCAAAAAAATATACAAAGTGGTCATCCGACAGCAAAATTTCAGTATTAAATAAAAGTTGTCAAATACGGAAGACTTGTGTAAAGGCCTTTACAAATGTCCACCATAGTTGAATTATTTCTTAGAATGATCGCCCTGTAAGTTTTTCACTAAAATTATAATAGGTGGCATCCCTGCCAATGGGCTTAAAAACGATATTTTTTATATATTTTTATAAAAATGTGCACGTTGTAACTTAAACATTGCAATTTAATTTATTTCTCTAGCACTTAAAATGGCTTTACAATTAATTGTTGAAGTTCGAGCAATTAGTCCACGCCCCCATCTTTCCTAGTAGCAGCTCGACTGAGTGCACTACGTCATCGACGCCTATTTACCCCGTAGTGATCATAGTACCGATGCTTTGCTGCGATGTTATAGAGATGGCTACACAAAAAATTCGTTACAAATACTGTGTTGTGCTTCGATGTACCAATACAACAATCACTACGCCAAACAAATTATTTATAAGTATGCCAAAAGTTGAAAAAACACGAAAACAATGGTGTGATGCAATAAAGAGAGTTAAAAAGAATAATATCACCTTTTCGAGTACAAGTAATCGGTTTTGTTGTGAAGACCATTTCGAAGTTAACTTAAAATTGTAATAGTTATCTCTACCTACATAATGCAATACTTACATTATCCAGCACTCACATACAGGGTGTCCCAACAGTGTATCAGTCATATATCCCAGCCAGCTCGGTGGTGCAATGCTGAAGGTGTTTGGCTTACTAACCCGACAAGACACTACCCGACAAAACAACAAACCCCCCCTCCCCAAATCCCACACCCCACCATTTTTTAATTAATAAAATTATATTTAAATGGAAAAAAATGTTTGGCTTGCGACCACGGAGTTCCAGGTTCGAATCCTGGCCAGGGTATGGATGTTGGTGGCATTTTTTCATGTGTTACCGAGACGGTAGCAGTGATTTAGACCGCTGTTGGGTGGCACAACATGCCTAGTCGCTGTTATCTCTCCTGAGTTCGCGTCTCAGCTGCGGTAGATGGCAATATCGCAGGGAATGGTTGTTGTGTTGATGTCTATGTGTACGTGTCCTGGTTGAGTGGTAGAGCAGCAATAGCTGAACTCCGCCAGGACGTTAATAAAAATAAAACATTAAAATAAGATAAAAAAAATGAATAAAATATTGCTCTTATAAAAATAATTCAATTTTTTTTGTATGTAACTGGTGTAGTGTCGAAGAGTGCACACTTAAAACTTATTTTTAAATATACAGGGTGATTTAGTACATCGGTGCATATATTTTTACATTTTTTTAATGAGGTTAAAATTTTCTTACCAAGTTTTTAAGTTTTTGATGCCGCATTACCGAGCTTTATTAAATATTGTAAATATTTTTTCCAGATACTTTTAAAAAGTGAATTCGCTGTGTGAGAATTAAGAAAACATATTTTGCTGTTATGTAGCCCCAGGACGACAATTGATTATATTTTGTATATCAAGCTGGGTAACCAATGGGAATAATAATTAAACGTATTAATGTTCTTTATTTCAGTCAATTTTTGGCAAGTTATCCGACTGTCCACGAACAAATCCCTGCTCCATTATTGTCACAACTACAGGTCGACCAGCCTAGAATGGCCAACGAGATTAGGATGCGCAGTAGTTGAAACCACCCCACCTTTACGGAGCTCACTTGTTTATGTTCCTTCCTCGTGTAAACATCGGTACAGTCTTGAGAAAAGTGCTTGTAGTGTATAACATATTTAATACATAGGTACCTATTAGAAGTATTTACTTATAAACATTAATGTTACGTGTACAAAGAACTGTTGTTCAATCGAAAACATCAACTAGACTGTGACATACCCGGATTGTTGGTGAATAAGAAAGCACTTTTTACTTAAACTTCTTCCCCCGACTGTACTACGTTCATAGTTAAGAAACTTGTCTCTATTCAACAGCGACGATATTTCGTCTCTCTCTGCGCGGCTGTTGGCAGTGTTGGCCATCCTACAATGGTTTACTTGTACTTAGGAACTCAAAATAAGACTGTTTCACTTATCTAAATTCATTCAAATAAGGCGAGCGGCGTGCGACATCGGCGCCGATTACGTCACAGCCGGCCAGCTCGAGTTTCGGGCATTGCAGCAAGCCGTATCGTTATTTGCAGATTTTAAAAGCTTATATCTCTGTAATTAATAATCGTATTGACTTGATTTAAACACTACTGTAATTATAATAATGATTCGTATTGATTGTTTAAAAAAAATCGAGACTTTTTAAAAAATTTCCAAGCCCATTGTGTTAACCATATGCCAAATATTATTGCCATCTGTAATATTACTACTTGCACTTCTACGTAGTGGAGTGGAAGTATAGTAGTTAAAAAAATTTTTCAATTGTTATCATTACTTTTTTTTTAAATAGGTCTAGAATGTCATGAAATGTGGAAATTTTACGTTTAAGCAAAAAAATATGTATTTTTATGTAAAAGCAAATGCCAAATATGATGACATGTGAATAATTTGACAAAAAAATTTGCACTTATTAATTTCCATGAATGGTGAACATTTTCGGAAACTTTTTGAGTTGCCATGGTACCGAAACCAAGAATTCTGATTCGCTGAAAAAAAAAAATTTTGAAATAATTACCAAAATTTTCTCTTTTTTGAAATAGGTTTAGAATCTCATGAAACGTGGAAATTTAGAATTTGAGCAAAATAAATGTTTTCCATCATCCACTTTATAAATTTTTTATTGAAAATATTTAATTTTTTTTTTAAAGGTTTAAAGTGTCACGAAACGTGGAAATTTTAAATTTGAGTTCGAAATATTTTTCAGATCGACAGACAGACAGACTGATGGAATTGAAACACCTAAATTTTCGTAATCTACATGAACTAAAACGTGAAAATTCGAAAAAATCTCGGAGCTTGATTTTTCTCGAAAACAATACTTCCCTTCAGTATGCTAGAGAAGTAAAAATATAAGTAATAAAGATAATGTGACGGAGTACTATAACATTTGACATCTAGTGAACACGATATGCTATATTTTTACTGGAAATTATACACATAATGGTTATCTAAACAAAAAATAATTACCTATTTAAGAATCGGTAGAGGATAATAATATTTTGAATGTAGTCCATAGCATTGCCAAGAAAGAGAGCTTTTAAAAAAAATAAATGTACAGAGCAGTCTTTCTACAGAAAACAAAAATTAACAAATGCAAAGGTGTTAAACAAAGAGGGAAATTTTCTGTAAATAAATTTGACAGATTTTAGTATTTCTTCAGATACTGAGGGTTATTTTCTCACATTTCTGTATGCTGTTAACATAATAACTTGGCAGAAAAAATTTCCGAGCGATTTGTAGTTTTGCTGAAATATCGTCTCAAATGAATCTATGTTAGATGATGTTTTGGAAACAGCTTTATTAGCAATGAAAGAAAAATAAAAAGAGGTATTCACAGAATCAAACTACAAGTTTTAACTAAAATCTGTTAGGAAATCATTATCTAAAACTAGCAATACGCTATTAAGAAGTATATTTCAATACAAATATGCAGTGTGTTTCAGGGGATAAAGGGACATATCCGCCTGGGACATTTACGCCTTAGTCCAAAAATCGGGATATTTGCGCCTCACGAAGTATCCTTTGACAAAAATCTTATTTAAAAAATTGTTAAAAACTTCGGCATATGTACAAAATATAGAATATATGTTATAAATTTCTACTTAAGTAATTTTTTACTTTATGTGCTTCTTGGCTTTTAACTTTCTTTTTGTACACATGTTTATTACGTGGTCTCTAGTAATAGTAATAGAGTTGCCAACTGTATAGAAATTAAAAAAAATATACTATACTTTTGAAAAATATTTTTTTTTATTGAAAATTTAATTTATGTTAAAGTCCGAATTTTATTTCCCCCCAACCCCCCACAGGGTTGTCTCCCCTAGACCTTACCATTAGCCGCGCCCCCTCAACCTCTATTTTATAGTAAGATTACTTTTATGCATAAAAACCCTATCGACTACAAGTGTCAAACATCGACGTCGCAGATATCGTACTCTCCCCCTAATTAGATTAACCTTTACTTATTTATTTACCTGTTGTTTGGCTAAATACAAAAAAATTACGGTACTGACTTGAAAATTAATACTGGGAAAGCAATTATTTGTATAAATAGCTGTGAATGTTAGCGTTGCATTTTCGTTTAGATTTTTTCGAACAATTTTTGACACCTAAATAAAGACAAATTGCCAGAAATAGTTGGGACTAATGTGAAACTGCATTTTGAGCACTTCTGATATTAAATAATAATATGATGATACTTCTTCGAATATAACCAAGTGCAAATGTCCCCTCTAGTCTAGCCTGTAACTAAGCTAAGGGAAAGTCGAGGCGCAAATGACACCAAGACTCAAATATCTCAGACGCAAGTGACCCGAAACCGTTTCGGATATGCGGTCATTAATTTGCAAGGGGTGATTCGACATTAAAAATATGAAAAAAAGTTCACATAAATACGAGCTCCGAAATCGCTCCTAAAGGCGCTGCGGGCCTCTGAAAGGGGTACCCAAAATTGACATTTTATTTAGTATCTCGGAAACCCTTTTAGCTACAGTGACTAGTGATTCAATATCAATAAAGGTCATTGTCTGCTGAGGATTTACTTCTCCCCCAAATTTTCTAACGTGAATTTTCTGTCATTGTCTCATCGAAATATCATTCCTTGGCATAAATACACAACAAAGGTATGTTATTGTAACGCCATAGGACCAACCGGTTTCGAGAAATTTAAACCTAAAGAAATTCTTCCAGTGTTCTTGCGTAAACAGATCCTTTTCAACAATGAATGGGGCCCATTTTGAACATTTAATTTGTTGTTTGAAACCTGTTGAAGTGTTGAGTCATTTAGTTTATAATAATTTGTTATTTTTACTCAGATTGTTCAAGGGAGTAAATGCAATTTCACTAATTTTGGGTGCCGTCTTCAGAGACACGCAGCACTCTTAGGAGGGATTTCTGAACACATGTCTATACTTATGTACTTTTTTTCATACTTTTTTATCTAGAATCACCACTAGAAATTAATGACCGCACTCCTGAAACACCCTGTATACTAGAAGTCCTCTAACATCGAGACTATGCTATGGCAGCCGTTTTCCAATATGGCGAACGTGACATGAATTTTAGGGATCTTTAGGTATTGACAAACAAATGAAACATATCTATAAAATTTCGTGTTCGTACTAATTTTGTTAAAGTTAAACCTACTTTTTATGCAATATTTTACCTTTTTAGTAAGTACTCACAATGCTAAAATTACCTATCAATCTGTATGGAAATAAAAACACTTGGGTACGAATGGTGCATGGTTTAGGGTGTTTTGTTTAACAAATTATAATGCCAAAGAAGAACTTGGTATCCCTATTTCGATCACTGCACTGCTATAATTTTTAAAAAGAAATTATACAATGCGAACGGCTGTGGTATAATGAAAGTAATCATTTTATGAAAAAAAGATATGTACAGTTTGCAGAGAAGCTCGAGGAAATCAATTTTATCTTAATGAGCAGTTAAAGGCAATTAGAAAATATATTTCTGCTATTTACCCACCGTACATACATTAATATTACACAATCGGAAACACTGTAAGCAGGTAACTATTTTCTGGCATAAAGAGCAGGATGTCTTCTCCATTCGAAGTGAGTTCAAAATAAAAACACAAATAAATAATAATATAAAATTACACAGTCATCCGCAAATTATGGTTATAGCTTGTATTATATGCAATCTGAATGAAATGTCCCGGTTATGAAACATACAAGACTAAATTGTGTTATTTACTGTATTTTATTCACATATATTTATTTTGCTAACAGAAGAGCGTTTGGCTCCCATCCCAACAAGACACAATGAATGATTATTATTATATGTTTTTTTGGTCGAAAGTAATGACGTGACACAACAATATTTTGTTAAATTGACTATAATAAAATAAATGACAAAAGATTTTTCCAGGTGGCTGTATATACCATACGTAGTCTTATATCTTTTATATTTATATCCTCATTTGTATTTTCTAGGTTGGATAAATATAGGTTTGCCTAATAAATTTACATTTTACAGTTCCCTAAAAATTTCTTTTTGTAAGTCAGATTAAAGAATCGTAAATAAAATTACAATACTGTAAAAACCCTACTCCAAAAAGAGATCTACAGATATTATCGTTTTTCGAATCTAATGAGTTTGGAAAGGATGCTATTTCTGTGAGCTGGAATTAGGTATAGTTCTTCTCATCTATGTAATGGGTAAGAAGAATGTGGCAAAAAATCATTAAAGAAACTGGCGTTCGTGCTAGTTAGGCAAGTGTCGAAGAGGGATTTTGGTTTTCCCTAAAAACTGACAATTAACTCTGAACCATACTTGATACGTCAATGATAAATTAATTATTTATATCAACTAGATAAGTATTAAGAGAAATAATTATTAATTTAATACTGTAGACATAAATATTACTTCTACCTAAACTTAATACTTACTTAATTCTCAATATTATAAATAATTAGTGATAATAAATAAATAAAGTACTCGATAAGAAAAGTAGAATAATCAATAATCAAAAATGAATTGAATTTTAATGAAATAAATTAACGGAAAATTCTTACCAAATTACAATACGAATTATTTTGCAATAGAACAAACACTTTTCACTAAATATCCCTTTTCACTAACACTAAACAGCACCTTCCACTAAATAACAGTTGTCACTAAATAATATTTATTTCAGTAATCACACAATTATTAGTTGAGTTCCTTTATTCGGAGGTAAGTATAACATGCATTTTTTAGACCAATCCGTCCATCCTGTTTTAGAAGTGTCGTTCAAATAGTAAGTAGTTTTTAGCATTTGAAATTGCTACATTAATAATAATCCACAATTTATGTTAGTTTACGTTAATTTAGATCGAATTAACATGCCTTCTTGGAGTAGGGCGGTATGCAACCACTCGTACTTTGATAGCTGTAGCGTTTTACCTATCTGCAAAGGTGTCAACATTCATTCTTTAAAATGGTTTAAGTTATTGGGGTTAATTGCATGTTCCTATAGTTCAAGTATTACGTATCTTTAAAATTTAGTCTGTTGATTATAAAGTCCTCTCGTGGTGCATTGTCATTGGTTAGAGAAAATTTTCTAACACTGCTTAGGTTGGCAGCACTGATAACATAAGGCAGAGTTTCCACTTTGGGGTTCTCGTTTTGACGGAGACACGAGGCAGACGGCGGTCCTGACTTTTTTGTAAGAGAATTTCGGTTCTACATCTTTAATATAGTTGTGGATTTGTTCACCGCCTTGCCGCAAGCGTTTTGTAAATACCGGGAAGGAATTCTTTTGCTTGCTGAAGTTTAGACGCCACGTGTTTCGTGAGGTTATGTAATACTCTATATATGAGGTAAACTTCTTTATTTTGAGTTTTTACAGGAGTGGTCTGTGGAAATTAAACATGTATGGGACTGGCCATTTGGAGATTAATTATATTTAGAATAGTGGTTTATGTATGAGCCCAGCTGTTTAGTGCAGTAATTTTGGTTGTTCGAGGGCCAGGTTGTTTAGAAGTTGTTGATAGGAGAGTCCAGTACTTTAGGTTGGTTGCCCATGGATTTGGTTGACCATAAATAGAAGTTGTGACCTGGAGGAATGCTCTCATTAATCTACAAGAGGTTTAATGAAAATTCTGGTATTCCACATATATTTGGTGATTGTGGGCAGCGAGACATCATGTGCAGCGTTGGAAATGTCTCAAAAGTAGTAACTGTCACGCTGGAGAAGTCCGAGGAGAGTACCAAAGAATTGCCAAACTTGGAGCAAGTTTTTCGTTTTCATTTTGATATGTACTTTTAGAAATCATCATTATTTTGTTTAGTGATTGTCTATACTAAAATTAAAGTAATGCACACCACTATTTCGCAACTATAGTTTGACATTGTTAGAATATTGAGATATTTTTAGATTCTTATACTGCACTTTAAGAACATCTAAGTGTGTAACTATTGAAGAAGCTTGCATGAATAGGATGAACGAAAAATGGGTTGAGATAGAGTTTACAGTCAAGAACAAAACAAAACACTTCTAGGTTGTCAGTTTTAAAAATAATTTTTATATCTGATTTTTCCATAATTAATCCAATCGACCATATAATATTCATTTATCGCATAAATTTATGTTTTCGATGACGAGTGTTATCAGATGTTGCTCTAGTAGGTACTGATGTACAAAATAATAACATCAGATGCGCAAAGATTTAATATTGGGATAGGTATTCTGGGCGAAAATATTGTAGAATTCCTCTTTATAAATGAAAATATGGCTTGTTTTTTACTATTTGTAATGGATAGGGCATACGATCGATCCTGTAATTACACGAATTGCTAAAAGAGATGACAATCTAAATGGAAATATGTTGGTTATTCAACAAGCTGGCACCCGTCTAATAATAAAAATTAATGGTTATTTCTTGTGAATCTCATGATACTGTTTCAAGTTCGATTCAATTATGGTAATAAAAAATATATAGGGTGATGTACAAGAAGTGTATACCTACAATTTCAGATATTGCTTGTTTACAAAGAAACTTAATATAAGTTACGGCCGAGTGGAAATACTATTTTCTCTACAGAAAGAAATAAACTGTAAAGCTAGGTTTAGCTAAGCGACTAATTTTGTACTTGACCTTAACCAAAACCTAAAATTATTAATTAAAAGTTTATCTACCTTTATACGTAAATAATTTGCATAAATATTTAACAAATAGTTTTTCTATTTGATTGACATTCTAGTTGGTGGCCACTCATTATTTATATCTATGAACAAATCATAAGATCAAACGAACTTACCTTAAGTGAAGTTCGATCTTGATTATATGAAGACCTCGTCGAAATAAATAAATGATATGTAGTACCCCCGCCTCTGGCTAAATATCCACAAACTTTAAAGCGTCGAAATATTCCCTAATCCTACGCCCCACCTTTACCGCTGATCAGTCTAGTTTGAAGGTGTTGTTGCAAATGTAGTTGGGATCTATCGGATATATGAATAAGGGTAGGGTGGGACTTTATTTATTTCGACGAGGCCTTCATATAATCAAGATCGAACTTCACTTAAGGTAAGTTCGTTTGATCTTATGATTATATTCAGCCTCGTCTCATAAATAAATGATATGTAGATGTTTAAAGAAGTTGCAATTTGCAACAACGTTTATTGAAAATAAGAGATTTACATCCAGAGATGCAAACAAAGAATGCAATGATAAAATATATAAACTACAGGATATACACACATATATCTTATGAACTAAGAACTGTGTTTGCAAATTGTTTATTACAGACCAGAGGCCTGTTGTAAAAAACGGGCAAATGTCTCGGAACTTTTCGACCATCCGGCGGCCAATCTTATAGTATCAAAGTTAAGGCCTTTACGGGACGCAGCAGATGTTGCAGCGTGTCGCGTACTTTGAGCTTTAAACAAGTTGGTATCCAAACCGCTCTTAGATAAAATATCCTTAATCCACCTGCTAATACTTTGCGTCGTGGCTCTATGAAAGGGTTTCTTATGAGTGATAAACAAGAAATCGCAGTGGCCTCTTAGTTCTTTTGTCTTGTCCAAATATTTTAGAAGAGTGCGAGCCACGCAGACCTGTGGGTCGGATGTGAAAAAAGGCAAGGTTAGAAAAGGTTGATTTTTATTTGGAGCCGATGTTTTAATTCTACGAGAAATTTTGATTTCAATTCTATCCGCATGAACTATTATATCATTAATTTCAATAAGACTTAGAGTCTGAATGCGCTGCCCTGTTGCCAGGGCCATTAAGCTGGCCAACTTTTGCGTAAGGATTTGTAGAGAAATTATGTCATTATCGAGAGTTCTAAGGTAATTAATCACGAGTCCGGGATCCCAAATATTTTCATATCTGGGAGAAGGTTGCCTCAAGCCAAATACTCCTTTAAAGAACCTCTTTAGCCTAAAATCTTTTCCAAGGTCAGGACCCGCTATTTGAGCTACAGCGGACCGATATGAGTTAAGTGTTCCGAAAGACGCTCCTTTCCGAAAACTGGATAGTCAAAAATTCCAAAACACTTGAAACCGTAACTTCAAATGGATCGATCTGCGACGTAGAGCAGAACTCCCACCAGAGTTTTAATCCCGAGTTATATTGTCTTAGCGTAGCTGGTGTTATAGAAGACAAGCAAATATCTAAGGAATCCTTCGGCACATGTCCTAATAGTAGAGCTTTCCCGATAACTTGCCCGCCGCCAGGGAAAGGTTCTGCCAAAGTGGGTGGGGATTTCTGTTAAAACAAAATAATGATTTATTCGGTTTGAAAATAATCATATCTTCTATTAATAGTGATTTGAAAATGGGAAACCATGGTTGAGAGGCCCAGATAGGAACAACCACAATTCCCTCTGCTTTCTCTTCTATAATTTTTTTAAGCATTGTGACGTTAAATTAGATTCCGCCCATACATTTGTATGTGGGAATATAAACTTAAAAATTAGTGAGGCTATGATTGTTTTTTTAATGTTGCTGTTGGTACCTGAGGAAAAAAAAAGGATATGAATTTTCTTCTTTACTTTTGTTGATAGCAAGGAGACCAGGTAAAATAATGTGTATTCATATTTATCGATGGCTAAGTAAGAATACTCCAAGAACCTTAATGTTTACTATGTGATTTTTAGTCATTATAACTTAGGTTCATTGTTTTGTTATGTCTGGGGTGTTATTATAACTTCATTTAAGGTAATTTTCCGTGTTATTGTTAGAAGGAAATTTCGTTGGTTAACCTAAAAATGATAAACGCACATACGAAATTTAGTAATCACTACGAGCGGGCATATATTTTATGACTTTTTGGTAATTGTTCAAGCAAATACTATTTGCTCTCACCTGTAGTGGAGAATCCTCATTTAGTTAAATAAGGTTGTAAACATTCGAATTTACCTCTCCTTGATCAGCTGTCATATTTAAGAGTTAGGGAATAACGTGTTACCAACATTTGGTTATAAATGGAACATTACTAAAGTCATTAAATCGTGGTTTTATTTATTTTATTGTTTATATGGTCCAATAATTGGTTTTGTGTATCTTAGTTTCTATTCTAAGGAGAGTTTTAATCATTCTATGGCTGGAACTAATTTTCTGTTACTTATCAATTCCTAGGGTATTTTCCTATGAGATGTTGAATTGTGATTGGTCGTTAAAACAGAAAAAAACAGGTGATTAGGAAAAAAACGGTTGGTTTCGAAAACCGGCGTGCTCTTCCTTTTCTTTATTGAGTCGTCAAGCCGACTAGTCAAGATTTTTATAATTGCTTGTAAAAGCAACCCCAACTTAATTACGGGGGATTATACTATAAAATTCTTACATTTGGAAGGCCTAATTGTGTGTAGCTGTTTGAAGCCAAATTTTGTTACAGAGGACTTCTAAATAGGCAATAAATACGACATTGTTGAATACCTGTTTGTGCCCTGACGATTTTGCGGGTAAGCACCATCTTGAATTTTCTGGAAATACTGACTCCTAATTCTTGTCATTCTTTTATGTAGGCAATTTGGATAATTTGGGTAATTTGAAATAATTTGGAAAATCTGGAAAATTAGACATTGTACTCAAGTGATACTAAGTTACATAAAATTGTGAAGCTGATAAGCTGTGTATGTCTATGTAGTTTTTATCGACTTGGAAATTGGTGAATCGATTGTTGGGAGGTCCCGCGAAGCCATTTTCTGAAGTCGTCGTTTTGGTATGGTCACATGTCACAGTTGAGACACATGGTTTCTGGTTATGAGGTCCCATGGATTTAAATGTTGATGAGATACTGAAGCTGAGGTGTACATGAGGTTTTTTGCAGTAACAACAGCATAGTAACCTGTACTAACAGATTTTTGCTCAACGCTGGATACCGGATGAGTACCTTTTTTTCTAATGTTACCAGGATAACTAAAATTTATATGTGTATTAATAATCTGCTGTTATATTTTAATCTTTACTTATTTCTCTATATATATATATGATATTTATGGTCAAATATTTTCATTAGTTACTCAATTAAGCATATGTGAAAATAAGACATGTGAGTAACTGCGCAGTTAACACCTTATTTACAGGTATTTGATGGTTATATCATTAGTTTGTAAGGTATATCAATCTTTTTATTTACGTTGTTTATTGGCAGCGTCAATATAGAGCAACATATTTTAATTTAACCTAACTATAAATCATTGACAGTACATCGTTAGAGATCGTTAGTAAATCGTCAGTATATTTTTAACAATTCATTTGCAAAATATCAGTGATCAACCAATAGTGGTTTTTGTAAAAAAGTAGAATATTTTTATTTGTAAGTTATTGGTGCAATAGTAATTACTAATCGTAGATCTAGCGAATAAGATTCTTTTTTAATAATTTCCTATTAATAATATTCAGAAAACTGAGCCGATTTGTACATTATTAATTGTATTTTGTATGTAAATTAAATAATTATTTTAAATAGATTTCTTTGTGTTTTGACTTAAATTAAATTTAACACGGTTTTTGGTAGTTTTTTTTTGATAATCGGTGTGTCATACTCAATCTAAGGGGGCTGGAATTTATAGGAAATTACCTGGCGCTCATTTCAACTAATGGCAAAATTGAAATCGTTAAAAATAAACGATCTTCACCTCTGAGAGTCTCGTGAGAGAGCTAGCCGACCTTAAGATTTAAGAACTAATTGTAATTTAGAGTCAAATTTCCCTTTGTATTTCTTAAATTCAATTTGACCCGTAACAAAGTTTAATTTGGCGCCCAACGTGGGGCCATTTTTGATTTTATTTTGCCATTTATTTTTAAAATAATTAAGGATTTTTTTTGCGGTTATTAGTTATATGATCTTTCGATTTACTGTCATAGAGATTTAATAAAAAAAAATTTTTTGCAAAGCCATACAGCATGTACATAGCAGTTTAGAGATATATCTATTGTTTGCGGTGACCCTAACGGAAGCTGTGTATTTATGATTGTTCTAATTTTATATCTGCTTATGTTATAGTTGCATACTATACATGTAAACACATAGTAAGTCTTTCTGTGACATTTGAGTTGTGCCATTTTCTCGTCAATACGTTGAAAATTGTTGACATATCATTGTACAAGTACCCATGGTACCGTTTTATTTTTTTTTCTGAAAATAATTTACTGAAATATTTTCATCATTTGAACACATTTTCTTGGGTAGGCGTTATATATTTAGTTGCTATTTATCACAATTTTTTTTTGATTTTGTTATTGAATGATCGCCTATTATACAGGGTGGATATACTTACTGGTTTGAAACTAGGTCTCGTTTTTGTATTATCACTGGGAATTTTCTATTGCAATCGTTTTACTCCCTTGATACTAAAGTTTATTTTCGGTACTGTTAATATTTTTTTTTGACAATGGCTTCAAAGTTAGATGCGGGAAGATTGAACAAGGATGAACTAAAGTATGAATTGGAGATTAGAGGATTGGAAGATGTTGGGACCGTGGAACAAATGCGAGGCACATTAAGAAGAATCTTACGGTTGGAACGGGCAGGAGATTCATTAACTTATCCAGATTATAATATGGACTGCGTCGAGGAGCTTGCAACGGCTACCACTAAAATAAAAGAAATTGAAGGGTTGATAAAGGACTTAACGTCTGGTGAAGATAGTGGACCTTATAAGAAAATCGAAGCGAAGATCAGCCACATTTTAATGCGAGTAGATCGTATTAAGACAAAGGATGACGATACTAAGAAGCAACGAAGTCAGTCACTGGCTAAGGTCTTGCAACTACAGTCAACTTTATCCCGAAGAGTCAAACAAGTCACCATGGAGGAAAATATTTTGGATGTGACTGCGTTGAGTGTACAAGGTGGAAGTGGTTCAGATTCAGACGACAGTGTTGGTGCAGTTTTTGTGGCCAATAAGCCAATAGGGTCGAGTTCTACTCAGATCCCTGCTAATGTTACCCCAGTTAAATCTATTCCAGTGATTAAGTGGAATGTTACATTCTCTGGAAAGCCCAAAGAAATGTCTGTGTTAGCTTTCATAGAAAGAAGAGAGGAATTAAGTGTTGCGAGACATGTCTCGAGTCAAACTCTTTTTGAATCAGCATCGGATTTATTTACTCGTTATGCTTTGGTTTGGTTTAGAGTCAATCATTCGAAATTTTCTACTTGGGATAACTTATGTAAAGGTTTAAAGGAACAGTTTTTAGAGATAAACCATGATGAAAAATTATTTCAACAAATCAAGGAACGGAAACAAATGGATGGAGAATCTATCGGAATTTATTTCGCATATATGAAGAATGCTTTTGCAAGGCTTTCTGTCAAAGTCCCTGATGAAACGCAGATGAAAATATTGCGAGAAAATATTAAACCTTTCTACCAAATTGCTATTGCTCGGGATGAGCCAAAGTCAAGTGCGGAGTTGGAAGAGATGTGTGTGAAATTGGAACGGAGATGTTCATCGATTGATAATTTTTCATCCGCTCCTGTAAAAAAATGGGCTGTGGAACCTGATCTGATGTATATTGCAGCGGAACCTTCAAGTATTCCATCTACATCTAATCAAAATAATACGTTTCCTAGACAATCGTCCAACACTTCTACTCTCACATGCTGGAATTGTCGTGCGAAAGGTCACCATACACGTCAGTGTCGGCAACCAAGAAGAAAATATTGTTTTAAATGTGGAACTCCCAATGTGACGAAGTATGATTGTCCAAAATGTAAAAAGCCAGATTCGGGAAACGCGAATGCGAGCCATTAAGAGGTCGGTTAGTGGAGGACTCGTGTGCGACCACTCTTTCTAGTGTTTCGGACGAAGCAAAATTTTCTCGCCAAAAAATTATTTTAGATTATATTTTAAGCCATGTAGAGGATGATCAAAGACCTTATATGGAAGTGTCAATTTTTGGAAAGAAAATGTTAGGATTGTTGGATAGTGGAGCAACCAGAACCGTTGTCGGAAGAAAAGGTTGGAAGATATTGCAACACTTAAATTTAAAACTTGATATGGAAGATTCACCTAATTGTACGTTAGCCAATGGAAGTAGATTGCCAAGTAATGGATCGATTTTAGTACCAATGGAACTCATGGGTACAGTGAAGCTTATTAAGGTTTTAGTATTACCAGATTTGGATCGTGGTCTTATATTGGGAACTGACTTTTGGAAAACAATGGAAATGATACCAGACTTGAAACGAGGTGTATGGAAATTTTCGGACGTGGAAGAAATATTTGAATTAAACCCCATTGAGGTTGACCTGAACGCGGAACAACGTCGCTCTTTTGATGAATTTATAGAACAGAAGTTTAATTTAATGGGAAATTCTGTTGGATGTACTCACTTAGTAGAGCATGAAATTGTTGTAGATTCCCCTCCGATTAAGCAGAGGTATTATCCTGTTTCACCTGTGGTGCAACGACAAATTAATGAAGAGTTGGAAAAATTATTGGAGTTGGATATTGTTGAACCGTCTACTAGTGCTTGGTCGTCGCCTATCATTTTGGTAACGAAAAAAGAAGGTGGTTATAGATTCTGTGTGGACTTCCGAAAATTAAACCAAGTAACAAAGAAGGATGCTTATCCTTTGCCATACGTATCAACGATTTTGGATCGGTTAAAAGGAGCTCGATATCTTAGTAGCCTTGACATTAAGTCAGCTTATTATCAGATACCGTTGAAACCTAATAGTAGAGAATATACGGCGTTTACAGTACCGGGTAAAGGATTATATCAATTTAAAAGGTTATGTTTTGGATTAACGAATGCACCAGCTTGTTGGCAACGATTGATTGATAGAGTTTTGGGTGCAGATTTAGAAGAAAGTGTCTTTGTCTATTTGGACGACATCATCATTATATCTCCCACTTTTGAGAAACATATGGAAATCTTAGAAAAGGTGTTTTCAAGACTGATAGCGGCTGTATTGACTTTAAATCGAGAAAAATGCAAATTTCTTCGGTCTGAATTAAAATATTTAGGTTATGTATTAGACAATAGGGAAGGATTGCGAGTTGATCCGGACAAAGTTCAAGCAATCTTGAATATACCTACACCAACTTGTGTACGCGATGTTAGAAGTTTCCTTGGTATGGCATCCTGGTACCGGAGATTTGTTGAAAACTTCTCTTCTATTATTACCCCTTTAACAAATTTGTTGAAGAAGAAACAAAAATTTGTATGGACTTCTTCGTGTGAAGAATCTTTTCGACAATTGAAAGAGTGTTTAGTGTCAGCACCTATATTAACTACTCCAGATTTCACAAAGCCTTTTAGTGTTAAAACTGATGCGAGTGGATATGGATTAGGAGCTGTTTTGACTCAGTTGATTGATGGTCAAGAGCGGGTAATTTGTTACTTAAGTCGATCTTTGACAAGGCAAGAGAGAGCCTATAGTACAACAGAAAGGGAATTATTAGCCGTACTTTACGCATTGGAAAAGCTAAGGCCGTATCTAGAAGGAGCTACGTTCACCGTGGAAACGGATCACCATAGTTTGG
Organism: Stenurella melanura; assembly: GCA_963583905.1. NCBI lineage: Eukaryota > Metazoa > Arthropoda > Insecta > Coleoptera > Cerambycidae > Stenurella > Stenurella melanura. Next base: position 158,366,967 of record OY757309.1, read on the forward strand.
TATGGTTAGATAATATTAAAAACCCCCATGGTAGATTATGTAGATGGGCGGTGAAGTTACAGCAATATGACTTCAAAGTGATACATCGGAAGGGTAAAGATCATGTGGTGCCTGACGTGCTTTCAAGAGCAGTCCCAATTATAGACTGTATCGCAGAAGAAAAAGATTTAGCATTGAACACCTTTGGTTATGAATTTGTGGACATCACGGATCGTTGGTATTTAAAAATGGTAACCAATGTTCTCAAGAACCCATTAACTTATCCGAAATGGAGAGTGCAAGGTGACTATCTATTTAAATATGTACAATGTAAAGTTCCTGAACTTTCAGAGGAATCTGACTATTGGAAATTAGTAGTTCCAAAGGAATATCGTCGGGACATTCTCAAAGAGGTACATGATAGTCCTACTTCGTCTCATCCAGGAATTTTCACAACATTCGAGAAATTATGTTATCGTTTTTATTGTCCGAAAATGAAATTTGATGTTACCACATATATAAACCGTTGTCGAGTATGTGCCAAACATAAGGCTGTTCAGAAGAAACCTGCTGGTCTTATGGGAACCCGCCCACAAATAACTAAACCTTTCGAATTGCTTAGTTGTGATATTATAGGACCATTACCTAGAGGAAGTCGAGGATATACTCACATTCTAGTCGTATGTGACTATTTTTCCAAGTTTGTGTTAACTTTTCCATTACGTTCAGCTACTGCTAATATAATTTGTAGACATCTTGAGGAAAATGTATTTTTATTATTTGGAGTTTGTAAACATCTTATCACCGATAATGGAGCTCAGTTTACCAGTAAGGAATTTCGGAAATTATGTGAAAATTACAATGTGAATATTTTGTACAATGCGGTGTATCATCCTCAGAATAATCCGACGGAGAGAGTAAACCGAGTCGTAAAGACGATGTTATCATGTTATATCCAGGAAAACCAAAGGAAATGGGACGTATATTTACCTTTTGTCACTTGTGCGATACGAACCCAGATGCACGAAGTAACTGGTTATACTCCATATTATGTAAATTTTGGCCCAGAATATATAGGCAATGGAAACTTTCACAAGAACACTAATATTAATCGTCAATCAGATCTAGAAGTGGATAGGGCGGAAGAGAGAATAGTCAGAGATAGTGGATTTGCGAAAATGTTTGAAGATATTAAAATAAGATTGAGGAAAGCCTATACTAAGTTAAGTCAAAGATATAATCTACGAAGGAGAAAAATACAGTATGAAGTAGGAGACATGGTGTGGAGGAAGAATCATGTTTTATCAAGTAAGGTTGACTATTTTAATGCTAAACTTGCTCCCAAATATGTCGGACCGTGTAAAGTTAGAAAAGTACTAGGAACTTGTTATGTTATGAGATTGAAGAAGATGGACGATTAGTTGGTGTGTATCATGTGAATGATCTCAAACCTGCTATTGAATTAGACTAGTTTTGGTTCATGCTAGTTAAGTACTTCGAATAGGTTAGGTTAGGATTATTATGATATAGTTTATTTTTTTGAAGCCGTGAGACAAGCTATTCTTCAATGCACGTTTTAAGTCTTTGGTGTATATTTATTTTTCTTATCGGTTGGGTAACAACTGTTGCCGAGATAACAAGTTGTTGCAAGGGTGGGCCACTTTTTGCTGATTATATCTATAATCAAGCAATTGATTTCAACTGTGCGGTTGAAAATTCACCAAGTTTTTCTTTCCTTGTCTTGTCTTAATGTAAATAATACCTGTGACTGCCGAATAATTTTTGTGTAAAATATTAGACAAACGATTCAATACCGTCCTTTATCGGTTTATTTTTGAATTTTTTGGGAATCTGCTGTCGTAATATGTATTCATAATTTTTTTTTCAAGTTAGTTATTAGACAACCGACTCTCTCGTTTGTTATCGAGTTTATTGTGTTTTATTGGAGTCCGCTGTCATAATACAGGTTCATCTTTTATAATTAATAGACAGTTTGGTGAAATTTTCTTACGCATTGTTGATATCGAAAAATATGACATAATAACGTCATTTCTCTTTGTTGCTGTCCAAATTTCTATTTCTGTCTTCTATTATCTTTTTCTGTCATTCTTATTTTGTGATTTCTTCGATCTAAAGACTTATTTTCGTTGCTGGTTGCACAGATGGGAAGTAGTCCCTTGGGCTTGCGTAGAGGAAAAACTTTCTACCTATTGTTTTTATAGCATTCATAATATTATTTACTAGTCTTGCCGAAAGGCATTCTCGTGGTCTAGTATATATTGTCTAGTTGTGGTTTAAGTCCACGTATGTCAGGGGAAAATTGTTCGGAGAAATTTTTTTTTGGATGACAATGTGGTCTCTGTTAAACAGGGAGTTAGTTTTTCTTTCGTCTATTCATTGGGGTCGAGTCTTTGCCTGGACCAGTAATATCATGTTTTCTTGTTAAATGCTTGTGTTCACGTAGCTTTTGGTTAACAACGCTTTAGAACTCCTTATATCCTATTCTCGGTTAAGTACCTGATCTTACGTAATGCTCTTTTCTTGATGTTTGTTGTTTAATACACTTGGTTGTTATTATCCTAATTAGTAGGATATTTTATATACCATCAGGGAACTTGCTTCGGAATGGGGGTGAGCAGGTTTCGGTCGGGCCGTCTTAAAGGACAGGGCGTTAAGGAGGGTCTAACGGGTATCTAGGTAAGGGGGCTTGTTAGGCAGGAGTGGCCTAGGTCGCCTGACGTTCGTAATAGTGGCAAGTCTGCCTCCACGTTTTCACCTCAGCCCTTAACGTACCGTTCGGCCGGCGCACTGTTCACCGCACCTGAAGCGAGAGTATTCCCAAACGATGGTCCTTTTTGTCATCTAGACGTGGTTTTTTTTTACGTCTAGTTTTAGCCGCTTGGAGCTCTATCCAATACCCATTAACAGTCTAGAATCTGTTAATTAGGCAGTAGTTTTTTAACTAACTGTATCGTGGTTTAGATGTTCTTATGTCTACACCAATTTTAGCACTGGCAGCCGCTATAACGCTGCTCAGGCATTTCACCACAATGCCTGTGGAGACTGATTCTTTGAGGTCCTCTCCTAAATCATTTCATCTTTTCTTTCCTATCATTATCTTTCTCGTTTTACACTGGGGGAAGCATTATCTCTTCTGGGTGAGGTTCTTCAGGAGTTTCCGTGTGCTGTCTAGCGACACTCATTATCGAGGCTTTTCATGCTACTTGACTTGCGCAGAATGGGTGTAAGTCAAACTGCCTCTCATCCTATTCATATTGTTTTGACTACACGTGGACTTTTGATGACTAACCTCGGAGGTGGTGATGGTTATGACTTTGTCAAGTAATAAAACGAATTTTCTTGTGGTTTCTTGTATAGTTACCTATTATACAAGTTTTACTTCTTATTCCTTCTTTTATAATACGTTTTAAACCTCGTGTTAATTGCAAGTGTGATAGTCTTAGGGCGGACTATTACCGGGCATTTTAAGCTCTGTTTTTTTATCAACTTTCAGTTTCGTGTAACTTAGGAAAAAAATTCTTGTTGAATTTTTTTTAAGGGAGAAAGAGGGGGATTTGTGACGTTAAATTAGATTCCGCCCATACATTTGTATGTGGGAATATAAACTTAAAAATTAGTGAGGCTATGATTGTTTTTTTAATGTTGCTGTTGGTACCTGAGGAAAAAAAAAAGGATATGAATTTTCTTCTTTACTTTTGTTGATAGCAAGGAGACCAGGTAAAATAATGTGTATTCATATTTATCGATGGCTAAGTAAGAATACTCCAAGAACCTTAATGTTTACTATGTGAATTTTAGTCATTATAACTTAGGTTCATTGTTTTGTTATGTCTGGGGTGTTATTATAACTTCATTTAAGGTAATTTTCCGTGTTATTGTTAGAAGGAAATTTCGTTGGTTAACCTAAAAATGATAAACGCACATACGAAATTTAGTAATCACTACGAGCGGGCATATATTTTATGACTTTTTGGTAATTGTTCAAGCAAATACTATTTGCTCTCACCTGTAGTGGAGAATCCTCATTTAGTTAAATAAGGTTGTAAACATTCGAATTTACCTCTCCTTGATCAGCTGTCATATTTAAGAGTTAGGGAATAACGTGTTACCAACATTTGGTTATAAATGGAACATTACTAAAGTCATTAAATCGTGGTTTTATTTATTTTATTGTTTATATGGTCCAATAATTGGTTTTGTGTATCTTAGTTTCTATTCTAAGGAGAGTTTTAATCATTCTATGGCTGGAACTAATTTTCTGTTACTTATCAATTCCTAGGGTATTTTCCTATGAGATGTTGAATTGTGATTGGTCGTTAAAACAGAAAAAAACAGGTGATTAGGAAAAAAACGGTTGGTTTCGAAAACCGGCGTGCTCTTCCTTTTCTTTATTGAGTCGTCAAGCCGATTAGTCAAGATTTTTATAATTGCTTGTAAAAGCAACCCCAACTTAATTACGGGGGATTATACTATAAAATTCTTACATTTGGAAGGCCTAATTGTGTGTAGCTGTTTGAAGCCAAATTTTGTTATAGAGGACTTCTAAATAGGCAATAAATACGACATTGTTGAATACCTGTTTGTGCCCTGACGATTTTGCGGGTAAGCACCATCTTGAATTTTCTGGAAATACTGACTCCTAATTCTTGTCATTCTTTTATGTAGGCAATTTGGATAATTTGGGTAATTTGAAATAATTTGGAAAATCTGGAAAATTAGACATTGTACTCAAGTGATACTAAGTTACATAAAATTGTGAAGCTGATAAGCTGTGTATGTCTATGTAGTTTTTATCGACTTGGAAATTGGTGAATCGATTGTTGGGAGGTCCCGCGAAGCCATTTTCTGAAGTCGTCGTTTTGGTATGGTCACATGTCACAGTTGAGACACATGGTTTCTGGTTATGAGGTCCCATGGATTTAAATGTTGATGAGATACTGAAGCTGAGGTGTACATGAGGTTTTTTGCAGTAACAACAGCATAGTAACCTGTACTAACAGATTTTTGCTCAACGCTGGATACCGCATGAGTACCTTTTTTTCTAATGTTACCAGGATAACTGAAATTTATATGTGTATTAATAATCTGCTGTTATATTTTAATCTTTACTTATTTCTCTATATATATATATGATATTTATGGTCAAATATTTTCATTAGTTACTCAATTAAGCATATGTGAAAATAAGACATGTGAGTAACTGCGCAGTTAACACCTTATTTACAGGTATTTGATGGTTATATCATTAGTTTGTAAGGTATATCAATCTTTTTATTTACGTTGTTTATTGGCAGCGTCAATATAGAGCAACATATTTTAATTTAACCTAACTATAAATCATTGACAGTACATCGTTAGAGATCGTTAGTAAATCGTCAGTATATTTTTAACAATTCATTTGCAAAATATCAGTGATCAACCAATAGTGGTTTTTGTAAAAAAGTAGAATATTTTTATTTGTAAGTTATTGGTGCAATAGTAATTACTAATCGTAGATCTAGCGAATAAGATTCTTTTTTAATAATTTCCTATTAATAATATTCAGAAAACTGAGCCGATTTGTACATTATTAATTGTATTTTGTATGTAAATTAAATAATTATATTAAATAGATTTCTTTGTGTTTTGACTTAAATTAAATTTAACACGGTTTTTGGTAGTTTTTTTTGATAATCGGTGTGTCATACTCAATCTAAGGGGGCTGGAATTTATAGGAAATTACCTGGCGCTCATTTCAACTAATGGCAAAATTGAAATCGTTAAAAATAAACGATCTTCACCTCTGAGAGTCTCGTGAGAGAGCTAGCCGACCTTAAGATTTAAGAACTAATTGTAATTTAGAGTCAAATTTCCCTTTGTATTTCTTAAATTCAATTTGACCCGTAACAGCATTCGCAAGACCATACAAAAAGACGGAAAAGTGTAGAAATTTTTATTTTTCCAATTTATTGTAAATGCATCAACAGCAGAGGCCTCTGGGTCTCTCCTCCATGATATAAAAATTTCACATTTTTTATTCAGCCTACTCGCAAAAAGATCAATATTTGGTTTGCCAAAACTGTTCACTATCTTTTGGAAGGCATAATTTGATAGACTCCACTCGGTTTCATTGTGAACATCGCAAGATGCCCTATCTGCTTCGGTATTATCTTTCGTATTTATATAGCTAGCGTACAGGAAAATATTGCGCTTTTCGCACCAACACCATATCTGGCGAGTGATGTCATTTAACGCACTGAATCTGACACTACCCATCCGGTTAATACAGGCTATTGCAGTTGTATTATCAACCCGACATAAAATATTACTGTTCGAAAGATCTGAAGCAAAAACAGCGCAATCCGAAAAATAGTGCCAAGAGCTCCAAGTAATTTATGTGGAATTCTTTTTCGCTAGTTGACCAGAATCCAGAAGTACTCTCGTTCCTACAAAAAACCCCAAAATCTGAATTGGAAGCATCAGTGAACAATTCCAGTTGAGACGATGTGACTCGCAAATGATTACATGCCCGTGGAATAGCTTGCGTAAACCAAGTCAAATCAGTGAGTATGTGTTTTGAAAGAGACATTTTTGCATCATAATTGCCTCCCGAATGCTGCAAAGCTAAATATTTCTGACGTTCGAAAATTTTCGTATATAAAAAACCATATTTAACAGCTGGACAGGCAGAAACAAGAGTACCTACGAATTTTGCAAATTTCCTAATTGTACAGTTAGGTAACTGATGAAAAAACTTCAATAACGTCATGATCTTAATTCGTTTTTCATGAGGTAATGATATTGTCAGGGAGTTAGAATTATAAACAAATCCCAGAAAGGTACATATCTTACTGGGTATAAGTCTACTTTTACTAAAATTAATTAAAAACCCTAGCTCCGTTAGCAAACCTATAGTTACTCGTACATTATGCTCACATTCATTATAAGATCTTCCTAAGATCAAAAAATCATCTAAGTAAACAACAAGAAAAACTCCTCTTTTTCGTAAATGGGTAACTATCGGTTTGATGAGTTTAGTAAAAATTCGTGGCGCGCAAGATAATCCAAAGGGCAAACTTTTGTATTCATAAAGCAGGCCCTTAAAAGTAAATCTTTAATATTTACGGTGAGCTTCACGTATGGAAACCAAGTGGTAAGCATCTTTCAAGTCCATGGTACACATAAAACAGTTTTGTGATATAAACCTAACCACCACTTTATGATCTTCAATTTTAAAATGCTTATCTTCCACGAACTGGTTTAAATTTTTAACAAAAATTTTTGATACAAACTGCCCCTCACATGGATTGACCCTCGTTATAGCACCGTTTTGCTGTAATTTAATTATCAGCTTGCTTAGAATTGACACTTCATTCTGAGACCACCTATTCTCCTGAGGGGCTATTGTCTGCTGTGGTTTTTTAATAAATGGAATTTTAAATCCTTTTATATAAGATAAAATTACTTTATTAACTGGCAATTTTTGCCAGTGGTCAATAAAGAATTTTAAACGACCACATGGTTTACTGACCTCTTGTTCTAATAGTTGCGGCGCCGCTGATCGCTCTGATAAGGTTTCTCTCCGTACCCTATGGGAGCCTGTTGTGCCCTTTTCCGGGCTGCTATTTGGGACGCTCGATGGCTCTGCCCCCCTTTCCGAGCTCCATACCTTTGTGAAAGGGGGTTCCTGAAGTTTCCCTGGTTACGCCTTGAAGTAGAAGCGTGTGCAGTTAGTTTGACAGTTTTCTTGGGTATTTTTAACTGTTGGCCAGACTTTTCTAATTCTTTAACCGCTCGGATTCTGTTGTCCAAATCAGTACCAAATAGCAGGTTCCCAATGGGGGCATTGGTTAGAGTTTCCTTCAACTCTTTATTCAGGTTTAGAGCAATCAACTCTCGACGAGACACAGATTCTAAATAGTGTATATTGGCCAATAACCGTCCAGCATCGCTTAACTGTTGAATCTGCTCTTTGTTTTTATCCGTGTCGGAAAGCATGTGTGTCAGCGCTAAACCAATAGCGGACAAACTGGCCGCCACCTGTCGTTGCAGGGCCACCAACCGACTATCCCGGCGGAGAACTGACTCCGGCACTGCTATCTTCACTAAGCTACAGTTCTCTGGAGGCAAATATTTTTCTATCAAAATTTTCTGACCGGCCTCATCCAATCCCGAAACCAAAATGTGCGACCAACGGCTGGCCACCTCTGTTTGAATTGGGTCGGCAAAGGATCTTTTACTTTCCTGATCGGTACCAAGTATAGACTGGTGTGTGAATAGCAGCATTCTCTGTCCCCTCACCCGGCTGCCCCTCCATCCCTGAAATTTAACAAACAAATTGTTCTTTTTAACAGCCCTGGAGTAAAAAGAATGGATTGAAAAAACCAATATACATATACACATATATACATCCCAATATATATAGAGTAGTTGTGTGCTCAAAACCTGTTTTCCCTAAACAAGTTAAACTTTGAGAGTTCTGTTATCCCAAACAGATATTGTGTTTTTCCCAAACACAAGAAATTAGTTGTCCACTTGAAACCTGTTATCCCCAAACAGATTAGAGTTGTGGAAAAATCTGTTATCCCAAACAGATAGAGTGTGTTCCCTAAACACAAAAAATTAACAGTTCCCTTGAAACCTGTTATCCCCAAACAGATTAGAGTTGTGAAACATCTGTTATCCCAGACAATTAAATTATATTCTAAATAAAAGCATTATTAAAATTTGTTATTCTAATAGAAGAAATCGCTGAACATACAGTCCAGCGTTATTTAAAACCAGTAATTCAACGGTGTCAGAGAACACGTACTTACGTTCAACATTAATTTCTGGAGTTGGCGAAATTACTGCCTCGTCTCGCTCCTCCTGGTCTGACGAATCCAGCATCTTACTTCGTTGTTTCGGTCGTTCCACGATAATTTCACGTGATCGGGAGCTATCACTTTCACTGTCCGTACCACTCACATAATGAGAACGTTTTAATTTTAATTGTCTTTTTTCCACTGCCGCTAATCTTGCGTCAATCTTTTTAAATAACTTGTACAATCCAGCACTCGATCTATCCGAAGATTGGCTCCGGCTTCTGTGCCGTTTTCGCGATGAAACCAGGCGTTTTGACATCTTGTGTAATAATTACTAATTACACTTGGGCGCGATATGTGTGGATACTGTAGCACAAAAACGAAGACTGATCAGCGGTAAAGGTGGGGCGTAGGATTAGGGAATATTTCGACGCTTTAAAGTTTGTGGATATTTAGCCAGAGGCGGGGTACTACATATCATTTATTTATGAGACGAGGCTGAATATAATGGTTGAATTTAACGGCATTGTAGGAACATGATATCTAAACTGGCTGAGTTGAGCGTATTCGACATTTATGCTGTGCACTTTTTCACATAGTAAAAGCTTCCCTCTTTGGTATATAGTAAGATAGCTTAATATTAGCTGAGGCAGAAAGGAGAACAATTACTTAAACAAATTATCAATATTAAGTCAAACTAACGTTATATATATAGAGAACCGACATATGATTGTATTTTCTGAGATTATTTATTGGTTCAAGTCAACCCGTGTCTTGTATTATTTGTAAGCAATTAGAACTGATATGGTCTAATCCTAGGTAATAAACTATATTTTAATTAGCTAAAATGGACATTACTAAACTTTCCCATAATTTGTTTTTGATATTTTAAATTAATATGTGTATGATAGACTACTTTAGGTCGGATATAGCGTTTTTCTTGGATAAATGTCACACATACATCTAACCTCAAATTTTGTAGAATGAATGAAAGGGATATATCTATTATTTGCTAGAATATTATATCTTCTTCTAGTATATTTCTTTCTGTAATGAAACATATTCTTTATTGAATCTTGAAAACACCAGAAAGAGTAACGTACAAAATATAAAAAGCAAATCTATCTATGAAAATATTAATTTCCATTCTTTGCATTCTCTTACCGAGTACAAATATTAGGTAAACATATACTTCATGTTATGGTAAGTACTCCTCTGTGAATGTCATAGGTGTGCCGTTCTCGCCTTTAGCTGATCTGCAGGTTTAGCGATTACGCCGTTCCGGTCGACCCTGCAGAGACATCGTCTTCAAGAAGTGATATGAACAGTAGTTAACTACTTTCACACTGTAATATAAAAAATATCTTGGCCAAAGATGGCCATGGAATCTAAAACTTCTGCCATAGAGTACGCCATCTTTCAATCAATTTCTCTTCAAAAAACAACGCGAAACTGGCTGTGTGATTCATAAAAAAGGGGCTGGTATGGTAGGCTAATTCTCGTAGAGCAAAAGTCGTTAATGATGTTCGTCAACACGTGGAACAATCTCTAAAACCTTTGTAACGTTTGTCTCAGGCAATTGGATTTACTTATAGAATATATTGTGAAGAAGGATATGGGCATGGATCCACGAATGATGCTATAAAATCAACCTCTTCTGTCGATACACCACCCCAGATATCTTGCGTACGCCAGTATAATTTAATGAATGACGACCTGCTAAACTTGATATTTTTTTCTGATGAAACGTAGTTTCACCTTTCATCAATTCTCACAATAGTGGATGTGGAGCACTGATATTTTACATATTTATGTTGACTATCCACTACATCATTAAAAGTTGGTGTCTGGATGTCAATGTCTCAAAGGAGAATAATTGGGAACTATTTCAAATGTCACCATCAATGCTGGGAGACACCGAAGTAACATTTTTTCTGTATTTGTTTAACAACTACACAATGACGAACTTCAGAAGGGTTACTTTCATCGGAACGGAGCAACAGCATATATGGTAATATGGCTTTTCTTCGCGAGTTTTCTGGCAACCGGCTGATAGGTTGACATACACAAGTTGAGTTTTCTTCCAGATCAGCTTGTTTGAGCGTTATTTTGTGTAATTTGCATGAACTAGAACAAAGGGTTATTGAAGAATGTGCTGATGTAATATGCTTCTCGGAACAGAGTGGTGTGTAAGCTTAAACACTGAACATGACGAGGGACAATTTTTTTAAATTCACTTCTCTGGTTTACTAAACGTAAATGACCTATTATTTAGTTCATTAGTATTATTATACTTTTCGCAAATATAAAACGAAGAGTATATTGCATTCGATCGGCACATTTCTAAAACCGGTAATATTGCTCGAAGAGAAAAACATTTCATATCACAGTGTCGGTAATCGAATTCTGAACAACTTCCAAAATGTTCGTCCGTCCGTCTGTCCGTTCGTCATGTTTCTTGTAAGCGCAATAACTTAAGAACGGACAGTCCGATTGTATTGAAATTTGGACAGTAAGTTAGTGTTATCTAGAGGAAGAACCATTTTGAACAAAATCGGTCAATAAATGAAAAGTTATTAATTTTTGAAATGAAAAAATGTTTTTGTTTTGTAATTAAACAAAAAATGTTTGAAACACTTACAAAAAAAACTGAGAAGAGTATCCTATAGAATGTGCAATAATTATATAACAGGTGTAGTAAATCGGCGAAGAGTATAATGGTTATCTTGTTTTATCTCTAGAATTGAAAACGCATGTGCACATTACTGTAGATGATGTTAGTGTGGAACGTAACTTTGATATAATCATTGCAATGAAGCCCAAAGATAACTGTTGATAATAATAATAATAATATTGTCTTTATTAAGCATATACAATAATTTTATAAAATAAGGTGTACATCAAGAAAATGCACATAGGACGCTAGTTAATTAAGAGAAGAAGTTCAGTTCTTTGTAACTTATTCGGTTACGAGATCCTGCAAATTACAAACGATGCCGTAACCTGAAATTAACTTTCCCAAAACTTAAATTTAAAACTTTAAAAATTAACAATATCAACTTATCACTTCAATTAAAAAGTAGATACACGTATACGAACATAAAACCCAGACAGCACAAAGTTATCTTACGGACATCCTAGGGATATAGAAGTTAGGATTCGCAATATCCTAAGGATATCCCAAAATACGCCCAGGAACGTTCCTGGGATCCAGAATTTACACTATTTTCCATATCCTCAGGATATCCCACAAACGTATTTTTATATATCCGTAGGATAAACCTGGGATTCTTAGAGGATCTGTTTTATGCTATCCTTAGGATATCATTGTAGGCTTTCAGGGTCGTAGTTTACCTAAATAGCCAGACTGCAAGTTGCTTTCAAACAATGTTAACAACTTGGTACGCTGTTATGTCCTGCATTCACTATTGCATAAGAAACTGTTAGTATTTCACTCCAATATAATATTTTTGCACTTGTAAACTTTATGTTAACACTATTGCTTGGAACTACTTTGGTATTTAAATTTAAAAATAAGTAGCAAAAATATTATTTTGGCACAAAATGCTAACAGTTTCCCTCGCATTGGAAGACATAATAGAGTGACCAGCTGCTAACATCGTTTGAAACCATATTTCCAATCAGTATGATAGCTGTTTAAGTTACTAGGTTATTGAACGGTGACTTCCTAGGTATCATTTTGTACCATTTGTATCGGAATTCTGAAAAGTCGTGTTGACGTCTTGCAGATTGATTATAACATTTATATCTTAAAAATCACTCTACGGACAAGTTCTGAATTATTTTGTAGGATATTATTTTTAGAATAAGTTAATTACATATAACATGTGGTAAAATATCTAAAAAAAGTATTTTTTACATTTTAAATTACATTAAGATATTTTTATTATTTATGAAGTTACACTTTGAAATTTTATTGATCATGATTCAATAATGCGTTATGGCTAACCTAAATTTCACCGGCAGCCACCGCACTGCTCTGTACAACTATATAAATTAATATTTAGTAGTAATATTTTTCTTGTTTCCCCCGTCTTCTATCAGTTGTGTGCCTCAACCATGTTCTTATGAAGTCTTCTGTATTCTTTTCTGAGAGGTAACCTTATTCCTGTAGAGGTTGCTTCTAAAAAGAAACACATACCTACATTCATATCGGGACTAACTTTATATACCGTGTTAGTAAATTTTCTAACTTAATGTAAGTATAAGCATAGCAAGTACTATGTCGATATAGATATCGAGATCGACACAGAATCAATGTACACAAATGGTACCTTATATTTAGTTTATAATTCTTATATAGCTAAATAAATCATTACACGAATTTTCATTAAAAAATATTTAAATCTTTTTTTAGGGTATGTAGGTAAAATAAGTCTTCATAAAAGCCAATTTTACCAAAACTGATGAAAATAAAATAATAGCAATATTACATACCTTGCTTTATACTACGCAGACCAATTGCTGCACTTTCATCAATTATACAGGGTGATTCACGTAGGCCATTCATTAGAAGCTTTTCAACTTGCAGTTGGATTAGAAACTTGAAATTTGGTATGCAGCCATAATCGATCATGCCCGTTCTGTCTAAAATATTTTCAGTCCTCCAACTATACAGGGTGTGCCAAAAATTGGTACCAACTTTCTTATTTTAAATAGAAATCTATATTTTTCTTTGCATGGTTCGATTGGTCATCTAATTCTGAGTTTAGAGAACCTAAGTTATGTTAACTTATCTATTACAATTTTTTACATATGTCCAATTTTTTGAAAAAAATTGCCGCTGTAGTAGTTTACGAACAAATTTGTATCTCGCAAACGTTTCAAAATTATGAAACAAATTTGTGAAGCAGTTAGCTGGAAGTCTAGGCTAACTTTTGATGTCCCATCGGTCGTCCCATTTTGTACCATATGGGCGCAGTCGATTTTCAAATGTCGCAATCAAAAATTGTCAAATAGTCAATGTTTTCAAACGGCACCTACTATTTTTTTTCACACCATTTCAAAGAAAATTGAATTTTAGGGTGAGTTACTTAAGCATTCCCTATACCTAACTTCACCCCATATCGAGTTATTCAATAAAAATCAAGAAATACCTTATCTTGCCGAGAGATTCCTTACTTCATCATGTATGCCATGGAAACAAAAGACAGTTGTAATAATTTTTAAAGAAAAATATGGATTCTTATTTAATTACACACAACACCAACAAATTATTATTAACGCACAAGAACAATGTTGACGAAATTCTGACGTAAATGTTCAATGAGACCAAAATGAAATGATTGTTTCCAAAGCCTACTACCCTTGAGAAAAAAAAAACAATATTTTTTTCAAAAAATGCCAATAACTCAAAAACGACTGTAGACAGACACACAATGTTAATAAAAGTGGCCCTAAAATTCAATTTTGCATTAATTTCTGCCGTCAGAAATGGTAGGCGCAAAGATGTGCTACGCAATCCGTTGAAAGTAGAATACTAGAATATTTGAACAAAAATACGGTGGTCCCATTGAACATTTACGTCAGAATTTCGTCAACATTGTTCTTGTTCGTTAATAATAATTTATTGGTGTTGTATGTAATTAAATAAGAATCCATATTTTTCTTTAAAAATTATTACAACTGTCTTTTGTTTCCATGGCATACTTGATGGAGTAAGGAATCTCTCGACAAGATAAGGTTTTTCTTGATTTTTATTGAATAACTCGATATGGGGTGAAGTTAGGTATAGGGAATGCTTAAGTACCTCAACCTAAAATTCAATTTTCTTTCGAATGGCGTAAGAAAAATAGTATGTGCCGTTTGAAAAAATTGACTTTTTGACAATTTTAAATTGCGACATTTGAAAATCGACTGCGCTCATATGGTACAAAATGGAACCACCGATGGGACATCAAAAGTTAGCCTGGACTTCCAGCTAACGGCTTCACAAATTTGGTTTCATAATTTTGAAAGGTTTGCGAGATACAAATTTGTTCGTAAACTACTACAGCTGCAATTTTTTTCAAAAAATTGGACATATGTCAAAAATTGTAATAAATAAGTTAACATAACTTAGGTTCTCTAAACTCAGAATTAGAAGACCAATCGAACCATGTAAAGAAAAATATAGGTTTCTATTTAAAATAAGAAAGTTAGTACCAATTTTTGGCACACCCTGTATATTTGGAGGACTGAAAATATTTTAGATAGAACGGGCATGATCGATCATGGCTGCATACCAAATTTCAAGATTCTAATCCAGCTGCAAGTTGAGAAACTTCTAATGAATGGCCTACGTGAATCACCCTGTATACATTCTCATAAACAAGTGAAGAACTCTCAAAAGTATTATTTTATATTGATAGCGACAGAGACCAGCAACGACCAGCAACGACCAGCAACGACCCAACGACCGTCAATCGAGATATCGTGATGGCGTGATGCACTGTGCGCATACTCAAATTTAGAAATATTCAGTTTGCCGATAAAGTAGGTAAATGTTGAAAAGGTAAAACGGTTAATAGGTAAAAAATAATATTAATTACTTATTATACTAGTAATTACTTATACTTATATGTAACTTTGAATAAAATGATTAATCAGTAGTAAAGGTAAGAAAGTCATTATTGAAGTTATCAATATACCTACTATAAAGCAAATTCTGATGTTATTTATGTCACAGCTCACTCCATTGATTTATTGTTGCTTACAATTCAAGAAGTTCGTGGTTCGACTTCACCTTGTTTATCTAATTTTTTTGTTCTTAAAAAAAGATGGAAAAAATGTTCCCGTATTTGGATATCAGTGGGTAAACTGGACAAGAGAACACATGAATATCGATTCTATTATATCCATAGGATATACGTATTTTGTACACCTATAGGATACCGAAGTCCCGTCAGGATATCCGTAGGTAATCAGTTGCGAATATCCGCAGGTTATCCATAACTGTATCTTTACAGGACATTAATATCCAGTCAAGTCCACCCTGGGATGGACTAGGGATATGTGTATGGGATAATCCCAAATCTGGGGCAACGGGGCTATAATAGGATATCATCAGGATGTCATGAGCTGTCTGGGAACATATTAAAAATTTAAGTTTGGTAAAAAAATGGAATGTAATAATTCTTTCAGTAAATGGGAAGTTTATCTTAGATTTCATTTTTCCTTAACTTTGCCAAATCTAACATAAAAAATGCCAAAATAATAGTGCATATAATATTACACTGTAGAAATTATAGCAAATTCACTTTTAAACAATAATAGAAAGATACATCTAATAGAATGCTAAGTAAATAAAAAATGGAAAAAATAACTAGCAAGTTACATAAAAATGTTGCAATACATGAAATAGGCAATGAGCAACATGCATGAATTTTAGAAATGCAATAATCTATTATTTTTTCGTTATATATGTTATATAAGTTGAGAAAGTAATGAAGAAAAGGTATAAAAAAAATGTGTAGCCTAAATAAACGACTTTGAAATTCAAAATTTTATGGGAACATATCCACGTGACTGAAAACACCACGCTATTGGTCTGACGTCATTCGGCATAATGTCTAATGGTCGTCTATCTGCCAAGGGGTTAAATCGTAAATTGTTTTGTGTTTTGTAAATGTGTATTGATATTTTCATAAAAGAAATCATTCATTTATTTAATTATTTTAATTATTAAGTGGTAAAAATGACGGACAGTGGGTTTTTACGGGGCCAGAGTGACAATTTGCCCGTTGTTGATGTGTTTATGAAGACAAACTGTTTTGCTACTAATACTGATTTTATTAGTGCAGAAATTGGAGGTACTAAAGCAACAAGGTATGTGTCATTCATTATTCTAAACATTAATTCAATTGTGCCCATTTTTATCCTTTTACTGTAGTTAAATATAACAAATTATTTATGCACCTAACCTCAAAATAGATAAACAAGGCAATGTTTTAATGTTATATTAATTAATGTTTTTCATCTTAGAGCTTTTTATATAATAAATACCTCCCGTCACTTACTAAGTACGTACTTTTAGGTAGGTAGGTACATTAATAGTAAAAATAGCTGTTGACGTACATAGGTATATATAAATATATAACTGGATAATATGTAGAACGTCGAGAAGTTACATTATTCACACCGTTCTTATACATTTATACATTTTAATTCAAGGTTCCTATTAACAGAAGTTAGTAAACTTTTGTATTCCTATAAATAGGAAAGTGACCAAATTCACCATGATATGTAAACAAATTATCACAATAATATTAGGGTTAGGTACATATTTTCATAATATTATTATAAAATAATTAGTTTTAATGGGTAAATTTACATCAAAATGATCCTGGCAGCAATATAATCTTGAGGATGACGATAATTCTGCATTTCGGTCGTCTCGTCTCATAGTTCTGCACCATTTTCCTAACTTTATCGCGTCTAGGCACATTAAAAAATAACTTTTCTGGAGTTTTTATTGTAGTATTTGTACATTTGGGCACAATACAATATTTATAGCTGCTTTTCTTTGTATTTTCCATAACACAACATAAATAATGTGTACACATTCGCAATCACAATACGTTTTCCGTCGGTGCGATGTGCCCGATGACGTCACATACAAGTAGCGCGGAAACTTCTCCATTTAAACGCAGTTAAATTGGCAGCTGCAGTAAATAATTTTTTTAACCTTTAATTAGAACATGAAACAAAAATAAAATACTGAAAAAATTATGTTTTTTAGTGATCTATTCATCTGTGATGTTTAAAAAAATTATGCATTTTGCTCATTAGGAAGGAAAAAAAAACACATTTTCATCAGATATTTCTTCAGAACTACCTATTACGATCGCCAGAAAATACCTTCTGAAACTAGTTCTTTTTAAACATGTACTTACATACTTTACTTATTTAGGTAAGGAAAATAATTTCTTAAAAGCAAAAATTTTTTTTTCTGGATTTGTAACTTATATTTACCTCTTGTGTTAACAGGGTGAATATCTGATAAATCAATTATGCTGGTGTAGAGATAAACCGAAGTCTTTCTTCTAACAATTTATGGTACAAACATGCACGGTAAATATATATTCGCTGTTTCATATTTAGTCAATTAATTTCTTTTAGGTAAGGTGTTACATAGAAGCACGGCAAACCAAAAATCATTTTTGCATCCCAGGAAGTCAAACAAGGACCATACACAACATTAGCAAAGTTAAAATGGGATAAAACTAGTGCCTCACAGAGTACAATTTCTGACTTTCCGACACCCGTGCAATAGTTTGAGATTACTGAACGATCTTTTTATCATAAAATTATCGTAATGATTAAAACTTAGATTCGAATCAACACGGGGACCTTTTTACGTATAGTTTTCAACTTCTAGATTAGATATCACGGTAGTTAACTACTGCAAAATGTAGTTAAGAGTAAGTAGCTACTTTTGTAGTTAACCACTACCCAGCCTGAATTGCAGAATACCCTGTATAATTGATGTTTGTAATATAGAAGTTGAAATGGATAAAATATAAATAAAGTGACTAGTGACAAAAAATCGTATAATTTAAATACTGTTTGTAAATTTCAAAATCTTTTCTAATTGTCTTTTCGTAATTATATTAGTTTAAACTGCAATCATTTACAATTCAACGTCGTACCACACACAATATTTTAATTAATTCTGAAGTCTGATGTCTTATATGCAATATAGTGCTAAATCTACGGGCAAGGCAATTTAGAAGGCCGGACATGACACTGATGACATAGCTCTGATGGGCGTTGAACCCAATAGAACGACAAAACTGGCCATCAGAAACGGTCATCTATTTGCTCTTGGCTCTGTTAGTGTTGCTTTCATCACAATACATTCACTCTTCGGACGCTTCTAGTCAGACGTGCCAATGAGACATCCGGGATATCCAAACCGATGACACTTCACTTGACGTTATATCGGATCATGAAAGATTTCAATTCATGCAGATAACACGAGCATTTTTCGCCACTGGACAACACTGGAGGAGTCATATCTTATCTGACAATACAAAGAAGTGGAAGCTGAGTACTTATTCAGGTGTAACATACGAACAATAAGTATGTTATTATAGATTTATATTTCTTTATATGTAAAACAAAACGCAAGCAGTTGAAGTCGAATATTGTCCACCTGCAAATAATAGTATTTCTTGAATAATATTTTGCTTCCAGAAATCTTAATTTATTTAATAATACGTAAAAGATATGAAATTTTAATTATAAACATAGTGATAATTTACGAATTTACTTTAACAAAACACTTATATGGCTAGTCTAGTGTAAGTATACAGTGTTTCTTTAAAATAATAGCCCTTCTTCCAGAAGCATATTCGAGACATAAATATATTATTTAAAGTTTAAAAGAATTTTTAGAAACTTTTTTGATTGGATGACTTTATTCTAAAAATCTTTAAACGTACAGGGTTGAACTTTGGCGCACGAGAATTAGTTTACATTTGGAAGGAAGTTAAAGAGGGATCTAGTTACTTTATTTTTACTGTTACCGAAGAAAAGTAATGTAATAAAAAAATCGGTGCTGCACGCCCCTCTTGCCACCTTTTATTTATAATAATTTTCTCTGTTGGATGACCGGCTTGTGTATTTTTTTTTTAACTAAAAGTATGTCGGACTTTCTAATTGCTAATGGCATGAACTATATTCCAAATATTATTTTCCACCAACGGATTCTTAATTGATTATTTTTTGGACTACCATCTTGTATCATGTCTTATTGGAGGATAATTATATTTGCTACATAATTGACACAATTTCAAGGAAGAGATCTGCTAAACGTTTGGAGAAAATTATACAGGGTGGTAACTTTAAAAAAATTGTTAGCAAACGGCGGAGGATAATAATATTTGAAATGTAGTTGTCACAATTTCCAAGGAGGAAACCTCTTATTCTACAATAAACAAATTACACACGGAGTGGTCACTTTTAAAAGGTAGTTAAGGAGTAAAATGATAATTAGAAATTGGTAGTCTCAACTGCTGAGCAGGGAACCTGCTATGATAATAATAATAATAATAACTCTATTGGTGTGTTATTCACAAAGTATTTATAAGTTAGACTATAGTATAAGCAAAGATTAGAGAACTCACAATATAGGACAGACAGACAGAAGACCAACTAGACGAAGACAGTTGTGTACTCCAATTTAAAGGTATTTCTCTACTGTGTAGGGACACGAAATCCAGCGGAAACGGTTTTGGGATTTGTCGGGTACGCATTAAATGAATTTGACCAAGCTCACTAAAAGATAGGTTGGCTCATTGGAATCGACAAGTGCTACGTCACGTATAGGTCTCGATGACAGCTGCGTGTGGCTGTTTCTTCCTCAGTTTATAGAAAAAAGTTTCAGAATTATTCTTTCTGTGTACAATTCTATCCTAACCAAATAGATACCTTACACATAAACATAGAAATACTTCATGTGACATATATTATAAAGCAACCTGTTTTTTTTATTGACCTTGGGTACTGACAGTCAGATGAGTTCGGTCGTTCTATCAGGACAGTGTTGTCCAATTTTGACTATTGGCATCTCTTTCTAATGTTACCTTCTCCGTCTGATTGTCACATTATGGCAACTGCACAAGAACTCCAATTTAAATGTCGAGGTCAATGGCGCCGTTGCTAAAAGATAAAAGTGTTTTTTGCTGGCTGTCCTATCTTGTTAATTCTCTAATCTTTGGTATAAGGAAAGTAAAACAACCAGACTAGTTCATTAAGTTATTAAGTGTGAAATAGATAAGACAAAATTACGTTAAAACAAATACATAGATTTAAATTAAATTTGAGGACACAGTTTCTAAAATTCTAACAAATAACAAATACCAGCAATCACGTTAACAAATACTAGATATTAAAATCGGCCTCCATGGATTCATAAATTCAATGAAATGCAGTTCTGAGCAGAAATTTCTTTATGTAGATTTTAAACTTGTTCACTAAGTTGCTTCATCTGCATGGGCAGAGCATCGTATAAGAATATACCATAATAATTTATTTCATTGTGTGTTTTATTTAGATTTAAAATGTTGATGCCTATTTTACGTATTGCGTAACTATGAATTTGACTATGGGTAGTGAATTGGTCTTCATTCTCTTTTACGTATAAGAGTGGCTGCAAGATGAAGGCACACGGTATAGTAATAAACGAAAATTTGCAGTCATATCTATACTTAAGACCTGCAATTATTATCCTTTGGGTACCAAAGACTGCTCTGGTAGCAGAAAAGTGATCCACAACCCAAAATAGCGTAAGAGATATCAGGCCATGGTAAGCAGTAAGTAATATTCTCTGGGAGACATTGCGCACTGGATTGCGTAATAAATACATCTTTTTGCTTACTTTCGTACAGATATAATTTACATGTGTTTCCCAAGTTAACTTTTTATCAAGAATTTTACCTCATTACTAAATGATAAATCATTGTTGTTCAAATTTTTTGAGCAAAAACCACTTCCTCAGTTTTAGAATCGTTTCTTGTCGACCGACTAGCTATGAACCAATCTTGTACTAGATGTTGTGTTGAAATTATTTCAGATATTAAGTTCTTAACATAATTAAATGATTTTGTTACGGTTCTATCGTCAGCGAACAGAACAAAGTTTGCATCCAGTGCAATGCTCGGCAGATCATTTATATAAATCAGGAATAGTATCGGCCTTAACACAAATCCCTGAGGAGCACCGTATTTTTTTGAGAAAGATTTGAGTTTGTGTTTTGCGATGAAACATATGTAATTTTGGTGAAAATTTTATAGAGTAGACACTTTAAAAAACAATTAGAAAAAGATGGTACACAGTAATATTTGGAATGTGATTGTCACTTGCCAAGGAAGACTCCTTCACTTTTAGTGAAAATCACACATGATGGTCACATCAAGTTACGGAGAAAAATAATATCTGGGATGTAATTGTCACTTTTGTCATAAAGTCTTTTAGTACAAATCAACTGTCTATAAAGAAATTTGCCACAGATTTTAGTTCATTTGATTAATTTTATTTGTTTTTATAAAAAAATTTAATTTGCGCTGATTTTAATTCAAAGTTTTCGGCGAGTAGCATTTTGCGGCTTTCGCAGTATTTTCTTGGGCACCTCAATTATTTACTTTTGTTTAAAACTACATTAGAGGAATCATAATTTGAATGGTCCCTCACTGATCTAAAATTTGGGGATTTTTTTACCAAATCCAACTGTTACCAGCATTCGCGGCCGCCTTAGAAAATCATTTACCAAGTTTCTCCTGCTCTTTGACACCCAAAGTTTTTGCTTCTTAACATCCAAGGATATTACTAACGATTCCAAAATTAAGGCCCGTGGCGCCCGCGGCCCCTTTTGCTCGCTTACGGACCCCCCTAGAAGTATTCATATTTACCACTTCCTTACGTAGTCTTTTTCCAAGGTGAGACTTCAGAGACTTGAATACCACACGGCTCTTGGTCTATAATCAATAGTAATCTTGAAATGTAAATATTTAAGCATATGAATTTAATAATAATCAATAATAATAATTAACAACTAAAAATAATCGTTTACGAGTGAGAGTGGACTTCGTTGTGGGTGGTTGTGCCGTGCGACGCTCCCTAAGAAAACGCAAAAAGAATCGGTAAAATTACCCCATTAAACTCGATATAATTTAAGTCATCGGTAGGGTAAAAAATTCTGCGTAAAATGAAGTGTAATAAAAGAAGAACAAAGCACACACCGAACTGAAAATTGAAAATTACTGTAAAGTATTTGTTAATAGTACGAAAAATAAAGTAAACACGTGTCTAGTACAGTGCCTAACTAAGCCGTCGCGCTGTAAACCTTTGTATACCTGGGACCTTTTCAAGTGGATGGTTACTGGTATGAGCAACATGTCTTTATAAAGTAATATAGACATACCAGCTGTGGACTAGAAAGATAAGTTTTTAATTTTTTTTAATAGTAGTGACAAGTTTATTAGTGTATTAGTTTATCTATTTCTTAAAATTGAAAAAAATTGAAATTAAAGCCGAGAATACATTAAACATAGGTAATAAAATAGAAAACTGCCTGGAATTGGAAAGCGACAATTGAAACTAATTACTACAAATAGAAACTAATACAAAGGATGTACAGAATATTCTCTTGGACCTCTTTCTCATAACACGTTGAAAAAACTTTTTATTGCGAGACAGGGCTCTTCTTTGCACTTCCACCGTGAATGGATATTTACCTGTGGAACGGTGAATAAATGGCCCCTTGCGGCGAGCTAATTATGTATGGCTTGGCAGACAAGCGAGGTGGATGCACTAATGCGGGACATTGAAACGAAAGCGCATGAAACTTAAAGAAGCATCTCGCAAATGCATACACTTCCCATCCTATACAGGGTGATTCACGTAGGACATTCATTAGAAGTTTTTCAACTTGCAGTTGGATTAGAAACTTAAAATTTGGTATGCAGCCCTAATCGATCATGCCCGTTCTATATAAAATATTTTTAGTCCTCCAACTATACAGGGTGTGCCAAAAATTGGTACCAACTTTCTTATTTTAAATGGAAACCTATATTTTTCTTTACATGGTTCGATTGGTCTTCTAATTCTGAGTTTAGAGAACCTAAGTTATGTTAACTTATCTATTATAATTTTTGACATGTGTGTAATTTTTTGAAAAAAATTGCCGCTGTAGTAGTTTACGAACAAATTTGTATCTCGCAAACCTTTCAAAATTATGAAACCAAATTTGTGAAGCAGTTAGGTGGAAGTCTAGGCTAACTTTTGATGTCACATCGGTGGTCCCATTTTGTACCATATGGGCGCAGTCGATTTTCAAATGTCGCAATCAAAAATTGTTAAAAAGTCAATTTTTTCAAATGGCACCTACTATTTTCTTCACACCATTCGAAAGAAAATTGAATTTTAGGGTGAGTTACTTGAGCGTTCCCTATACCTAACTTCACCCCATATCAAGTTATTCAATAAAAATCAAGAAATACCTTATCTTGCCGAGAGATTCCTTACTTCATCAAGTATGCCCTGGAAACAAAAGACAGTTGTAATAATTTTTAAAGAAAAATATGGATTCTTATTTAATTACACACAACAACAACAAATTATTATTAACGAACAAGAACGATGTTGACGAAATTCTGACGTAAATGTTCAATGTGGCCACCATATTTTTGTTCAAATATTCTATTATTCTACTTTCAACAGATTGCGTAGCACAACTTTGCGCCTACCATTTCTGACGCCAGAAATCAATGCAAAATTGAATTTTAGGGCCACTTTTATTAACATTGTGTATGTCCATCTACAGTCGTTTTTGAGTTATTGGCATTTTAAAAAAAAATCAAGGGTAGTAGGCTTTGGAAACAATCATTTCTTTTTAATTCTTATTCAAAAATCGTATTGCAATAATAAATAATAACAACAAATAAACAGATTAACAAAATAATTATTTCGATACAAATGCTCAATGTGTGCACCGTTTTCACTGACATAATTTCGTCAACATTGTTCTTGTTCGTTAATAATAATTTGTTGGTGTTGTGTGTAATTAAATATGAATCCGTATTTTTCTTTAAAAATTATTACAACTGTCTTTTGTTTCCATGGCATACTTGATGAAGTAAGAAATCTCTCAGCAAGATAAGATATTTCTTGATTTTTATTGAATAACTCGATATGGGGTAAAATTCAATTTTCTTTCGAATGGTGTGAAAAAAAATAGTAGGTGCCATTTGAAAAAATTGACTTTTTAACAATTTTTGATTGCGACATTTGAAAATCGACTGCGCCCATATGGTACAAAATGGGACCACCGATGGGACATCAAAAGTTAGCCAGCTAACTGCTTCACAAATTTGGTTTCATAATTTTGAAAGGTTTGCGAGATACAAATTTGTTCGTAAACTACTACAGCGGCAATTTTTTTCAAAAAATTGGACATATGTCAAAAATTGTAATAGATAAGTTAACATAACTTAGGTTCTCTAAACTCAGAATTAGAAGACCAATCGAACCATGCAAAGCAAAATATAGGTTTCTATTTAAAATAAGAAAGTTGGTACCGATTTTTGGCACACCCTGTATAGTTGGAGGACTAAAAATATTTTAGATAGAACGGGCATGATCGATTATGGCAGCATACCAAATTTCAAGTTTCTAATCCAACTGCAAGTTGAAAAACTTTTAATGAATGGCCTACGTGAATCACCCTGTATACCTATTCCAAGCGCCATGTGTCTCTCGCTGCTGGCAACAAGCATGTCCAATATCCAATCAATCGATCAGAAATAATAATTTTACATTTTTACTGATGTTAACCTTGAAATTTTCGTTAACTGAAACTTATAAAAACGCGACATTTTTAAGTTAATTGTACAGACAAGACACGTTTTTTTCGAATGGTGTTTGGGCATCATAAACATCATTCTAACAGATGTGCGTTTCGTGGAAATATTCTATACAAATCTTGAACAATTATATAAAAAGTCAATAAACCGGTGAAGAGTGTATTAACATCTAGTCAGTTACTGTAGTTTAAATTATTTAAGTGCGTTCTTCGATAATGTAGACGATTTCATTTTATTATCAATAGTGCCTATAATTGAAAATACAAATGAAACTAGACATTAAAATATCAAATAAGCATCACCTGCATCTTTCGGCTAATACAGTAGCTTCTTACGAGTCATAATGTCAATATACTACTATATTCCAAATCTTATTTACAGTTAAAAGCTAAGTTACTTGATAAGTTTTATTATAAAAGATAAAAAATTCGAAATATAGTCAAGTAAAGTAAATATTTACACAATATAGCCAAGTGAGCAGATTAAGAACTAGTTTCCAAGAGACCGGCATGCAGAGCAACTTTAAAGATTTTCGGTATCTAAAGGTTGTTAGGGTATTAATTAGATAACAAATTCCTAATTAGACATAAAATTCTTAATTAGTAAAGGATACTAAATTAACCATTAATAAATATATTTCCTTTAACTGTTCACTAAAATTATAAGATATTAACCTGCTGTAAGGTCGGTAAACTTGTATCGTACAACATAATAAAATGTTAAAAAATGTGTAATATACAGTGTGTTTTACATAGTTACTCAATTTTGTAAGTAACATTTTTGTGTGCTTCTCATATAATTTGTAGTTTGCACATTTTTTGTTTGTTTTGTACGTTGTAATTTTTGAAATTTTACGTGCCTCAATAATTATGAACAAAGTGTACAAAGTCATGATTCAATTAAAGATTTACTTAACATGTATGAATAATTAGTCCTATTATTAAGTGCTATACAACTAATAGCTTTCACAGTGAAATAAAAAAACAATGACAACAGCTTTTAGTGATTCGAATTATATCTTGAGGAAAGCTTAAGATTGGCTATATTATGTCTATCATCAAAGAATCAACAATAAACATTTAAAATTTAAACTTTTGTACTGGACCCTTTTCAGGGCTTCGTAAAAAAAAACAGAAATATTTAAATCAACAAGTAAACTTGTAGAATCTCCAACTCACTATTGTGCCTATAGCACAATAAAACTAATTTTGTTTGGCAGTTTCACAGGCACAAATAAACAAATGCGATAACCTACCACCAAACAGAATTAGGCTCCGGCTAGCCAGTTTTATAGGAGGCAAGGGCCTGGGTAAGCGTCAACGACAACTTAAATAATAAGGCCAAGAGCGATTAAATTATAAAAAAGTTTAAGTTAGAAAATTTAATTTAAGTGTTTAAAATCTAAGTTTTGTATTCCAAAAAAACATTTAAAAGTACCTTGGGCGCCAAAACCTAAAGGAGGTTTATAAAAAAGGAAGATACCTCACAGACAACACACAGAAAAACGACAGGTAAAATTGAAGTCGATTTAATATCGATTAATAAATATAAATCGCGGATAAATAAATAATGACATCAAAAACATTTGAACAAACACGTATGAAAAATTACTAATACAAGAAATATGGGTTAGTCAAATTTAGAAGTAGGGTTAGAATGTTACGATAAAAAAATATAAGTTACAGATAACTGTACGGTAACGGTTATCACCAAATTAGATAAGAAATAGTTCTAGCGATAAACAACAAGATAAACCTTAAGCAGTTTCGCATTAAGCTACCAAATTTATTCACTAAAATTTTAACTACTCGCAATTACATAAAGTTAATTCGGGGTAAAGGTACGAGACTATCAGCCGGTTTTACAATCGCAAGTTAACTTTCATGTTAGTTGACTTTTACTTGCAGGTTAACTATAACTTTACCGACACATGCGTTTTTCAATATAAAGTTAAGTGATGACTTGGAAACGAGAGGTTGTGAATAAAATTTATAATGTTGGTACTGGAAAAATGGGTAATATACATAAAATGTATGAATTTTGGTCCAAAGTCACGTCACCTGCTATCAAATATAAATGTCAGAAGCAATTTATGAGTTAGTGGTCTATTACTAAGTAAGTAGGTAGTATTTAGTCTCGATCTATTTAAAAAATCTCTTCCATCGTATTCTTCGAAAAAGTTAGGTCTATACAGGATTACCTTGGCTACTCATCACTGCTATATGCATTTACTTCGTACATATCCATTTTTAGGCAAAATATCAAAAAATTATTTTGTGACAGTTATTTTATAGGTTATAAATTGCCAGTAAACTGCCAACTTCTAGTTTACCCACACCTCATCTGCTAGTAAAGTTAACTACTAGATAACTACCACATCGAAAATGACCAGCTATTGTAAAACCCAATTTCTATAATAACCTGAAAGTTAACTCTGACTGGAAGTTAACTAGCGATTGTAAAACCGGCTGTATGAGTTTCTCATAACTGGCAACCTAGATTGACATACAGGACAAACTATCAAAATAGGGAGCAGTTCTCTCTTTGCTAGAGATTTTTGAATGCGTTGCTAAACCTGATGACAATTTAATAATTATCATATGACATATCCCAACCGCCAAGAAAAATAAGGTACAATTTACCGGGCTATATAAAATGATAGCAAGTGGGAATTATTAAATCAACACTAGAGATGACATCTAATTAAATTTGTACTTAAACACATTCATTAAACTGCTCGACAACAATAATAAGAAAAGGTAGCCACGCCTTGCTAGAGTGAGAGAAATTTATATAAGGTTAGTAAAAAAGTGACACACAAGGCTAAAATAATGGCGCTTAGCAACTAAACTATAAAAAAATTTTGTTTATCACTAGAAACTTCAACTTATAGACACTTCTAGAACTCTAGAAACTTATTACTAACAATACCCGAAACTAACCTAAAATTTACAAAATCTCATAAAAAAATACATGCCTCTCGGCTACAGATAATATGACCCCATGGCCAAAATATCACGATACGATACGATAAGATACAAACTAACGGTAAAACTGATAGGTACAAACCAAATAAACCAGAAAATAAGAAAAATTTACGGGGTTAAATAGCGTAAGGCTATAGAACTGACCGGCGATTTTATGGCAGCACTGAAACACAAAATCGGACTAAAAATTAATGAAAACTTCATTAACAATGCTGTTTCTTACGATCTAAAACCCTATCCGACACAACTACCATGAAGTTAAAAAAATAGCAAAACTACACAAATTTACGTATAGGCTCATTACTGTTATATTTGTGGTTGGTAAACATGAAATTTTATTTAATTTAACATCCCGTCTAGCGGCAGTTAATTACATGAAGATTAAACGAAATTTTGTTGGAAAGAAGTAATAACAATGTACTTAGCTTATGAAAAGTTTCCTGTTGGTACTTGGCATGTAGCTGGTGATATCGCAATACTGTTGTCTCTCTCATACACGTGACATGAGTGAACGGTAACTTCCAGGATTCTCCAAATGCGGTATTCATAAAAACAGCAAAAAAATTCGACAAAAAACTTCCTCGTGATGGTTGATCAGGCCATTCGAAGAATATTTACGTCGCTGGATAATGACCTTGGCGGAATATGTTACGATATGTTGTTAAAACTTCTAAAATGTGTCCATCAAGCAGGAAAACTTCAAAGGTATTAAATTACGTAAATCGGTAAATCGATAAAGTGGGAAACTTATAAATTAATCCCTTATTAAATCAGTAAATGGTGAAATTCGAAAACTTTAAGTAGGTTTTAATTTTAAAAAATTTTCATTTTAATCTTGGAAAAAATAACAAATAGGAATAAAATATAATATAATAAATCTTCAATTCATAATCTAAAAGAAAATGGGAACGTATTAATATCAATTTAGATTAAAATTTGAGACAAACTACTTACATTCAAATATCGTTTTTAAGCGACTGAATAATGCAATTTAAGCCGGTAGGTTAAAACACATGTTAGCCGCTCGGAAACCAAACAGTAAGAGAATGTATTCGATTTGACTCGATAGAATATTTTAAATCGTTGTGATGGTGCTGACATCTTATGCCTAGGCCTATCACTTATTTCAACACGGAAACGATTTCTACAATCCATTTGAGATGGAACATTAACGGAGTATTGTTACAAACTACTAAATAAAAATAAATTGTGTGCAAATTCCATTGGCAATCTCTTACTCCATAATATTAAACTAGAGTAAATATTACACTATTCCCTGATTTATTGAGCTTTTTGTATAATTATTGCAAATTCTATGAAGTACTCTTCACAGTTTTATTGTGAATAATGTTAGTTTCAAACATTTTTTGTTTAATTACGCAACATAAAAAAAATAAATAACTAATGATTTTTTTATTTACTGATCGATTTTGTTCAAAAACAACTCTTCCATTGGCCAAAACTAATTTACTGTCCATATTTAAGTACAGTCCTCACTTAAGTAATTGGGTCTAAGAAAAAAACGTGACGGACGGACGGACATTTTGAAAATTTTATTTTGATGACCAACACGAAGATGTGAAATTTTTTTCTCTACGAACGATATAACCGTTTTTTTAGAAACGTGCCGATTAAATGCAATATACTCTTCGTTTTGTATTTGCGAAGAGTATAATAACTATATAACTTGTGAAATGACTATTACAGATCTCATGCAATGTGATCTCAACATATTTCAGGAATGGTGTAAAAGACATCGGCTCTCAGTCAACCCTGGTATAACAGAGCTAATGCTGTTTACTAATAAGAGAAAAGTAAGCAATTTCCAGCTTACTTCCCTTATATACACACGTTTGCGTCTTTCCCGTACAATAAGGTATCTTGGGGGTAACCCTGGACTCCAAGTTATAATGGAATAACTACGTGGAAGCTCAAACGAGGAAAGGGTGCGCTTACCATTGGATGTGCAAACTCATATTAAGCCCAAAATGGGGAATAAGTCCGAAAATTGCTCTTTGGACATATACTGTCATGGCAAAATCCCTTATAACATACGCACCACTAAGAGCGCTCATGTTATAAGGGGCGCTTCCAGGACTGCTCCACAAAGTTCAAAGGCTATCTTGCCTTGGAATTACAGGAACTATCAGAACCACTCCAACCATAGCAATGGAGGCCATTCTTGGGCTCACTCCCTTGAATATCGAGGTGAAACTGGAAGCCGGGAACGCAGCAAATAGGCTATTCAAAAATGAAATGTGGAACGGGACGAGCCGCGGATGGGTGCATACAAAGGATCTGGTTCTGCCGGTAAGAGACTAGGTCATCACTTAATCAAAAAGTGACTGGTATCTCCCCGTCTACAGATTCACTATTCCATACTCAGTTGTGTCTCCCAGAGGAGAGAACTGGGAGCTCGATAAAGATCGTCTTCTGAGTCCCGAAGGTCTCGAATGGTGCACAGACGGTCGAAGACTGGTGCTGGCATACACGAATGAAAACCAAGGGCTCGTATTTCGGTGCCCCTTCGAAATTCCAGTGTATTCCAAGTAGAATTTTACGCCATATTGGTGTGTGCATGAGAGAATATCAGAAGAGGGTGAACACAACTCCGTCAAATTCATATTGGTGCTCGGGCACAGAGGTGTGGAGGGCAACGAAGAAGCAGACCCGTAGCGGGAGAAGGAGCAACAACTTCTGTCCCTGGCCCTAAGCCAGTCTTCGGTCTGTCAAATGTCGGACTCAAACAGTATTACGACACTGGGCCATGGCAGGGTTCAACAAGTATTGGACTCAGGCACCTACAATGAGGCAATCGAGGTTCCATATAAACGGGCCCTCGGCTGATTCAACCATTAAGTGGCTGCTTGGACTCGATAGAGAAAAAATTAGACGGATAGTAGGCTTGATAACAGGTTACTGTCCTCTGAACAAACATCTTTATACAATGGAATTGAAAAACAACCCTACTTGTCGGATGTGTGGAGTGGAGGATGAAATCACCACTCATATTCTAAGCAGTTGCGCACCTCTAGGTGCGTCAAGGTATAGGCATTTTCAAAGGCAATTTCTACAGCCGGAGGACCTACGGGATCAACCCTGAAACAGACTGCTATCCTTTGTGGAGAGCACTGGTCTCTTCTAGGGAATTCCACACGTCGCGAATGCACAATGGAGTGCTGAGAATTTTATAGGCCTGCTCGCGATTGTAGTACCATATAACTTGTGAAACTTGTTACTTGAAAATTTTATCTAACATTAGCTAGATTCTAACAATAATTTCTGCAACAAGAAATCGTAAATTAACAATGACAAATGTCAAAAAGTCGGTTAAATATATGGGACACTCTATTTTATAAATTACGTGATTATATTTGGGATCCTGCAAAAAAGTCTTATTGCGGCTTAATCTAAAAAGAAATTATTAATTCTTATTCTCTAGACAATTTTGAACAGAGGACTGAAGTGGTGTTGTTTCACTGCATTCTCACGATTCTGTTGCAAATTTACAAAAAATACCTTTTTCCCATAAAAAATATATGGGAAATTTCACTATTTCAAAGACACATGTCAATATTAATTGACTTTTTCTCGGAGACACATTTTTTGGGACAAAATTGAAATGTGAGACAGACATCGAGACTTCTTTTTCTTTTCATATCGAACAAGTTCGTTGACTAATATCAGTTAAAACAATCGGAAAACAAACTTTTATTAACAGTTTCAAATACAAATGATCTTCATTTACTTGACCATATTTTAATGCATTTTCTTAAGTTCCTAGCTTACCCAAAATTGTTGTTTTTGTTTAATTCTAACACGATTCTAACTTGAATTTTTTGCCATAATTTATCTAGAGCATTACATTTATTTTTGTAACCAACAGATTTTATGCAGCTCCATGAAAATAGCTTGAGATCAGGGTTAGAAATTTACTGCATAGTTTATTTCAACGCCTAGAAACACGTTGAGAAAATTTATGTCTGAGCCATGAAAATGTTTAATCAATTCTGCGTATATAAATCACATCAGATATACGGAGAAAGATCTCAAATATTCATGTTTAATTCTTGTGATAAATATAAATACATAGTACTATTTAAGCAGTCGTGGAGTACATGTGGAAATCTGGATTTTTAATGCCCTAGTAACAATCTCATAGTCAGACTTGAGATTTTATGACTATCGACAGAAATTAATGTGCAGTATAAATTATATAGAAATAAAATTTTCATATATTGAATCAATAGATGATATTTTCCTTTTGATATCAACCGAATAGACCAGCGTTTCCTGCTTCCGGAAAGACTTATTTTTAACTTCTATATCTCACCTCATGGTTACAGTTTTAAGAATTTCGATTTTTCTCCTGTTACTCGAAAGTAAGTGTCCCAAATATTAACTTTCTATTATAAGCCGAACGAAAAGAAGGCGGAATTTTAACCATTGCTTTCTTTGATATTTCTATCGGTAGAATCCCTCTGCCCCTTTTTACCAAGCTACCACAAAGTCATAAGGAGAGTTTTCCATGTTCGTTGTACGTATAGAACTATGTTTATAGAGCCTTAGCGAGTGAAACAATTTTGAAAGGTGGAGAATTGGAAGGTTCACCACAATTGCGCTGGTAGCACTGGGCACAAGAAAATTAAAAAATACAGACTTATTTTTAACTTCTGTATCTCACAGTTTTAAGGATTTGGATTTTTCTCCTTCTGCTCGAAAGAAAGTATCCAAAATATTAACTTTCTATTATAATCCAAACGAAAAGAAGGGGGAATTTTAATCATCGCTTTCATTGATATTTTTATCGGTAGAATTTCTCTGCCCCTTTTTACCAAGCTAGCGCAAAGTCATAAGGAGAGTATTCCATGTTTACTGTACGTATAGGACTATGTTTATAGAGCCTTAGCGAGTGGAACAAGTTTGAAAAGTGGAGAATTGAAAAGTTCATCACAATTGCGCTAGTAGCAGTGGGCACATGAAAATGAAGAAATACAAAAACCTTTGCGCAGGGTGTCCAGAAATATCCACATTTTCCATTATGTGCTAATTCTACATACAAAAATATGAATAAAATTTCCTGTAAATGTATTTCAGGAAATGCTTCTTAAAGGCAGTACTGCCTCTGAAAATGAAGCCTAAATATAATAATATGTTTCTATTCACTATCTCGGAAACAAACCTTAGTTCACGAATTTGCATTACTAAGATTTATGTTTGTACAGTACTAGCCAGTACTGATTTTAGTCACAGGCGGAGAAACGATCCCTCATCTCTCCGCCTACTGCAAAAAGTTTGTTTCTGGATTTTTCTATAATGCACATTGCTAAACGAAATATCAATATTTCGTTTAAACTGCTTTTCCTCGAGCACGGTTTGTAGTATTACCAGTCGTAGGAGGGCCCTTTTCATGTAACATTAGCACGGGAATCATAATTAGACCAACAAATATTAAAAACATAGTCTAGAAAAAAAAATCGGCAAAGATATTTACACAGAACTTCCCTTTTTATTTATATAGGGCGGTCATTCTCTAAAAAATATTAATTAAGAAATGACATTCGAGAACAATATTCGAATTATAGTTATCATTATTATTACAAAGAGAACCTGATAACTTTTTGTCCAAAATATATACATAGTGGTCATCTGACAGCAAAAAATAAATATTAAATAAAATGTGCAAAATATGGAAAGTATGCATAACTACCTTTACAAATTTTCACCACAGTTGAATTATTTTTTAGGATGACCACCCTGTATATTTTTTAATTAAACTATAATAGGTGCCTTCCTTACCAATTTTGTTAACTATGTGCCAAATATTATTGCCATCTGTCACATTTTTAATTCCACAACCACGTAGTGGAGTGGAAGTGTAGTAGCCGTAAAAATAAATATTGATTTTTTTCTTAAATAGGTTTAGAATGTCATGAAACATGGAAAACAAAATTTTTTCAACATCTATTCCTTTTAGATCGCGCACCCTGTATATTTTCCAGTGAACGTCAAACCATTTCTCCGCTGGAAGTAGCCAAGACAGACCGATTGATGGAATTAAAAAACCTTCATTTTCGTAATCTACGTGGCTTGATCCGTGGAAATCCGAGAAATGAACCAACCATTTTCGTCTTATAAATATATAAGTGTCAAATTCAAGAATAAATTTAAAACAGGTGGTTCCCTCAAATAATTCATTAGAAAAATTTATAACAGGTGTTCAACGTGTCGTCCATTTTGATTGACACACGTCTTAATGCAATTTTGAAATGAGGCCATTTAGTGAGACCATCTCTTCCAATCCATTGAAAAGAGTAAATAGTATTTAACAGGTCCTTTACTGTAATGTTTTTTGTACATTTCTTTGCCGTTTTCGTTATTCGACAAGCAACAAAACCTCAGTTTGGTATAAATTGTCGTGTACAACGGAGCATTTGTCACACTTATCGGTCGTTAGTTACAATTTGTATTGAATTTAAAATATCTGGAATTGTACAATATGAATTTTAATAAAGCGCATGACTTTTGTTTTGGGCGAGTCAGACAGAAATTGTTTACTTGCCAATAGAATTTATCACCAACGTTACCCTGAAAGAAGGATTCCTGATGTTAGCAGCTTCCCAAACTTTCTCGATAGATTTCTGGAAACTGGAAATGTCGAGTATAAAAAAAGTGAATGAACGAAACGTGTTGTGAACGAAGAAAATGAGTTTTCTGTGGTGCTGGCAACGGTTGAGAATCCCCATGTTAGTCAAAGAAAAGTGAGGTCATTAGTAGGAATAAGTAGACAGTCTGTGGGTCGAATCTTAAAAACAAATAAGTTGCATGCGTATCATATTCAAAAGCACCAGGAATTATTTGATGACGATTTTCAAAGGCACCAACAATTTTATCAACTTTTTCAATAATGTTTTATTAACTGATGAGGCAACTTTTCATAAAAATGGATTTGTTATTAAGCACAATTTCCATTATTATGCTTCGGAAAATCCGTACTTTTTTATGAAAGTTGATAACCAACACAGATGGTCTACAAATGTTTGGGGAGGAATTATTAGAGAACATGTAATAGGGCCACATTTCTTTGATGGTACATTGCCTGGAGCTATTTATCTTTTTTTGCAAAACTGTCTGCCACAATTATTGGTCAATCTTCCTGAAAGAATTCGAAATAGGATGTGGTTTCAGCAAGATGGTGCTCCACCACATTATTTAAATGCAGTTAAAGACCACTTAAACAATACCTATCCTCATCAATGGACTGGAAGAAATGGACCCAATAAATGGCCTGCTAGATCCCCAGATCTTACGAAAATGGATTTCCTTTTATGGGGATATGTGAAGGAAATTGTTTATAGAGACACTCCAACAACAAAACAAGATATGAAGGAAAAATAATGACTGCCTTTAGATCTATCATACCGGCAGTTTTAGGAACAGTGGGAACCTCATTTCAAAAGCGCATAGAGATGTGTATCAATCAAAATGGGCAACATGTGAAACATTTATTATAATTCTTTCTACTGAGTTATTTGAAGAAACCTCTTTTTAAGTTTATTTTTGCATTTTGTAACTATTGCTCAATAAAACGAAATTGGTTGCAATTAGCCATAGGCAAGTACTTACAAAAAATGTTTTTTCGTTTCTTCATCACATCGTTGAAAAATATACAGGGTGTTCCATTTGCAAAAATTGAGAAAATGCGATTTAAAAAGTTCTTAATTGAGAAATAATTTTTGGCCACCCTGTACAGTTTTAGGAAATGAAAATGATTCAAAAACATTAATTAGATGTCTCGTAACTGGTATTCACATAAATTTTTCTTAAAACCCATAATTGTGACTGGTGATTTTTTTAATATCCATCTGCAGGTTGCATTATTTCAACAAAAGAATTCATTAAATCCAAGTGGTTGGCAGATATTAAATGCTAATATAGGAATAAATAGAGCCTGGAAAGAGGCTTCAAAAAAAGTATTGATATACATAGCATTCCATTTAACAAAAAAGCACTTGGTCCTGTAATTTCGTCTTGGCTCGCCCTGTATGTTCGAAAATTATTTCCAGTTATAGACTTTTTTATCTAGTTTCCTTGCAATTTTTTTTTAAATTTCTAACTATCGTAGAACTCGATATATCGAGGTCCGACGCACTATGCTCCATCCTGTATAAACAAGCTGCAATGCTTTAATAGCAAAAGATAAACTATATTAAAAGCGTAAAGAAACATTTGCAGGTTATGAATATATTTTAATTTACTGTCGATATTAAATTTTATAACCGATATTAAAATAAATTTTGATAGTCATATTACACAGTATACTAAATAAGGAATTTAATTATAGATATTAGATATTAATAACAGCAAGTTTTTATTACTATACTTGCCCGTTAGAGAAATTAACATTGTAATTTCCGTTAATAATAATTTACTTGCTTGAGAAAGTCTTGGAGAAGTTTATTTAACGTAATTCTATCACATTTTTAAACAAATTAGTAAACACACCTATGTTGTATGCATTATTCTCGTGTTTACACACTAACTAATTACACACAAAAAGAGAGTTCTCTACAAGAGGCATGAATACATAAATTTTGTATATTTCTTTATGCTGAATCCGAATATCACGCTGGTTTACTCAGTTTGGCTCAAAATTAGGTTCAAAATTGAAAGAACTTCCTAATAACTGCAATTGTTAGGAAACTTTTTCAATATTGAACGAAATATTGAGCCAATCTGAGTAAACCAGTGTAAAATTTAAATTCAGCATAAAAAAATAGACAAACTTTATATAGTCACGTCTCTAATACAGATTTACTATTGTGCGGCTACGTTATTAACCAAATTGAATCAATATGCTATTATTATATTATATTATGTTTACCTATAATAAAATTAAAAGCATAACTCATATTCACATTGTGCCGAATTTAATTCAGTTCCTTCCTTACTGCACATTCTGCATTACGGATTGTCCTTCACCTAACCCCCTGAAGCCTATAATAAGTGACAAAAGTTATTATCGTAGCCCTATAATCGGCTGATGAAAGAAGACCAACCTTTCACTACCATGTCATCTGCACCATTTTAGATTGCATAGATACCTCTAAGACATATTATGTCCATGTTCAATGGACAACTGATCATTATCGAAATTTCTTCGTTTTCGCATACATGGTGCACAAGTCGAACATTTATTACTAGTAGATCTCAAATGATCTGTACCCCTTTCAAGTAATCTAACTCACACTTATTTACGATCAATAGAGAAAGTAGGCTTTTTTGCTCAAATTTGACAGGGCTAAGTTGAGGTTTACTGAGAAGTTATGAATAATGTCACTTTACCGCTCGTTTCGTATGACCACGAACGACAATTTACTATAACGCTCGCTTGAGTGCATTTGTCCCTACACAATGAATTTTTACAAAATAATAGTGCCTTAAAACTTTTGTTGTTAATATTATGATGGATAATGAAAAGATATTGTTACTATTTTCTGTCATATTTTCCGTAATATACGTAGTTTGTCTTAAATAAAATCGCGATAAAAATTCAATTAGCATCAAAACTTAAATAAAATGACAGCAATTCCACATAATTATTTCTTTTATTTTAATATTTTGGAATACAGGGTGTAATCAGTTTCATGTCATTAAAAAAAACTGGTAATGGGGACCGACTAGACAAACAAAAAACCTTTATGACTTTTCCCTCTAGGGGCACTTTGAAAAACACTGACCTAGGATAACATATTTAATATTATAGTAGACAACTATTGAGAACCACTGCTTTTCTTGGTCGATGGACTTGTACTTCCCAATTATACAACTTTTAAATTGTCATAAAAAAGTGCTGGCCGGCACACGCGGTGTCAAAGGATCATCGACCGCCTTTGATGTACCGCCTCAACTGAACTGAGGCAAGTATAAAGAGGTAAATAATTCGTTGTCTCTTCGTGCACAATTGCAAGCAAATAATAGCCATAGAGGTTTAAACAGAGCATTTCTTTACATGTGTGTTTTTTAATTTAAAACAAAATATTGGATTGTTTATAATTTAGAAAATTTAAATTTGGTTTATTAACATTTGTAACATAAATGAGTGTCCTGGATTAAAAGCTTACTACCTACCTAAATGATTCAAAATCTCTGCACCTGTATCAATACACAGTTCGATACGTCGAATTAAGTACATACGCACTTCGTTCAATATTAAACACTAAACTACCAACTAACGTTGTCAATAACGTTGTCAATAAAGAAAAATAAAATAAAAACTTGATACAAAAGCCAAAAAGGAATACAAAAAGAACGAACAAGTAAGTTGTGTCTCTACGTAATCAAGAATTTGACAACTTGAACGGTAAGTCAATAAAATAAATCTTAACTATAAATACACAATGACGCGAAATTAAAAAATAACAAAAACAGCGAACGGCGGGTTGGACGTGTGTACATAACGAAACACCGACAGTAACTAAAATATTGCACAAGGGAGAATTAGAGTATAGTTTTCTTCAGATCAGATCTAGATCTAAACCTACCTCAATATTCCAGGAGTTCTCAAAAAAATTTATTGAAAATTTACGAAATTTTGGTTTATTTTTTTTTCTCCAAAACTATGAGCTATAGACCCTATGTTATAATAGGTTTTTTTGTTTGTCTTGTCGTTCCCTACCACCAGTTTTTTTTAATGACGTGAAACTAATTACACTTTGCATATCTAGGATAATTTCAATTATCTGTATATTTCGAGCGCAAGGTGTCAATCTCTCCCTCGAATGTTTGACGCCAGCTTACTCTCACTAACGAAACAATGAAGTACTTACTACTGCTCACTTAATACACGGATAGTTGCATTCATTATTTATCGAAGTTCGTGTTTATTTACATAACGTAGTTTTACCGAATATCCACCAGGCAAAAACGGTTAATTGATTGGGGTTCTAGTTAGAGTGAAAAGTTTCCCACTGCACTGCAGTTTTTGCACAGAAAGATTAACCAATGAATATGTGACTGTCTTACTCTCGATGCTACCGTCCAACGTAGATAGTGCTTCACTTAGTACTTCCTTTATTAAGACATTTGCTGTTTTATAAGAAATCCCATTACTCGAGTTGTATGCTCTTGTGATCAGCCAGTTTCTTTACAGCTTCCAGGCGGTATTTTATCATTTGAGAATGGTTATCTGCTGCTTTCAAAGCTTTGGCAACTACTTGGCTGTCAGTGAAGATGCTACCAAAATCAACCG
Organism: Stenurella melanura; assembly: GCA_963583905.1. Classification (NCBI taxonomy): domain Eukaryota; kingdom Metazoa; phylum Arthropoda; class Insecta; order Coleoptera; family Cerambycidae; genus Stenurella; species Stenurella melanura. The sequence continues at coordinate 158,406,352 of OY757309.1, forward strand.
AATTAAATCTTTATTCGCCGTTTATATGCAGGGAAGATATATTCCAACAATTGCGTCCTGATCTAGTTGCGTCCTGATCCAGTTACATCTTGATCCAGTTACTTCTTGACCCAGCCAAATTACCGGGGCGCCATGACAATTAAAGGGATGAAGAGCATCGAAATTAAGGCAGTGTAAAGAAATAATTACGTTGAAACCCCTCTCGGATCTGCGCAGCAGATTTATTAGGTTGTAGTATATATGAAATGTCCAGGAGGCTTAAGTTAACTTAAGTTTCCACTGATAAAGCAAATCCTCACATTACTTGTCTACCATGCTCTAAGGTGAAGGGGTGAAGGATTATTATTTCTTGATATGATGATACAAATGTGTCAGGTAATTGCAAACTAGCTTCGATAATATGAGAAAAGATGTAGGGTAAATAGTTGCTATTTTATAAAGATTAGGGTGGCTATTTGTGTTGTGGAAAGATGGGCACATACAGTAAATTGTGTTTGATACGAAAATGATAAAGCACCTTTTCATATTAAACACAAATTACTATCTGCAGTTTGTGCTGGTTTGTGTTGATAAAATCTTTTAGAAGCAATTTTAATAAAGTCCACTAGCGGAACGATATAGTTGGAAATAAAGAGATGGCATTTGAGTTCTAGGACCAAGGATTACTTTCTTTTTTGTCGTTATTCATGCTGTGCACCATTGGGATGAACGACGGCCGAATAGATCATCTTTCTGTTGCATTTGTTTAGCTTGCCTTTCGCTGTCATCAGAGAATCTTCTACCAATGTATAACCTTCGTATCATTTTACATGCACAGACGTTTGTGGCTGTGACTTCTGCTTGGAACACCGTTGCAGTACTATCTAGGTTCAGACTGATGTCGTTACCGCGGAAAACAGGATTCAGCGGAAAATTTTATTAAAGATAGGTGGATTGGATGGTCAGTTTGAATTTTTTGGATTTTTGGGGAAATTAATGGTTTATGGGGAGGAATCCGTAAGTCAGAATTTTTTCCTATCATTTTCGGATTCAGCGGAAAATGGTACTAAAGCTAGGTGGGTTGGACGGCAAGTTTGGATTTTTTTATTTTTTGGGGGGCACTGAGGGTATATGTGGAGGAATCCATAGCTCAGAATTTTTTCTTTTTATTATTTTCGGACTCAGCAGAAAATGTTATTAAAGATAGGTAGGGTCACGTCTCTAAAACAAAATATTTTTGTTTTTTGTCGGCCTGTGTAATCTACTCCAGCACTGCATTTTTTATACTTCGGTATGTCCTTTGGTTTCATTTGGTAGTTTTCGCACCTGCGTTATCTGCACCATCAAGTATGTGTACTCTAAAGGATGCCCTGAAATTATGAGTGGTTTTGATTCTGTCTGACTGCATAGAAAAGCTATTGTTTCTATTTCTTATTATATAATAATCTATTTAAAAATTTTATATTAGTTTACATATTACTTCCACATCCACGTAGTGGATTGAAACTATAGTAATCGTAAAAAAAAATTTCAAAATTTTCTTTTCTTAAAATAGGTTTAGAATATCATGAAACGTCGAAATTTTAAATTTCTCGGTCGGTCTGTCTGTAACTTTTTTTGTCCGCACACTTTCTCCGAAACGGTTTAAGTTATTGATAAAATTGGGATACTCATTTGAAATTTGGTACACGTATGTATTATAACGGCATCTCTAACTGGATTATATTTTGAGATGATTCCGTTGAAGAGTTGGAGGTTGAATAAGGGTTAATAGGAGAAAATAAGTAAAGCAAGCTGGTACGAATACAGAAACTTCAAATTCGGTGTATGTACTTGAAGCCAAAGCCTCAAATTTTTTTATGACATTTTTCAACTCCCCACCACCCCTACTCCATTATTAAAGGGGTTGATAAAATAAAATTTAGATATTCATTTGAAATTTGGTACACGTATGTTCTATAATGACATCTGGAACTAGATTATATTTTGAGATGATTCCGTTGAAGGGTTGGGGGTTAAATAAGGGTAAATAGAGGCATATATGTAAAGCAAGTTGGTAAGAGTACACAAAGTAGAAATTCGGTGTATGTACTAGAAGCTAAAGACAGATTATTTTATAATATTTTTCAAGCCCCCACCACCCCTACTCCATTATTAAAGTGGTTGATAAAATAAAATTGAGATATTCACTTGAAATTTGGTACACGTATGTATTATAACGACATCTGGAACTAGATTACATTTTGAGATGATTTCGTTGAAGGGTTGGGGGTTGAATAGGTATAAATAGGGGAAGAAAGTAAAGCAAGCTGGTAAGAAATTCGATGTATGTACTAGAGCCGAGGTCTTAGATTATTTATAATATCTTTCAACCCCCACCACCCCTACTCCATTATTGAAGGGATTGATAAAATAAAATTGAAATATTCACGTGAAATTTGGTACACGTATGTATTATAACGACATCTGGAACTAGATTATATTTTGAGAAGCTTCCGTTGAAGGGTTGGGAGTTAAATAGGGGAAAATATGTAAAGCAAGCTGGTATGAGTATAGAAATTTTAAATTCGGTGTATATACTAGAAGATAGACTCAATTTTTTTAAAAATATTTTTCAACCCCCGCACCACCCCTAATCCATTATTCAAGAGGTTGATAAAATAAAATTGAGATACTCATTTGAAATTTGATACACTTATGTATTATAACGACATCTGGAACTAGATTATATTTTGAGATGCTTCCGTTGAAGGGTTGGGCGTTAAATAGGGGAAAATATGCAAAGCAAGCTGGTATGAGTATAGAAATTTGAAATTCGGTGCATGTACTAGAAGCCAAGGCCTTTTCTATAATATCTTTCAACGCCCCACCACCCCCACTCCATTATTAACGGGGTTGATAAAATAAAATTGAAATATTCACTTGAAATTTGGTACACGCATGTATTATAATGACATCTGGAACTAGATTATATTTTGAGATGATTCCGTTGAAGGGTTGGGGGTTGAATAGTGGCAGATAGGGGAAAATAAGTAAAGCAAGCTGGTAAGAGTATAGAAATTTGGGATTTGGTGTATATACTAGAAATTATGGCCTCAGGTTTTTTTTAACATTTTCCGTCCCCCCACCAACCCCACTCCCTTATTAAAAGAGTTGATAAAATTAAAGTTAGATTTTCACTTGAAATTCGTTACATGTCTAACGATATCTTGGATTATATTTTGACATGATTGCGTTGAACGAGTTCGGGTAATTGGTAAATAGGGAAAAATCTGCTAAGATTACAAAAACTTGAAAGTCGGTATATGTCCTAGAAGCCAAGGCCTCAGATTTTTTAGTAATATTTTTCAACCCCCCACCACCATTAATCCATTATTTAAGGGGCTGATGAAATGAAATTGAGATATTCACTTGAAATTTGGGACACGTATGTATTATAACGACATCTGGATCTAGATTATATTTTGAGGTGATTCCGTTGAAGGGTTGAGGGTTAAATAGGAGTAATTAGGGGAAAATAAGTAAATCAAGCTAGTAAGAGTACAGAAATGTGGGATTTGGTGTATATACTAGAAACCAAGGCCTCAGATTTCTTTCTAATATTTTTCAAACACCAATATCTCCGCTCCATTATTAATGGGTTTGATAACATAGAACTAAGATATTTACTTGAAAGTTACTACACGTATGTATTGTAATGACATCTGATTGAGATGATTCCATTGAACGGGTGCGACGTGGTAGGTTGTGAATAGGGGAAAATAAGTAGGGTAAACTAAAACTTAATTTTTAACGCATATGGTAGAAACCAACGCCTCAAACTTTTCTATGACATCTGCTCCAAATATTACTAAAATTCTATGACCAATAATTTCCACACACTAGAGTGCAAATCTAGTCAAGACGTTTCCTTTAAAGTGACTTGGATGAAAGATCTGGATGTGGAAGTAGTGATTCCTTAAGCAGCGGTTTTTTTAGATATGAAGCATTTTGAGATAATCAGAAATAATAATAGCAATAAGATTTAAAAAACCAGCCTAAGTCAAATCCATCTGGTATCATTCATTAAATTTTTAAAGATTTTAGCAGAAGTAGCAAAATACCTGATAAAGAGTAAGAAAATTATTAATACTTGTTTCAAATCGATATAGTTGTCTGAGAGAGGAGACAATGTAATAAGAGGTGAGAAGATATTAGCGCTACGGATGTGTTTTCCAGTAGTAATCGAGCATTTTGTTAATAAAATAATAATAATAATAAGTAGTATCTTATTAAGAGTAATTCTTGGAATTGGTTATCCAATTAATTTAGTAAACACTCTTTATAACAATAAAACTGTTTTAAGCCTTATTAATTTATGTCAAAACCGTAATCAGTGTGGTGTAAACTAAACAAATGTAGTTGTTTCATTCGCCTTATTGAGTATATAACTAATAATATCTGCTGTCCACTGTGATATGCGGGAACTGTTCAATCCATACGTAGCTTTAAGAAGAATTGTCTATATAGCTCAACTATTAAAATTCAATAAACGACGCAAAGGTCTTGGTAAAAACAATTTCTGTAACATGGTTAATTTAAAGAGACAGTATACGTATGTAAACCTGCAAATAAATAATAGATGGTTGATACGTGCGGGTACATTATAAGGAGCGTGTTGAATTTGTTCTACTCAGATCTGATGAACTCGACGCGATGTGCGATATGTTACATACGTGCTTTGTGCACTTTATTTGACATTATATGGTAGCTTGAAGCTTTTATAGACTGCAAATATGTGTAGAAAATGTGGTAAATAAATACATTCAAATATTAATAAACGTTATGGATTTTTTTTATATAAATCTGGAAGTGACAGCAATGTCGACCGTACGCTGGCTATCTATCAAGCAGTCAATCAAAATTAATGCGTGTTTTGGTGTTTATATAAACAATTTCATCATATGGCTCATATATGCTTCAAATAGATACAAATTTACTCTATAGGTTACATAATGCCTGCATGTGTTCATTCCAGTATCAGAAATTTTGAGCATATAGGTAATAAATTCCAAGGTGCTGGCTGAATGAAAATGAATGGGAATTTAAGTTGTTGCATTTTCTTTAGTTACATATCAAAGCTCCACAGACTGCATATTGTTTCACAAACCTAAAGCAGACTGATTACAAATGTTCTGGCACAATTTGGTCGTGAGAATATAGGCTGTCAGGTACTCTCATCTTCTTTATGTTTATTAACATAAATTAGAACAATAAGGTGCTTTAGAAAATGTTTGGCTGTGAGATTGCAAAGTCTATAGCACCTTATAGATCTAATTTATGTTTATAAAATGTAAGCAGATGAAAATGGCTACCTCCTGTGTTTACATGACCAAACGTGTATGTAGAATACTTACAATCAGTGCAATTATTAATTTAGGTACGTGATTTTCTTGTACTTTGTACGTTAGGTAGGTATATATTTTACCTCTAATACTTCTTAAAATTATATAAATATTTAATAAAAATTTCGGTACGTATAACAAAATATGATGAAATTATACAGCATGGTAGGATTTCCAGAAAACCTCGGAACAAAAAGAAATCTCGGTGAACCAAAACACTCATGCCGAAATGTAACCCAAACATGAAGTTATAAACTTGTAATAACAGGAACCGAATACGGATTGAAACCATTATTCCAGTTTCATTTAAAGCCGGAACCAAACGGGAACTGTTTTTTTTTTGTTTAATTTTATATCGGGTCAGATTCCCGATACCAAAGAACATTACTAATTTCAATGAAGCATTTTATTTTACAATATTAGAAGAAATGAGTTTTTACCATGCTCGCTTCTAGAAGAAGAACATTTGTGTTTAAAGATTTTATCACAATTGTTAGATTGCAAATCCAACATAGTTGGTTACAAATCTGAATAATAATAAAATTAATGGAGAATTGTTTCACCCAATCAATACCTGTCTCTGACGCAATAGTTGTTCTACCAGTCTCTACCAAACTGTACGAAAAAAAGCATGAATTCCTGTTACAATTGATGTTAACTAAAATGCAGATATATGTACTTAAAATGTCCCTAAAGTGTATTCTAAAGACATTACATTATTATTCTGTAATCAATATTGTCCCACATATAAGTCTCGCCCTGTTAGTTAAAATTTGGTAACCACAAAAATCTGTCTAGTAAAATCGCAAACGGCGTGTGATTGATTTACTAGAATTTAAAAAAATTTAAAAAGATTGTTGACATCGCGTTAAGTCCATAATATTTTAATTTTTAACACATTAATTTTATCGTAGAGAATTATTCAGAGATGTCAAGTCATACCTACTTAAATTTGAATCTATTTATTAAAATTTTGAGCTTCAGTAGTGTTATTATGCAGTTGTGAAAATCAGATTGATTTGTTGGAATTTTTGTAACAGTCTTGAATGTTAACAAATTTTTCCAATATTTAAGCTGATACAGGTAATAGGCTTATAGGACGCAAATACGTTAGTTCAACGAGATTATTTATTTTCGGAAAGTGATTTACCAATGCATGTTTCCATAATTCAGGAAAGCTTACTATGTTTATATGTATATATTCTACAAAACTGATTATAAAGGCACGAATTGTGATTCAGTATAATTATACTGTTAAGTACTGGTAATGTCTTTATTTCTTGATTACCTATTTAAATAAAAATTAGTCAAAACTAACTAAAAATTTAATTTTTTAATAAAAAAAATGTCTGATATTTTTACATAATAATATCTTACGTCCACATCCACGTAGTGGAAAATATGTAAATAGAAAATAAGTTTATTACGGATTTTTAAAGGATAAATATAAGAGTCGTTCGAGATTGTGACATGGCTACTTACCTGGTACTTCCTTCCTTTCTATTCCCAAATCTGAAACAAAAAAGGTAAAATAAAGCAAAGCGTATTTGATAAAAATATTGCATACATTAAGTTATAATATACATGGATATATGCCACATTTTAAATTGAAGTAATATCGGTCATATTAGTCTATGGAGCCTGCTAGCAAAAAAATTCTCTACATTTACTAAGGCTGGTTTTTTGCCAGTTGACTACAGTAGTGTACACAGCTACTGTAGTTAACTGGTAAAAGCCAGCCTTAGTAAATTCAGAGAATTTTTTTGGTGCTGGCTCTCCGTCTGTATGGGAATAATTAAATATATACTTTAAGCTGCATTGTAAGGCAATGTACCTACAAACTTATTGATAATACACGAATTGAAAGTTGTTAAAGGCATCAGACAGGGCTGTGGTCTGTCACTATTTCTAGTTAACATTTACAGTGTACAGGGTGCCGCAAATTGCTTGATTATGGCTGGTTTTCCTATTTTCAGACCAGGTAGAGAAAAACTGACGTATGAACCTAGAGCTCGATTTTTGTGAAACGCCGAATGGTGAAAACCGCATTTCGATATCTCCGAGATATCGGCAAAAATTGACATTTGGCTGTTCCGAAAACCTGTCATAACTTTTCTATTTGTGAATATTTTTTCAAACGGTAAAAACTTTCTATAGGCACTTTTTGACGTAGAATAAGATGCATTTGTCAAAAAAAATATATCGCTTTTCAATTGTTCGATATCAAAGCTAACTTTGTTATTTCAAATGGAAACCATAGTTGGCTTTGACTTTAGTCTTGCAGGCCATGGTATGGGCCCCCTTGCTCCCATCCACCGATTCTCGAATATTTGATTTAGTTTGTTCCTTTTAACCGCCGCGTTATGGGCTGGTGCGCCATCTTGTTGATAAAACTTTCGTACCAAATAGGCAAGGGGCAAGTCTTCTAAATATGGTTCAACAATGTTATCCAAAATATTAACGTACCGTTGGGCGTTAAGGTTTTCGTCATAAATAAAAGGTCCAATCATTCGTTGCCCCACTATTCCAATCCAAATATTGAAACCAAATCGTCCTTGCATATTTCTAGGTTGGAAAACATGCTCATTATGGTCCGACCAACGATTCCGATTATGTCGATTACATATTCCGTTGCTGGTTACTCTTGCTTCGTCGGTCCAAATGACATTTCGGTGAAAATTTACATTTTCATTACATTTTCTGATGAACCAGTTGCAGAAATTAATCCTGCGTTCTTGATCACCAGGGAATATTTGATGAGTGAGCCTGATTTTATAAGGTTTATATTTATATTTCTTGAGAATTCTTTGGCTACGGCTTTTGCTCACACCCTTAGTTACAATTATTTCTCTGGTAGAAATTTCAGGATTTTCTAAAACCGCTCCAATTACTTCTGCCTCCACCTCGTCTCTACCTTCAATAACATACTGTTTAGGTCTGAGCTTGACAAATGATCCATAATTCATCAAAGAATTTTCCAATCTAGGAAATATTTGTTCACTTGGCTGCTGGCGTTCAGGGTAACGTTCGAAATATACATTTAATGCATCTTCAGAATTTCGGCCTGATTCAAGATAGCATATAAATATCTGACATTTTTCAAAGTTTTCATACATTTTGAAATAATGCAGAGAGATTATAACAGATGTCAACTTTAACACTTATTTTATTTACTGCCAAACTAACTTTTAGATATGCAAAGCAACTGTTTTTGTGTGGCCAACTGGGTTAAAATGTTAAGTATTAAAAAAATGTAATTTTAAAAAAGAAATGTGTTATATTGGCAGCAAGGATGACTAGACATATCTTGACATATATATTTTTGGAAAGCTTATTTTTTTTTCCTATTTTCTAAAGTCAAAGCCAACTGTGGTCTCCATTTGAAATAACAAAGTTAGCTTTGATGTCGAACAATTAAAAAGCGATATATTTTTTTGACAAATGCATCTTATTCTACGTTAAGAAGTGCCTGTAGAAAGTTTTTACCGTTTGAAAAAATATTCACAAATAAAAAAGTTATGACAGTTTTTCGGAATCTGCCAAATGTCAATTTTTGCCGATATCTCGGAGACGGCTAGAGATATCGAAATGCGGTTTTGACCAATCGGCGTTTCACAAAAATCGAGCTCTAGACGCATACGTCAGTTTTTCTCTACCTGGTCGGAAAGCCAAAATCAAGCAATTTGGGGCACCCTGTACATGTGCCGGAGATTCGCAGTAAACAAGGATGAACTTATTCAACTCCTCGATAGGTTTCAGAAAATAAGCTCTGATTATGGGTAAAGTGTAAACAAAATGAAAATTATTATAGTAGATTGCAAATAATAACCATCTAGGTACGTTAAATAGAGTAACTGAGCAGTAAATAAGACTATGCATTGAAGCTCAATAGTGAGCTATCTGTAGTCTTATGTCATTTGTGCCTACTTATAATCATTGATTTAGAAGATCTTTCAAAACTTCACGAGCTTCATCTTGGTATGCGCAGGTGCATAATTTCGACGATCGTCTCAATTACACAACTTTCTAAAAACATCAGATTTATTGTTTGCACTTTATCTCGAGCTGTCATTGTGTACAGATCTCCGTTCCAACTAGCGAGTTTTTCTCGGGATTATTCATTTAATCCCAACAATGTAAGTAAATCATTCTATCAAGTGTGGTACCGAGACAATGTTTTCAAAATGTACTTATCCGGAATAAACTACACCTTTTGCGCATCTCGTGGTTCATAAGGTTTTGAGATTACTCTACCTACCTGATACCTAGGTATTTCTATTCAATTTAGGTTACCACAGTGACAATTATTATGTTTCTAAACCATTGAAGGCTCTCTGAAACTGTCTCTGTATAAATTATATGTACTTTTACATGACATTTTTGCCTAAAGGATTTTCTGATCTGATTAAATATTTATAAACGTAGCTAAATTGAAATACCTAGTTAGAAATAAGGAGGAACTAGACCACATATTACTGTCTATGAGTGCCACGTATGTTACAGCGATGAAGGTATAAGTAGTGTTTTACACAGATAAAACTTAATGCTGGTGTTCTACCGACACTGTTACGAGCCTATCTTGTTGTTTTGTCACCAATATTTGAGAGATGCTATGATCTAGATCTAGAAAGATGAGATTCTTTTGGCTGTAATGTTAATGAGTATTATAAATAACTATCAGAATACACATCAACAGACAATTGTATGCAAATTGATATTTTTGATATAGCAGCTCAGAGTATTAACATTTTCTATACGTTTTGTGTGTCTCAAAGTATGCCCATCTCTAGATAATAAGAACAATAATCGAACGGACGTGAGTCAATTTTAATATGAAGGATTTGTTCAACAAAAAGGCCAAATCGACAAAACAAACAACTTTAGAAAATACGGAATATCCTGTTCATTTACTGGAAGATAGAATTTTAAATAAACATTCGTTAAACTTGGCAGTAGTTGTATTCACAAACACTGTGGAAAAATAGGGGAAAGGATAATATAATATACAGAAGAATTTGAAAGTTGGCCCATTAGGTTCTTTAATTCACATGATTGTGTTTTTAGAGACAAACTTTTCCTTTTCCTGATTCGTCCAATACTAATATTTTAAATAATTGAGTATAATTAAAAATCTTTATTTCTTATTAGAATTGTTCTTCATTATATATTAATAAGATGGTAATTTAAATTTTGAATGTTAACTTAAATTTCAAAATACTGCGGCACCACATAATATCAAATTTAAAACTAAATCAAATTTCTCGGAAGTTTAATGAAAGATCTGGATCTGACGTAGCTGATCCAATCTTCAAATAATAATATAAATTACTTACAGACTTTCAATTTGATGTGGAGAAAGTATCCTGTAATAATACCTCACTGCCTTGTTATTGTGCGAGGAAATGTAATATTTAACTTTATACAGAGCTTGGAAGTATTAAAGATTTATTGAATGAGGAAATGTTTCAAATAAGAGTTTTTAAATATGAATATATATTTTTTTATTTTGGTGATTCAGAAATTTTTCCTGCTATAGTGTTGATGCTATGGCAATCAACTTTCAGACAGTCCACTGATTTTTATTTTATGCAGTTACAGCTGCATACGATGTTCACGGCATTGCATAATTAAAATATGGAGGAAATTCAATTTTTCAAAATAAAGCAACAACTGGTTGAATAAAATTAAAAGTATTTTTTAAGAGGATGAACTTAAAATAGACATGTTTGTCGCATTTTTCAGGTTTTTAAGATACATTTTCAATTTATTTTTATTCGACTATGTAGAGGACATTATTGGTTCAACTAGATTTTATGATAATAGACCAAGCGCACAAACAAAAGAATTTTGAAAAACTCTTTTTCTTGCGACAAGTTTTTTCACAGCTAAAAATGTCTATTAATTTCAGGGTGACTTAACATCAAAAGAAAATCGCTATAATTCTTGGGATCAAGTACCAATGTAGTCATTCTCTTGCTCATATTGTAGGTTTCTATCTCTATTTTTATAATCCGAAGAGAAAATATTTCATCTGGGCTTTTTAACCTTTCTTACTTTGAAAATTGTCGAAAATTTTTAAATTGCTCTTGAAAGAGCAACCTGCTTCCAAGGAAATTATTTCATGCAAATGTAAATTCAGATTGACAACAAACGAATTCTTCTGCAAGAAAAGTAGGGTTGAAATGCGTGAATTGAAATAGTTCAAGAGAATGAGCAAGGCGAAAACTTATGAGGCGACATTCCCGATATAATTTGCAATGATCATTTTACCCCTGAAAGCGATTGCGAAAGTACAGCTGATTTCTTAGATAATATTGACACAAATACACAGTAATGAGAGAGAGATTTTATGAAAGTGATGGTTACATTCAATTCGATAGTGATGAAAGCGGCGATGCAGAAAAGCAATTTGATGTCTCTTTGCCGCGAAATAATTAAATTAAGTTAATAAAAAATAATTATACTTAAGCATTTATAGAATGCTTCTGGCTTAATTAACATATATTCTTTATTTCTTTTAATATTTTAATGATTATTAAATATGTAGAATACATGTTGCACTTATGAACTAATGTATAATAAATTACAATGAAATGAATTAGACATACAGGTATTCAAAAGTTAACAAATGACATTAAAATACCTAAAAATGAATTTCACTTAATATTTTTTTTCAATCTCGTGATATTACCCATGAAATAAATTAAAACGAATAGCGGCAAAAATAGGTATTATCTGCTACAAAATTTTAACGACGTGGAACTGGAGAAATAGATCCTTATAATTTCGTATAGTAAATATAATCTCAAATGGGACAGCATATAAACGAAAACTCGGAGTAAAAAAATATGTTTATCACATTTAATAAGTCACATATATGATATATTAAGGCTACGTCTATTGTCTAATAGTCTACCTCTCGTTCTATCTTCTAGCGGGAAAGTTATGTAATCTTAGGCGGTAGTTGCATAGATGGTATATAATCCCTCCGAAAGGGCGTAGAGCAGCGACTGGCTTGTTTATTGAATGTTAGGCCATTATACTATGAACGTTGCAGTATCATGATGTTAGTCTGGTAGAAAATTTCTACTATTCTGTAAAGGAAAGACTCGGCAAAATTTTAAAGGGGGAACTCGTTTCCTGGCAACGGTGATGTGTAGCGGAAATAGGTCGACATTAAATAAACAAATTTCAAAAAAGCTTTGTCTATGAACTTTAAATAAACAACATTTCATTCGCACTATCCGAGTTTTCAGAATTTGAATTTACATTAATAATAATTAGATTAATAGTTGGTAATATAGATTATTCATTTTCCTATTTTATTACATGAGATACACACTTCCTCCATACAACGCTTTTGCCTACTTCCTCTACTATCATCTTTATATTCTTCAAGACAGACTCACTTAATTGTGGGGATTGATTATATTGACGTAATCTTGTTTTTACATCAGCCCACACCATTTCAATGGGGTTGAAAACGGAATAATATGGAGGCAAACGTAAAATAGTATGATAGTGTGCTTCAAAAATTTTTTCAACGGCATGTTCCTTTCTAAATTTGCCTGCCAATTAGTTCTAATAAATTCTTTCTTATGTTTTTTCTGGTATTTCCAAGCCTTTACCTTTCACAAATTCAATGATATCGCCTTTCCTTGTGTTGGCGTTCGGAATTTTTGTGTTGCCGCGAATGGTATGACGCCTTGTTCATAACAATTAAAGAATTTGGTGGAGTATTTGGTAACAGCTATTCTTTTGACCACTTCTCAAATAATTCGGCCGCCATCTACTCGTGGTAGTCGGCAGAAGATTGCTTGATATTTTTAGTAGTAACAACAACGCATTGGGAATAAAACCGTCTTTACTTCCAGCATGTAGAATTATAATTCTTTTTCCCCTAGAACATGGAGCACTTAAATTACACTTTTTGATGTTATCTACCCAACCGTACTCGTGTCGATGATCAACGATGCGTGCTGATTCCATAACTACCAATTTTTTGTGCCTAAGTCCGAAATCGAGCAAAAGGTTTCGCAAGGTATCTAATGATTTGTAGTTATAATATGGATAGTCGCATAACTTATCCCTAATTATTTCTAATGTGGGCACATTCTGTTCATTGTAAAAGCCAAACACAAATCGATGAATGACATCTTTGGACGCGTTATCAAGTTTTTTAAGTTTGTGTCTAACTCTTTTCTGTTTAATAGAATGGTCAACTACACTCCGGCTCTAATAACCCTATGAATTGTAGTACGGCTAAATTTGGTTAATTCACAAAGCCTCTTCACAATTTGATTATATGAAGAATCAATATTTCGCCTTTTAAACACCAGTAAATATTCAAAATTTCCCTTTGAATTTGAACGTGTAAGTCTTTATTTTCAAATTCCGCTTGTATAGGCTCTGTGTCAAAATCCTCAGTTTCGTTGTCACTACTATCGAAATGCCTCCAAAATGCCAAACAATTAATTGCGAGAAATCACTAAAACTAATAATTTATATAAATATTCACTAGAATTAAGTAATTTATAACGCTGCCTGGCTATACTGCACTGCCTCGTACAGATCATACGATACGAATAGTTCATACGTATTTTTTATTTTATATACTATGACATGCAAAAACTCTGAACAAGGTTGGTGTTAACAAATTAAATTCGCTAAGCATCTATTTCCACCTATATTTCTATGTGACAGGCGGATCAAGTCCACGTGGACTGTAGACGAGGAGTGGTGAATAGAAATCTGTAAAATTCTGTGCTCTCTCATTCAATGTGAAACGATATATTGACAATAGCCAGTAAGATCCTCTAGTTCCGTGCAGTTTCAACTGAGTTCGTAAATACTATACATATACCAGACGTTGTATTGTTCAGTAGTACTGTGTTTAGAGCATACCTATCGGAGCTTAGCAATCATATATTGGTGAGGAATTTCAAGCCTAAATTTTCAAGGTAGACGTGAGAATAATTATTCTACATTCAAGATGTTTTATGTAAGTAATATTAAATATTTATATTTTTGTATTAATTTATAGTACTTCATTTTTTCTTTAAATGATGTATTCTACTCCCTGATTATTTAATAAATAACATGTATATAATTGAACCTTAATACGTTATTAATATAATGAATATAGTTGCTAGCAAAAGTATCGATTGGGACAAAATTAAAATAGCGAACAAAAAATTGCTCTGATATATTTCCAAAGCAACGAGTATGGTTGATTTATTCCTAATTTGAAATAATATAGTTGAACATTTCATTTACATACGTAAATATAAAGTAGACAGGAAGTAAATTTAATTAAATGTAATTTCATACTAACTGAGCCTTCATCGAGAACAATACATTCATTGGCGCTCTTTATAAAATCTGCAAAACGAAAAGTGCTTTTAAAGAAAATTAACTCCATGGTCAGTTAGTTTTATAATAGTTTAACTATCAGTAAATGAATTATATACAGCGTTTATCATAAGTTGCTGACATTTGTTGATTTAAGGTTCACAAAAACAAAACTCTACTCATCCTGCGGCATACAACTACATCCGTCTTCCTAGTCTATACTGAAGATGAGAAAAACCAGAAACAAGAGTCTGCAGATTGTGAAATATGTCCATGTTACAGGAATTTCTTGACACAGATAAATTCTTCCTTCCCTCTGTCCATATTAAATTGCAATCAGTGACGAGTATTTGCGGTCTTAGGCAAACCTAAAATTTTCGATTAAAGAATTTGCCACTTTACCCAATAATGTTAGAGAAACCGAAGGTAGTAACCCCCGTTCCTCGATATTACTTCGAAAAGCGGGAGGTGGCATTGATAGTTATCTCGATTAAAATATCGAATAGCGGGGGGTGGGTGGCATTCTTTGCAACAACATTTTTATCTCACCTAAAAATTTCAAGGAGCGGGAGGTGACATTCCTTGCATTAACATTTTTTTATCTTATCGTCTCAATTACAATATAAAAGGGCGGGGGAGGACGGTAGTAGTATACCTTACAATAGAATACTTAATCTCGATAGAAATTAAGTTGATCATTGTAGAAAATTCAAATTACGATTTTATTATTCTGATTTTGCCTACCGCCCCTAAAAATCTGCTTTACGCTTTACGCCCGTGCGTAATTGGCGTATAGGGTAATCCAGCACTGATGTAATACTCTTATTTACGGATTTACGGATAATATAGGGTGCCGAAACATTTTGGAGAAATCGTGTTAATTCTTAGTGTTTAAAGAAGGTCCTTGTAGACTAAATTTTTCGCAATTTTAACTAATCCATGGTTTAAATTAAAAATTAAAAAACACGTGTTTTTCGAAAACAAAATAATATCTGAGGATTGGATTGTATGTATATGGGACAACAGAATTCAAATATGTAAGAATTACAGATACAAAAAAAAAATGTTTTAAATATATTTTTTTTAAAAATGAATTATTATTTGTTTGCTTATAATTGTATTGAAACATTCTTTATAGGATTTTGCAAACAGCAGAAAAATTAACTATCTATAAAAGAAAAACCTTGTGTAGAAATATTAATGAAATCATTGCTTTCTTTCGATAACCTGAATTCTGGTTATGCTAGCAAGTTAAAATCCTAAAATGAATTTGTCTAATTTCTTATTTGACAATTCTCATTCTAACACTAGCATCCACACAGTCCCCTACGGCCATGCAGATTAAACTAGTATCCACATAACCCCCTACGATTATGAAGATTCAGTTAAAAATGAGAATAAAGACCTAAAATGAATTTATTTATCTACTTTGTCTTAAAAAATTTTTCACTCCAATGGATTACATTTTCATGAAATCTATCATTCTGTTTCCTGGAAATGCTTAGCCTTTGAAACGTTTTTCGCCCTTATTCTGGAGCTCATCAGAAAGACATAAAGCCATTCATAAAGATGTTTCATGCAAAACCAAGACAATTTCTATGAATAAGTGTGAAATGATTATATTTGACATTGACTGATAAAAACAACCTCACCTATCTATTAGCTAACTAGTATTGGAGCCTATATACTCTATGCATGTTTAAAAATGAATTATTATTTGTTTGCTTATAATTGTATTGAAACATTCTTTATAGGATTTTGCAAACAGCAGAAAAATTAACTATCTATAAAAGAAAAACCTTGTGTAGAAATATTAATGAAATCATTGCTTTCTTTCGATAACCTGAATTCTGGTTATGCTAGCAAGTTAAAATCCTAAAATGAATTTGTCTAATTTCTTATTTGACAATTCTCATTCTAACACTAGCATCCACACAGTCCCCTACGGCCATGCAGATTAAACTAGTATCCAAATAACCCCCTACGATTATGAAGATTCAGTTAAAAATGAGAACAAAGACCTAAAATGAATTTATTTATCTACTTTGTCTTAAAAAATTTTTCACTCCAATGGATTACATTTTCATGAAATCTATCATTCTGTTTCCTGGAAATGCTTAGCCTTTGAAACGTTTTTCGCCCTTATTCTGGAGCTCATCAGAAAGACATAAAGCCATTCATAAAGATGTTTCATGCAAAACCAAGACAATTTCTATGAATAAGTGTGAAATGATTATATTTGACATTGACTGATAAAAACAACCTCACCTATCTATTAGCTAACTAGTATTGGAGCCTATATACTCTATGCATGTTTAAAAATGAATTATTATTTGTTTGCTTATAATTGTATTGAAACATTCTTTATAGGATTTTGCAAACAGCAGAAAAATTAACTATCTATAAAAGAAAAACCTTGTGTAGAAATATTAATGAAATCATTGCTTTCTTTCGATAACCTGAATTCTGGTTATGCTAGCAAGTTAAAATCCTAAAATGAATTTGTCTAATTTCTTATTTGACAATTCTCATTCTAACACTAGCATCCACACAGTCCCCTACGGCCATGCAGATTAAACTAGTATCCACATAACCCCCTACGATTATGAAGATTCAGTTAAAAATGAGAACAAAGACCTAAAATGAATTTATTTATCTACTTTGTCTTAAAAAAATTTTCACTCCAATGGATTACATTTTCATGAAATCTATCATTCTGTTTCCTGGAAATGCTTAGCCTTTGAAACGTTTTTCGCCCTTATTCTGGAGCTCATCAGAAAGACATAAAGCCATTCATAAAGATGTTTCATGCAAAACCAAGACAATTTCTATGAATAAGTGTGAAATGATTATATTTTTCTGCTGTTTGCAAAATCCTATAAAGAATGTTTCAATACAATTATAAGCAAACAAATAATAATTCATTTTTAAACATGCATAGAGTATATAGGCTCCAATACTAGTTAGCTAATAGATAGGTGAGGTTGTTTTTATCAGTCAATGTCAAATATAATCATTTCACACTTATTCATAGAAATTGTCTTGGTTTTGCATGAAACATCTTTATGAATGGCTTTATGTCTTTCTGATGAGCTCCAGAATAAGGGCGAAAAACGTTTCAAAGGCTAAGCATTTCCAGGAAACAGAATGATAGATTTCATGAAAATGTAATCCATTGGAGTGAAAAATTTTTTAAGACAAAGTAGATAAATAAATTCATTTTAGGTCTTTGTTCTCATTTTTAACTGAATCTTCATAATCGTAGGGGGTTATGTGGATACTAGTTTAATCTGCATGGCCGTAGGGGACTGTGTGGATGCTAGTGTTAGAATGAGAATTGTCAAATAAGAAATTAGACAAATTCATTTTAGGATTTTAACTTGCTAGCATAACCAGAATTCAGGTTATCGAAAGAAAGCAATGATTTCATTAATATTTCTACACAAGGTTTTTCTTTTATAGATAGTTAATTTTTCTGCTGTTTGCAAAATCCTATAAAGAATGTTTCAATATTTTTTTTAATTTAAAAAAAATCACACGAAAATAAAAACTTTCGTGTAAATTACACGATGCGTAGGCTATTTTTGATTTGTACATCACATAATTCGAAATTTAACCGCGTATCACTACGTTAATTTGAAAATAATTGATTTCGCCCATTCAATGGTTACAAAAGTATTCCTGTGGGTACAGCCTCTCGGTATACATTATTAAAGGTTATTAAAAGTTATTGGACTTAACAACATTTTTTTACCTAAAACTTTTAATTTAACAGTAGAAACTACTTCAATGAAGCAAATTATCCCCATTTTTGCAGATTTTATCCAATGAGATGTGTCAGCATAAGCTCCACAATATGTCAACATCTCGAAGTCAATTAAACATACCTACAGTTAACTCAAATTGTTGAACAGGATTCTTGAGGTGTGCATATAGTTTTTAAAGAACACAATTAAATAATGGTCTACATTGATACAATGTGGAATCAAAGGATGATTGGCCTATATCTATCCTTTTCTTAACTTAATTAATGACTAAAAGTACCGTACGTGCCCTCAAAGTGATGCTACTTCAAACTACGACGGAGCATCCCTAAATATAAGTTTCCATGATGTGGTACTATCACTTATCTGGACGTTTCTATGCTCTCATTCTTTGATCATTGGTGATAAAACTAGACCTAGACTAGTATGTGAAAAGTACTTGCCTTCATTCAGATTTCCCTCAATTAACCTGTTCTCAAGCGAACTGAGGGTGACCTGTGATAAATGGCAGACAATAGAGGAACTGTAGCAACCCTGCATGGCAACAAATTGCATTTCCTAAAATTTCTCAAACAGCTGTGAAAATTAACGTTGAAGGAATGTACCTGCTACAAACTGCCCAAGCACTTGCAACTTTAAAAACCATCTTAGTGCTATGTGGCTATCTATTTACGTATCTAGTCTTCCAGTGTCGTGTCCCATATAAACATGTGCACAATGGTGCAGTTGTACATAATAAAGACATTAAAGATGCTACTATATCCAAGAATACAGTTTTATTTCTCGGATTGCCAGAATTCAACTTAATTACTTCTTTATTTTGATATCTCAAAATGATAGTACCTATATAAAGTCATGTGCGTAATTCGAACGCAATGTATCATTGTCCCTCTCGAATGTTTGACTCTCGAGCAACAATGACGAACGAAAACTATTAGCGAATTCATTATATTATTATGTTATATTGGTAAAAATTGCAGCTATGCACCTGATATTGCATGGTGTGACAATGGTTATCCGTCATCAATTTAAATGGGCATTGTTGAGAAATAATAGGTAAATTTAAAGTGCATTATACTCCTGCATGTACGCCATTGATTACAATATGGTTTAACAGCTATAACAGCTATTTTAATTAGGCAAATTAGATGTAGTCATAATGTTATTTATTACTGGAAATTACCGAGGCTTAAGCATGCATTCCTATATTGCAATAAAATTATTAGCCATCATGATGTCAACCATTATTATGCGATTAAAACCTGAAATATATGTATGTTGAACAAGTTCTTCATTGTTATTCGAATTAAAATGTTCAGAAAAAGTTATACGTATCTGAGAATGATAAATGTGCATCTCTACAGAATAAATTGGTCAATTCATAATGTGGAATATATAAGTTAATTAAGTCTCTAGAGACTTATTACTATTTCTTATTACAATACAATATATACTGGGCAAAAAGTGTTACATAAGACATATTTTGTGCAAAATTTAAATAAGTTTCATTGATCAAATTTTTCTTTGATTTCTATTATTTGTGAAAAAATATTCTTTTTGTTTATGATTGGTCAGTTGGTAACAGTATTTAAGTATAATGAATATATGTATATGTGGTGTTCAGTCTATTTTAAAATACTTACCAGTTGACTTATTTCACGTTAACAATACATAAATTGGTTTTTCATAATAAGTATCTACTTCTTAGTACCATCGAGTTTCATCGACAAATATAAATCACCATCAAGCATAATCAACTGAATATACAACGCACACAAAATAGATATGTAAGCAATAAAATACTGCGGACATGTCCAAAGAAAGGATCCAACCTATCTAATGAAGGAACCGTTAATATTAAACAACAATAAATTAAATATAGAAACAATACTACATGTGGATAAGTAGAGTGGAGGTAATTATGAACAAACTAAGAAAGTACCAAGGATACTGGGAACGAATGGCAAAACAGAAAAGGATGCCATAAAGAAATCGTAAATATATATGCGCTGTCAGTAATAGAATTACATGGAAGATCAAGAATAAGAACAGTTCTAGAAGCAAGAATCAGAAAGTGCACTTTATATCACGATGCATCTCACAAATACCTCCTATCTTATATTCCTTTGCCATGAGCCAAATGGCTCTCACTACTAACAGCAAACGTGACATCAGTTCAACCTACTATAGACCCAGCTGGTCCGGTGGTGTGTTTTCAAGGATTCTAGCAATGTATGCCATACGCTGGTAAGTCAATAAATCAATCAGTCAATCGATTACTGTTCTCTGAATGGAAATATTTGAATGAAGATAATTTGACCTCATAGTATTGTGCTTCATTTACTGCTTATTGAAGGAAAATATTATCACAGAGAATACTTTAAGCAGTCACACTACGAACCTTCTTGAGGGCAAGATGTTAAAAATAAGGAACAAAAGGCCCTAGATTGATAGTTGTGGTTCATTAGTACAGCCTGATTTTAAGAAAGAAAAATTAGTGTGAAAGCTGTGTATCCACAAAGTTAACTATTTCTACTCCTAGTTCATCTAGGGGTGTTTGCTTCAGGGATTTTAACATTTTTGTGCAATATTTGTTACTTAGATGAATTTTTTTTTGAAAACCATGAAAGCCTGTCTATAATACAAGTTGTTTTATAAATTGAAATACTACTTATTTGTTGAAAAATAGTTTGATAGATGTTTTTTAGGAAGCTCAAGGCTAATTTTCCCAATAAACATTCTCCGATGAATAGGTGAAACGAAAATCTCTGTCCGTTATTTTAAGTCATTACACGAAAATCCATCTGCTATCTAAATGACTTGAGAAGTTGATCAGTTGGAATAAAGGCATTCTTTTTTTATTTTCTAAATTTAATTCTCCAACGTGATTATTGTGCAAGATGTTGGCGGTAAGAATTGCAGTTTAAGGTGTGTTAAACAAGAGTTTAATTATAACTGATCAGGAACATATGTCTTAATTTAAAGATGGAAGGGTGGTGGATATGTGTAGTGTTACTCTTGGAACTTATATTAATAACTTAATTAAAAAGTGATAAATAGTAGACGGCCGGATCCTTTGGAAAGTTTGAAAAGTATAAAATGTAAACACCATGTGACATTAATGAAAGGCTTTACATAAAAAGGTTAATGAGACTCTATTGATCCAAACGTGATATAGTGTGATATAGATTAGGTATAAATATATTTAAATTTTGTCATCGGACAATGAAAATAGTAAGTATGTGTCGATAGAATATATTTTTTTATTATACTTTAGTGGAGGAAACAGCTGAAACATGTAAAGTTCAGCTTATCTGTGAAACATATTTCAAAGTCCGCGCTAAATCAATTTGTCAATTTTAATAGGAATAATAATATTATTTAAGTTGAACAAGAGTATCTTCGAGGCGGCCTGTAGGATACAATATATTTTATTTAAATAAAGAAACCGGATATATCATCATTCTACCTAATTAGGCACTTATGTTATATTCTTATAATATATTCTATATTAATAATATCAAGGTTATTGTATGCTGTGCCATAAAGATCAAGTATTAGCGGCAAAAAATCACATTGGCGCGCATCAGTGTACCAAATGGCATCAGAAAACTAGGAAATATTAAATATTATAATGGATGGACGTAAGTTTTATTTGAAAATATTTATTTACCTCTGAATGGAATTACAGAATATCATTTATTACAGACTAAGTAATACTACATGTTATTCATTGGTTAGTCATGAAATAATAATATGCAAGTGAAGCATACTCTTCTTTTATTTTATTCCATGGTCCTACTCTTTCTGGTCATAAGATCTCAACATTCTGAATAAAGATAGGACATGACAAATTACATAAAGTTATTTTCATGAGTGGAACTGAACCTAGTATCGACAGGATAGATGACGACTCAGTAGATACATATTAATAAATAATACTCTACAAACAATAGATGAGTGTCTATTTGTTTTTTAAAAAATATGGAGAGAATCCGCATGTGAAGTAAATCTTCCGTAATGCATTGCTATTATAATATGAGTATGGGCAGGTCAGACTAGAGGAGCAATGAAGTTTCAAAATATCAAGTTGAGAGGGAAGAAGATATATGGATCATAATTATGTGGTTAATCGATAATATATTTCAGCAGAGAGATAATATGAGTCTACTTGATTTGATGTGGAATTTTTCAATGCAAATGATGATATGTAAGATTTCCCCAAGGCAAGCATGTGGTATTAGGTCATATTCATTTCAGAAAAATATTGAAAAATTGTCAATACTTGTATAATTATAGGCTGTTATAGAACAAAACCGCTGACTATGTAATCACTACATCCGCATCCCGATTTCCTATCCAACCATCCAAAAGGAAAACATCTTCATTATGTTTGCACTCTACTACATGGCAATAATTGGTGATGGAATTGTAATTAAATACTATTTCAAGCAGTTGTCAAAAAAAAATTGAGGCGTTGACTTCTACCATATTTGCTAAAAATAAAGTTTCTAGACTCTCATTAGCTTGCTTTACTTATTTTCCCCTATTTACCCGTTCCCCGTTTCAATGGAATCATCTCAATCAGATGTCATTACAACACGTGTACCAAAGTAGAAGTTTAAGTTTTAAAATGAGTGCAAAAAGTATGGGGAAAATAGAATTGAATCAGAAATTTTGTAGCGGTTTCCTATGTAATGGAGCTGGTAACGGAGTTGCCGCTGCATGACACCTAATAAAAAGTAGATTTTGGAATGGTTCTTCTAATTTGTAATTTTGATTTTTGTTTTTGGAAAATGAAAATATATTTATTTTCTATTATCTTCTTTAAAAATTAACAACAGCAACCCACGAAGCCCAGATGAGTGGAGCTTCGACACTATGTTATATGTTTACTTGTTCCTACGCACAATTATTATACACACATAAGAAAAGTCTAGAGATAGTTTCACAAATATACGTTTTTTTTTTTAATAATTTAGGAAAAAAGAAAGAAATTTATAAAGTGTTATTAAGTGCTTACTATGTCCCAACATTAATGTTTTGTATAAAAGGAACAAAATATTTCCGAAAAAATAATTAAAGTAAATATCAATGGCTTTTGAGTTATACTTAAATTGTTGAGTATGCAAAAAAAAAATAATATAGAATATGACCTCCACGTTGGTTTATCACAGCTCTACACCTATTACTTAAAAAAAGAAAAAATGTTTTCTTAACCGCTTCTCAAGTTACAGAGGTAACTCCTTGAAATTCCGGAATGATTTTGTGTTAGGTAAAGAGAAACGAGGCCCTACAGTTTATGGTGGAGTCCGAACCACATCTTGGGGATAATTTTACAATTAAAATTATTTCGCGGTGAGCAGGAATTGAACCTGCTTCGCTAGGTATGCCAGTATGCAAGCTAGACGCGCTAAACCACTGAGCTACCGTCCCCGTTCATAGACAAAATGACATTGTCAATGTCCGCTTGGGGTAAACGTTCCTTTTCTGTTATCAAGAGCTCCCGGAATCGAAAAACGTTGTGGATGTTACCCATTTGAGGAGTAATTCTACGTTGAAGCATATCGCATACATGTTCGATTAAGGTCTGGAGATTGTGAGGGCCATGGCAATACTTCAATTCTCTCATTGGTCAACCAGCTCATTACAGTACGTGCGACATGCGGACGAGCAGTATCATGCATTAAGTGGTATTTTTTACCAACAGCTCCCGCAAATAGACCCACATTCTGTTGAACAATATTATAAAGGTATTTCTGAGCTGTTAGGAAACCATTTAAAAAAAAACGAGCTTGGTCTGCCACCTACAATTATGGCGCCCCATACCATAACTGTACCGAGTCTGTATGTGTGAATTTCCTGAACATACCTTAAACCTTCCATATTTCCGGATCGTCTCCATACTCGTCTCCAACGAGAATTGGGTTGAAAGCCAAATCAGGACTTATCTTTAAATAGAACTCTAGCATCCAAATTTTGATATTTTTGACACCAGTCTAATCTGGCAGCGCGATTGCCTCTAGAAAGAGGTGGACATCTGAGTGGTCGTCGATTAAGGAGATTGGCTTCGTTAACTGGATTTTTCACAGTATCTCGGCCAACGATCATATTATGCGCTCGCTGAAACTCCGTAACCAACTCAGGTGCGGAAATTGTAGGATGTCTCCTAGAATTTAATACTAAAAATCTAACCTAAACTTCAGTTGTAGAGCGTCCACGTCCTGGATGTTGTAATAATTATTCCGCACGAAACTATTACGATATCACCTTTTAATATATACCTTGAACGTTCCACGCTTCCGGATCTCCGGTCTCTATCCTCGCCTCCGACGAGAATTTGGATGAAATTCAAATCCAGACTCATCTGTGAATAGAGCCCAAGAGTTTGCATCCGAATTTTAATATTCTTGACACCAGTCTAATCTGACAGTGCGATGGCCTCCAGAAAGAGGTGGACATCTGAGTGGTCGTCGATTATGGACATTGGATTCGTTGACTCGATTTTTCACAGTATCGCGGCCAACGATCACATTATGCGCTCACTGTAACTCCGTAACCAACTCAGGTGCAGTAATTGTGGGGTACCTTCTAGCATTTAACACTAATAATCTGTCCTGAACTGCAGTTGTAGAATATCCACGTCCTGGATGTTGTTCGACTGGACTTTCCCAAGTGCCATAATCGATTTATAATATTTTGGGAAGCACCCATCCGCTCACTAATTTCGACTTACCTCATGCCAGCTTGAAGAAGACCTACGGCTCGATTCATCTCTAAAGTTAAAAGTTGTCTTTCATCGTAAAATACAATATTTTTATCGCAACTAGTAAACAAGAACACCACAGAATGAATAAAATCGAAACTACCAGATAATTTCACGGAGTTTATAAATTTATAAGTTTTTTCATCAATCGTGTTTATCAAGTTTTATTATATGTTTTATGTGGTTTTAAACCAACATACGTATTCAGAATGAGAAACTGAACTAATAAATACGTTAGAAATATAATTCAACCGATACAAAAATGTCTTTTATGTCTTAAATGAGTTCCTGTACATAGACTTTCTTGTGTGTGTATTTGATGTAGGAATGAATATTGACTATATCAGTAATAATATAGCATACTCACATTTATTTCAATTTTAAATATAGATAAAAGATAATGGAATAATGGATTGATTATTCTGCATTGAAGAATGAAAAATATACAATATATTCAATTATTTAAATTCATTTCAACGTCCTGCAACAAAATAAATATATGCAATAATGTTAATTAAATACATTCACATCAGTGCATTAAACTTTAATATCAACAATATTGTTATTTACTTTTGTGGGAATGGTAATTCAAAAATTTATATCAAGTGCTAATTATTAGGCTTCAATTTACTTTTGAAAATATACAGTTATACTAAATATAGGATTCCTTTTATGAGTATTTTAATTTTTTATTATATGGTTTATTGTTTTACATTGGCTTCATAGCTTTTCATCTTTTCAAATCTGCACATATGATAAAAGGAAACGATTTCGCGACAGTAATCATTAATCAGAGATGTACTGATTGATCAATGGTTCCATATTATAGAAACTATACCAAGTAGAAATTGATATCCTAGTATCAAAAGAGTATGCATACCGAAAAATCTTTGGCAGAAATAAGGCTTTGACTAACGAGATATTGCAAGAAATTCTGTAGCGAATACAATATATAACAGGACTTGCTGTTTGGGTATTTTTACGATATTGTTTGACATGTTTATATTAGTATTGAAAATAATACTGGGTGCATGATATAGGACCCATCTTACGAAAAACGTATCGGGAGCAACAGATTCTATCGAGGCCGCTGCGTCGGCCTTGTAACCGTACCGTTCACTCAACGCCATGCTATTAGGGATATCACGTTTCAATAATAATCCAATCAGTATCTCGAAACAAAAATATAAAC
This sequence comes from Stenurella melanura, assembly GCA_963583905.1. Taxonomy (NCBI): domain Eukaryota; kingdom Metazoa; phylum Arthropoda; class Insecta; order Coleoptera; family Cerambycidae; genus Stenurella; species Stenurella melanura. The sequence goes on from OY757309.1 coordinate 158,432,788, forward strand.
ATAAACACTCCTAAACTTAATGGTCTCTTGTGATACATGCCGACACTGCCATGTCGCTTAGTTTGCATAACTTGCGTTATTTCTTACAGAACACCGCCACTTTCAAATTAACATTAAAAAAACAAAATAACCCAATAAAACATAGACTAAGTATGATATAAAAAAGTACAGTAGAAGAGCACTATATAGGGTGTTCTACAAGCTTTATGACAAAGTTTGACAGATGATAGCTTGGTTAATCTGAATAAAATTTATCAATGAACATGGGTCCAATTACAATTAACCCAAATGGTACAATTAAATCTAATAAAAGTTTTTATTTTTTTTATTTTATCACTAATCGCTAATGGTACCTAATGCAAATGCTGAAAATACCTATCATCCTAACCATCCATCCTTGGACTCTAAGAGCAGTATAGTTGCATCTGATATTTACAATACGCTTAGAGTACTTTCAGAACCTTATGAACCGCGAGATGCGCAAAAGGCGGAGTTTATTCGGCATAAGTACATTTTGAAAACATTGACTCGACTATCAAAAAAATTTAATAGAACGATTTACTTACATATTTTTGGAATTAGATGAATAACTCCGCGCATAATTCGTTAGTTTCTAAATTAATCTCAAAGGGCCGTTGAAATGGAGGTCTGTAAACAACGACAGCTCGGGATAAAGTGTAAATCCTAAATCTGATGTTTCTAGGAAGTTGTGTAATTGAGACGATCGCCGAAATTATGTCTCTGCGCATACCAAGGTCAAAGCTCATGAGATTTTGAAACACCTCTAAGCTACTTGCGAAAGATGTAAGGTCTGTGAATTTTTTCTGAAGTGCATTTTAAATAAATAATGTCTTCATGATGGACAAACAAGAATTGATACAATTCACATTTAATTAGTTTTAGGGAAACGTATAAAAAGAAACTTACAAAATCTAAATTTTTCACAACAGTTGGTTTGTATATCTATGAGAAGCTTATTGATGAGTGAGGAATCCATTAAAAATCAGGAGATTATTACAATTGGCCCAAAATTGAAAACTGAGATAGATTGCAGTCTTAGAAACACGAAAAAGTGTTTTTATTTAAATATCTGTATGCATAAATGTGGTGTACGCTGGAATTATAGCTCCGTAATAGAAGAACCGATTTTGTTGAAATTTGGACAAACGAAAATTGGTACGGTACATAAGCGGAAGAGGTTTTGATGCAAATATAATGGCGTCTATCTCTTGGCACACATAGTTTCTTATTTTTCGGCATTATATCCACTGTTTACTGTACTATTCGTATGCAAATGCCATTCTGATTTCAACAATATATCACACCACCAATTTCTGTACATTCCTCTGTTACAGGGCTCCCAGATAAAAGGGGAATAGTATTAAACAATTTAAGTTTAGAGGCTGATGTATCAGCTATACTGCAGGGTAGGGTGGTCACCCAGTGCCCTGAACAAAATTTTTATGTTTTACGTACGGTCCCCTCTCGGCATTCAATTGGTGGCGAAAGAGGCTCACACGGCCGACTATTCAAGTCCTTGGGGGTGAATTCGATAAATATTGGGGTGTTGGATGTACGCTGGTGAAAACAAATAAGGCTCTTACTATTAGATTTAATGATCACATTTAGGTACGCTTACAACCATATCCCACAGAAATAATATTACACACTCAATATACCTAGATGTGTGGCCCACACTTAAGCTAACACAAAATGTACGACAACTTAAAACTAATAAAATCATAACTAATACTGTGCAATATATGACCCAAAATATACTAGATTAGAAAATTACATTAAACTACTGAATAATAACGTTACAATGAGCAAGTTAATGTGAACTAGGTAAGTGAGGATAGGTTAAATTGGCAAAAGTGAAAAAAAACCGCAAGCGTGGTGTTCAAAAACTACTAAAAATTCAATTGGTTATACGCAAAATATTTAAATAAAATTGACAATTTAATGTGTAAAATATTAAACAAAATAGGTATAGAAACTGTAGTTACGTGGGTCGAATGTCAGCAATTTAGTACCGCAAAAACCTGACGGGCTCTCTATGCCTCACGTGGAAGGTGGGATGTTATATCAGGTCCCTCGTTAGGCTATTTAAAGACGCTTACCTTCAGCAGGTTTCACAATGTCTACAGTAGGCCTACCAGGGAAGCGTAGCTTCCAACGGAACCAGGCAGGAGAGTCTCACCGGTACAACTCAGGATTCAAAATCCAACCAACAGCTTGACAACCAAGTTTCAGCAAAACCAAAGTTCACATACCATCCAGACTCAAATGTACAAATAACCAAGAAGACAAGAGGTAGGGTCAAACATACAGGAAACGATACCAGTAAAAGTACAAAAATAAAAGTAACGTACAGGTATAAGTGAAAATGAAACTGAAATGGAAATTAAAAAAAGCCCTGCAAATCTATTTTCTAAAGAGATTTCAGAGGCATACCTTAGATGTTAAGTGGGCTTAAAGAATTACTTTGCCAGGTGCTTCTAGCAAGTTGATTTATCCGGAAAATTCCGTAGCAGTACTTCCCAACAGAAAATAATACAAAATATCAAAATAGAATACTGCTAAATTTGTCAACTACAGCACTATATCCCATTAAAGGAGCAAATTTACAAAATTGCTATCCACGTGCTTAGCGACGCAACTTATCTTTTGCAGGCAAACGAAAAAAATCACCAAAAATGGCCAAGACGGAAACCTCTGTCAAAAATCCGAGGATGACCAAACCTCTTCATGGGTACGTTCCAAATGACCACTATACAACGTAACCCACAAATCTGATAAATCTCCCTAACAACGTCTATGTTCCACACATAATATTGTATTTCGTAATTCCATTAACAAAACAATAAGTTTAATTCAGAATAACGGTCTTGAAAAGGTTATAATCGAGACGTTAGGAACTCGCGGGCGCTATGGGTCGCAACGGTAAGCAACCAGTTATACTATATAGACTCGACTAAAACGACAACATTGGAACAATTACGATATTTAAATTTAAATGTACAGATACAAAAATAGACTGTAACACCTTGTCAAAAATAAATAATTTACCCTTGAGAAACATTATTAAGAAATCTTAGACCTCGGTTTCTAGTATATACACCAAATCACCAAACTTCTGGACATCAACTTGCTTTTCTTATTTTCCCGTATTTACCCCTACCTACCCTCCACCCCTTCAGCGGATTCATCGCAAAATCTAATTAAATTCCAGATGTTGCTATAATAAATACGTGTACCAAATTTCAAGAGAATTTAAGTTTATTAGCCCCTTTAATAATGGAGTGGAGGTGGTGAAGGGGCCAAAAAATGTTATAAAAAATGTTAGGCCTTGACATCTAGTATATACACCAAACCCCAAGTTTATGTACTCTTAATGACTTGCCTTACTTATTTTCCTCACTTACCCATATTTAACTCCCAACCCTTCAACGAATTCATCTCAAAATATAATCTAGTTCCAGATGACATGACGTTATAATTCATACGTGTAACAAATTTGTGAATATCTCAGTCTTATTTTATCAACCCTTTTAATTATGGAGTGTGGTTGATGGAGGGTGGGAGGGGTGAAAAATATTACGGCTTTGGTCTCTAGTATATACACTAAATCCCAAATTTCTGTACTTTTACCAACTTGTTTTACTTATTTGAACTTATTTACCCCTATTTATCACCCGTCCCTTTACCGGAATTAGCACAAAATATAATCCACTTCCAGATATCGTCATGATACATATGTGTACCATATTTCAAGTCAATATCTTAAACCGCTCCAGGGAGAACGTGCGCATAAAAAAAAGTTACAGACAGGCAGACAGACATACCGACCAACAGACAGACATTCTTTTTCTCAAATTTAAAATCTCGACTGTTTGTGACATTCTGAGTCTATTTCAACAAGAAATATTTTTGAAAATTATTTTACGATTAGGTACTACACTTCCACTCCACTACGTAAATGTGAAAGTGAAATATACTAAAAAAAAAGAAAATAATGTTAAAGATAATATTTATGTTAAAGAGCGAATGCCTGGGGCATCCGATGAAATTAAAAAATTTATATCACTGCAAATACTTAACGTATTGAAATGAAATAAACGCCATTGTATTTGTGGTAAATATTTCTAATGCAAAAAAGTTATCTATTAATTTTGTTTTTAATTTTTTATAACCTTATTGACGAATTCATAAAATTGCACTTTCCAATATTTATGAGATCATTATCATCGCATCCTGCAGATAACTCAATTAAATTGTTCTGTAGTTTTTCAGTCAGTAAAATAATGAATTCTGTACAACATCGTAACATTATCGGCATTTATTAGTGACTTAGCCAATCATCACTGATGTCGTTAATAAAAATACTAAAGAAAAGTGGTCTAACTATGGATCACTGTGGTACTCCTGATTTGGCACATTATCCAATAGATTTACAGCCATTATAAGAAATTAATTGAACTTTATATGTTAAGTAACTCTCAAAAAATTGAAGTAAACTGTCAGATATTCCAAATGTGTCCAGTTCGCTAAGAAGTTTAGTTTTCTGCTTAACACGTGAATTAATGTTATCATGCAGTAGGATTTCGAAAACTTTGCTGACGTCACATGTGATAGTTATTGGTTTATAATTTCATTTCTTTACAATGTTTGTACACACTCTTTACACTTTGGGGAGTATTTCCTAATATTAGGAAACAAAATTTCTTACAACATAAATAAAAAATCGGTAAAGGTATTTACACAGAACTTCCCTCGTTCATGGCAGTCTCTCTAAAAAAATAATAATTACGAAATGACATTGAGAATAATAATCGGTATAGAGTTATTGCTATTATTACAAAGAAAACTTGATAAGTTTTGGTCAAAAAAATATACAGATTGCTCATCCAACAGCAAAAGTTCAATACTAAATAGCAGGTGCCACATATGGCAGGCTTGCGCAAATACCTTTACAAATGTCCACCATGACTGAATTATTTCTTGGGATGACCACCCTGTACATTTTTCAATAAAAGTATAATAGGTGCATATGCCAGATGTTATTGCCATCTGTCACATTTTCAATCCAACATTCACGTAATGGAGTGGAAGTATAGTGGTGGTTAAAAAATTTCATTTTTTTAAAATTTTTCAAAAGATGGTAAAATAATTTTCAAATTTTTTTCTTCTGAAATAGGTTAAAAATGTCAAAGGTAGAAATTTTAAATTAGAGCAAAAGGAAAGTTTCCTTCTGTTCTATAGTGGTGCTTAAAAAAGTTTAAACATTAAAAATGATGTATTTTTAAAATAGGTTTAGAATGCTATGAAACGTGAAAATTTTAAATTTGAGCAAATAAAAAAAAATTCGATCTATTTTAGTGGTAAAAACTTTTTGAAAAATGTTGGTGAAAAAAAATTTTCAAAATTTTTTTCTGAAATACCTAGGTTTAGAATGTCATTTAAATTTGAGCATTCTGGTGTTAAATTTTTTTCCAAACTGGTAACAAAATGTTGCAATTTTTTTTTTCCGAAATTGGTTTGGAATATATACATGAAACGTGGAAATTTTAAATTTGAGCAAAAAAAATTTTTTCGTCTGTTCTATAGTAGTGATACATAAATGAATTAAAAATGTTTTCAAATTTTTAAAAAAATTCTTCAAAAACATTTTTAAATTTGTTTGAATAGTTTTAGAATGTCATAGAAACGTGGATAGTTAAAATCTGAACAAAGAAAGAAAAATTATCTTAGTGATAAAATTTCAAAAAACTTTTTTTTTTAATCAGGCTTAGAATGCCATGAAACGTGAAAATTTTAAATTTGAAGAAAGAAAAAAAAAATTCGTTTTAGTAGTAAAAATTTTTTCAAAAATATTGGTGAAAAAAATTTTCAAATTGTTTTTTCCTGTAATAGGTTAAGCGTGTCATGAAACGTAGAAATTTTAAATTTGAGCAAAAACAAATTTTTTTCATCTTGGTAACAATTTTTTCAAAAATGTTTGAAAAAAATTTTCAAAATTATTTTTTTTCTGAAATAGGTTTAGCGCGTCATGAAACGTGGAAATTTTAAATTTGAGCAAAAAAAATTTTTTTTCAACTTGGTAAAAATTTTTTAAAAAATGTTTGAAAAAAATTTTCAAAAATTTTTTTTTTCTGAAATAGGTTTAGCGCGTCATGAAACGTGGAAATTTTAAATTTGAGCAAAAAAAAATTTTTTCAACTTAGTAAAAATTTTTTAAAAAATGTGAAAAAAATTTTCAAAACATTTTTTTTCCTGAAACAGGTTCGGCGCGTCATGAAACGTGGAAATTTTAAATTTGAGCAAAAAAAAAATTTTTTCACTATTTATTCCGTTTAGACGGTCCACCCTGTATATTTTTCAGTGAAAATTCTACCAGTTCTTCGCTGACAGTAGGGTTAACTACCTACCAAATTTGACTGCTCTCCGTCAAGTAGTTTTTTAGTAAATGCACCAACAGACAGACAGACAGACAGACAGACAGACAGACAGACCGACAGACAGACAGACAGACAGACTGACGGAATTGAAAAACCTATATTTTCGGAATCTACGTGTTCTGAAACGTCAGAATCCGAAAAAATCTCGGAGGGTGATTTTTTCTCGAATACAATACTTCCCTTCGGTATGCGAGGGAAGTAAAAATTCCATCTTGGCAGTGAGTTTAAATTTAATTCGTTTTAACCCTACACTCAGAAAAGCATTACAGTGTTTATTACAAACTGAGAAACATATATTATTTTATTAGTAGACTTTCAAAACTCGTTAAATAAACTTTAATATCATTCTTATTTTATTTCGTCATTAATTAAAGCAAATAAGGTCAAAATTAATTTCAATGCAATTTTGGCCATGTATTTGATTATAACATTTTAGAGTCAGACTTTTTAAATAGCACCATCCTTTCCATTATACCATAATATAATGACCACTGCCTTAGACAAGCGCATTATCGGTATGCTTTACTTTTGATAATTTGACGTGTTTATCGGATTTAATCTTGCTTTTCTTCGTGCTGAAAATAAAAAGGTCGCTTCGGCGAGGCAATTATCAAAACGATATGCTTCTCAAGAGGACATTGAAACTTGACGATAATTTGCGATTCTCAACTTTAAAATTTAATCGTGATGAACATTAAAAATAATTTTAATTAAATAGGAACATTTTTCAACCGGAATCTTATCTTAATTATCGTCCGCGGCAGTATTTGATATTCGCTCGTAAATATAAAGTTTCTAGATCGCATTCTGAAAACGTAGAAAAACTTAGATTAACCTTTAATCAAATATTTAAGTGAATTACGATTTTTCAAATTAAATGTTGCAATCGATCAGACTTAATTTGGAGGCTAATCTTATGGTATATTTATGTAAATCTAGAATATCGAGAATCAAAAATTAATTTATATATTAAAGTGGTAGTAGAAGATGAATATATAACCCATTTTGTAACACAAATTTTGTTTTATTTATTAATAAAAACATTAAAAGAAAATTTTAATTTTTAGACATTGTTTCGTTCAAGAACACAAAATCCAATAATTGAGATTTTTTGAGATCATAACACCAATCAAACGCCATTATTAGTAGTAATACAAATTATTTATTAGAACGATTATACAGTTTTATTGCTGTAAAATTCTATGTACTGATTTATTACTGTAAAACACATTGTAGCCACTGACATATCTCATGTTTTATTTCGTGAAATATTTTCCAAAAACGTCATTTGTGTTTTTAAATTTCATATATTTTTTTAGCTTATTGCCCTAATTTAATAAAATTTGTGTACATTTAAATGATATATAGTATGTATACTCGTAGAAACATATGACCTGAACCTTACCGATTTGTAAGTATTATAAATTTTTTATTTCGAATCCTAGCATAGCATTAGGTTAGACTTTTACAATTTAATCATAGAGAAGAACCTTCAAATAAAAATGACATATAGAGGTTATGACATGTCCACCAATCACAGTTATCACTGTGTTGACACAGATGACATAATGCTACATAAACACACTCACTCAAAACGATGTAAGCTAAATATGGTACCTGTCTATCGTTAATAATTTGGAAAATTAAAACTATGCATAGTTCCACAATTATTCGGTAGTAGAATTTATTTAGTCCACCAGGTAGCTACAAAACTATTATTACTTATCCAAATTTAATGTAATTATAAAAATATATTTTACACTAATTACCTACATACAGTATTAAAAACTTATTTATATATAGTAGTGCATTCTACGTCTTTACCCGCTGTGTAACTGGTCTAGTCGTGCGCGAGAACTCTTTGCAGTAGACTTCTCAACGACTTTAGGACAGTTTAATATTATACAGTATCCATGGATTCAATGTTCTATTCTGTTTATCAGTGTCAGTCATTATATTTAAAATATGGAGAATTCCACAAACTTTTAAGTTTCTGCAGTTGCATTTATTAAATATTTATACCTAGGTAGCTTCCTATTAGGTAAGTTGATTTGGAAATACCTCTTAATGCGGCGTACCTACCTAAATAAAGAAATTGACAAGAAATAGTTTAGTAAACCGTAAAAGCTGACAATAAAGTATCTGGAGGCAAAAACTCAGTATCAAAGGCGTAAATTATATTTCAATAATTTTTTAGTTATTAATATTCCGCAAATACCACTCGTGCATTTAAATGTTATCCATGCATTTTTTACTTCCACATCGACAAATGTGTGGGTTGACCATTGAAGTATTTTTCTGTGTTTATTATTGGCCTAGTTGTCTCGTTTAATTATTACCAATTTAAAAATTTTGTCAAAAAAATGACAGTTACAGTTAATAACAAATATATGTCAGATACAAGTAACAGAAAATAAGTATCCGTCATTTTACATTCCAACTAAAGGAAGACCATAACTTATAAGATTACATTGTTGCAAGTTGAATTACTTTCTGTTGAAAGATCAATATATTTTCGGTACAATAAAGTCATTTTTACAATCAATCCACACCAATAACGGAGTTTCTACACTAACATATGTAATAAATACTGCTATAATTTCATTGCCATTAGGTATATCACTAAAGCTATTTAATTAAAAACGTAACTAAAATATGAACATGGAAAAAAGTGACACTAGCCATGTCACGATTTATAATGGAAGCAGATAGCAAAAGATTTACCAGAATGACACTTACCAATAAAACGATATTTATTGCAGGGATTTATGCTATACCAGTAAGCATAAGAAAATATGTGTCACGAATATTGACTGAATATCAGCTGCTTTAAGCTATCTATTACAAATGCATCATCTCCACCTCGACTTGCTGCGGATCCTTCCGTCGTGTGAGACAGTATGAAAAGTAACAAATTGGAATGAGAATGGTGAGCAAGAAAACGACAAAGTTTGATAATTCCGTGGCAGAATTGGAGCAAAAAGACGCACCTATTATTTATCGTGTATTGGATTTGACATCTAGCTCCGACACTGACAAGTGGGTAGTGAATGCCATCTACATTTTTCAAATATATAACTCCCTTTCGGGCAACCTTGGCTTTGAATTTGACCTTGTTTAATATATATTATGGTGTGTTATGTTAATCGAATTCGTCAATACATTGAAGTCATACTAATGCTGCTTTCCTTCCTTCCACTAATCTGTTACGCTACTTGCTATGCAATTTGGGTGTATCAAGGGAGACTTTTGTAGTTCAAGTTTAGGGAACGATGTTATTTGTGGTCATTGTCTGTATGCACTTAGTCTTTCGTGATTAACTTTTGTTGACCAATTGAGCGAAATATTGATGTTAAAGTGAAATGAGCATCAATGAAAAATCCGTTTTTGCATACAAATTTATCACGATGTATTCTTGTCCCGTTACATAAATTGTCACTACAGCACCTACACATACTTGACTCATATCCAAGTTAAAGCATCACATGATCTTGCACATGGGTAAACATGCGCGCAAAGAGAAAGAAGGCGACACTTTTTCTTTCGGTGAAGTGAACGAGACTTTTTAGTTTCTGCATCGAAGTTGGTGAGTCGTTGTGTGTTGTGTGAAATTCTAGATTTCATCTGAGTAACCATTCAATGATTTGTTTAAATATTGATATTAAGTCGTTGAGTATTATGGGATTATTTTTTAAAAGCATAGTGTGTTGTTGGATTATTAAATAATATGTAATATATTTTGCGAATTTTAGAGGCAGCAATGTGTTCATGTTATTGAACCAAGTAAAACGATCCATTTGAAAAAATATACAATTTACTATAAAAGTAAAATCGGACAAAAATCCCATGCAAAAGTAATATTAAAGCCATTAAAAAGACTTCTAAACACCTTTGGCCTAATATTAAATCGAAATCTACGTAAAAAAATATTTTACTAAAAATGACTAAAATATTGACTTTTTCATCTCGAGGACGACGGTCAATCGTCTTTGGGTTCCGTCGTTCGAATTTTCAAAAGTACTCCAAGAATTGACTCAGGAAAAAATCAATGGGACGGTTTTTCCAATAAAAACCAAAATCCTCATTTAATATTCCTCAAAGGATTGGAGCATAATCCTAATACAAAACCCCAAAAACGTACAGAAAAATAGTCAAAGAATTCAAAGTCGGAGGGTCGATCCCAACGAACACAAAATACTTTTTATCCCGGCTCAGGCGGACAACGCCATACTAATCGCTCGAAGGCGAGTCGACGGAAAAAAAAGTATATTGTGTTCGATGCCGTTAGTACGTTTATAAAAGCAGGAAAACCATCGGACACATATAGATAGCTTCTTTAAGCATCTTGACAATCATTTCGATAATTTTAGAGCCAAATTCAAAGCGAATAATTTTCAAAAAGTTTTGCATACATTTTACAAATATTACTAATTGGGAGTCTGAATCTGTTTGTATAGTCGATTGTCATAGTTCTCTCGACACTGGATGAGTTACACTCCTACGGGAGGTAACGGCTTGTCGAATGGTGGTGTCTTTGATGTTTGCCTTATACACATTAGCTAAGTATTGAATAATTATATTTTTTACATTTTATGAATTATTTCAATAAATGAAAATATATTTTGAATTCGATTTCTTATTGATCCACTAATTATAAGATTTGTGACCGACGCGACGGGCGATTCTGTGGCGTGAGTCGGACAATTACTTTCCGCGGGTCACCTTTGATCCCGCCAAGTGTGTGTACTTGTCCGAATACTCATAGAATCCATCGACGGTCTTAATCATTAAGAAGTGTTTCTGAGAAAGTGCTAATTATATGCTATATTCATTGAATGTGCAGTACCCGACATAAGAGAGCAGACTGTAGCAATCACAGTAAGTATAATTTTGTCTATTCTCATCTTGGGGAGTCTGAATCTCCCTTGTGAGTAGAGTTGAGCAGTATCGTAGCGGCGACACGGCTCCGGCCTAAATTATGTACAATCCTTGTCGTGTCCTTCAGACCAAACGATACTAGGTTCATCTACATTCACACACCGTGTGGTCATGCGAAATTGCAGCGCACGTGGGTGGAAATTAACAGTACTAATAATTTTGAGGAAGACCTACGGATTAGATCTATATTGAATTCGCTTGGGAGAGTTACTTCTCTGGTATTTAATTTTTTAAGGAGAGTTTATGTTGCTGAGGGAACGCACGTGAGTCCGTTGTCGAGGTTATAGAATGTGAGGAAGGACCATCCGTTGTAAGCAGCCACTGAACTATTTTTCTGAGGAAATATACCTGACGTGAGTGAACTTTGTTCTTTAATTAGATTAACTTATTGCTAAATTTGTATTTTTGTTCACTCATCTTGAGGGTAAAGCTCAGAGTTGCTCACAGTTGTTGGAGTTGTCTTCTGAATGCCTATGCAATACCCTAAGTTAAGAAATGCTCTTGAGTTAATAATTTGGTGGGGCATAATCTGGAATGTTTTATTGTTGCACAAGCGATCTAGCACCATAAATTAAGATTTTTATTAATATTTTGTCTTTCTTATTGAATTTTTAAGATATCGAAACCTAAAGTCAATTTTATCGCATTTTGTTTTTTTTTGTAGTTCATTAATCTGGATAATTAATTAAATTCTCTCTATTTTATTAACAGTTGTCTTTGTGGTTAAAATTTTATTACAGTTTAGAATAAAATTAAGTTCTTTGTCATAAATTGGTAATAGCAGTTTTGATTAAAGTACTCAGAGCTAAAGTTTTAATATAAATTCTAAATTTATCTTTAGTAGTGTCCGGATTTTGCTTAGTCACATTTTATCTATGTAATATTTCAATACGAGAATTTTAAAATTTCAATTTTTTTATCGATTTGCCTTTTTCAGTAACTGTGACCTTGGCAATGCCAAAGGTGTTATAGTTTCTTTGATAAATTCTATATAAATTTGATATTTTCATAGTCGCTTAACTTTAAATTGCTAGCAAAATATCCTGTATAGACCTGGTTATTGGACAAAATTCAAAGAGTGTTGCTTTTTGCTCTCAAATTATTTTCTCTTATCAACTGGTCCCTCATATCTCCCTGTTTTTCATGTAAATACCATCAACTGGATCAAAGCACATGATAGAAATCTGATATTGGCTAGAGAGACAAATTACTATTGGCTGGACATCTACCCAGACGTGCTGCTGACCTGGTACTTCCTCGTAAACAATGACAAGAATATTGAAGTTCCCGGGTACCCGTGGCCAACTCCAAGAGCCGGACAATGTCGGAATTCCACGTCATCTACCACTAAGTTACGTAATCCAACTATCACTGTGCTGATATCAGCAGCAACTTTGGGATCAAAAGATAATATCATAAACCAGTTGCTACTGTAATTTAATTAATAAATTTCAATTTTTCTCTAGTCAATTTAACTATTAGATTATTATTGAAACAAAACTTTCCAGTTATTTTTAACTTTTCACTTATAGTAAATTACTTGTAAAGATTTTATAAATTTTATTACTATCGTTCAATATATTGTCTGTTTTTAAGTTGAGTTTGATTGTTTCCACCTGAACAAGTTAAAAGAATATCAGTTATTTGTTTGTAAAATTTGTTTTTTTTTGCCATCAAATAAATAAAACTAAAAATAAAATTATTCAGTTAGAACCTCGAGCCAACAGCAGAGCTGAGCTGGTGGCTACACTCTCGCTAACCTTTTTTGTTGAGCCGCCAACTGAAAGGAAGGGAGTGTTACAGAGAAATGTGTAAGAAATGTCCAGAAAGGTGGTTTGCCACGTACAAATTGTTGACAGTTATCAGTTCTCTACCACTATTTAATTTACACTAATATTAATTATCTCCCGATGATGTCTACATGGTCGTCTAAACGCGTGTTGGGTGTCAGTATTCGAGTGTAGTGGTCAAGTGTTTTGGTATTTGTGGAAACTATCCAGATAGCCTGTATAATAACATGTGCAACCATTACGAATATTGGCATTAAATTAAAATTCTAGAGTGAGTGATGTGCATGTAGCAAATGTATATAATTTGTAATTTTCACAGCATACGCGTTTGATGTTTATCGTTTTATTTTCATTATATAAACTAATATAACAGACACTAACAAAATTAATTTAAATCATTTAAATAAAAATCTATTTATCAGAACTTGGTTACAACATTTTTAAAAGTGAGTTATTTTTTGTTGGCTTATAGGTACTTGTAATGAGAAATATTCTTTATAGGATTTTGCAAACAGCATAAAAAACTATCTATGAGAACTAAAGGAAAAACTTTTAAATTATTGTTTTATGATCTTTGCATTCTTTCGATAACCTGAATTCGGGTTATGCTAGCAATTAAAATCCTAAAATGAATTTGTCTTTCTTATTGGACAATTCTCAATGTAACACTAGTTTCCACATAGTCACCTACAGCTATGCTCAGTAAACCGGTACCCACATAATCCCTTCCGTCTATGAAGATTCAGTTAAAATGAGAACAAAGGCCTAAAATGAATTTATTTACATACCTCGTTTTTGGAAATTTTTCATTCAATTGGATTACATTTTCATGAAATCTACCATTCTATTCCTAGGGAATGCTTCGCCTTTGAAGCATCGTGTGAGTGGCTTTGTGCCTTTCTGATGAGCTCCAGACTAAGGGCGACAAACGTTTAAAAGGCTAAGCATTCCCAAGAAATAGAATGATAGATTTCATGAAAATGTAATCCGTTTGAATGAAAAATTTCCAAAAGACGAGGCATTTTAACTGAACCTTCATAGCCATAGGGGGTTATATGGATACTGGCTTACTCTGCATAGCCGTAGGGACTGTGTGGAAACTACGTCTACAATAAGAATTGTCCAATAAGAAAGACAAATTCATTTTAGTATTTCAATTGCTAGCATAACCAGAATTCAGTTTATCGAAAGAATGCAAAGATTGTAAATCAATAACTTTACAAATAATTTTTCTTTTAGTTCTCATAGATATTTTTTGCTGCTTGCAAAATCCTATAAAGAATATGTTTCATTATTATTATATCATATTAGAGCAACCAGTAAATATTTGGAGCAGACTACTAGAATTACGAGAAATAATTATCTTTATTTATATTTGTTTCTTATCCGTAAGTTACTTAAGCAGAAGTATATAGTGTCGATAGTTTAACTGAGGTCAAAAAAGTTAAACTCGCACGCATTCAATTCTTAGTCTCACCCTTGACTTGGCTTGGTCGTGATTTAGCGTGCCGCTCCTACAAGGCTCATTTTCTCGGTATAGTAACGCCAGAGGTACTTGTACGTTATAGTACCAGACCTAATTATTTTCAAATGTTGAATTGAATAGAGTTACCTGTCGCCAAGTATCGTTAGCAGACACATACGTGTGGCACAAAGTGGTGAGAGATTGACATAAATCCTACAAAAGTCAGAGTACTGATGAAACTATGATGTTTGGTGCCCCGAAAAAATTTAACTCTACGCTTTAGAAAAAGTAGACTGGCAGACTTATACTTTCGGTCCATGCCTTTGCAAGATAGCGATGCAGTTAGAGATTATCAGCAGTCGCCGCGTGTTTATGGACTCACTGCATTGAATGCGTCGTCGGAGGAAAGGAGTTGGGGCTCCGCCTGGATGCCAGGAAAATAGTGAGTCTTCAAGAACAATATGATGATGACGATGAAAACGAAGACGAGAAAGAAGAAATTGGATAAGAAATACAGTGATATATAAAAAGAAATGTAGAAACAAATTACTTGTTATAATGGAATATCACACAAAAAGACAATTCCATTGATATCTTAGATCATTAGATGATCCTAATTATTTCTTCTTCATATTCAATTTCAAACTCAAGAACGGCGCTTTTTGTATTTACTCTTTCGTCTAAATAATCTTGAGCTCTTTCCCTTAACAATTTACGTATAATTGATATGCACACAATAACAATTTCATTTTCTGCCATTTTCATAACCAATATTGAGCCGACTTTACTTGCACCATCTGATCCCATGCTTTAAACTTCAATTTTGGACCATTTGAATATAGCTGTAAAGGTACTAACTAATATGTTTTACCATTTTCAGTTCCTACCATCACATCGTGAAAATTTTTATAATCTGTTAAGTTGTGTAAATCTAATTTCAAAAGTTTCAACATTGAGGGACAATAAATGGAACAATGATAATTTATGCCTTTCTTTATTAATTAAAAACAAAATTATTTGCTCCTGCGACTTTTTGAAACTTAAGCCTCTAAAAGACTTATAATATATATGAATTAATACTACCCTACCGCAATTTATATCACATCGCTTACAGGTATTTGTAACCCTTGCCTCAAACGTAATTTATGGAATTGGCATTTTCGATATTCTAAGCAAAAGGATTTAATTTCATTTGAAAAGCAAAACCTGAAAGACATTAGCAATGTAATAGAACATTGAATTCGCTTTCATATGGCATGTTACTATTAATTATTTATGAGAAATTTTATACCAAAGGCAGATTATGAAAACGAATCTATATCACTATATTTATAATTCTTTAAATCCTTTTTGCTACTTCCTAGCTCCAATGAACGTATCTAAAGTATTTTAAAACTGTGAATTAATTATTAACGTCCGCTCCATTAAAGCTATAAAAAGGGTAATAATTCTCCATATATGGGATGGTCGGGAAAGGATTGGTCAAACGCAATAGCGTAATAATAGTTAAATAAAAATGCGAACTGCTGGTTCATAAGAATATAAACATGTGCGAGAAAACTCAATCTACGAAAGCATGGAACATTTAATTTGCGTGATATCATAGTCAAATAATTATAAAGATTTCCATAACAAAAACGGTTATCTGAGATTTTCCTTCAGTAACTGTTAGTGGAGGGATATACATCACAATACCACAAACATCAGTTCTGAGGGTATCGCGCAAGCCCCCTAAAAAAACACCCCTTTGGTGAAAAAGCCTTTTTTGCTGATAACTTGTTAACTGTTAAAGATATAAAAAATTGTTCATCATGAAAACGAAAGCTTGACTAATTGCCTAAAAAAAAGTCCTGTTGTAATTTTCTTGTATGTGCCGTGGTTTTCGAGAAAATCGGTATTGAAAAAAGTTGCAAAATTTGTATTTTTAATGCGCACGAATTTCCGTTTATTTCAATTTTTTTTTGCGCGACCTATAGAAAAAATTGAATTGCTCGAAAACCAAACATGTTAGGAAGAAAAATCAAAATGGGTTTTAAAGGGGATATACAATACTCTTTTGTATATAACAATATAATATAGCTACCTCTTGACTTTTGCACTTTTAACTATTCACATGCCCACAAAAAATAACTGACTTTAACATAAATTATAAATGCATTATCTTTTAGTTCAAGGCAGTATTTCAATGCAGAAAGTTGGGAATAAAAACATTCACATTTACAAATTTACCAGCATGTTGAATTTAGCCAAATTTTGGTCAATTTTTTTATTGTTTCCTAAAAATAAAAAGAAGACCCAAACATCTTGAAAGTTTAGCTCGAAAATGTTTTTTTGAGTTTATATAAATTAATACTATGCTATTTTTTATTTTCTTTGGGTGCGTTATAAAAATGTTTTTTCAACAGCTTTCTTTGTTTGTTCTTAATTAGCTTGTCTATGAGAGATGTGTGATATCCATTGTTTTTTGCTAATATTTTTAGGGTTGTAACTTTAATGATAACAATCTATGGACATAACTATAAAAAGCTCACATTTTTATCTTCCAGGATTGATTATTATTTGCATGTATGAGTGTCAGTAAAAGTGGGTTTTTTTATAAATATCCATTTCTCAAATAGGACTTTTTCGTGTCAACGAAATATCAAAAAAATATAAGTATGTTTTATATCCCCTTTAAAATCCATTTTGTTTTTTCTTCCTAGCTTGTTTGGTTTTCGAGCAATTCAATTTTTTTTATAGGCCGCGCGCAAAAAATTTCAAATAATCGAAAAAAATTCCCGTTATAAAATTCACGTATTTTTGGTCGTAGAATCCGAATCCGCTATAAAAAATAGGGATTTTCATTACAAATTTCAAAGTTGTCTCCCGCCCCACCCACTGGGTTGGGGGTGGGAGAGTCGAATCCAATGTCTTTGGATAGATTTCGTAAAAATAACAAATACGTGTTTTTCAGTTTTTGAATTGGACTTTTTTTATGGGCACAAGACGCTACTCTTGAAACAGTCATGCATTCTTTTCATTTTTTGCGATTACAGCGACACCGTGCAAGAATCGAAAAAAATGTCCTGAATAAAACTTACGTATTTTTTGCCGTAGAATCCGATTCCGCAATAAAAAATAGGGGTTTCCATTTGAAATTTTAAAGTTGCCCCTCGCCCCACCCCCTGGTTGGTGGGTGGGGAGGTCATTTTTGGTATGAGTAGGTAGTTTTTTGAAAACTTTTTGACACTTATTTTTTTATTTTTCGATTTGATGCAAACTGTTCGAGATTTTCACCGTTCCCATGCTTTTCTAACACCAGGTAAATAACACTTTTTATTCTTGAAATAGGTTTAGAATGGCATGAAACGTCGAGATTTTAAATTTGAGCGGAAAAAGTTTTCTGTCTGTCTGTCTGTCTGTCGGTCTGTCTGTAACTTTTTTTTTTTTGTCCGCACGCTTTCTCCGGAACGGTTTAAGATATAGACTAGACATTTTGTACACGTATATATTATAACGAGTTCTGGAACTGGATTGTTTTTTGAAGATATCCGGTGAAGGGTTAGGGGGTAAATAGGGGAAATATGGGGAAATATGTAAAGCAAGCTGGTAAGAGTACAGAAACTTGAAACTTGATGTATGTACTACAAGCCAAGGCCTCAGATTTTTTTATAATATTTTTCAACCCCCCACTACCCCTAGTCCATTATTAAAGGGGTTGATAAAATGAAATTGAAATACTCATTTGAAATTTGGTACACGTATGTATTATAACGGCATCTGGAACTGGATTATATTTTGATATGATTCCGTTAAAGGGTTGGAGGTTAAATAGGGGTAAATAGGGGAAAATAAGTAAAGCAAGTTGGTGGGAGTACAGAAACTTGAAATTCGGTATATGTACTAGAAACTAAAGACTCGAATTATTTTATAATATTTTTTAACTCTCCACCACCCCTACTCCATTATTAACGGGGTTGATAAAATAAAATTGAGATATTCATATGAAATTTGGTACACGTATGTTCTATAACGACATCTGGAACTAGATTATATTTTGGTATGATTCCGTTGAAGGGTTGGGGGTTAAATAGGGGAAAATAAGTAAAGCAAGCTGATATGAGTACAGAAACTTGAAATTTGGTGTATGTATTAGAAGCCAAGGCCTCAGATTTTTTTATAATATTGCCGTTTAGATAGTTATATTTTGGTGTGCTTATTAAAAAACATTAACATCATTTTGATTGATTGATTTGCCAGAGTAAGGTGGGTATTGCTGCCGATTCCGGTGCATGGAGATTTGTTCCACCACGCAGCCCGATCGCCCGCCGAATGTCCATCTGCAGACGCCCAGTCGTCTATTACATATTCATGCGGCTCCACCCGACCGTCCAACGGTTCATCCCACCGTGTGCCGGAACAAACCCCCGATGCTTTAATATACCGCCGGACCGGCTGCATACGCTGAATTGGACATTGGACACACTTTTTGTCAGCTGCGAGAGCCGCATGACGCATGGGGTAGGAGTATAGGATGGAGCGTGTAGGTGTTTGTGAGATGTTTCTTCCTGTTTTCCTTCTGTCTTCATCGTATGGAAAGTGTAGGCGTTTGTGAAATGCTTCTTTTAGGTTTTCGTGCTTCTCTTTTTACTTTCAGGTTTTTGTGATATGTTTCTTCTTAGTTTCTGTCTGTGATCATCTTCTCTCCTATTCTACTTCTGAGTTTTCTGTTTCTTCTGTTTCTTAGTCTGGCAGTGTATATATCCTTGATATTTCTTTATTGTATTCCATTTTTTGTTGTGCCAACTTTTCCCAGTGTGTATGATCCTTTCCTAGCTTATTAATAATCCTCTCCATATCTTCTTGTTTTCAACTAGTATGAAGGGAACGTAATTAAAAAAATATAGCCGCTTTCTCTTAAAAATCTCTAAACAGTTGGCTAATTTGTGTATCCGACGTCATTCTCAGACTCTTCGCAAATACAAAACGAAGAGTATATTGCATTCGATGGGCACATTTCTAAAACCGGTAATATTGCTAATAGGGAAAACATTTTCATATCACTGTGTTGGTGATCGAATTCAGAACAACTTTCCAAATGTCTGTCTATCTGCCTATATGTCTGTCGGTATTTCTGCCTGTCCGTCTGTCCGTCCATCTTGTTTCTTGTAAGCACGATAACTTAAAAACGAAAAGACGGATTATAGTGAAATTTGGACAGTAAGTTAGTGTTAGCTAGAAGAAAAGACCTGTAAAATAAAGTTATAAAAAAGTTATCAACTACTTATTTTTTTTTTGTATGTTTACATTATATAATATTGTTACATGGCTAGTTACTCAATAGTCCCTAATGCTTATCAACTTAACAGAAATAAATTTATCACAAATACGATAAGATTATAGATCAAGCTTTGGTCGCTTTCATTCATCTAGTAGTTAGACAAGGCCCTTACTTGCTGATAAAAACTAACATTATTATACTATTCGCAAATATTTTTTTATTTACGATAAAAATGCGGCATTCTATGGAATGTGCAACAATTGTATATAAAATGCATTAAATCGAAGAAGAGTATAACAGTTGGCTTGTTTTTAATAATGTGTCAGTATATAAAAAACTTTTGGAAGAAATGTCCTAAACATTTTGTTGTAGTTTTGCAATTTCTCTATTTTTCATTAATTATAAATTTAAAAAATGCTGTAAAATATTCAATGTTAACGCAAAAGTAAATAAAGTAATAATTCAAATAAAAGGTTGAAGGATAAGCGTTTCGGTGGTATTATTTGGTTTTGTTAAAAATGCATTATTTTTCCAAAAATTATGCCCAAACGCGTGCATCAGAATACGATGTTTTTTTTGTCAAAGAATTAGGTACCGTCTCATTTTGTGCGATCAAACGTAAAAGATGTTTACTACATGCCATATTATAAATATGTACAGGGTGCTTCATGAAGAACTGCACATACTTCCAGGGGCGGTAAAGGACCACTTGGGTATTCAGGAACGGCCATTGAAATTTTCATGTCGCTCTTAATTTCTGAGATACAGGGTGATACACTGATTTTGGTCTAAATTTATTTTGGCCAGGATGTCCTTACTATTGACGCATTTTGTTTAAATTTTAGGCACTTTATATACTTACCACAGTTAATAGATTGCTATTATAATTTTTTTAAATTCCAGTGCCGGACTTTTTAACTCGATTTTTCCGATCCCTGTAAATATGAACACCCTGTAATATTTTTTTTTACATTCAGGTGCCAAGTATAAATGTCCATACATCAATAAACATAAACACGTAATTAGATTTTTTGTCGCACCTTTGTTGATTTTTTTACAAGCGGCTGAATTTGGCAAAAAGGGGAATTTGAGGAAAAACAGATTTATTTGCTTACATTAACATGCCCAAATAATTAAAAATGATCAATTTAAACTCGGTAAATGATGTTCAATATTGGCAAAAAAGTTAAAACCAAATTATTTTTTTAATTCCAAAGAAAGTGTAGCTAGGTGCATTTTATAATAGAAATCATTAAACAGTTTTCTTTTTATTATTACGTAATTATTAGTAGGCCTAGATAGTTTGACATTTCTTGTTTGTTGTCATAAACAGTAGAACTAGTGAACTTGGTTAACTTAGTCTGCAAATAATCATGCCTTGTAAATTTACAAATGAGGAATATAACGATATTATTTTTGTTTATGGATTTGATGGTTATGGTAGACAGGCCCGCATATGAATACAATATTCGTTGCCCTAACAGAAAAACACCAAATCATCAGACATTTTCAACTGTGTATCACTATGCAAAAGAAAACGGCAGTTTTCCATCAACGAAAGTGGAGGATCAAGAAGATATCATTAATAATGTTCGGGAACACCCTGAAGTAAGTACCCAACGAATAAGTACCCAATCAGCAGTTCCTGATGTGAGGGTTTGGACGACTCTAAATAAAGAAAGATTACATCCGTATCATATTCAGCAAGTGCAAAGGCTTCCACAGGGTAACGACGTAAATAGGTTAGAATTTTGCCAGTGTATTATTGGTTACAGACCGACAGCATATCGAACTTTATTACAGACGAGACCCAATTTACACGGGATGGCATATTTAATTCAAGAAATCCATATAAGTGGGCCGAAAACAATCCTCATGTTATAAGAGAAGTCAATTCTCAACATAAGTTCTCGGTAAATGTTTGGTGTGGTATGATTAACAATAACCTAATTGGCCCACATGTTCTTCCGACAAGACTAACTACAGAGATTTATCTAGATTTCTTACAAAATATTTTACCTGGTTTAATGCAAGGTATTAATCTAAGAGGACAATACTTCCAGCATGACGGTGCTCCGTCTCATTTTAGTATTTAGGTTAGAAGGCATTTGAATAATGAGTATCCAAACAAATTGATTGGCCGTGGAGGACCTTAACCTTAGCCGGCTAGGTCACCAGATTTCAACTCCTTCGATTATTTTCTATGGGGATATCTCAAAGCTGAAGTCTACAGTATCCCACTAAATACTGAAGATCAGTTACTTCAGCGAATTTTCCTCTGTAGTGACCAAATTAGAAACACTCCTGCGCAAATTAGGAAGTCTATTTGCAATTTAAATAAACGCCAACAAGAATGTATGGAAGCTGGAGGTTCTCATTTTGAACATTTGCTCTAAGTATTTGTAATATTTTTAAATAATTAATGTGACCATTTTTAATTATTTGGACAATTAATGTAAGCAAATAAAGCTGTTTTTCTTCAAACTCCCCTTATTGCCAAATTCATTCGCTTGTAAAAAAATCAACAAAGGTGTGACAAAAAATCTAGTTACATGCTTATGTTTAGTGATGTATGGACTTTTATAATTGGAACCTGAACATTAAAAAAAATAATACAGGGTGATCATTCTTACAGGAATCGGAAAAATCAAATAAAGAAAGTCCGGCACTGGAATTCAAAACAAAGTTATAATAGCAATCTATCACTTGTGATAAGTGTATAAAGTGTTTAATTTAAACAAAATCCAATCCTGGCCAAAATAAATTTAGACCAAAATCAGTTTATCACCCTGTATCTCAGAAATTAAGAGCGACAGGAAAATTGCAATGGCCGTTCCTGAATACCCAAGTGGTCCTCTACCGCTCCTGGAAGTATGTACAGTTCCTCATGAAACACCCTGGATATGAATAAACTAAATAATCCTGCAAGAATTTTTCATTTCATGGCAAGTTGAAGAAGCTTACGAATTTAAAATGAATGTTTTAAATTAAATTTATAGTAATATAAATACAAAAAAAGTGTTAACAAATTAATTAATTAGAAATCTGAGGCCTTCCCCTTTAAACAATTTCTTATCTTGTTTTAATATGATGATTATTAAAAAAAAATACATTTTCTTTCTGACAGCACGCGCAGTTTTGCAATTCAACGGCTGAAAATAACGGCCGTTCACTCCCTATTATGCAGTGATGGACTCAAAATATCATTAAATTATTTTCTCGAAAATCCTACAAGAAAATGCTTAGAACTTCTTTGTCGTAAAATTCCTTCATCTCCCATTTTGTTCTATACATTAAATCCAAATTTGTTTATATTCACTGAGAAATTAAAAAAATGGCGTCGGGTACATAAATTATCCCATTCTTTAGGAATTCTCAGGACAAAGCGGCTACCCTGTCGTAAATTTTTATCGTCATATTCAATATCTAAAGTTAGCAAATTATTTGGGTCAAAACCTACTACTGCATTAAAAAAGGACAAAAGAAAGATATGTATAGTTTTGTAACAGCAAAATTATGATTTCATACCTTCAGGAGTATCACATATCTGAGTTTTGGACTTCCAAGACCTCGTGCGATTTTTTTATAAACAATTTAGTTTCTTGAACAGCGCTTTTTTTTAAGTAAAACGCTGAATATCTCCGGTTTTAGAGGTCCGATCGGCACAAAGAAAAAATCAAAATCCTTGTAATTAGAATTCCAACAAATTTGCATTGGTTCTGGGTCATTAGAGTACGTACATAACATACAAAATTGAATAAACCATCTACGAAACGTTTTTCTTTTTCACTTTAACGACCAGGGACATTAAGAGTTCCGATTAGCTTCAAACTAAATATACCTGTTGTTGAAAACAAAATAACATGAAATTTTGGTGCTCAAATATTGAACCCTGTGGACACAAATGAATTTGTTATCTAATTGAATAATTCTGGATAATTTTTTTTCAAAATGTAAATCAAGATGTTAGTTTCTAGTTGATATTAAAAAACATTTTTTTAAGTAATTTTGGCCACTTTTTTGGCTTTATTTATAAACCAAATAACAACAAATAAATCTTTCGGCCACTAAAAAAAAAAATAAAAATTTTTTATCAGAAAAGAAAAAGAATTGAGAGAACTTTAATTTAAAAAAAAAGTTAATTTTCGTCTATTTGAAATGGCCGAAAAATGCATTTGTTGTTATTTGGTTCATAAATAAATGCCAAAACGTGGCCAAAATGAATTCTTTTTTTTTTTAACATCAACGGAAAGCTGGCAAAATTCTCCATTTTGGACTTATGACATAAAATGGCGGCAATTCAGATTTTAGATAACAAATTCATTCGTGTTCATGGGGTTCAGCATTTGGGCACCAAAGTTTCAGGGTGCTTTGTTTTCAACAAAAAGTATATATTTCGAAAGTTTGAAGCCGATCGGAACTCTTAAAGTCTCTGGACGATAAAATGATAGAGAAGCGCTTTTTAGCCAGTTTACTCTATTCTTTATGTTATGTACGTACTCAAATGACTCAAAACTGCAAATTTGTTGAAATTTTAATTACGAAGATTTTGATTTTTAATTTGTCTTGATCGGACCTCGTGAACAGGTGATATTCACATTTTTACCTAAAAAAACGCTGTTAAAAAATCTAAATTGTTTATAAACAAATCGCAATAGGCTTTGGAAGTCCAAAACTCAAATATACACTACAGGTGATACTCTAGAAGATATGAAACCATAATTTTGCTGTTAAAAAACTACGCATATAAATATCCTTTTACTCCACTATACGACACATGAACTATTGACTAAACATTTTCTGGATTTTTTAAAAATAGTTCATTTGATTAAAGTTGATTTCATATTTCCTAAGAATACCCTGTATAGTTTATACAAGTTAAAAACTGTTTATGACTCCAAGACGTGAACTTTTAATAAATAATTAGTTTTTCTTACAAACTCAAAAATTACAAAGTTTGCAGGAGTGCCGAACTCTATCTGGGGAGACGCTTATAAGTTTGTGATTAAGGAAGCGAATTTCGCTACTAATTTACAATGACAGAGAGTTACCGGTTTCAGTTTCACTGAAACTAACAATTTTTCTAAAAAAGACAACAATACCTTGACCGGAACATCAGAGCAGGTTATATTTATATTAATGTAAAAAACAAGTTACAATGTTTTAATGTTTTTTGTTAGATGGTTACTTTGAAGTATTACGATAATTCTGTTAGAGGCACATAAAAAATTCTACGCACAACTCCATGTTTTGTATGATATATATAATGAAAGCTTAAAATTAAACAGATTAATAAAAACAAAAATGAGCTGTGTTTGCTAATGTTATTCACATCTGTTTCCCGGGCGTTAATTCGTCAGGCATAATAAAGAAAGGGTTCAAAATTAAAACATCCTTTGATCCCGTTGGAGGCACAAAAAAGCATGAAAGAAAGAGATTTATTTGAAAGGATGAAGTACCTGTATAAGAAATAAAATGGTGTAAACGATGAAAAAGAAGTAGCAAAATCTGAAGAGAGGACTGGTTTTTAGTGCTGTGGATTGACAAATCAGTGCTTTGCCTAAAAAGGGCATCGCGACGCTGCCTGAATAACAAACGACGCCGCAAAAGGCGACGCCAACTGAACATCTCGTACACGGAATTATGTAGTTTCCTCGAAGTAAATCCGAGAGACAGATATTTAGGTATTTATAAGAGAAATTTCATATCTAAGGAAACTCGGTGATCAAAGACTGCCTGTTTGACTTTGGATTTTGAATTTAATGTAAAGTGCTTGCCTATTCGTATGTGTCTAGAAAATTTAAGTAAACAAACAGAACCTACGAATGTTATAAATTGTATACGATGAGTTTTACAAGTTGGGAATAAATCAATAAAACGTCGGAAAAAATATAAGCAGAAATTTGGCGATCATGTTAATTGGCATTTTAAAATCACTTTCAAACTGAATGAATATTTCAATGCCCATGTCAGTGTTGCATAATACATGATTTTCAGACTATTTTTAAATAGTAATGTTATTTCGAATTGTTTATGTGCTTATACAACTATTAGATAGCTCGAAATTATACGAGAGTAGAAGAGAATATTCTTTTATCAAGTCATGTGATGATTGTTATTTTATATTTTCATACCTATTTCTAACATTCGAATGGAAGAAACGTTCTGTTTACGACGTGGTTTGTCACACAGTGTTCTCAAAGTATCCAGAATTATTTTTAAAAATCTCTTTTGTGATGTTCCTAGCATTTTCAAGCGAATATTCAAAGCACCACCCCATTCCAAGATTCCTTACGATAGTCTCGACTCTATTAGTAGATGGTATATGATTTTAGTTTATTTTATGTTCAATATTTTACTATACCAATACTATACCTATATATCCTTGTGGATGTAATTGTGTTTACCTCCACATACCTATGCTAAACTTAATTGTAACGTTCTTTGCTCTCACAATTATTAAATGTTTGATGGCTCAAGATTGCCTATAACTACACGAGTCTGTCTGACAGCTGATATTGTTTTATTACATTCAATGGCTACTATGATTTTTCCAATGTTATTAGGTTACCAGATTTACACAGAAATGTGCCATTTTAGTTTCCAAAGCCAACTAATCTATTATCTATTATCCGCATGTTTCTAAAAGCTTGGTTGCATTGTATTCTGGCTGAAATCTCAAATATTTCTGAGCGGATGTTGGTGAACGATTAAATTCCCATTTAAAAAAACCGAGTTAGTGGGTAAAAATCACATTCAAAAATTTTAAACGCCTCTAGAGAATTAAGTAATGCAATCATATTGCTCTTTTTATTTTTATAGTAATGTAGCACACAAACTAAAATATATTTTGGGCACCACAGCACTCTGGATTCAGAAATAGATCTTTTAATAACATTTTTAATGTTTATCAAAAAGTGACCAAAATGGACGTATTGTATTCAAAATTTCCTCTAGATTCCAAAAATGTAAAAATATATAGGGTGTTCCATTTAAAATTCGAAAGTTGTGGGCATTTTCGGTCAAACCAGATGTGCACCAAACTTGACTTTTTATTGAAAAGATGGCAAGTTAGTCGTGCAATAAGGCCTCCAAATTTCAATTTTCTATTCCAAATATTTTAGGAAATATCCGGTCGAGCGCAATTCGTGACTCACCCGGTATAGTATATTTCTTGGTGTTTTGGTGACAGAATTTATATGTATGTCCAATGTTAGATGTTTGTCTATGTAGACCACTAAATATTTAGTAAAATTGGAACTACCTACTTCAATTAAGTTATTATTCGAATATATTTCAAGTTTATCATAGCGCAATAAATTACTTTTAATACAGCTGAAAGAAACGTAAGTAGTTTTTTTTACAGATTCTGTGTTTATGTATGAAGTGGAGTGCAAAATTTTCTAGAAAATCATGTTCTGTCTACTTATTCACAACGTCTTGGTAGACGTTTTGTGATTCATGTAATGTTCCAGTTGGCCTCCTATTACTGCATAATATGTTGAACAGAATCACGCCACTTGTCGCGGCTGCCTGTTAGGTGAACGGCCCCAATAAAGCTCTTATCAATTACTTCCTTGGTGGCATTAGCCACACCTTGTCCGTCTTTCTCAACACCTCTTGCCATCTGGTTCTCCCTGGACATCAACCATTCTATGTCATCTTCTCCCCAGTTGAGTGCGAATTCTGGACACATTTCTTGAAAAATCGCGCTTTTGGTGTGGCTCTAGTGGTCAATTTGCCAGTATTAGGAAGAAAATATTCAAAAAATAAAATGTATCCATCACTCACAATTAATATATACGCCGATACTTCAATAACTAGAATAACTAGGACATCATAACCCAAGAGAATATTTGGTTTATATCGTACGTGTTCAAAGTTGTGACCATATACAGTATTTAGGTTGGTCCACGGCAGGAAATATACCACCGATACTATATTATCCGAGCAAGGTGTTAACTGCATTCGAGAATTTGAAACTGTTGTTGTATGCTGTTTAATACCTATCTCCAGCTATCGAAAAAATGTCACAAGGTATGTATACTATTGTATAGAATCGTATTACCAATTTATTTCGTGAAAGCCTGCATGTGCACTTATATTTGACTTTTAAAAAAGTTTTACAGAAATTTGTGTAGGGTAATATCTATACTTTCAAACATGTAATAAAAGTTATCCAACTTGCACTTTTTTTATGATACATTTTTAACTTCATTGCAGATGTGGTCATTTCCGTAAGAGTATTTCCCTATTTGATTTCCTGCGGAATGAAAAGTTATTGGGTGATGGAGCATCTGTAAGGGCGATCGACAAGGTAATTGGATGTATCGAACATGGAAAAAAAAATGATTAGGAGAAAATGGTAAACTTCTCCGAATTATTAAGCTCTTCTTTTGTATTTTCTTAAACGCTGGAGGTCCTATAAATTTAATGTATCCTCGTTTAAAAAATATATTCGACTTCGTTAAATAGCAAAAATATAAGTTTGATTAATATTGGGCGAAGATCGAGAAGAAAAAAGTATAACCACTACTCGAAGATTTTTCAGAACAGTTAAACTTAGTAACTTCAGCCGCACATCGTGCAAGCGGAAAATGTGTTGTTGCTTGCGTAATAAAAAAAACTTAGAAAAGCAGTCCTCGCACAGTACAGGCAATGAAGATTCACTTATGATGAGTAATATTCGGCATTTGCCAAAGAGAAAAGGCAGATTTTTAGCAGAAGAGCCAATAATGTTCAAAATCCCAATAAAATCTACAAGATATAGATATAACAATGTAATGTAACATGTAATAATTTAGTATGATTTATACATACTTTAGCTAAAATCTGCCATAAGAGAAATATATATAAACTGCTTTAAAACTCGTTTGGTTTTAGAATTGAGGAAATGAATATATTACTAGCAAAAATACTCGTAATTATTTCAAACTCTTACTAAAGACTTATTCATAGATAAGTACAAAAACATATATCCTTCTAAACAAAATACTTTGCTGGCTACATGCCACGAACAACATTGAATTATAAGAAAGAAATATGCACATTACGTACAGAAAACTGTCACAATAATGTTAGTTTTAATTTTAAATTATCCTGTTCAACAAAACCAAAAACAACCAAAGACAAAAACACTTACCAAAAACTTTAAAAACTTTCACAGACGCGTGTTTCTGTATCCTACACAAGGATACTTCTTCAGTGCTACTTCTTTCAAAGTTGAAAATGAACTAAACAGTCACTTACCAGGTAATAGGTATTTATGCAGTAATTATTTATGGTTCTAACGAACAGGATAATCCAAAACAGATTTCGGAGAATTACCAGTACAGGTACAGTTTTTAGATTACTCTTACATTGTAGGGAATTTGCATTTGCATTTGATTATGTTTTATGATTATACCTGTACTGGTAATTCTCCGAAATCTGTTTTGGATTATCCTGTTCGTTAGAACGATAAATAATTACTGCATAAATACCTATTACCTGGTAAGTGACTGTTTAGTTCATTTTCAACTTTGAAAGAAGTAGCACTGAAGAAGTATCCTTGTGTAGGATACAGAAAAGTTTTTGGTAAGTGTTTTTGTCTTTGGTTGTTTTTGGTTTTGTTGAACAGGATAATTTAAAATTAAAACTAACATTATTGTGACAGTTTTCTGTACGTAATGTGCATATTTCTTTCTTATAATTCAATGTTGTTCGTGGCATGTAGCCAGCAAAGTATTTTGTTTAGAAGGATATATGTTTTTGTACTTATCTATGAATAAGTCTTTAGTAAGAGTTTGAAATAATTACGAGTATTTTTGCTAGTAATATATTCATTTCCTCAATTATATTTTAGATTACTCTTACATTGTAGGGAATTTGCATTTGCATTTGGTTTTTTCTAATTTCAAAAGGAGGAGTCTATTTCGGGAGCAAAGGGCCTCGCACTTTTTCCTTATAAAATGGTTCTGTGTTAAATTTTCTGAATTTTTAGTATGTTATATATCTCGATCTTCTGATCCCAATCTAATTCTATTGCTAGTTTTTGAGATACAAGGTGTTAAAGTTAAAAAGTGGCTATTTCTATAAAATATATCATGGCAATTGAAGGATTCGATTAATTTTTTTCTCCGTGAATATCATTCCTGTAACGTCAGATAATATATTGTGATAAAAATGCGATAAAAATGCGCTTATATACAGGATGAGCCACCAATAACACGAAGTGAATTTTTAAAATCCATGTGCTTATGCTGAAATAACAAAATTTTGAGAAAATTATTTTTGAAATGAAATGTACTGTTTTATAATTACCCAAATCCATATTTGTATATTTTATACAGGGCGAGTAAAAAATTTGGAAACACGTGTGACCCATTCTAATAAGACATATATTGTAATATATATTTATTGTCCATTGACAGTTGATTCCAAATATATGTAATTTTATAGGGGTCCAGAGGGTGATACAAAAGATAAAACACAATAAAATTTTGTTTTTTTTTTTTAATCGTCCTGTAATTCAGAATCTCGTCGGTTAATTTCCGTAATTCTTTCAAATTATGTTTACTGTGTGCAAGTTAATCGAGTACCAAGAATTCAAACTATGACTAGTTCTCGAGATTTAAGGCGAATTTACCATGTAGGTACGTAAGCCTAAGGAATAAAGCTTGTTTATATCTAATCATCACCGAATACGAGTTTTCGTTGATGAATAGTGGAAAATGATGTAAATATGAAATAAACTTTAACATACCGATTGTAAGTAAAATAGCTATAGTATTCAAGGTACTCTAACAATGCTCAGAAAATGGAGGCTACATCGAACAAGACGGTATTAAACTCGGTTTCCACTAACATTGCTAGAGGTAACCTTGTGCTGCAGATTTAATAAACTACAATATGCAAGAAGTAATTCAAAGAGTAAACTCGTTTCCTCATCACCGCAGGGGTAGAGTTCCCGATGCGTTTTTTTTTTGTAGTGGTATCGCTATTAGGCCTAATCCACTGTACTATATTCCGAGTAGCCAAAATATTGATTTTAAGAAATTAATGAATAACACTGAATATGATGAAACTAGTAGAAAACCTGTAATCTGTTATATAAAACTAATAGTGTCTTTTTCCAACAGGGCTGTTTAAAATAGATAATTTCAAATCAATTTTTATGTTTTTTAATGATACGATATCAATAACACATGCTGTTCATTTACGTGATTTTTATTACATTTCGGGTGCATTAATTAATAGATTTCATCCTTTAATAAATATGCCGGGAACTTTTGAGCTAGCTACAAAAATGCTGGTGCAAATCGCAAGTGCAGACATGTATTGAAGCCAAAAATTTTCGATTGAGAAATGGCAACTGGGTTCTACTCAATCATATCCATGTTCCTGAATTTCCACTTTAATGTTGGAATATTTAAAAGACTTAACAGGTATTTAACATGTTCAATTATCAGCGGCATATATTCAAGATAAACTTTAAAGAGAAGATTAAACGTAATAGAAGTTGAATTCATTGA
Source organism: Stenurella melanura (assembly GCA_963583905.1). Classification (NCBI taxonomy): domain Eukaryota; kingdom Metazoa; phylum Arthropoda; class Insecta; order Coleoptera; family Cerambycidae; genus Stenurella; species Stenurella melanura. The sequence goes on from OY757309.1 coordinate 158,464,212, forward strand.
AGAATCCAATTTCCAACTATTTCTAATTTATTCAAGATTTCGAAGTACTTGGTTATTATTGTACTTGGAAGTCTGGTGCCATGACATTAGGCACTTGTGCACACGTAGCAAGTGTTTTGTGGTTCCTTGGCTAAGAAAGACATGAGCAAAATATTCATTATCCATTTACAATCCTACTTAATTGCATTGTTGATGCGGCAAACAGATTACCACCAGAAAATATCGATCCTGGTCCTGAAATATTATAAAGCTCAGAAATTGCACGACACGTTTTCTTTATATTAGTTATCATCTAACGCTATTTAAAATTCTTGGTTATTTCTCTTACACCTTCATTATAAGTTTTTGCTATCAAGAACGTTGATTATCTGTTTTAAACAGCCCTGCTGGAAAAATACACTAGTAGTTTTATATACCAGATTACTGGTTTTTTGCTAGTTTCATCATATTCAGTGTTATTCATCAATTTCTTAAAATCAATATTTTGGCTACTAGAAATATAGTACAGTAGATTAGGCCTAACGGGGATACAACTATAAAAAAGAACACATCGGGAACTCTCCCCCTGTGGTGATGAGGAAAGAGTTTACTCTTTGAATTACTTCTTAGTTACTTCCATATTGTAGTTTATTAAACCTGCAACTCAAGGATGCTTAAAGCAGTGTTAGTAGAAATCGAGTTTAATGCCGTCTCGTCCGATGTACCCTCCATTTTCCGCGAATTGTTAGAGTACATTGAATACTATAGTCATTTTACTTATAGTCGGTAAGTTAAAGTTTATTTCATATTTACATAATTTTCCACCATTTATCACCGAAAACTCATATTCCGTGATGATATCGGATATAAACAAGCTTTATTCCTTAGGCTTACGTACCTATATGGTACAATTACTTTAAATCTCGAGAACTCGTAAGATTTTGAATTTTTGGTAGTCTATTAACGTATACACAATAAACACAATTTGAATAAAACAATTACGGAAATTAACCGACGAAATTCTGAATTACAGGACGATTTAGAAAAAAAATGTTTCAGCATTTTCATTCTGTTTTATCTTTTGTATCACCCTGTGGACCCCTCTAAAATTATATATATTTGGAATCAGCTGTCAATGGACTATCAATATATATTAAAATATGCAGGGCGTTTTATTAGAATAAGTCAAACCCGTTTCCAAATTTTTGACTCGCTCTATATAAAATATACAAATTGGGAATTTCGGTAGTTATGAAAGAGTACATTTCATTTTAAAAATAGTCTTCTCAAAATTTTGTTGTTTCAGCATAAGCACATCGATTTTAAGAATTCACTTCATGTTATTGGTGGCTCACCCTGTATATAAGCGCATATTTTTATCACAATATATTATCTGACGTTCCAGGAATGATATTCGTGGAAGAAAGAATTAATCGAATCCTTCAATTGCCATGAATATATTTTATAAAAACAGCCACTTTTTAACTTTAACACCCAGTCTATGTCTCAGAGGCGTAAATGAAGATAGAGTAAATTAGAACGTTACCCAGGTTGATCTTTGTGCGGCTCGTGATATTCCTGTCATGCCAAGTATTGCTCAACTGAGAAGTTGTCAATCTTGCGATCCGTATTCTTCATCGAATCTAATACTTGTCATTTCCAGTGTTGTCCACAATGGCTCCAAGGACTAACCATCTTTTTTACTATCTCACAATCACCTATTCTTAAATTGTCCGGATGATTTTAAATTGCTCGGTGTACAATCATTATTATTGTTTGTCGTAATTTGAGCTCAAACCATAATCAGTGCCTATTATCAGGAGTCAGTATCATCCACAAACCTGAATAATATGCACTGTTTACTAGCGGAATATATGAAATAAATTAAGTGATTTTGATAAATTCGTTATTTGACTTGCGTGTATGGAAGCTGTTGAATCAGCAACATTGAATTTATTGACCATAAGAAATCTATGAATAATGGTGGTTCATAGAATATACGAAATAAAAAGTAAAGAATAAATAATTGATAAATTAATAGAAGCACCTGAGAAAGATCAGTTAATGATGAAGGCAATAATTAATTTGTCATGTTTACACGACAGTTAACTCGTTACTACTCTTCTCTGCAATAAGTTGTCTCAATGGGTTGTTGCTGGTACTTGAGAACAATAAGAGCCAATAGCTGGGATAATGAATGACATGCATTACTTTAGGAAAGTCGAGAGTTTTACTAATTACAATAATAGAATGTGCTTCATACAAATCATACAAATCTATCCAAATTTTTCGGAAGTACCTACGCTTTATAGTACCTACGCTTCACCTTGGATACATATAGCATCTGCATTTTTTAATTTTTTTCGAAAGCTAGAAATGCACAGTTCGGGCAGTGGGATTCTGCACTAAGGATATGATTTGAATCAAAAATAGCACAGTAGCTAAAACTAAAAGATTATTTATTGTATTATAAGGTACTCAGCATATTTCTTGGTAGATTCAACAATCAATAAGGGCCACAGTGGAAGAGTTTTCAGCATCAGATATTCGGATAGAAAAAGCTGCTGAAATTACTAATGCAATGTTTTTATACCATCTGGTATTAATATTAATAAGTGTGCTAGTTGTGCTTAATATAGTACAGGAGCCAGCATTTAGAGACTAGGTAGAGACAGCTAGAGACCTTATTAACCCTTTTCCTTCGAGTATGACACACAACGGAAGTGATATGAGAAATTTTCGGTAAATAACACTGTTTTTTACAATTACTGCAAAGGTTTGTGTGAATAGAATATTTTTTTTATAAATTACTTACACTTAGTGAATACAATTTCGGTTAATGAAGGTCTAGAGGCAGACATTCTAAACCTCCAAGCCAAGTCAAATTATTGGGTTCTTTGTTATCGATTAATTACACAGGCACACAAAAAGGAAAATTCGAGTACGAGAAGGCAGACGTATATATTCCTACGCATTTTGATCTGCTGAACACGAATCCGACGTCCGTTTTACCCAACAGGGCGTGTGCAAAATCTGAGAGCTAACGAGAGTGGAGGGCATATAACCTCAATGTTCCAAATTAATTATCGTGCAATTTGCTGTTTTCGTTTGCTTTTTTACCTTTCTTGTGTTATAAGCTATTGAAATAAACATTTTCAAGTTTAGTTTTCGTTATATATAGACAATTTCGTGTTTTATACAATAATATTTCCTTTGATTTGGCGAGATGTGCAATGTGTACCTCTGAGTTTTTAGTTATTTTCTTCGTATTTAAACAACGTATGGGATTGATCTTATTGTTATATATAGAGCATATTTAGATTATTTAAAATTTAAATGCTGTTAATTATTCTGTTACCAGTTTACCACAAAAAGCCATCATATTGTATGGAATCTGGTTGTCAAAGTTTCACTGAATGCCAATTTAAGCTTCAAAAGATTATTACTTAACATTGGAATTTAATACTTCTTATGTAACATATTTAATAAATACATAGTAGTATACCTACGTCATGAACGAAAATAAAGTTATAGTTATTTGAGATTGCCATCGATATACATCAAAGAAAATAAGTTTATGGTCAATTAAGAGTTCAAAGAGAAAAGTGGTTAAATGCTCTAAGGCTGCATAACCCATAAATTTATTTTTTAGTCAATCTAGATGAGTCCTCTTACCTAATTCAACAGGTTTTTCTAAAAATCATAGAGTATAAAATTTAAATGAAATTATTATCCATAGAGATTATCCGTTAAGATAATGTCTGGAACTATAACTATATTTCATCTTTGACTCAGTAAGATTGAATCTCTCTAAGGCTCTTGTCGCTTCGCTCCTTTGATTGAGGGCAAACTTTTCTTCTTTTAGTGCAAATCGATGACAATCTGAAATAACTATAACTTTATTTTCGTGCATGCGGTAGGTATACTACTATGAATTTATTAAATGTGTTAGTTACATAATAAGTATTAAATTCCAATGTTAAGTAAAAATCACATACCTTTTAAGGCTTAAATTGGCATTCAGTGAAACTTTGACAACCAGATTCCATATAATATTTTTGTGGTAAACTGGTAACAGAATAATAAACATCATTTAAATTTTAAATAATATAAATACGCTCTATATATAGCAATAACATCAATCCCATGCGTTGTTTAAATACGAAGAAAATAACTAAAAACACATAGTTAAACAATGCACATCTCACCAAATCAAAGGAAATATTATACAAAACACGTAATTGTCTATATATAATGAAAACTAAACTTAAAAATGTTTATTTCAATAGCTGATAGCACAAGAAAGTTAAAAAAGCAAACGAAAACGGCGAAATTCACGTTAATTAATTTGGAACATTGAGGTTATATGCCCTCTACTCTCGTTAGTTTTCAGATTTTGCAGGCGCCCTATTGGCTCTTGCACCTTAAAAAACCCCGTCAGTAAAAAAGTAAATAAAAGGCTTAAATAAGCTGGCCACCATGTCCATGCGTATTTTGGTGCGCTAAAACCGAATGTGTGCGGCACGATGATCTATGGTCATTCTTAAGGGGGGTACACACCGCCAAAGTCGAAGGTCCGAGGATTTTGCTTCTCCGGCGACATGGGTCCGCCTCGGAAGCAACTGTATCCGAAGAAGGGACCATAAAATTATAAAAACATCTGAGATACGCAAAATAATGGAGAAATCGAATGGCGCAAATCAGACATCCGTACGATACTTTGTTTCCGAGGTAGGGCCGCTCAAAAAGGATAAAATATTTTTCCCCCATTTCCCTAGATTCTATCTCGGAAACCAAAGAAGTTATAGAGTTCTGATTTATTCCACTCGATTCACCACATTTCCTTACGTACTTCTGATTTTTTTCCGAATTTTGGGGTTCGTCGTTTTGGACCAACGGCCCACGAGGTTGGGTCGTGTCGTTCGAGTAGCGAATTCTCGGACCTCTTACATTGGCGGCTTTTATCTCGCTAAAATATAATCGTAGATCATCGTGCCGCCGACCATCGAATAGAAAATTTAATTTTGAATCGATTAAGCACAAAAAGAAGGTTATTCATTCTGGAAGAAGTTACAGCGTGAAATGTGAAGAGATGTCAAAAACGCGTACATTTTTTAGATCATCAACCTTCAACATTTTGAGAAAAAAATAAAGTATCGCTAAGGTACGTAGGATAGTGAGAGACATCGAATGATGCAAACTAGAAGTCTATAGCATTTTTGGTTTCCGAGTCTCGAGGACTAGGGAAAAAAGAGATTATCTCTTTCCGGTGACTTTCAGCGGCCCTATCTCGGAAAAGAATTATGAGATGGATATCTGATTTGTGGGTCTGTGTTATTGTTATTGATCCCAGTAAAATGATCCATTTTAAAAATATCCAAATTACTAAGAAATTAAATTCAGACCAAAATTCTCATGAAAAAATCGACTTTGAAACATTATCACTGCACAAAAGACCGATAACCACCTTTGGCATCGTCTTTCATCAAAATCTGCATAAGAAATTATTTCAGTAAACATGTTGTAAAAAATGACTTAAAAAAAATATATTTTCTCGTGGATGAGGGTCAATCGCCTTTGGGCTCCGTTGTTCGAAAAATAAATATTTTTCGACACTACCAAGAAATTTCAAGATGCACGGGACGGAAAACCGCTCCGCCCGACAAAATTTTCGAAAGCACAACGAATTTAATTTTTCGAAAGTACCACGAATTTGGTTTTTCGAAAGTACAACCAAGAAAATTGCACAGAGCGGAAAACCGCTCCTCTCGACAAAAATTTCGAAAGTAAGTACCACGAATTTATTTTGTTCGAAAGTACCATGAATTTGGTTTTTTGAAAGTACCACGAAGAGGATTGCACAGGGCGGAATCCTCAGTCAGGGTGTAGCGAGTAGCTATTTTAAATGTCAAAATTTAAGAAAAAATCAATGGGACCGTTTTTCCAATAAAAACAAAAATCCACATTTAATTATTCTGAAAGTGGTGGAGAATACTCCATGTCCGAACCATAAAAAAATGTCAAAAAATTCAAACTCGAAGATTCGATTCCGACGAACTCAAAATATCCTTAATCCATAGTAGTCGACGGAAAGGGATTCAATTCCGTTAGTACGTTCATGCAAGCAGGAAAACCATTGATCTCATAGAAATAACTTCTTTAAGCATCCTGGCAAAGATTTCAAGCAATTCGAAAACTTTTGTGCAAAATTAAAAGTGAATAAAGTTCAAAAAGTTCGACATACATCTTACAATCATAACTAACTGGGAGTCTGAATCTTTTTGTACAGTCGGTTGTTATAGTTCTCTCGACGCTGGATGAATTACGATCCTACGAGATGTAACGGCTTATCAAGTGGTAGTGCTCTCTGATGTCTGACTTATATACATTAGTTAGGTGTTGAATATTTATATTTTTTATATTTTATGAATGATTTCAATAAATGAAAATATATTTTGAATTAGATTCTTATTGATCCATTAATTATAAGATTGGCGACCGACGTGCGATTCTGTGGCGTGAATCGGATAACCTTTGATCCCGTTACGTTGTTGTACCTATCCGAGTACTCATAGAATCCATCGACGGTCTTAATTATTAAGAAGTGTTTCTGAGAAAGTGCTAATTATAAGACAGATTCAGTAGGAGTGCACCGCTTGACATCAGATTACGACGGAGAGAGTAGACTGTAGCAATCACAGTAAGTATAATTTTGTCTATTTTCGTCCTGAGACGTCTAAAGGGTAACTTGAATCCCCCTTGTCAGTAGAGTTGATAGATATCGTAGCAGCGACACAGCTCCGGCCCAATTAATATAAAATTCTTGTCGTGTCCATCAGACGCGCGATACTAGCTTCTTCTACACTATCACTGTGTAATTTCAAAAATATGAACGGCATATATCCCCGTTAGCGGAGGTCCAGAGGTAGATATTTCGAACATACAATATGTCTACTTTTAAGCCACGACTAGTAATATAGGCTGATTTCTTTAATCATTAATTTAATGTATAAATTAAATTTGCACCTCCAAGAGAAATTCTCTCATCACTTTTCTATCTTCAAAGTCCTAGGGCAAAGGATATCATATCACTAGCTGATACAAATATATCATGTAATTGCACGCTGACTCCTATACAACAATAAGTAGTCATTTTACTCTAATAATATTAATTTACAACTTTTGCCGTGCGGAAATATTATTTTCACATTTGTTGGAAAAAGTTGCATTTTCCCGAGTTAAAATATTATTAATTATAGAACTTTTCAAAACACTAGTAGAGAAAATATTTAACGGTGCTTAATGTATTTACAGTTGATGCCGTTGTTACCAAGATATTGATTTTGGACGAAAAAAATATTAAATCATTACATATCATGTCAGTCTTTTTTAAATACATTAAATATGTTCATATGTTGTTTGTTAAAAATAATGAAGCCATTTGATAAATTGCTAAGTTAGTTAAGCAGCATAAATATTTTTCAGTAATAAGGATGTGCTCGTCCGTCATGTTCTTTTTTTTTCCATATTTAAGTAGGTAGTGAATGCCTGTGGTATTAGACTGGAAACATCTCCGATATATTTTGCCAGAATAACAAGTTTTATATAGCATAAACGGTCTTGGGTTATAAATTTTATTGTGAAATAAAACAAGTGATGAGAATGAATAATAATCACGATAGCATTTATTTTAATGTTGAAAAAATGTATCGATATTGAATTGGTGTCAGTTTCACGTTTGTTTTTGTTTAATGAAAAATTATTTAAAATAATGAAATTAGATAGAGAACTAACGATCCCTTTTTTTATTTACGCTTGTGAGGCATGGACAGTTAGAGAGCTAGACAGTGGGAAAAATGTGCCATTTTTTGGACAAAAATCTGCCGACAGTAGATATATCAATCAATTTAAATTTTAAAGTAAATTTACAGTAATGCAGCGGCAAAGTGGCTTTGAGTTAACCTAACCTAGAAATCGCAGATAAGAGAGGGTTGAAACTTTTAGGTTTATTACTGTTATTTAATGGACAAAATCTTTCGTTTATAGGTTATATGGGTTAATTAGGTTAGTCTGAATGCATAGGAATAAAATCATGTGGATAAAAAACTACCCTTATTTTTAACTGTCATTCCAAGCGCAACTAGTAACGAGTACTTGGAATATCGTTATTTTTAAAACATCCCATGCTTTCATTCCTTTGAAGGATAGATAGAATTCAAATAAGATTAAAGATGAGATCAGCATCAAAAAACTCTGAAGAACAACTTTTGATCGCTTAAGATTTATTTCACTTGAATCTTGAATTTTCGCCAGCACGTTCAACTCCTATTTTAACCCCTTAAAAGTGTTAGGTTAACTCAAAGCCACTTTGCCGCTGCATTACTCTAAAATACAATGTCTTAAGAGTATTTCCCATTTTCTAAATTTAAATTGATTGATATATCTACTGCGCGCAGATTTTTGTCCAAAGAAGGTCACATTTTTTCTCACTGTATGACGGTCTGACACTATCGAAATGTGGGTCTGGGGATGCTTGCTACGAGTTGCATGGACAGCCTATCGCATCAACAAATCGATTCCACAAGAAATACGTACCACAAAGCGACTCTCCAGGATCGCATTGCCTCGAATCCTTTCATTTCTTGGCTACCACCAACCAGAGAAAGGACAATGTAGAACGTTTTATTGTCCAGGAAAAATCAAATAGCAAGAGGAAAATAGGAAGACCACCAACACCTAGAGCTAACGCCACCAAAGAGCCAATGAGAAATAGCTTTGCTGAGGCTGTACGACTAACAGATGGCCACGATGTAAGAAGGTTGGACATACAAAAGGAGACCTATTAGAACAGTACGTTAATCAACGCCTGCCAAGACGTTGTAAATAATAAGAAAATTTAAAATAATATATGTACGCACTAATTTATTGAAATCAGTATATTAAAAAATCAGCCTACAAACTACCAAAATGTATGAAGCACCACGATACTATTAACAACAGATAACATATGCTCGGTGCGAGTTCCAGCTAGCAACGGATATCCGCATAATGTCATACCATAAACGTCTTCAAGTCGAATTCACAGATACCACTTATATCGGCGAACAATCATATTGGCAGTTGTTATTTTTTGTCGAACATACTATACAATAATTAAAGCAATGGCTCTTAGTAGCATCGATTGTGCTTATATCTGACATTTGGTAATTGGCTTACTAAGTTGATTTCGAAACTTTTTCCTCTACGAAAAGTCTCAGAAATAGACGACACCAGAGATACGGAAGGGGGGTAAAAATCGGAAAAAAATTTGTAGTTACAAACGAAACATGGGTTTATGAATCTACATCAACTCCACATCCCCCACCAAAATGTCAGATAAAAAATATCAGGCAGTTTCTTGGCGGAAATTTTTTTTAAATGAAAAAGAAAACTGTAGTTATGGACAAAAATTGGGGTACTTGTTCTATTCGAGGTCAACAAGTCTGAAAACTAATGTCAGACGTTTTCCATGGGCGGTTTCTGAGATTAAAAGGTTTTTTCAAAATTTTGCAGCTTTCAACCGTTATATCCGAGGTTATATCTCAAAAACCGCCCGTGGAAAATGTCTGACATTATTTTTCAGGCGTATTGACGTTAAATAGAACAAATACCCAAGTTTTGTTCTTAACTGCAAATATCTGAAAAATTTCCACTAATAAATGGCCTATCTTTCTTCTGGCATTTTGGTGGTGGATGTGGGGATGATGTACTTTCATAATATCGAGGTTTCGTTCGTTACCACAAAATTTTTTTAAAATTTGTATCTCCGTTCCCCCTTCCGTATCTCCGCTCTCGTCCATTTCTGAGACTTTCCGTAGGGGAAAAAGAATTTAGAAATCAGCTCAATAAACCAAATTCCAAATGTCAGACATAACTACATTCGACGATCCCACCACGAACCATTGCTCTAAATACAATAAGGATACGCCAACTAGAATATTACATGAATCACCTAATGTCTGTCTAGAGGTTGTGAATCAGAAAAAGAATTGTTTTTATTTATTTATTATTTATTATTACTATAATTTTATTTATTTAATGACAATAAATAGAAGTTGATTCGTTATATCACTTTAATTAATTGAATTACGATTGCACTGCACGTATCAAATTTTATTAAGAGGTAAGGTAAATAGACAAATAATTCTTCAATAGAAACATTTTAACCATTCATGATGATGATCATGATGAATTTTAACGTTTCCTCTTATTATGTATGAATACATACTGTCCTAGTTACACATCATTATAAGCAAAATTAAAATTTTAACTAAATAAGTACTTATTTTCATCCAATATTGTTTCCTAAAGTATTGATTTATAGTTACGATTTTCCTTATGTATATTGTGACCATTACGAAGCAACATTTTATCTATAATAACTCCCAAATCACAGAGAGTAATCAGGTGTTGAAAAATCTGTGTTTATTAAAACATATTCTTTATGGGATTTTGCATACAGCAGAAAAAATAACTATCTATGAGAACTAAAAGGAAAACTATGTGTAAAAATTTTAATGAAATCTTTGCATTCTTAGGATAACCTGAATTCTGGTTATGCTAGCAAATTAAAATCCTAAAATGAATTGTCCTTATTTTTTATTTGAAAATTCTCATTCTAACATTAGCATCCACACAGTCCCCTACGGCCATGCAGATTGAACCAGTATCTACATATCCCCCTACGGTCATGAAGATTCAGTTAAAAATGAGAACAAAGGCCTAAAATGAATTTATTTATCTACCTTGTCTTAAAAATTCTAATGGATTACATTGTCATGAAATCTACCATTCTATTTCTTGGACGTGCTTAATGTTTTTCGCCCTCATTCTGGAGCTCATCAGAAAGGCATAAAGCCACTCATAAAGATGTTCCATGTAAAACCAAGACAATTTCTATGAATCAGTTTGAAATAATTATATTTGACATTGACTAATAAAAACAACAGATCCTCACCTATCTATTAGCCAACTAGTATTGGAGCCTATATACTCTATGCACGTTTAAATGTGAATTACTATTTGTTTGCTTATAATTGTATTGAAATATATTCTTTATAGGATTTTGCAAACAGCAGAAAAAATAATTATCTATGAGAACTAAAAGAAAAACCGTGTGTAAAATTATTAATGAAATCTTTGCATTCTTTCGATAACTTTGTTCTCATTTTTAACTGAATATTCATGATCGTGGGGGGTTATGTAGCTACTAGTTTAATCTGCTTGGCCGTAGGGGACTGTGTGGATGCTAGTGTTAGAATGAGAATTTTCAAATAAGAAATTAGGCAAATTCATTTTAAGATTTGCATAACCAGAATTCAGGTTATGGAAAGAATGCGAAGATTTCATTAACATTTTTACACATCGCTCTTCTTTTAGTTCTCATAGGTAGTTATTTTTTTCTGCAGTTTGCAAAATCCTATAAAGAATATGTTTCAATACAATTATAAGCAAACAAATAAAAATTCACATTTATACATCTGTGTTTATTACTCATAAAATAATTCAAACGTTTCAAAGACTGTCTTGGAGTAAGGTGCTGAGTAAAATTATTTTATATTTAAGAAAATGATTTTTATTCAAAATAATTAAGTTCTGCTGAATTTCGAGGCAGTTGTCAACAAAACAAAAACATTTTAAATCATTGTTTGTTGAGCTATCGGCGATATCATTAATAAACAAAACAGAAGAGTGTCACAAAATTTGATCCCTGAGGTAATCCGAAGCAATAAATACAAAGTTGCAACTACCTATTTCAATGAAAAGATTTCAAAAGGCTTTGACAAGAATCAAAATTAGTCAACTTATTTAACTGTACATTATAAACAATTATATTTAAAGCCGTCGAGAAATCACCAAAAATTGTCAGTTTGATATTTCTCTGAGACCTTGAGTTAAGAATGATGTTATACAACATGTGGAGCAGGTGGTATGGGTGCATACGTTTCGAATACGTTTCGGACGCAATTATTTTGCTGGAATCAATTCAGGAGACACTACCGATTATGAAAATCCATGTGACGAGACGGTAACCTAGTCTGATACTGTTTAAAACAAATTTGTTTGTAACAAAAGTAAATATTATATTTTTTCAAACAATTTTTTAAAAATATTTTTTACCGATTTCCAACAAGAAATGTTCGATAACTTTTTTGCGTAAAGCTGATATTATCAATGTTGTTGATTTTTGAAAATTGAAAAATCGTCAGTTTCTTGTTTTTTGACTCTTTAAAAATATTATAAGAAATGTTTTTTTTTAATGGATAATTTTTTATAATACCTTGAAAAATTCACGTCGCAGAAAAATTGTCAAATGGATTTCAGAGTGTAGATAATTGATTGTTGAAACAAGCCAGAATCATCTATACATTGCTCACTCTCTGTTTCGCTGGAATTAAAAATATATACGTTTCATGACATTCTAAACCTATTTCAACAAAAAAGAAAAAATACAAAAATGTATTTTTACGATCAATATACTTCCACTCTACTGCAGTGCGTGGATGTGAAAATAATAAAGTTTCATGCATAATACACATACATATAGAATGGTGCTTTATGGTGTGGGGTAAGTCTTTGATATTAAATAGCCATAACTATTTCTGGTACTTGAGATGTTAAGATTTTTGAATTTATTTTATCTAGAAATTGACTCATCTTGTATATCGAATATAGGGAAAAACTATTTAAAGCCAGCGACGTATATGTATTCATAATTCTATCACTAAAGAATTTAACTTCTGAATGTGTAAATACTCGTAAGTGTATATGCATCAAGAAAAGTAATTAAAGGTTTGCATAATATATACATGATTTTATGGCCAAAGTGTCGTAAAAATTCTTCAAAGTATGTTAACACCTACACTGGTAGCGTAACGGGTACATTAAATTTTATGATAGCGATGGTATCACAATTTTTGTTGCCATAACGCACCTTTAAATATTGACCTTTCCAAGTCTTTGTTTTGAATATAAATTAGCAATGTGTACACGGCGTATAGTTCATGTTACAAAGTGAAGAGTTGTACATAGTTTAAGAAAATATTGGATCATGGCTGTAATACAAATCAAGTTTTCAATATTTATAAGTGGTAATATTGAATGCTTGAATTTCTCGTAAGTATAAATGTTAAATGAATTATTTATGTCTGCTGTAGAATATTGCATTTATTGGTATTTTTTCTCACAAGCCCTTCTATATAAATATAGAAAGTATGTCATATTTTCCCTTTCATTACTACTACTTTTTCATGGTATATTAAATCATTACATATATATTACAAAGCTACTGATATTTTAACGTTATTACTAACAAAATTGATACATTTTATAAATTTTATAGTATGTTATACTATAAAAATAAATAAATTATTATTGTTAAAGGTTTCAGTCATTGAGTTCTACTTTTATACTGGGTTCACTAGAACTCAAACATCGTTTACTAGGAAATGAGCTTATCTGCAGAACCGACTTTAAAAATCGTTGATTTCGTTAACAGTCTTAAAAATATTTCAAAACTCGACCCTTATGGATGTCTTTGTTTGTTCAATCACTACTCTGAAGCGGCTTAAGTGATTTCTATGAAATTTTTCACAAACTATAAAGTATGGTATAGAGCTGGTTCCATTATAATTTTATCAAACAGTGTCTATTTAGTATAACGATGTGAGCAAAAATCGAAAAAAGCTCTTTTTATACAAAAAATTTGACGATAACCCTAGTAGGTAATAATGGAAAACAATCAATAATAATAACTTTTTCAAACTATAGGCTATGATTTCTCAACGGTGGTTCTATTGTAATTTTTTCATCAAGATACAACTAGTATAGACTGCGATTGTTAAGAACTAGACAAAACATTTCAACGTTTGGTATTAAAATTAATAGTTAGGTATTTTCGTAGTAGCTCATATTGAAACTGATGTCATGTTATGTTAATAGTGCTGCCATAATTACAACACATTTGCAAATTTACATTAAACTTGAGACATGGGTACCTACATCAGATAGCAACAAAAACGTATTTTCCCAAAATAGATAATATTCTAACACAGGAGGTTAAAATTTAGTTAAATTAATAAACGTAGATACGCAGAAGTAACGAGTATTTATTCTTCGAAAGTTACAAAGATCAAAAAAACGTCAACGTTGTGTTAGGAAACATTAAAACCTCGTCTATCAGAACAAAATATCTCAAAACTGTTTATCGTCAATAATAATAAGTGTCATCCTTCTCCAAATGTCACACACCTCTTTCGATCTCGAGGTAGGGTGTGCTCCAGAAATATACTTGCGGAGACCTACTACCGATTATTTGTTACAGACTCCAACGTCCTCGTAGACGATCCAGGACGAACAGCGGATTGTTTTTTTCGTAGGTCTTCCAATCTTCCTTATCGGGAACACTAGAGTCGGAGTATTACTTTCATCTGAGGCAATATATGAGGTAAGATCGGATACATGATACGTAACCAAAGGAACCTCGTCGTCAGTTGTGGAAATTATGTAAGCAGTAATACTCTTCTTAGCATGAATTTTGTATGGACCGTCTCTTTTGGGCACAAATTTAGATATTATAATCTCGGACGACTTACTGCGAACATGTGATCGAGCCCATATCAAGTCTCCTACCTGAAATTCTGGCACGGATCTACGTCTTTGATCTGCATATTTCTTATTTCGACCCTGTTCGTGTTCGAGTGTCTCCTTAACTTCCTTCATGGTATCAAATATGGAGTTATTTCAGCAAAAAAGTTCTCTGACAGAGCCACGGACCGTAAATCATGTTTCACTTCATCTGGAGAACATAACTCTCGGAAAAAACATAGGAACGCAGGAATTTGTCCAGTACTCTGACTAAAGGTTGTGTTCATGGCAAATCTTATAGTAGGTAGCTTGTTTGGCCAGTCTACGTGATTATCTCTCACAAGAATAGTTAACTGAGTTTTCATGTCTCTATTTTTTTCTCTCTGCTGAATTCGCTTTCGGATGATACACCGATATCAGGCATTGATCGAATCCCAAATAACACGGCACACATTGCATAACAGCGCTTACGAATTGGGGTTCATTATTCGAAATAACATTCCTTGGACCGTTTAGCCCATCTCGAAAACGATCCATTAAATCTGAAACGTAGCACCCGAGTTTTTCAAACCAAAAGGCATACGTGTAAATCTAAAAGTCCCAAATGACGTAGTGAAAGCAGTTTTGTCTCTGTCGCTCACGCGTACACTGACCTGCCAATAACCGGATCTTAAATCTATAGTTGTCATGTAAAAAGTTTGTTTAGCAAGATATAAAAGTTTTTCAATGCGCAGCATTGGGTAACTATCGCCGACAGTCCAGAATTTAAGCGACGGTAATCGACGCACACACGCACGGAATTGCCTTTTTTGGGGACGAGAACTAATGGTGCGGTCCAGGGCGATTCACATTCTTCAATGATATCATCGTTCAGCATGCTATCCAGTTCCTTTTCCAATATTTCTTTTTTTTTGCGCAGATATATTGTAAGGAGGCACTGCGATCGGAGCATGGTCACCTGTTCTGATTCTGTGCTCGGCGACTGGTGTTGGCGCTCCCTTTTGCGAAAAGATATCCGAATTTTTTGCAATGAAAATGTTTAATTGGTCAATATGTTCTCCTGCCAAGGACGTTCCTTCATCAGCTCAGAGTACAAGTGTACTTATGAAATTTAATTCCAATGTTTTGTCTCCTCCATTCGTTTCTTCGAATTTTAATTCGTGAATGTTAGCTTCGTTAGCGAAGTGCCATGTGCGTTTTGGAATATTTAAAACTAACTGTGGATCCTCGGTAAAATCCATCCAAATATTGTGACATTGTTGCGAGATTCCGGAAAAATGATAAAAATGGTCGTAATAATGCATACTTCAAGTACAACGTCGACCTTGGTTATTAACACATTTTCCTGACATTGCTGACCATCAGCTAAAGTCACGTGCAAGGGCCATTTTTGGAATGTATTATTTTTCTTAATAAAAAATGACAGATCCGATGACTATGCCGGCCAGTTGATATCCCCATATCACGAAATTATATAACATAACGAGTTCTTCCTTTTCGTTTTTCTCTGGCACATGAAGCAGTACTGCGAAACTTGTGTACCCACTTTTTATTTGTTATTCGACTAGGAACTGGATCTTTTGGATTTCAATAAAAGTGACGACGAAGTAAGCGTTGGGTGATTACAACCGAATAGTAATTTTTGAAATCAGCTTCAGTCGCAAAAGCACTTTGAGTATTTTGACCAACGCTCCATATTCACGGCTAAACTGACATTTCTCGCAAACGCTTGGACAACTTTCTTAAATTTCCATTTATTGCAGAAGCATGGCGACTTGATTTGAATTTATATCTCATTATATTGTGATATAATTTAACTTTGAAAATGGATATACTTCATTCTGCCGGACCCGTTACTAGTGTAGATGGGTATGTAGGGCGAAATTCGTCATAAATGGTGCCCTTAAAGGTAACCATTAATCCCTCACAAAACGAAATACACCCGATGTGTTGTGTGGAGTGCGTATGACACCTCCACCAAATTTCCTACTGTATGTACTACATCTGACAGGGTCTCAACCGATGATAATATAAATTTGGTGAGACACAGAAACTTAAAAAAAATTGCAATACTAGATATCAATTATCTCAGAACTTACAGTTGACCTTTCAATTTACATGTGTTCGAGGTTTGAAATTAAACTCGAACTGAAGTCATCTTGTTTGTAAGAAACACTTTACATATGAACAGATTACACACATATAGGTACATACATACGTCACACACACACCTTTTTATGTGTTATTTGAATTTTTCGTTTCTGTACAATTATTATTTTTCTACCGTCGTAACAAAAAATTTTTGTCCGGTTATACATTGACTAAATCAAACAGGCCTAAACAGCTAAAATCCTGTATAAAACTGTCTAACATAATATTTTAGTAGTAATAGATCTAACAAATGAAAAATAGCTTGACTATTCTTGCTGCTAATCAAAAGAATAGTTCCAGTTTAAAGGCATGTGAAGACATGCTACGGAAAACACATCGACAGGTCCATACGTTTGCCGTCAGTAAGCATCTTCATGTAAACGTTCACTGGCAACCCTCCGCGCGAAGGAAGATAGCTAGTAAATCTGCTAATTTGTTGTCAGTCACATGTTGCCCATCTGAATTGACCCTACCTTTAGTAGAAAAGAATGGAAGAATCACTGTATTGGACAAATTTTATTATACTTGAGACTTAAACTTAGTAACCTGGCAATCCTAATTTGAAAAATTAGCCTTAGTCGGTCACAGGTAATACTCATATTGATAGAAACTATATTTAATATGAAAAACGACTTCAAAAATTAAATGATGACTTGCCAACGTATTAATTTTTTTTATAAAGTGAAAGTTAATAGGAAAACAGTCAACAAGTCATCAAAGATGTTACTGTATTCTAATAAAAGAAACATAAATGCAGCTATGGGCTCGGGAATTAGGATTGCTCTATCACCTCATCATAAAAGAACTTTGTAGTATACTTCAAACCTATAGGCCAGTATTTGCACAGCAAACTGGTAAGAGTTAGGAAACTTCCGATTTGGTGTATATACTTGAAGTTAAGGCCTTGTAGTTTTTAATAACATTTTGTGCCATTTCGTATCTCGATCACATCTTGTGTTGGCACTTTATAAAAATAATTTAGTTTTTTTTACAGTGGCTGCCACTTTTTTTACTGTATTAGCTTTATTGAAAGCTTCAAAAAGCTGTATATGAACTAAAGGTTAGTTGTTTAGTTTAGGCTAATTTTCCTGGCTCCAGACATTGCAACTTTCTTTACTGTATCAGTTGCATTAAAATTTTAAAAAGCTGTGTACATGGACCAGAGGTTAGTTGTTATTGTTGTTATTTTAGACGCTGAAACTTTTCTGCACTGTATCAGTTGTATCAAAATTTCAATCTCTGTACTAAAGATTAGTTGTTCAGTTTAGGTGGGTTTTCCTTTTATTTAGGGGTAGCAACTTGTTTTACTCTATTAGTTATGTTCAAAGTTTTAAAAAGCCCTTTGCATGGACTTAAAGTTAGTTATTTAACTTATAGTGGAGCAGATCTGGAGAAAAACAGGGTAGAAAAGTGACTGCTCCGAATGAACAAAATTCTTTTGCCAACTTATAAAGTTAGGTCCCCTCCATCATTCCGACAAGTTTTTACAGGGCGGAGTCGGCAAGGGGTGGGGGAAATGATCCATTAAAAGTATGGGAAAGCAGTTTTTTCGACGCATCTCCGCAAGTGTTGGTGCCACAAAAAAAGCATACTTACCAAAAATGAAGAGCTTGACAAAACACGTAAGCTCGTTCTAACCCGAACCCGATCGCATAATTAGTTCGCGAGATATCGCGATTGAAGTTGCGAAAAAACGAAAAATTAAATTAATTATTTCTTGAGAACGAGTGGAGTTGGGGCCTCAATTTTTTCAGAACAGAAAGGTATCTATGAACACTTGATGAGGCCAGAGGGTGGGGGAGGTGGGACAATTAGGAGGGGAGATATGGGGGGGAAACCAAAATTATTAAAATGCTGATAACTCTGTTATAAATGGGGCTACGGCAATCTGGCCGGAACCAATTTACGTATTTTTTTATTTGCTAAGAGACAACTGTAGCAGATTTTTTTTTTGCTTGCAAATAAACGCCTGACGCGCAAAATAAAAAATGGCCGATTTTTTGCACAGCTTTTTGGGCATGAAGGAAGGGGGTAGGGGAAATACTTTTTTCGCCAATTGATAGAATTCTTTTTTATCTTCAATTTCCGTTCGGCAAGATCGCGATAGGATGATTAGCAAGGGAGATACAGGGCGGCAAAGTCTTTGCCGTATAGCGGGATAACGGGGAGGGGTGGGGGGTTCGAGTCGGGATCAAAATTTTGAGATGTCTTTTCTTTCGACTTTTCCTTTTTTAAGATCCCAATGTCCATACATTGACCGCCCGCACGAATTACTAAGATAGATTTTTTTGTCCCCATGCAAAAGCAAAATAATGAAGACAGGGTTTTTTTTCATCTGCCTTATTGGCATAAATGTTAGATAGGGCAAATTACGATAATAAAATAGCAGCGATTCTTTACAACATCATATGATGCACATAAAGTCATGTTTCGCAAATCCCATGGTCCGTTAGGTTATTTCAAATTAGGGTGCGGCTTAAAGCAGGGAAGATTTTAATTGGTAGAAATTTCAGCGTATACCGCTCACATTTGATAAGTCTTATTTTCTGTGAGGGAAAATAGGACTTCTGGGTTATAGCATTCCTTTGGTCAAGATTTAGCCACAGGGTGATGATAAATTCTTTCAGTTTTAAAGTTTATGTAAATTTCGGTACTTTCTCGGTTATAACGTAAATTCATGTCTTGTAATTATCCTAAGAGTGTTCGGCCCGCGATTAGTCTAAAGATTTAAAATTGCTGCGGACCGTTTTATAATATAATTAATTGCTGTTTGTTAACTTATTTAATCGTTCAATGTTTGTGTTTCTCATTTTCATTTGTTTTCAGTTTCTCTGCAAATATAGTGGTTTAAGTGTTTTGAAAAATCATGTGTTTTATTGTTTGTTGCGTAGATGAGTTCAATACAAATTCAGTAAAGTATAATTGTGAGGTATCCTGTTTGGGACGTATAGAGGAAAGGATAACCACCTAGAAGGGTAAGCACAGTTTCGATTTTGATTGATGTACTGTAATATCGACGGAGTCTGCAAGAGTAATTAAGTCACTCCATATCTCACCAATGGTAATGTCCAATTTAATTCATGTAACTAAGGCAAATAACCCCAGTGATCACAAATGAAATAAATAATAGATCTATCATCTGATCCTGAAACTTCCTTCTCATGTTTCCTTTTCTCATCATCCTTGGGCAGTTCTATATTAGCACATGCGTTGCAACGTCGCTTGACCTTGAAGAGATCACGACAGTCTTTTGTATAGTACCTCTCATTTATTACCTGCCATTGTTTTAATGGACCCACGCCGGCTGGCGCAACATCCCGAGAAAGCAGAGATAAAAGGCTGCCGAGCTACAAGAACGTGATTGAGGATAAAAAATCAAGTCATAATCGAGTGAGATACGAGCGATCAAACATTCAAAAATATTTGAGAGCGCGCCGTTCACGAACGCTCGTCCACGGGTGTATGTGTTCGAGAAGAGCGAGAAAGCGCCTGAACTCGCCCGTTTTCATTCTGTTTTTCCTTTTATAACTCGCGCGAACGGACAATGTATGGACATCGGGAACTTATAGAATGGAGAGGTAGAAAGAAAAGACTTTTCACAAAATTTTCATCCTGCCCAAATCCCCCCACCCCTCTCCGTTTTTCTGGTATACAGCAAAAACTTTGCCAGCCTGTATCTCCCTTCATAATCGTCCGATTGCAATCTCGCCAGATGGAAATTGAAGATAAAAAAGAATTCTATCAACTGGTGAAAAAAGTGTTTCCCCCACCCCCTTCCTTTATGCCCAAAAAGACGTGCAAAAAATCAGACATTTTTTATTTTGCGCGCGAGGCCTTTATTTGGAAACAAAAGAATTTCTGCCGCAGCCATCTTTTCGCAAATAAAAAAATACGCAAATTGATTCCGGCCAGATTACCGTAGCTCAATTAATAACAGAGTTATCAGCGTTTTAATAATTTTAGTTTATCCACCACATCTCCCCTCCTAATTGTCCCACCAACCCCACCCTACGGCCTCATCAAGTGTTCATCAATACCCTTCTATTCAGAAAAAATTAAGGCCCCAACTCCACTCCTTCTCAAGAAATAATTAATTTAATTTTTCGTTTTTTCACAACTTCAATCGCGACATCTCGCGAACTAATTATGCGATCGGGTTCGGGTTAGAACAAACTTACGTATTTTGTCAAGCTCTTCATTTTTGGTAAGTATGCTTTTTTTGTAGCACCAACACCTGCGAAGATGCGTCGGAAAAACTGCTTTCCCATACTTTTAATGGGTCGTTTCCCCCACCCCCTGCCGACTCCGCCCTGTAAAAACTCGTCGGAACGATGGAGGGGACCTAACTTTATAAGTTGGCAGAAAAAATTTTTTCATTCGGAGCAGTCACTTTTCAAAACCCAGATCTGCCCCACTATTAGGTTAGTTTTCCTGTTTTGCAGATTGCTGGAACTTGTTTTATTGTATTTGTTATATTAAAAGCTCTAAAATACATCACTACTAGGAGCCTTAAGACCGCCATCTGCTTCGAACCGCGATCCACTCCCAATTAGTCAATTATAAAATTATGTTCTTTGCCGTGACTTGACAACAACAACGTTTCATTTATTTTACACTCTTGCGTTTATAATCTTTTATGGCAAGTGTATTTATCAAATCATGATGGTTTGGAAAATAATGTACTGTTTTTTTATAAAAAGCATTTTTTTTTGCCGATGAAAAATATACACTATTCTGAGTAGCATTTACATTGTGATTATGAAATTCGAATCGGCCGAAATTCGAGATGATTTGAATATTCACGCTGATGGGAAGTATGTAGTGGAGAATTTAGTTTTCTTTTCTTTGAAGAACTATTCATTTGAATTGAAAACTATCTTCAGATTCGTATTCCGCCCCCAAAAAGTGTATCATAAAATAAATTCGCAAAAAGTTCATTGCACAGTCTTTTTAACTCCCATGTTGTTGTTCTTGATTATTTTTATACTTTGTTCAAAAATTGGGGTTAATTTTCTTGGCAAGTATACATATCTATTCATAATATTAGATACAATATATCAAAATGGTATTATAATGCTTTCTTCCTCAAACTCTATAGGGTTAACACGTAAACTATTTACACTTTATAGAGTTTCATATCCCAAAAGGAAAAACGGAATCTTTCTGGGATCACTTCGTTGTCTGTTCCGTAAGCGTGTCACCGTCGAATTTCTCTGGACTAAATGAAGGTATTAAGCTGAAATTTGGCTTTGTTATATAGCTTACTAACCCACATATATTTCAATAGTCAGAAACTAAAAATTATTTTCTGTAAATTTGCCAAATTTTGACATCCTCAAAAAAATTTTTGTATTCCATCGTGGGATATCAATCGCAATCTTTTTATCGAACTCAAAATTTTTTTTTCAAAATTTTGTGTTGGAAGCGCATCTCAAAAATTGATTTTGTACTGCTGTTTCCAAAACAAGTATGTAGAGCTATTTTGAGAAATATTATTGGTGGTAGAGACATACGCATACAGAAAGACTAATACGATGTACCCAACAGCTATAGTTTTTGAGAATTTGATAATAAATGATAACAATCTCAATCTCAATAGTTGTGCGGTTGGCAAGATGACTTCTAACATTTGTTATTATAGAACAAAGAAACTTCACAGTGAAAAGGTTTAGCGATTTAAGATATATTTTTTAAGAAGCCAATTATTTCTTTCTTTTTTTATCGTCATTAATTGAAAGAAAAATAATTTAATTGACGGTACGGAGACGTCGCTGCGCGAGTGTAATTTGCACTTGTCCGGATTTGTTATGTCGATGAAATACACTAATGTAGTAATTCTTCTGTCTTACCGCAAATGTCCCATATGTGATACGTCACAAAACGTTGCTTACAAGTACTTTTAAACCTGACTGATTGAGTACACCTCAGAGAATTCGTGGTTTCATGAAATGAGAAAGAAATTGCAATTTATCCATCTCCCTAATAAATCGAGGGTGCAAGTTGTTTGTGAGATTTTATTTACACATTTTAATAGTAGCGACGATATATATCGCAAACGTATACATTTATTATTATCCTTGGTACATAAATATAGGGGAATTAACCACATGAAGGGGCAAGTCTCCAACTGAATGACGCAAAGAGGCTGCTTTCATGCAGGGCGTTAAATAATGTTTACTTTTGCTTTATTTTCCTACTTGCATAGAATATCCTCATAATCTAAATTGATCCTTTTCAGCTGCGGTAAGGGTAAACGATCAGATTTTATTTCTTCGCATTTCTAATAAATTTTCTATGAGATCTCTCTTGTCACCAATGCAATATATTTGTGGAGGTTTCTGAGACTAAACATGTTCAAAATTGTATGTTCAAATCGGTAATTTGGTGGGGATATATTGAAGATAATTTTTCAATTAGTATTATAGTGTTGATTTCTCGGATAATATTTAGAAAATGTAAATGATGAGGAACCTTTAATTTACATTAGAATGAAAAAGTAAAAATGAACGGTCCTTTTTCAGATGTTTCAATTAAGAAGACATAATATATTTAAAGCAAGCGTTTATAGAAAACCAACACATATACGTTATTCAAAGTCAATTTGAAAATCATAAAAAAAGGACGTCAAAGTTGATACATCGAGTAATGTCATGAACGTCGACCGACAATTTTTAGAATCATTTTTTAATTATTATAAGTATTGTTTTACGACTGATAGGTAGCATGTAAATTATTTGTTTATAATACAATATTTATTTATAATACACAATGTTAATTTAATGGATCAAAAGCGATTCAATAAAAGTAAACAAATATATTTAACCTACGGCTACGCTACTAGAAATATTAAGAATGAACCAAAATCAGATAACGGACTTGTAATGGTGAGCCAGGTAAACAATCGACTACTCAAGTTTGAGATAAGCGTATAGCATATCTGGTTAACTGTATTCGTATACGTGTATCTTTTGTAATATTCAAGCATCACGGTCTCGGTGTTATTCTATCACAAACAGGCTTTGTAATTATTTATCCTGGTAGTAAGGCTTTAGACTGAATTTCTAAATTAAGGATACTGTACCAACGGATATTCAAATTTTAACCGGGATAAGATCATGTTAAAAAGGGTATTATAAAACCTATATATGCAGGGCCAAAATAATTTCTTCTAAGGATTAAATATTAAAAGTATAACAACTTTCTAGAACATTAATAATTCTTATGTATTCTAATTATCGGAGAACCTACGCTATGTATATCAAATTACGCCATTTTAAGACCTACTTTAATGAAAATAAAACCGCAAAATCACAATCAAAATTTAAATATAGGCATAACAAGTGTAATAACGTTATGGATGAGTTATCTGGCCTTTCAGTATTAAAGTGGATAAACACAATACCATAATTAATATTTATACAATCTTGCAGCATTTTGTAAAAACCTCACAAAAATTAATAAAAGGATCATCTCCGGGATTTAAGTAGGTAATAACTTGTAGAATGGAATGATGCATTCTTTGCGCTTCCAAGTTCCGGGAAAATTCAAAAAAATTTTGGAAAAACTTTATGATTTTCGTTTTTTTTTTGCTCTAGCGACTAAAATAATGAAAGTACAGAAAAAAGTTTTCAACAAAATTTGTAGCTCGTCTCTATCTCTACAAAAAAGGTCTTTACAAATTTTTGTTTTACTTAAGCCAGTTTTCCACTTATAGTTTTGAGCCGCTCAGAAATGCGCGGAAAAGAGAATTCTCTGGGAGTTTCGTACGACCGGACACATCGATCGATAATTCTTACTATTCAGAGCCGCTAAAAAAATGAAAACAACATAAAATGTGGAGAAAAGTCTCAGCTTTAATGTGGAACTAATCCCAAATTTCATAAAAAAAATTTATCATAGAGAAAAAAGTGTTAGAAGATTGCTTAGTAAACTTAGTTGATTTATTCATATTTTTGAGATTTATGCATCCTGTCTTTTTGTCCCGTAGCAATGGGTGCTTTTTCACTGCACGGATTCGATTTCACGCACTTTAGCCTATATTTTGTGAAAATTTCATTGAAGAATGTTAAGAAACAAAAAAGTTGTATATGTTTTACTGTATGATTGTGCATTTTCTGAACGTGTATGAATAATGGAGACAAATTCAAAAAAGTACTGCATTCATTTAAAAAAGTCTTAAGTCATTCGAAAGAATATGTTTTATCGTACCTATAATCGAAAAATTAAGACTGTGCTATTATTATTAATTAAGATATAGCGAATTCAACTCGAAACTTTAGAGGTGATTGATTTATGAGAAATATACCCTCTACTTTGATAACAAGTCATATGTTCACATATAAGCGAAATGAATTATCATTCTAACGACTCCCGGCAAAGATATGAATAAATCTGTGGATTAACTGTACAAAGTTTACTAAGCCATCTTCTGACACTTTTTCTCTATGATAAAATATTTTATGAATTTTGTGATTAGTTCCACATTAAATCTGGAACTTTTCCCTACATTTTATGGTATTTTCATTTTTTTAGGGGCTCTGAATAGTAAGAATTATCGATCGATGAGCCCATTCGTACGAAACTCCCGGAGAATTCTAATTTTTCGCGCATTTCGAAGCGGCTTAAAACTGTAAGTGGAAAACCCTATTTATCTTTTAAACGGCTTAACTAAGACAAAAATGTGTAAAGACCTTTTGTGTAGAGAAAGAGACGAGCTACAACTTTTGTAGGAACTTTTGTTGGGAACTTTTTTCTCTATTTTCAGTATTTTGGCCGCTAGAGCAAAAAAACCGAAAGTCAAAAAGTTTTGCATCACCTCATTCTCCAGGTTATTACCTACTTAAATCCCAGAGATGATCCTTTTATTAATTTTTGTTACCCTAAATGGCTAATTTGCCTGTACTAATAGTAATTATTTAAATTTTCTGGTTTCCACCGTAATAATTATTGTTAACCCATATCCAACGACGTAATGATTAACTAGCCCACTCTTTAACACTTTCACTCCCCGACATGAAATTTAGGATGACCCTGTATAGCGCCCAATGGCACATTTAACTTCTTGTAGGTGGAGAGCCGGCTGCACTGATTTCCTGTGGAAGATATACACGAAAAACTTTGTGAGTGAGTAAACTACCATAGACCTACAGGGAGCCTCTTCTTATCTGCCCGCATCCCCTCATGGCTGCTTCGTTTCTAATTATCAATTAGAACATATTTGTTATATATCTAGGTAATTTATGATTTTTCATTACTAATAATCTCAATTTAATTCATTTTAAATTAATATTATTAGTTATTATGACATATAGGGCGAGTCACTAATGTGGGTCGATGGTCAATAACTCCTCAACCATTTGAAATTTGAAAAAATGTCTCAGATAAAAATTATCGAATGTCAAAAGTGGCATATAATAAAATGTTTTCGAGTCGACATGGTGTTTTATATAGCGGAGACAAGTTAATAGTTGATTCTTTTAAATGGAATATCAAACATGTTTTTCATATATTTATATTTAACTCTTAATCCTCTATCCAGGCATATTTAATTTTTGAACTAACACTGCCGCGTTGTCGCTTTCTTCCACAGTTTCTGGTAAAAAATGCATTTGCCGCCTTCAAGGGTAAAATTTTTTAAAAAACAATTTCACTTCCAATGTTAGTCAAGGCCATGTACCAATTTCAAGTCTTCTCATAGTCGGACCTATTTCTACTGGTGATTCAAGTTTCTACATTTTTAAACTCGCATAACTCAATTTTTCTTCAAATGAAGCAATGAATTATCTAAAACTTCATAAGGCCAACCTTTCCGATGGTTTTTTGAAACATTCGAGGAAAAATCAAGTCGACAGGAAAGTGTAGGCAAGACATTTTTTCAAATTTCAAACGGTTGAGGAGTTATTGACCATCCACACACTAGCAACTCATCCTGTATGTCATAATAATTGATAATAATTAATTTAAAATGAATTAAATTGAGACTATTAATAATACAAATCATAAATTACCTAAATGTAGGTATAAAAAATAAATGTTCTAATTCATAGATTTAGCCTGTGCTTATTGGCCTTATATTAGAAACGAAGCAGCCATGACGGGATGCGGGCAAATAAGAAGAGGCACCCTCATTTTTTAATAACTAGAAAGCTTCTACTTTAATTTTTATGAAAGTCAGCCATGAATTCGATGACTTAAGAAACACACAGAAAAAAAAATAATTGAGGGTGTATCAGGGTTGCGAGCAAATTAATCCTGGCACCCCACTATAATCTCATTGTATACCTCAAAACCTTCATCTTGACCAAGAGCTAGCGACACTCAAACCGTGCTGACTCCATTGTGAACAAAAAAATTACAGAACGTAGTACTAACATTGTATAATGTAAGATCGCGTTCCTGCCTGCTCGGATTGGTTGCGTTTATAAAAAAAAAAAAAATGCGGCATTTTCAAAACGTATTAATGGTCTCATCGCAATGTGGATAAATTTTTTCATACAGCTGCTAGACACACTACTAAATACGAATTCAAGCGCCTGCCAGCCGGAATCGGTTGCGAAATCCCGCCTGCCAATTAAAAAACAGTTCCACAAACTGCAGAAGTTGGCTCATTGCAATGTGCACGAAAAAAATTATGAGATAGTTTAAAGCATTCAAAATTCATTTTCTAGTACCTGCCTTGTCGACCATGTTACACTAAGTGCCTGCCAGCCCCTGGAAACTTGCGCGCTCGGCGCCGTTGAAAGTTGACCGAACAATGCACAATGCCGCCTTTCAGCTCTTCAGGACCGCGCAGTCTTGCTCGTCCCCTCAAAATTAATACGGCCTCCACTCGTATAATATATTGAATAGTCGCAGTCGCAGCTAATGTTTCGAATGCGTAGACGTATACTTTTATATGAAAATATAAAATGGGTGAAAACGAGAAATTCTGGGTTTTTTGCGAAGTACAAGACCAGAATCTGATATGGTTCACATTATTGACTTTAACGAAGTGCGGGTACAGTTTTAAATGTCGCCAAAATCATAAGTTATAGTTCAATGGCGTGGTTAACATAGGAAATGAGTTACGCCAAAAATTCATCTAGGAGTGTAGCGTAGACAAAGACAGATTCGAGAAACCAATAAAGGAAACGCAGCCAAAAAAAAATAGGGTTGCAGGAAAAGTTCAAGATGCAGAGAGCATTATTTGGTAGGCTTTTGGGGGTGGCAGTTGATCAAATATTAGACCTGAGTGAGGTTTTCCAGTTTCCCTTGACACCCATGCCTCTATCGCTGTGTCACGTAGACGGTTCCATACATAAAACCGACAAGTCTGCGCTTATGAAGTCATTAGAATCACAAATTGAAAGTTGTGAGCCAAGTAATGTCCATCTCGTGCTCCTTGATGATTTTTTTGTTATCCATACAATCAAGGAAATTCCTGTTCAGTATGGGAAAATCGCCAGCAAATGTCTAAATGTTTTTCTAAACCATAATGCGAAAGAAATAACGGTAATGTTCGACTCTTACTTCAGTCCGTCCATCAAAGACAATGAGCATTTGCTTCGAGACAATACAGAAGATCGCCAATTCCGAATCTCAGGACCTGAGCAAAAGCACTGCACTGATTTTACAAAAGATTTAAAGAGCATAAATTTTAATAAGGCTTTAATTGAATTTTTTGTCAAAAAGTGGTCGAAAAACAAGTACGCGATGAATTTTAAGACAAAAATGCTCTATGTTAACGCGAAACAGTGTCACAAATTTCAAGTTGTCAACAGAAAATTCGTTTCAACAGTTGTTGAAGAATTAACTTGCGAAGAGCACGAGGAGACTGACACGAAAATCGTATACCATGTTTTCAATGCAAATCAAGATTCAGACGCCGCGTCGTCATAAGATGTTCAGATATCGACATTCTTATAATAATGCTTGCAAACATGGAACACTAAAAATGGGAACAAAGATTTATATGGATGTTAGCGTATCGAATTCTCAACGCTACGTTAATGTAACGAAATTGTATTCACACTTGGGTCCCGATCTATGCAAGTCACTACCTGGATTCCATGCTTTGACAGGTTGTGACTTTAATCCATCTTTTTTCAGGAAGGGGAAAAAAAGGTTTAAAAATATTGCTAAATTAAAAGGAACACCAATTAGCTTTTGCAAAGCTTGGTCATTTGAATGGGGTAATTGACGACGCGGTTTTCGAAAAAATCGAAGATTTCGTATGCAAATGTACAACGTGAGAG
This sequence comes from Stenurella melanura, assembly GCA_963583905.1. Classification (NCBI taxonomy): domain Eukaryota; kingdom Metazoa; phylum Arthropoda; class Insecta; order Coleoptera; family Cerambycidae; genus Stenurella; species Stenurella melanura. The sequence goes on from OY757309.1 coordinate 158,493,200, forward strand.
ACGTGCAAAATGTTAACGAGGCACCCCTATCAATTTTCTTAAAAAATTTCATAGTCAATCATGTGTGTAAACTTTTCATGAAAAATGCAACAAATTTCGATGGATAGACTATTCCCCCATGTAAGGCAGAGCTTCAACAGCAAGTTTTGCGAGCAACCTACATCGCAAATATTTGGAGTAATGCGTACTTAAAAATACCAACGGCTCTTTACCCTACCGATTGGTGATGGCTTGAAAATGATGGAAAATACACGTTCAACTGGTTCGAAGTAGACCAAGGCCCACGATTCGTCCAAGACATAATCATTCAGCCTCAGACATCAATTCAAGGTATTAGTTCCGCATTCGTTGCTACTAAGTAATATTAATAAATTATTCATTTTACAGAAGAAACGGATCAGCCGGAAAACGTTGCAAGCATTAAAGAAAATGAGAATGAGAATGACAGCGAGAATCTTTCTGATGAGGAATACTTGAGCGAATGAATTTTTAATAAATTTTTCTTGTAGAAATAAACACTTTTAAAATGGAAACGTATTTTATCTTGTAGTATCTCAAACATTGATGAAGATACAAGTTTGTAAATAATATTTTTTGAAGGGGGGAAAAGCACCCATTACTTTTTATGCACTGAAGTACGCGATAAGAGAAGTTCTTTTTTTATCTCATGCAAAATATCATATTTTTCATTTCAACATGTATTATACATTTAAAATAATAACAAAATAATATAACAGGGAAGAATATGTCACCGAGTGCATTATATTCGGAGAGGCAAACGCTTTAAATCGCATCTAAATTAATTTCTAGCGTCTCTTAAATTTTAGTGCACATTGAAATGACCCCAATCAACTTTCAACGGCGGTGAGCGCGCGACTTTGCAGGGGCTGGCAGGCACTTAGAACAACATGATCGACAAGGCAGGCACTCGAAAATGAATTTTGAATGCTTTAAACTATCTCGTGAAATTTTTTCGTGCACATTGCGATGAGCCAAATTATGCAGTTTTTGGAACTGGTTTTTAATTGGCAGGCGGGATTTCGCAACCGATTCCGGCTGGCAGGCACTTGAATTCGTATTTAGTAGTGTGTTTAGCAGCTGTATCAAAAATTTTATCCACATTGCGATGAGACCATTAATACGCAACAATATATATTTTTTTTAAATAAACGCAACCGATCCGAGCAGGCAGGCATTCAATCTCATATTATAAAATGTTAGTACTACATTCTGTAATTTTTTTGTTTACAATGGAATCAGCACGGTTTAAGTGTCGCTAGCTCTTGGTCTATAACTTTCATTCATGTATTCGAGGATTTAAGAAAACGTCAAAAATCGTGACCGGAAGTGACGCCAAAATTCTATGCCGCGGGCAAAATTTGCTTATATGAAAAGTGGCTTCCTGTAGGCCTGTGGTAGTACTTACTCACACACAAAGTTTTTCATGTATCTTATTCATAGGAAATCTGTGCAGCCGGCTCTCTATCCATTGAGAAAGTACCACCAATTTGGTGTAATAAAGAACTTAGCCTTTAACAATTCCGAGTGTGGTAATCTAGGGTATGGTAATTCAATGGTACTTTAAAGTACCTTTAGCAGTGAAAGGATTAAACGCCAATGAAGTATCTTAGACCCTTCTTTTACAAAGATGTGACTCTTAGTATGTTATTATACTCTTGTAAAACACAAAACGAAGAGAATATAATTACTATATTTCTAAAACTTGTAATATCGCTCGTAGAGTAAAACATTTCATATCACTGTTTTGGTGATCGAATTCTGAACAACTTTTAAAATTTCCGTCCGTCCGTCCATCTGTCTGTCTGTCTGTCTGTATGTCTGTCTGTACGTCACGTTTCTTTAAAGAACGATAATTAAGAACGAAGGGTCCAATTGTATTGAAATTCGAACAGTAAGTTAGTGTTAGCCTATTGTTCTTGAACAAAATTGATGAATAAATAAAAAAGTAATTGGTTATATAAATTTAAGAAATCTATATTAATTAAACAAAAAATGTCTACAACTAATATTATTTACAAGAAACTAGATTAAATGATGAGAAGATTTCTTCGTCGTAAACAAAATAATATTACCAAAAGCTAAAGAAAACTGAAATTATAAAACTATAAAAACGGCAGTTCCCTTATATAAAAACCTATTAAATGTAACAGCGAAGATGAAAAAAGCCAAAATGGACTTCGACCCTCCCTAATTCTGCTACTAAGGCTTAGATTCCCAACCCTTCCGTATTCGACATCCCTGTGAGCAATGGCTTGTGTTTATTACGATTAATTATTACCTATTAATCTGTTAAGCATTTAATCATAATCGTAATTCATTTAAAATTTTTCAAGAGTTCTGCATCTAAACTAAGCCACATATGGAGTAGCACTGTGATTTAGAACCACTGAAATATGATATATTACTCTTTTTCAGACAACCATTTATCATGATAAACTTTAAGATTTATTTTTTTATATTTTAATGGTGTTATTATGTTTAATTGCTTCTTACATTAGTAAGTGGCGTGTTTATTCGTTAATAAAAATTATAACTTGTTTTATTGAATTAATACTAATGTTCGTATATTTCAATTAATGGATAATGGTAGAACCTAATTTATCTAATTCAATCTTTTAATTCAGATTAATCTAATTGTTAATGATGCAAATTGCCGTGAACTGATTTAGTATTTTATTTTACAAGGTAGCAATCGTACTGTTAGTAACTAGTAATTATTATCACAGATGATGCGGCAATTTGTTAAAAATTCGATATATTATTTTTTTTTTCTATAACAGCTCTAACGATCTCGATTAAATTTTACACATAAATGCATTCTTAATATTAGTGAGGTGGACTAACTAGTTCCTTCTCAAAAATGCAGGTTAAACCGATACCAAATGGTTTTAAACAATCCATATTGTGGATATATTTTTTGTTGGTAAATATAACACCAACACAAATGTGCAATGTGGTAACTGCCAATACCTTTCAACGAAATATCCAATGTAATGTGAAGAAGATCATTCAACATCTACCAATGAAGGTGGTACATATTTGAAACAGGTAACTTTTTTAAGGAAAGTGCATTTGCGTCTAATATGGAAAACTCGCCTTCTTTGTCATTTAGAAGGTTCACCTCACATGAAAATGCTAAGGAACAGGAATTTTATTGTATTTCAATGGAGATTAGAACCTGAGATACCAAGGTTAAAGCCAAATATGCTTACTTACGAAGATCCAAATTCCTTGTGGAAATCTCTAAGGAAAAATATCGCAACAGCCGAAATTGAACACAGAGCAACATAAGTAGATATGTAGAAATGTAAATCATCTTTGGGTAACAGCCAAACCTCTAACCGGTTCATGTCAGAAAAAACGTGAATATTCTTTGTAGGGGTCAACATGAAACATGAAAATTCAAACTCAAAAAGTCGTCAATTAAGATCTCCGGCAGTACTCCAAGAACTGAGAAGAATCAGATTATTAATGTTTGGAGAAAATCTTTTCGGAAATAACCATCTTAAATCGGAAAATGTTTTGCAATAGAACTATGAATGCGAACCTAAAATACTGAAGGAGGAAGACTGTCATACAAAAACTTAAAACTGGCAAGGCAGATCATGGCTGGGGTTATTAAGTTAATTATTGAAAATGTAGTTAGAATTCTTCACAAAGTAGGCCAGGAATAAAATAAACAGGAATCTAGCCTGATAACTGAAAGAATTTAGTGACCATGTCACTAAATTTAAAAGGAATGCTTGCTCTTGCTTCGAGAATGATCCAAGGCTTTCGACAATGTGGAAAAAAAATATCGGTTAATTATATCAATAGAGGTGGATGCGCCTAAACTGATCATTGTTTATCTACTAAATGAAAAAATCTGTTTTGATCAAGCTCGATAACGTTAACTCCAACACATGTAAAGTTGAAGGAGTGTAAGAGTGTTGTATTCTATGATCAATCCTCTTTAACAAATGTGGCAAACGGAAACAACTAATGATGATTGCTGGAGACAATATGGAATGAGGCAGTCGAGGCTCCATATAAAAGGGCCCTTGACTGACTCAACCATTAAGTGGCTGCTTGGGCTCGATAGAGAAAAAATGAGACGGATAGTAGGCTTGATAACAGGACACTGTCCTCTGAACAAACATCTTCATACAATGGGGTTGAAAAACAACCCTATTTGCAGGATATGTGGAGTGCAGGATGAAACCACCACTCATATCCTGTGCAGCTGCGCACCCTTAGGTGCGTTAAGGTATATGAATCTCCAAAGGCTACAGCTGGAGGAGTTACAGGGTCAACCCTAGAATAGACTGCTATCCTTTGTGAAGAGTACTGGTGTCATTTAGAAGATCCCACACGGCACGAATGCACAATGGGCCGACAGGCCTGAGTGCTGCGGATCCTACAGACAGCTCGAGCTATAATAATAACGGTGAACCTTGGAGCTTTTGTTGACAATTAGGCAATTGCGAAAATATAATTTGACAGATAATGCAATTTCAGCAAGGTGCTATTTCAACAAAACTTGTTGTGACAGAGAGATATCGAACCGCATAAGGTCCAGACTTCCTGATTCACTAGTACTGTCCATCATTTATTACACTAAAACATGAACCGATAGAGAGGCAGATTGATTATGTGTTGATGATTTCGAGAGAGTGAATTTGGAGAAGTTTGTTACGAATTTATTTCACAGCCCATCGCACCAACAATTCGATTTTTCAAGAACCTGAAAATGACTTTCCAACATACTGTTTTACAGAATCAGCGTATTTTTTCCACATCAGTCGGAGAGAGAATATAATAGAATGATTATTGGTTTAAGGCCTTGAGACTGGTGTTATCAAGAAGCTGATGTAAAATAACTTTGATGAGGTCACATACCTACCGGTTAATGGCGTGATACTGTCTTATAATATATAATGTTGATGACCGTCTCTAGTCAGGTGCTCGCAGTCGACAATGCCAGAATTCAACTATCTCAACTATTATAGTACATCTGCTCTTATAATTAATGATCGAATTCTTTTTATAACTCAAAGATTTATGCGTGGGTCTAGATGTTCAGTGTTAGGACACCCACAACATGCTAACGGTATTCGTATATAACCCGTCTGATTTTGGCACAATGTGTTCGAATACCATAACAGAAATTATTCTTCAAGATATCCTATTGAAGCATCTGGCTCATAAAAACAAGTCAACCTACTAACATTTCAGTAAAATATGTTTATATAACAATAATTATGACAAATATGTAACTGGCATCAGAATGATGTGAGTTATAAAGGACTTGAAAGCCTCACTTTAATGTTTGCGTAACCGTTAACATAATGATAATATAGTGAACATATATTTATGGTTTGTTCTTTTTAAAACTTACTTTTTTTTTGAATTACAAAAACTGTATGAAGCACAAATGCAAAATTATATCCGATTTATCTATACGATAGCTTAGTGGGATACAGGCAGTTGAGTGAGATTACACGGAAGTTTGATGTTCATATGGTAGTCACAGGGAGTAAATGTATGGCTGTATTCTGGTTGAATGTAATTGATTTGTAGACAAGCTTTTAAATTAACATTAAAGTACAGTTTCATGAAAATGTAATAACCGCTCTGCAATTTTATGACAGTATCATTGTTTGAGACTAAAACAGTCGTTATTTAGTCGGCCTATTGAAGATGCGATAGATAGCAGCGGAAACATAGAGGATGGAGCTGTATATCACGACCCACGACAAAAAACGATGAAGATATGTGTAGTCTTTTTTTTATAAACAATTTTGTTTCACTTCCACATCCACGTAGTGGATTGGAAGTACAGTAATCGTAAAAAAAATTTCAATTTTTTTTTTCTTGAATTCGGTTTAGAATGTCATGAAACGTCGAGATTTTAAATTTGAGCGAAAAAAAAATTTCTGTCTGTCGGTCTGTCAGTCTGTCGGTCTGTCTGTCGGTCTGTAACTTTTTTTTTGTCCGCACGCTTTTTCCGGAACGGTTTAAGATATTGACTTGAAATTTTGTATACGTATATATTAAAATGAGGTCTGGAACTGGATTGTTTTTTGAACATTTGCGGTGAAGGGTTGGGGGGTAAATAGGGGTAAATATAGGGAAATATGTAAAGCAGGTAGGAAAGAGTACAGAAACTTGAAATGTGATGTATATACTACAAGCCAAGGCCTCAGATTTTTTAATAATTTTTTTCAACCCCCCACCACCCCTTCTCCATTATTAATGTGGTTGATAAAATAAAATTGAGATATTGATCTGAAGTTTGGTACACGTATGTATTATAACGACATCTGGAACTAGATTATATTTTGAGATGATTCCGTTGAAGGGTTGGGCGTAAAATAGGGGTAAATAGGGGAAAATAAGTAAAGCAAGCTGGTAAGAGTACAGAAACTTGAAATTCGGTGTATGTACTAGAAGTCAAAGTCTCAGATTATTGATATTACTTTTCAACCCCCACCACCCCTTCTCCATTAATAAAGGGGTTGATAAAATGAAATTGAAATTTTTACTTGAAATTTGGTACACGTATGTATTATAACGACATCTGGGACTAGATTATATTTTGAAAAGCTCCGTTGAAGGGTTGGTGGTTAAATAGGGTTAAACAGGGTTAAGCAGGAGAAAATAAGTAAAGCAAACTGGTATGAGTACAGAAACTTGAAATTAAGTGTATATACTAGAAGCTAGACTCATTTTTTTTTAAATATTTGACAACCCCCCCCCATCACAACTGCTCCATTATTAAAGGAGTTGATAAAATAAAATTGAGATATTCATTTGAAATTTGGTACACGTATGTATTATAACGACATCTGGAACTAGATTATATTTTGAGGTGATTCCGTTGAAGGGTTGGGGGTTCAATAGGGGTAAGAGTACAGAAACTTGAAATTAGGTGCATGTACTAGAAGCCAAGATCTCGGATTATTTACATTATTTTTCAACCCCCACGAGCCCTACTTCATTATTAAAGGGGTTGATAAAATAAAATTGAAATATTCACTTGAAATTTGGTACGCGTATGTATTATGACGACATTTGGAACTAGATTATATTTTAAGATGATTCCGTTGAAGGGTTGGGGAATAAAGAGTGGTAGATAGGGGAAACTAAGTAAGGTGGTAAGAGAATAGAAATTTGGGATTTGGTGTACATACTAGAGGCGATGGTCTCAGATTTTCCTATAATATTTTCCATCCCCCCCATCACCCCTACTCCCTTATTAAAAGAGTTGATAAAATTAAATTCAGATTTTCACTTGAAACTTGTTACACGTATAATGATATCTTAAACTATATTATATTTTGACATGATTGGTGAAAAATTGGGAAAAATAAGTAAAGCAAGTTGGTAAAGGTACAGAAACTTCATTTTTTAGTAATATTTTTCAACCCCCACCACTCTTAATCCATTATTAAAGGGGTTGATAAAATGAAATCGAGATATTCACTTGAAATTTGGGACACGACATCTGGAACTAGGTTATAGTTTAAGATGATTCCGTTGAAGGGTTGAGGGTTGAATAAGAGTAAATAGGGGTAAGTAAGTAAATCAAGCTGGTAAGAGTACATAAATATGGAATTTTGTGTATATACTAGAGACCAAGGCCCCAGATTTCTTTCTGATATTTTTCAAACACCACCATCTCTGCTCTATTATTAATGAGTTTGAAAACATAAAATTGAGATATTTACTTGGAAGTTAGTACACGGATGTATTGTAATGACATATGATTGAGATGATCCCATTGAAGGGGTCGGTCGTGGTAGGTTGTGAATAGGGGAAAATATGTCGGGCAAACTAAAAACTTCATTTTACTTCCCTCGCATACCGAAGGGAAGTATTGTATTCGAGAAAAAATCACCCTCCGAGATTTTTACGGATTCTGACGTTTCAGATCACGGAGATTACGAAAATATAGGTTTTTCAATTCCGTCAGTCTGTCTGTCTGTCTGTCTGTCTGTCTGTCTGCCTGTCTGTCTGCCTGTCTGTCTGTCTGTCTGTCTGTCTGTCTGTCTGTCTGTCTGTCTGTCTGTCTGTCTGTCTGTTGGTGCATTTACTAAAAAACTACTTGACGGAGAGTTGTCAAATTTGGTAGGTAGTTGACCCTACTGCCAGCGAAGAACTGGTAGAACTCTCACTGGAAAATATACAGGGTCGATCGTCTAAACGGAATAAATAGTGAAAAAAATTTTTTTTTACTCAAATTTAAAAGTTTCACGTTTCATGACAATCTACCTATTTAAAAAAAATGTGTAATTTTTAAATCTTAAACTTCTTTTACCACTATTATAGAATAGACGGAAACTTTCCTTTTTGCTCAAATTTAAAATTTCTACGTTTGACATTTTAAACATATTTCAGAAGAAAAAATTTAAAAATTTTTTTTTAACATTTTTCAAAAATTAAAATAAAAATAAAATTTTTTAAGCACCACTACACTTCCACTTCATTACGCGAATGTTGGATTGATGTGACGGATGGCAATAATATCTGACATATACACCTATTATACTTTTATTGAAAAATGTACAGGGTGGTCATCCCAATAAATAATTCAGTCATGGTGGACATTCGTAAAGGTATTTGCGCAAGCCTGCCATATGTGGCACCTGTTATTTAGTATTGAGCTTTTGCTGTTGGATGAGCAATCTGTATATTTTTTTGACCAAAACTTATCAAGTTTTCTTTGTAATAATAGCAATAACTATATTCCGATTATTATTCTCAAGGTTATTTCGTCATTATTAATTTTTTAGAGTGACCGCCATGCACAAATAACGAGGGAAGTTCTGTGTAAAGACCTTTACCGATTTTTTAACGTATATGGTAGAAACCAACGCCTCAAACTTTTCTATGACATCTGCTCCAAATATTATTAAAATTCTATGATCAATAATTTTCACACACTAGAGTGAAGATCTAGTCAAGATGTTTCGTTTAAAGCGACTTTGAAAAAAATCTGGATGTGGAAGTAGTGATTCCTTAGGCAGCGGTTTTTGAATAGAGTTCTTTTATGTATAAAGGTAAATATCTCCGGTTCTAGAAGTCCGAGCTGGACAAACAAGAAGAAAAATTCTTCATAATTAAAATTCCAACAACATAATCGAGATCTACAATGTGAAAGAAAATAATATTCCATTTTGGGCATAATGACACAAAATGGTGGGCAATTCAAATTTTAGATGATAAATTCATTTGTGTTGTAGACAATAGACTATATTCGGCATTAAAATTTCATGGTGTTTGTTTTCAACAAAAGGTATATTTTCCGATAGTTTGAAGCCGATCGAAACTCTTAACGTCCCAGGGCGTTAAAATGAAAAAAGGGCTTCTTTGCTAGTTTACTCAATTTTCTATGCAATTTACATACTCAAATGATCCAAACGCAAACTCGTTGGAAGTTCAGTTACGAAGATTTCGGCTTTTTGGTTGTACCGATTGGTTGTACCTCTAGAACCGGAGATATTCTTCTTTTTACTTAAAAACAGTGTTCAAAACACTAAATTGTTTATAAAAAAAACACAATAGGTTTTGGAAGTCGAAAACTCAGATATCTACTCCTGGTGATACCCCAGAAAGTATGAAATCATAATCTTGCTGTTACAAAACTAAGCATATCGATATACTTTTTTTCCATCCACTATTCAAGGTTCTGAGAGTGACGCATACCGTCTTAAGTTGAAAGGGGTGGAAGAAAGAAACATATACTATCCTTTAGATATCTGGCGTGCTATGATAAGCCTGCTAGGTGTTGACCATTCTCTATACAGTTAGGAGGCGCCTCTCATTGATAGCAGTTCAGAATAAAAATTAGGGTATTAATAATAATATTCTTTGTATTCTGGAGCATCTCTACTACATCAAATTTCGTTGAATTGGCAAGTTGTCAATCTTGTGATCTGCGATATCCGTAATATCTCGTATTTGTATTTACGTAGCCGTTTTGTCAATAAGGGCTCCAGAATATACCGTATTCTTTACATTCTCATCCTCCACCCTTAACTTATTTCGACGGTTTCTTATGCATCAACCTACAATCATGGTACATTAAAGAAAATTGAAGACAGAAAACAGTCCTGTCTGGGTCTTTTCATAGCTTCAAATTAGTCGAATTTTGCTAAAGCAGAATATTCATATATTCCACAAATAATGAAGAAAATATGCCTGGCTTTTTACACTTCCAATAATCCAGTCCACAGTTTTACACATTTCATATTGTTAGCCAGGTGTTAGCTTCTATTACATCTACTATTATTAAGGGCAATTCTGTGTTAAGCATATCATCTAGTGGCGTTGTCTTGCCATGGTGCATGTATGTACGACAGCGCTAAAGCTGAAAGTCAAAATCTATGGTGATGTTATACTCCTGAGGCAGACTTCCTTACTATATAGGTAATGCTTCAATATTTTATATCTATTTCTAATGGGGAATTATTAATTATTACCAACCGCCTAAAAATTTTCATTTAACTAATTTAAGGTTTAAGTAATATGTACGGAAGTGACTCGTGGACCCATCGAGGCCCGGTGGACCTCCTTGTACTCAAGAATGTCTATAGTTTGATCTACATGTAAAAACAACTGTTCTAAGAAAAATATCGTACTACATACATTTTGTATTTTGATTTGTTATCGAAAATCGTCGCTTGCAATGATATAAATACAATAGAGAATAACCTTGAAGCTCACAGTTTTGACATCATCGATGTTGATATGATGGACATGATCCCAAGTTCGCTTTATACTTATCTACTTGTGTCGAATTAATTATTGCTTCATTGCTATAACCATTTTCTTCACCTACGTATGAGGTCCCCCCAATCTTTCAATGAAAACGTTTTAATTAATATATATTTTCCTTTTCCAGGATCTATAAGGCCCTTCCTACCTTATGAGCAGAACTGACGAAATCCTACTAATGACTTTTGAATAAAGAAATTTAGAGCTGTATGCAACAGCGGTGTTAGGTCCGTCATTAGAAGCTAGAACTCTATGAAAAATCTAAGTAGGCAACAAAAGGCAATAAGTGGCAGGTAAAATATTCGTTTGATACAAATGCTTGTAAAATTAATACATTTTCTCTTCTAATACTTTTTTTGTCAATCATGTTCTAAGGAACAAGAAACAAGATTGTTATGTTGTTCATGTTTAAATCCAGCTACACACAGACAGATCTATGCCTATACTGTATTCTTAAAACTAGGAGTGAATGAAATTGTCACATTTGTCCATGGAAAGTTACTAAAAAATGTCTCTGGTTGTTACAAATAAGTCAAGTAATTTCACGCTGGCTCCTTCACCATAAGCATCAACAGAATGATTCAGACGGGCACGACATGTCAATAAAGCAGGCGACAGTTATTCCTTAAAAAAATATCTTGGGGTCGGAATCAGTGAAAGCAAGAATAGGAAGCAGGACAAAATTACGGTTGATGGATGGGTGGAGAACTTACAAAATATGCTAGATACCGTAAGCAAGCGCTCGGAATCGGCAAGAATGGCGGATGGCATTGGAGAAAGTCGGGGTTTACTTCGAGCTGCAGCACTTGGGATGATGAAGATGATGATATTATAGTATCTACTTTCAATGTTACTATCCTTTCAAGGATTACATCTGCCATTGTTTTCTCTTCTACCTTTGAAATCACTTCAATGGTTTCTTTCATTTAGAATTGATGAATTGCAAATTACGTGTTAGGCTTGCGAACACAGAGTCCCGGGGTCAAATTCTGGTCAGTGCATGAATGTTTAGTGGAATTTTTAATGTGTTACTAAGACGATGAATTCGAGTCTCATCTGCGGCAAATTGTAATGTCGCAGGGAATTGTTGTTGTGTTGATTTCTATGTGTACGTGTCCTAGTTGAGTAGTGGAATAGCTAGGGCTAAGCTCATCCGGGACGTTAATCTAAATAAGACTTAAAACAAGAGAATCCAAAATTGGGTGATACTTAAAAATTTCGACAAGAACGAGACACTAATTTTTACAAGATTTAAAAAGAAATTGTTGACATGATAAAGGGCTAAGCTGACAGACATTTCATTTTGCTACTTGAATATGTTAAGTACTAAGTTTCTTTCAACACACATGAAAATATAGAAAATACGTGTTATTTACAATTCAGTATATTCTTTGTTTCTAAAGTTTGAAATTTTAATTAGTTTTATTTTTTTCAATTTCGTTTAGTTATAAATAAATTTTGAAAAGTTACATTTATACAACTTTGTCTCCTCTTTTAACTGAGCGGGCTAATTAGAGTCGAGTAAAGTTTAAAAAGACCGTTGTATGAATTAATATTGCACATACGTTTTCACTATCTCTTGCACACAAACTTAAAGCCATAGCCTAAAGACATTGTCAATGTATGTCTACCAAGATTCTTTCCCACTTCTTTTGAGACGGAAATATGAAATGTACACTGAGGAGTGAGAAACATAGTCATAAGCTCAGCGATTATCAAACTGTGTGATTTGACGACGAATATTATTTATTTCCGTGAACTAACACCACTCTAAATATGAAAAACGTCTTTATATGAAATATTTAAGTTATTTTTAGTGGTAAATAGTGAATATTCATCCGTTAAAGGAACAATATCAAACCACTAAGTTTTACAATTTTCCATTACGTACATAGTACACGTCTAACAGCAGAACAAAGTAGCTAGCCTAGCTCAATCGGTAAGATGCTCGATGCAATAAATATGGGGTTGGTGCGGGATCGATCCCCAGCACTTCTACTTTTTTTTTTATTTCATTAAACTCTATTAAAAGTTAATAATTTTCGTTCTATAATTTTTATTTTATTAAACTGCGCCTCGAGTTTTGTTAAAACTTTATTTTCCCCAAAAATGTGTCTTTTTTTATTTTATGAACTAGAATTTTTATTTATTACCGCTAAAAGAAAAATACTTTATTTTCGTTATTCTCATAGAGATTTCAGATTTTTTTTTTTGTTATATGAAATATTTTATTTTTACTGACATCGTTTCCCCTACTAATACTACGATACTATCCTTTCCTGGCAAGAAATGCCCAAACCTTCCCGTGTCTCTTGCTGGACTGTAGCAATATTAGTCTTTGATTTCTTTTTCTGATCACTCATTGTTATTGACTGAATTGGGCAATTCATTTTTTGTTATCAGTTTCATTTGTGCCCGAACCTATATACCTACAAAGTCCGTCGTAAAGTTGGCTACATATCGGAAAAATTTGTATTATTGAGTTTTCTAAAAAATGCTATATTGGGGGTTCGTTTCTTTTTTTACATGCAAATACCTTTATTCAACTAAAATACATACAGTTTTTGTCGAAACTAATCAAATATTTGTGAAATAGACACAAGAGTTTATTATTTTTCATATAGTAATTAATGGTAGGGGTAAAATTTGCACTTTTTTATTTTCCTCATATCTGCTTCAAAATCGATATGTATATATATTAGTCGCGTCATTTTGGCATTTTACCTCAAAAAAAGGTACAGGGTCAATTGACTTCATTTTTGTGGCAGAGTTCAGAAAGGTATTTAGAAAAAACAGTACCTTTTATTTTTTAGCGGAAATGTTTGGTTTAAATTTTGGACCAATAATTGGCCAATATTAATGGCCAATTTAATTTAATTAATTGAAAAATTTGTTATCATACACAATATGCCATAGAATTACACGAAAATGCTTACTCTGGGGTTTTTTAAGTCGCTGATCACCAATCTGAAGTCCAATTTGGGGAATTCAAAACGGCGGACCGGAAATCGGGCCATTTTCCATAAGAAATGACAATGGATATCTTGGCCTTGAAAATCTGTGCTAGGAGGTTTTCGAGGTTGCTGATTACGAATCTGAGGTCTGATTTGGTAAATTCAAAATGGCGGACCGGAAGTAGAGTTCATTTATCAAAAACAACTCGTATCTTTTTCGCTTTTGGACTGAAAATGAGTACTCGGGAGTTTCTGAGGTCTCTGATAACGAATCAAAGGCCTAATTTACGAAATACAAAATGTCGGACCGGAATAACGCTCTATTTCCCCTGAAAACTCGTATTATTTTCTTTTTTGGGCTGAACGTGGGGGGGACTCGGAGATTCTCGTTATCGCCGATAATGAATCTGATGTCCAGTTAGGGAGAATTCAAAATGGCGGACCGGAAGTAGTATATTTTTCAGGAAATACTTTTTTATTTTTCATACTTTCAGCCCGAAAAAGTAAAAAATGCGAGGTTTTCCGAAGAGATTGACTGTTCCTCCCGTGTCCGCCATTTTTAATTTCGTAAATTGGACCTCTGATCCGCAATCAGCGACCTTAAAAACCCCTGAGTACTCATTTTCAGCCCAAGAACGAAAAAATATGAATTTTTCCTGATAAATTGACTCTACTTCCGGTCCGCCATTTTGAATTTACCAAATCAGGCCTCGCATTCGTGATCAGCGACCCCAGAAACCCCCGAGTAACCATTTTCGTTTAATTATATGGCATATTGTGTATGATAACAAATTTTTCAATTAATTTAATTAAATTGGCCAATTATCGGAAAAGAAATGAAACCAAACATTTCTTCCAAAAAATAAAAGGTACTGTTTTTTTAAATGCCTTTCTGAACTCTTTACAACAAGAATTAAGTCAATTGACCCTGTACCTTTTTTTTGAGGTTTTCAGATTTTTCATGCTAAAATGACGCGACTGTATGGAGTCCCTGTTGTATTCTTAACAATTTGACCCATTTTTCGGTACCACCGTCAACTATTTTTTACAGTTCTGCCAAACCGGTGATCACATGACATGTGTCAAAATGTAATTTTTTGTTGTTGGACATGCATAAACAAACCCCCAATAGAGTTTTTTAGAAATGTACAAAATGCAATTTTTTCCCACATGTAGCCAACTATATGGACACTGTATAATCAGAATTCCACTAAAATTATGAAGTTACTAAATTAATAATCTTAACATTTTATGATAATATCTTTTATATATTTTTAAAATTATTTAGCGATATCATTGCTGAGAACTGTTTGAGCACTACTGGTATTTCTTATGCTTTAAATAAAATCTTAGTTCAGACGTTTTAGCGGCCATGACACACGTCAGTTTAAATTGTACCCGACTCTAATACCCTAGAGTAATAGTATACCAAATATACTAATGTTTTATTTTTCTCCAGACCAGTCTCATTTTAACCCCAAACTCTCGGCTAAAAATTAGACATGGTTTAATTTTTTTTTAAATAAAAGTACTCGGAAGAGTAATTTATTTCATAGTACAGGGTATTGATAACACGTTTTTGCACGCTACTTGTATTTTTTACTTTTTTAGGTTAGCAGAAACGGGTTTAAAATGAAAAATTTGAAAAATCGTCTCATTTTTACACCACGTGACACTAGCTCATTTAAGAAATAAATTTGGAATCTATCCTCTAATTCATCAAGCCTTTCCTCCTACTCAACTGAACTAAAGCCAGTCAAACAATCTCAAGGTAGGGCATCATTACGAGTTCGTTAGTGATGAGAATGATGAGAACAAGCTAACCATTGTACTCTTCGCCGATTTACTGCGCTTTTTATATAATTGTTGCACATTCTATAAGATACTCTTCGCAGCCTTTTTTGTAAATAATATTAGTTTTAGACATTTTTAGTTTAATTACAAAACTAAAAAAAATTTAATTAAATTAAGAAATGAATATCTTTTTTATTATAAATATAAATATTTACAGATTTGCTCAAAATTACTTTGAAATACAACAAACTTGCACCACAATGCTGCTCTCTTCTTGTTTACTTTTATACACACCCGCCTACACCCCTATTCGCTTCACGATATCATAAGATTGTAGGACTATTGGACATTGCACATTATTTCGTTACTCATAAACTACTTCCAATAGTGTCTACTACATGTCACATACAAAGAAAATTAAAACACGATAAATGGATGTCGTAAATATTTATCGGGATTTTAAGTACATATTACCTACATATGCTAATTTATAATGTAATACTCACCTTCGAAAACGTACAATATATGCTCCAAATCACACTTTTCAAGAAATACAGCTAATGCTACATAATGTTTTTTCATTTTTAAGGAAACTGTACCAAAGTCGCCACTGTAACGCTCACCTTTACACAATTTTTTAATATATATGACCGTATACGTACAGCGTATGTATTTCTTGATGTTCTCTCTTTTGATTTTGCTTTTGCAAATGGACATAAAATGAATGAAGAAATTGCTTAACTGCATCACGTTTGCGACACGACGGCTCCATAAACTTATACATCATATTAACTTTTGGCATGTTTAAATCATAAAGTAACCGTCCATTAAAGGCAAAACTGTTTTGTCTAATTTCCAACTAAATTTGATACTGTCAAGTTTGTTTAAAGACGAAAAACAGTTTTGTTCATTCCAAGTAAAGTTGTGATTTTCTTAGATGTCTTATTATATTAAGAGGAAATGATTTTATTCATTTCAGCTAAAAATGGTGACAACTAAATAATTATTAAACGCAAAAAATACTTTGACACATACAAGCAGATTTTTTATTTTTGTTCTAATAAAGAAACATTAGTTGCACATATTAACTACATTAAAAATTAACGGTTTAGTTGGAACAAACTCTCCTAAAATTTTCACGTTTCTTATAATGAACAAAGCTGTGTTCGTTGTTACAAATTTATATTTATATCAATAATTGTGGTTTATACAACTAAATATTTCTAGTACCTAAAATGTGTAGCCGTTTATTAACGGAGCTTAAATTTTTTCTGTGTGCAGACAAGAAGAGTGATATGAATTTTTTTTTTAGTGGTATTTAAAAGTGAAATTAATTATTTAAAAAAAGTAGCTTCACATTTATTAAACAAGGCTTAAAGGTTAAAAATGTCTGACACTGTAACTGGAACGTATGACTGCCTCTGGACTTCCACTAATCCAGATATATGGCGATCATATTTTTGTAATAACTAAGTGGTAATTAATCGATAACAAAGAAATCGGCTTGACACTACTTGCCCAGGGACATAGCGTGTAGGTTTAGAATGTCTGTCGCTAGACCTGCACTAACCTGCATGTATGCCAATTATACCTTGTGTTCACTAAGGTGCAAGTAATCAATACAAAAAAAATCGTTTATTACAAATATTAGTAACAATTGTGTTCCGGAAAGGTATTAACGGTAGAAGGTATCAATTGTGAGAATTTCAACATATTCAAGGGACATTATCACACTGAATGAGAAAATTAACTGAATTGTTCATTTATTATAAAAGGCATTTCTTCGTTGGCAAAGCGTGGACGCAGATATTTCGGCTAATCTCACATTTGTTGAGGACAATAACGTAACATGCTAAGTGAGTCGCTTTCGCACAGATGATATAATATAATAAAAGTTAAAACGGGGTCTTTATTAACTTATGATAAATTTCGGTAATCATTTTCAGTTGCCTTCCTTTCACTGAAAACGATAAACTGGCATGGCAGATAACCCAACCAACTTTGAGAAAAACAAAACATAATGCGGAATATCTCTCGGTGTCGTAAAACGAACCTGTGCCCAGATAATAACTTACAAATGGTAAAAGTTAGACTAGTCGTTAATTAAACCAAAATGTGAATATATCATAGTTTAGTTCGCTCACAGTTCCATAATGGTTAACGATCACGCAACCTTATTCATAAATTTCTCTAGATTTTATGATTTTACTGTATATATTAAAGCACTTAATGCAGCAGGTAGTGCGTAATAAGCTTGGTAGTAAGTCCAACAAAATGCAATTTGGCGCGAACAATATTAATAGACGAATTATTTTTCATATACACTGCTCAAAGTTTCAACTGGTACACCGAACATCAAGCAACGTTTCGGTCATAATTTTTCCTAAACAATTTGACCAACGTCGTTGATCTTTTTTCTGTATTGTAGGTTGATTCGTCGAGAATGTTATTATACAAGTGGGTTTATGAACTACTTAAATTTGTACGAATACCGACCGAATGTAAAAATTAAAATGTACCTTTTTACGAAATTTTGTAACACCCTGTGGGATAAATCAGCAACAACAACAAATTAGAATTTAAGTCAAACACAAATTAGATTTCCTTGTGTGTTAGTCTCGATAAAAGCAATTTGTATTATAGAATATTGTATCGGCACGGTAGCTCAGTCGGCTAAGCGTCTTAGTGGCGAGTGCGCTTGAACCTGTAGTGGGTTCGGTCACCAGCACCGACACTGGCATTGTTAGTGGATAATGGATGTTGTCTGCGTTTTTTCAAATGCGTAACCCCTTCCGGACAGGCTATGAGGGGCTTTCAATTTGGGGGTTGTCTACTATGTGTGGTGTTTGTGTTATGTTTATCTCCCATAATAACAGAGATAATGAAGTGGACCAAAAACGAGAATATTACGAAAAGGTCAAACTCTGCATGATCAGAGATATACAGAAAGAACACAACCTTCGATAAACTATTTAGCCCGGGTGGAGTATCAATTTAGAACTGAACCTGATATAGAAATTGAAGAAAGATTTATTGTTGATGAAGAAATGGAAGTTAATGTATTAGCTTTAGTGCATGTTGACCCTACTATTTGAAAAAGACAAGCTGAATATGAATTACCAGTTTTAATTTTTTTGAAAATGATTATAAACGAAGAATAACTTTCTGTAATTGGTTGCAGTTCCACCAAGAAATAAGCATTTTATCTAGAACATTTTGTTCTTTGATGAATTGAGATTTACAAATCTTGGGTTATTTAATCGGAGCAATGTTCGATATTGGATAATTCAAATTCCTCATATTGTCAGGCAGGGGTGGCTTCAGGAGTAGTTTGGCTTCAATGTTTGGTTAGACGTACTGGGCGATCATGTCATGGGTCCAATAATATTGACGAAATCTTAGTGGACTAAGATATCTAGAATTTCTCCAAAATATAATAATTCCACAAATTATTCAAATTCGCAATACCAGTGTTGAGGAGGTCTATTTCCAACTAATTGGGGCTGGGACATGCAATGCGATTATCGTTAATAATTACCTAAATGAATTGTTTCCAGATCGTTGGATTGGGACACATGGTCCAGTCAGATGGCCTGCAGGGTCTCCTGACTTAACTCCACTTGATTTTGTATCTCGGGGCATTAAAAAAATTAAGTCTACGCGACTGCTCCAACCACAAGGAAAAACCTGAAAGAGAGACTTAGGCACGAAATTGCACAAATAACACCTCAACAACTGCAGAATGTTAGACGTGCAATAATTCAAGCAAAGTCTCGCTATTCTGTGTATTAATCCAAACGGTGAATGGTTTTAACAATTTTATGATGGTTAAATATAATTTAGGTTTTAAACACTTTTGTTATTTTATTTATTTATGGTTATTACGTTTTATTAAAATTATTTCTTGTTTCATTTGTGTTTACTTTTAAAAAATACTTTTATTATTACGAAGAATATCGTTAGGAACTGAATAATGGCCAAAAAATTAAAGATTATGAATAATTATTTCAGATCAATAAGAGAAAATAGCATGGTTCCATTAAACATTTTTCCACAAGACCCATACGGAAATGTAAATGAAAATGAAATTCCGTGTTTTGAGAAAAACCGAAAAATAGTCGTTATTTTATTGTTGAAATACGTTTCATGACATTTTATGTCATGAAACGTCGAGATATAAAAAAAAAATCTGTCTGTCGGTCGGTCTGTCGGTCTGTCTGTCTGTCTGTCTGCCTGTAACTCTTTTCTTTGTCAGCACGTTTTCTCTGGAACGGTATAAGGTACTGACTTGCAATTTTGTACATGTGTGTATTATAACGAGATCTGGAACTGGATTATTTCTTGAACATATCGAACATATCCGGAGAAAGGTTGGGGAGTAAATAGGGGAAAATAAGTAAATCAAGCTGGTAATAGTACAGAAACTTGGGATTTGTTGTATATGGCAGAAACGGTGCATTGGATAAAAAAAGTTCAGATATAAAAAAATGAATATTTTATCAATACGCGTCGCTTGAGACAGCAGCCTTTTATCTCTGACCATTGAATTGTTACAAAAAAATTATGGGTCTTAAATTAACATTTTTTTTTCTGTTCAACGAAAGGTCATACAGATATTTTATTCTAGTCAAAATGTTGCATTTTGTTCATAGAGTTTACAGTTCGATATCTCGCGCATTTTGTAATTGTTTAAACAAAGAAGCTAATTTGTTTATTAAGGATTTGCGACTTTACGGGGCATTTTTTGCCACCCCGGCAATCGATAAATATTGATAAAAACTACAATTTCTTTGTGGTCTTGCCCCTTTTTCCTTTGTTTTTATCAGGAAAAATATCCACTTGAAAAAATGCCAGTGGCGTACCACTTTTTTGGTAAAAATATCAGAGGACATGTCTCGCAGGGACGCCACTGGTAGAGCGATAAAATAACTTTTCTAATTAAAATATGTGGTTTTATATCTTATTAACACATATCAAAATTGAACAAAGAAAAAAACGACGCGTATTGATAAAATCTTCATTTTTTTTATATCTGAACTTTTTCTGTCCGACGCACCGTTTGCAATAACGGTTTTGGCAAACATTTATTGACTTTCGACATTTTTGGCCGTCGTATTGGATCCGCCATTTTGTTTTTCGAAAAAATATTGTCAGATTCGAATTCAACGATTCCAAAAACCCCCGAGTAACAATTTTGGTAAACATTTATTGATTTTTGACATTTTCTGTCCGACGCACCGTTTGCAATAACGGTTTTGGCAAACATTTATTGACTTTCGACATTTTTGGCCGTCGTATTGGATCCGCCATTTTGTTTTTCGAAAAAATATTGTCAGATTCGAATTCAACGATTCCAAAAACCCCCGAGTAACAATTTTGGTAAACATTTATTGATTTTTGACATTTTTGTAATTGTTTAAACAAAGAAGCTAATTTGTTTATTAAGGATTTGCGACTTTACGGGGCATTTTTTGCCACCCCGGCAATCGATAAATATTGATAAAAACTACAATTTCTTTGTGGTCTTGCCCCTTTTTCCTTTGTTTTTATCAGGAAAAATATCCACTTGAAAAAATGCCAGTGGCGTACCACTTTTTTGGTAAAAATATCAGAGGACATGTCTCGCAGGGACGCCACTGGTAGAGCGATAAAATAACTTTTCTAATTAAAATATGTGGTTTTATATCTTATTAACACATATCAAAATTGAACAAAGAAAAAAACGACGCGTATTGATAAAATCTTCATTTTTTTTATATCTGAACTTTTTCTGTCCGACGCACCGTTTTCGTTAAAAAGTCAAAAACATAAAAAAATGAGAATTTTCGCTAAAAACCATTGTTTTTAACAATGAAGCCCGTGTTTTATAATTTTTTTTAATGTCACCATCGTGTTTAGCGTAATTTTTCCTATAAGAATAATCAATAAAGTTACAGTTTTAAATTTCTGACCAAATAAAAGTTACGACGACCGGCCTGGCCTACTAGAGGGGTTAGAACCTTCGGCGTGATGCTGCCTCTGGAGATGTAGTTTCCACAAATACAAAAACTCTAGCTGACAACACTGAAATATCAACAATTGACGCTCGTTTCGTTAACCACGTTAGCATCATCGGGAGATGATTGAAACTGTTTTACTGATCTCCCGATTATGCTAATGTGCTTAGTGAAACTCGTTACGAGTACTGCTATTCGACTGTTGCGTTCAGGTGTTTTGGTGTTTGTGGGAACTAACATATACGGTGAAAGGGGGGGGGGGATAAGTAAACCAAGCTGGTAAGAGTACAGAAACTTGGGATTTGTTGTATACAGTAGAAGCGAAGACCTCGGATTTTATCACATTTTTCAACCCCCACCACCCTCTATTAATAAAGGGTCTGATAAGATTAAACTAAGATATTTTTAATGACAATATAATATACACTGAACTGAACTTGTGGTAGGTACCTTGTGAAACATCTTGAAAATAATTGTTAATAAATTAAACACTGCTTTTAGACGAATCAATCAATATATTATAAATACTCTACATATGTTTCGGCTTATTAGGCCTTTATCAAGAGTATTACATAGTGAATACTGTATTCACTATGTAACACTCTTGATAAAGGCCTAATAAGCCGAAACATATGTAGAGTATTATAATATATTGATTGATTCATCTAAAAGCAGTGTTTAATTTATTAACAATTACAATATAATAAATTCAAAATTGCTATTCCTTGCAAAAGCTTAGTACACTAATTAAGAATGCAGCTTAGGAGCTCATCAATTTCTTTAACAGCTTACTAATGCAAAATAATATGACGGTTACCGAGTATCATAATTTACCTTAATGTTTATAAACGTTACATTTCGAATGGTCCTTTGCCTACAAAGAAAATATACATTACACGAATGTATATATTTACTCCGTGTATTGCTCGGGGATATAATTTCAACTAACAAGGTTCCTTTGTCATGTCATAATAGTTTGTGCATAAAGTATTATACTATAAACATTGTTTTAAATCAAAATTTATTGCGGAGAATTTAGGTAAGCAACAGAAATGTGATGCGACACTAATAAAAAAGGTGCGCCACAAGCATATAGTATAAAAGATATGTCATTAATTTCAGGTTGGAGAGAAGAGCAGGAACACAATAATAATTTTTATTTTATTACAATGTTATACAATGTTATAAAAAAGTGAAAATTACACTATGTGGGGACGGAATGATATTAAAGATCCGACTGTAATAAAGATCGGAATTACCGTATGCACCATTCCTCCTTGACATCTGTAGGCGTATGAAAAATGTATCCGATAGCTTTGCATATTTTAGTTTTTTTTGTAATAAAATATAATAATTCTAACAGATTTTTTTTTCAATCTGCCATTAAAGATATATTTAAAACTTTGGTGCATAAAACAGATATTAGAAATCTCTATAAATATCTTGAATTTTTGCATCTATTTAATTTAAGCAAGATGTATTATAACAGGACAAAATGTTTTAATAATTATCCTAGAAAAGTGTTTTTTGTACTGAAATACGTTTCATAAAACGCTGAACTTAAATATCCAACAAAAAATATCTTCGAGTCTGTATATATCGATAACTTAAAATTTAATTTCTTTAGAACACATGCAAAATACAATGTGGACTATTTCCTACTAAACTTGAGCCACATTCGCCACAAAAGGTGACGCCATAGGCGTGGAACCTATCATGCAGTATTTAAACTGTGTCTTGTTATAACTTTGAAGTAAACTGATACCAAGGTTTTTTATTGATTGATTTGTTGATTAGCCAGCGTATGGTGGGCAGTGCTGCCATTTCCGGGATAGCCAATCTGGACGTTTTTATATCCCGGCGCACAGTGGGACAAAAATCGAAAAAGGTGGTCATAAGCGTATAACTCGACTGAACATTAAAAAATCTCAAAAATCGTTACTCGAGGGTTTTTTGGGTCGCTGAATTCGAATCTGACAATATTTTTTCTGAAAACAAAATGGCGGATCCAATATGGCGGCCAAAAATGTCAAAAGTCGATAAATATTTGCCACAATCGTTACTCGGGGGTTTTCTGGGCCGCTGATTACGAATCTGACAATAACGATTTTGGCAAACATTTATTGACTTTTGACATTTTTGGCCGCCGTATTGGATCCACCATTTTGTTTTTCGAAAAAATATTGTCAGATTCGAATTCGGCGACCCCAAAAACCCCCGAGTAACGATTTTGGCAAATATTTATTGACTTTTGACATTTTTTGCCGCCATATTGGATTCGCCATTTTGTTTTTCGAAAAAAATATTGTCAGATTCGAATTCAGCGACCACAAAAACCCCAGAACAATGATTTTCATCAACATTTATTAAGACAAAATCAATTTTTTTAGTTACGTACATTATCGTTCATATATGCATGTTTATAAACGAATGTAAACAACGGGGTTGCAGGTTGTAGCAGCTATTTACCTCACGAATTCAAAGTTTAGGTGTTATCATACAATTTCCAGTGATAGCCATCGATCGAGTGAAGTCGAGTGGTAAACCTTTTGCTCAAAGTTTACAAAAATTGTCAAATTGTCAAATTTCAAGAACATAGGTTTACTTAATTGTTTATAACTATTTAATGATTAGCAATTAAGAAGTGCCAATTTTTTCTTAAATTCTACATACCTTGCTGAGAAGATTCCATAGCACGACTGATCAATATGCTGTGTTATCTCGAAATGCACACAGTATAACTTTCCTATTCAGAACCACGTGTATTCACGTTAGCGACCTATTCCCTTCGACGATCAACTTCCGAATGGCCCATGGAATGCTGCGCGGCATCTAACGCTTGAAAACCGGGTTTCTTTGTACTTTGGGATTCCTAGAAACGGTAGGGATAGATTGCAGCAGCAACCTAGAACTTTCGATTTTCGGCAAATGGCCAGCTACTTCCGATTTTATCCCACTGTGCGGCGGATTGGATATGGGTATGCTCGTTGCCAGCAGCGAGAGCCACGTGACGCATGTGCTACAAATATAGGACAGGAAGTGTAGGTGTTTGCGAGATGCTTCTTTGTTTCCATGCATCTTTCAATTCTTCTTATGTTTCTTCTGTTTCCGCATCAAGCATTGTGCATTCCCTACCGTCCGGTCGCCCGCTTACGCGTCCAGATATTGTTTCATGCTCCCAGAAACTTGTGATTTTGCTTCAACGACCTGCATTAGTGAGTCCATAGTGTCTGTCTGCCAAGACATACATTAGCTCGCTGTAAGAAGATCCCATTAACCGTTCCACAGGCAAACAGCCATTCACAACGAAAGTGCAAGGAAGAGCCCTGAGTGAACCTTTAAGACGCCCTGCATGCCGCTTTGTCCAGGTAAAGCAAAATAAAATATAAGCTTTGCAAAAGTTAAGGAAGAGATCTAGGAGAACATTTGGGATGCCCTGCATTCAACGATTAATAAACTAATACTACTAATACCTATTATTACTAAAACCAATACTTATCTTTTTCGTCCATCTCTGCTCTGTAAGATTCCCAAACTCCACTTTCCAAGAACAGTTCTTGTTGGAGTTTTATTATTCTTAACTCACAGCACAGCTAGTATGTCTATATTGGTTTTTAATCACATGTCTTTACCAACAACCATCCGCTTGAAATGGTCCCAGGTATAAATATATAGATCGGTCGACGATGGCATAACTAGGCACTCCATTAGGCACGCATTTACTTTATTTGTGGTACTATGAATAAACATCTTACCAGTAACTTTTAATTATTAATTCGGTATGTGCTATGTTCTTCTATTATTACTCTTCACTTTACGCAGAATTTTTTGACCTACCGATGACTTAAATTTTATCTAGTTCTATGGAGTTTAACCGGATCTTTTTGTGTTTTCTGTGGGAGCGTCCCACGGCTCATTCACAAGAATAATCTATTTTTGTTCATCTTTTCCAATTTAACAACTGATGAAACATATTTTTGAGAGCACTTATACAAGAAATTCTCCATAAAAAAATTTCATGATTACGTTTTGATTATATTAATAAAAACACAACACTGAATTTGGAAAAAATATCTGATTTATTAAATATGAAAACACATATCATTTGTTATCAAGTAGGACATATTAATCTCCATCACTATCTACAATGACTACTATTGCTTCATTATTCTTCAATAATTTCATTAATATCCTATCGGGTCTTGGAAAGTGAGACGAATATCTTCCAGATATTAAAGAATAGATAATTGCTGCCATATGCGAGCAGCAGCCAACCATTCTTCTTCCATTAGCACAATTCCATAGTAGTTTCTTTTTCTCCTGAGTATCCAGTACTATTAGGAATGCGAACTCTACAGAATATCTGCAATCCATCGTTACAATATCCCATGATTGTATTTGAGCCTTTAGTACATCACTGTTATCTTTAATATACTGCACATTTGTGAATCTTAATTCATCCATATACTTTTTCGAAACTCAGTCTGATTTTTTTATTACAAACAAGATATAATTATGGAATTATTTTTTCTGGAAAATGACATGCATGAATACTTTCAAAAACACGTTTCATCAGTTATTAAATTGGAAATAAAATAAAACTAGAATTATTTTTTTACCACGGCCTACCGCTTCGGTCGCTTTGGCAAAAAATATGTTATAATAAGACTCTTAAATATAACATAGAAAATTTTTCGTAGTCGTGCTTGCAGAAGATATTCATGTTAAACATCATGATAAACATGTATGTTTTCGACAAACCAATCGCATGAGTCACTGAAGGATTTTTTCTTTCTCAAAACATTAAAAACATTTTTTTCCCCGAGAAATAATAAATAAAGAAGGCTAAAAATGTCCGAGAATTTAACATGTACAAGAAAGTTTCCAGAATTTCGTTGGAATGCCGAGGAAGCTATCCCATGCTGATTCTGTTACGGCCATTATAAACTAGATATAAAAAGTTTTCAATGTAACTCATACTCAATAACAATTTATCGAGCAACTTATTGATTCGCCTTCTGATTAGCACCGCTGGCAAGTCCGCTCGGCCCTAATCAAAGTTCGTCCAATAAAGTTCAATATTATCTTCTATCTGCATAAACAGCTAATGTATTATACGAGTTCTAAATTTTGTAAATTAGATAATTTATTCTGTACAACATAGTTAACTTAAAGGTCTTATTCGAAGCTCTGGGAAACTCGTTATATAGAGTAAGATGATTAGATTTCACTAGCGGTTTCCTCTAAAGTCCTTTTAAAATAAAAGTTTAAAAAGTCTTGGTGAATACTTTGTACCGTCGTTGTTAATAAAACTAAAAAATGTACCAAGTTGTCTTTTTCAATTAGCGCTCGTTAAAATGTATCTATAATCCTTCCTCTAACAATATCTGAGAATGGTTTGGCCCCATTTGTACATGAAGTATTTCCTTCTCAAGTTAGTTATGGAGGTGGGAAAATACTAATTTACATAATTTTATAAAAATATGTGTGGATCTTACGTTATAAAAATTATTTGGAAGAGAAAATATAGGTACATAGTCTAATTCTAAAAAAAATCTAGTCTAATTCACAAGTTCAAAAAAGTGTTACTTAATTCTTGAAATAGCTCCTAAGAATATGAGCGATAACTCATTGGATTCGAAGTGACGTCTGGAAAAATGCACTAAAATGTTTTACAAGCACATAAAAATTGCAAAAGTTATAAAGAAATTAAGATGAAGAAAAAATGGTATTTAGTTTTTCGCTTATAACTCAAAAACTATAAGAGATAACGGAAATAAAAAAAAAGATTCTTAAAGAGGAGGAAATTTCCAATAAGAAAGTCCCGGCTCCCGGACCTCTATCTCCATTATTTATCATTTTAATTTAACGCTGAAAATAGGACTACGCGCGATCGCTGCAGGATGCGAGCGCCGCCTCAAAAGAGAGTACATCACATAAAATATTTTTTTTATACTATTAAATATCAAGTAAAAAATTTGAAAAAATTATGGTGTATTCTTAAAACTTCAAAGAATAAGGTCCCGTTGGAAAAAAATGTTAAAGTTTATTTTTCAACAAGTTAGGCCATTATTAACTAACGAAATATTCGTTGTCATTGGAGACAAACATTTTTTTAGAAAATAATTGGCCTATAAAGTTTTCGCTTTTTATAGACATATCTAACAATATCACGTTATAAAAGTTTTTAAAAATTGTGTATTTTCTTTATTATAATTTTTTGAAGTAAACAAAAAAATTAAAATTAAAGTTGTAAAAATTTTTCTTTCATATTCGTTATCATATCACTGTTTTTGCATTAAAGAAAAGCATTCATTAACGTTAAAATAAACTTCTTTACGCCATTTGTGTATAAATTGTTTTAAACAATTTGACTAGTTTTATATTTAAAAAAAAATACAATTTTGTCTTAATAATATTATAATTTAAATAAAAAATTCTTAAAAACATTATTTTATTGTTCATAATGTTTTTTTTAAATTATCCATCATTTGAATAATTAGTTAAGAAATTATTTATTTCTTAAAAGTAATAATTGGCAATCCTCAATAAAGGGACAAAAAAAAATTGTATCAACGATTTCATTGTTTATTAACTTAACAATTTGTTATAAACAAATTTTGACAATCCTAACAACATAAGTTGAAACGGCCACTTGATTTGCCAACTATAAAACTGATATAAATTTTAAACTATTAGAGATATCAAAATAGATATTCAGGTCGTTTTTATAGAGGATTAATTAATCTTTAAATGACTTGACTTCAAAGTTTGTAACTATTATTAATCAGTTATTATGCGCATCAGTTATTATGTTTATAAAAATTAAAAGTGTTTTCGACGTTTTTGAATCTTTTATGACATTTAGCTTATCAAATAATGCAGATACGGTAATGGACCTTCAAGGCAATTTTATTAAGTGATAAAATATCTAAAAGTTGCAATTGTTTATTAAAAATAAATAGATTTTTTGATCAAATTATGCAATTTTACTCGATTTTTTTCAAATGTTCTCGTTTGTAACTGTTAAATAATCATACATCAGCTATATTTTTATTCATTTCATTAACAATTAATTTAAATTACATTATTTGTTCAATAAACATTCACTTAACAAAATTGCCTTGAAGGTTCATTACCGTATCAGAATTATTTGATAAGCTAGATGTCATGAAATATTCAAAAACGTCGAAAACACATATAATTTTTATAAACAAATGCGCATAATAATTGATTAATAATAGTTACAAATTTGGAAGTCAACTCATTTAAAGATTAATTACTCCTCTATAAAAATGATCTGAATGTCTAATAGTTTAAAAGTTATATCGGTTTTTTTAGTTGACAAATCAAGTGACCATTTCAACTTCTGTATTGTGTAATATTGAGAAAAACGCTCTAAAAAATACTCAATTTTTTTTTTCAATATGTTGTTGCATATGGCCGTTTTTGTAATTTTTTTAAGATTTAGAAGAAAAAATAAGATTGTTAGAATTTGTTTATAACAAATTGCTAAATTAATAAACAATGAAATTGTGGATAAATTTATTTTTTTATTACTTTATTGAGATTTGCCAATTATGATTTTTAAGAAAGAAATAATTTCTTAATTATTTATTTATTTATTTTATTTTAACGCCTTATTTTTATTAACGTCCTGGCGGAGAAATTATTCAGATGATGGATAATTAAAGAAACCATTATAAACAATAAGATAATGGTTTTAAGAAACATTTTTTTAAAATCTAATATTTTCAAGACAACAAAATTGTAAAAAAGAAAATTTAAATATAAAAATAGTAAATTTGTTTATGAACAATTTATAAATAAATGGCGTAAATTTTTTTTACGTTAATGTGCGCCTTTCTATAATGCAAAAACAGTAATATGATGTCGAATATGAAAAATATTTTCTTTACAACTTTGCTTTTTCAATTTTTTGTTTACTTTAAAACATTATAATAAACAATTTTTAAAAACTTTTATAACGTAATCTTGTTAAGTATATATATAAGAGCTCCAAGAAGCAAAAATTTTATAGGCCAATTATTTAAAAAAAATGTTGTCTCCAATTACAACGGAGTTCCCATAAAATTCTGTTAGTTAACAATATTCTAACTCGTTGAAAAATAAACTTTAACTTTTTTTTTTCAACGGGACCTTATTCTTTGAAGTGTTAAGATTACACCATAATTTTTTCAAATTTTTTGATTGATATTTAATAGTATAAAAAAATTATTTCATGTGTTGTACTCTCTTTTGAGACGGCGCGCATCCTGCAGCAGTCGCGCGGAGTCCTATTTTGAGCGTTAAATTAAAATTATAAATAATGGAGATACCTAGAATTCCGGAAGTACAGACTTTTTTATTGAATATTTCCTTCTCTTTAAGAATATTTTTTCCGATTTCCATTATCGCTTATAGTTCAGGAATATTACGTTTTTATTCCGACAAAATTCATAAAGATTTTAAAATTGGTGGGTATGTTGGGAATAGCATAAGGATTACTAAACCAAAAAGTTCCTATCCCTAAATAGTGTGCTTCATCCCCCAGGACGTCCCTTCTACCCCCATTTTGAGTTTTTCTAGATTATCTCGGCAACGGTGTAATTTTCGACAAAAATACCTATATACAAAATTGTTCCTTGGAAAATTCTCTATCAAAAAGGTTTTTACCACTTTTTTCCTAAAATTAATAATAACGTGGTAAATATGGCGCAAACATAAGGGTTGGTTCCGACTAGCAATCTCTACAGTACGATCTACCTTAAAGTTTAACGTTTAATGCTTAAAATAGCAGTAGACACTAAAATTTATTTACAATTTTAATAAATATACAACTTCCACCCCCTCACCTCTATAAAAAGACCGTGTTGTACTTATTTCCACACCACCCTAGAGGTAAAGTACTTGGCGCGTTTTTTTTTAAGTGGTATCCCCTGTAGGCCTAATCCATTAATTATCAAATGTTAATTATAAATCTTGGTCGTCTTCCACAGATTCAACATTCAAGCATGATTGTCCATGGCAATGATGATAACACATTGTAGAGCAACGCAAGCCTTCTCTTCTGCAACTACACCTGTATTCGCACCCTAATTTACATGAACATGAAATAAGCGTTAAAACAGATTCGGGAGCTGGTTCTTTTATAGTCATTATTGGGATTAATATACCGCCAACTTTTTTCCACCCCCAATCGGTAGCTTTGAGCGTCACGTTTTTCCATGTTTGAATTTGGTGAAAAACTCGATAACAGTGTTGCCGAGCGGCAGCAGAAGTTGGTGGAAGTTTTGACAACATAACAGTGTTGCTGGCTTTACCAACTAGTCTGTTAAAAGACATAAATCTGTATTCATCTAGACTTTTTTCTGCCGAGTTACAATTGTATAAAGCTAAAATAAATCGCTCTCCCATGTTTGCAATTTCTTCATCAGTAGCTTCCTCATTGTTGAAAGTTTGTACAATATGTTGTAAATCACTTCTTTTATTAAATACATTGATTGCATTCACTTTACCTTTGGAAAAAAACTCCGAGGTTGTGTCACAACCGCTGATGGCATGTACAAATAAAATGGCGGATTTGCAATTTTTTAAGAAAGTTGCAGATTGTAAATCTTGCGAACTGTAGATCCTTTTACAGGTATTACCCTGTTTTTCTTTTAAAAATTTAATGTCTTTGTCAGAGGGAGAAAGTGCAATAAGAAGGACTAGCAGGTCAATATCTTGCCCTACGACAACAGCTGTATCGCAATTCTTACATTTTTCTATAACAGTTTGTATTATTAATAAATCGGCGTCATCCGCAGCAACGAACACATCTATACCTTCAGTTCTAAACCTTTTCACTAGCTCTGTAATTAAACGTTCTTTGTTAAGCAAATTACTTAGGAACTTCTGCTGAGTTTCAGAAACGACAGTATTTTCGTCGACCTATGGAAGTGCGGAATGATGTGCTGCATAGTAACACCGAACATTTCGGTGATGGTAAATAGATAACGAATTATATGACTTGCGCTAATTACGGCCCTGATTTACCAACGTACTATTCGTTTGAGGAGAAATGGTCTAAAACCTTTTTTGTAGAGAATTTCCTGTAGAACACTTTTGTACATAGGTATTTTTGTCGTAAAATGCACCGTTTCATGGATAATTTTAAAAAAGCGAAAATTGGGGTGAATACTATGTCGTAGGGGATGAAGCACACAATTTAGGGGTGGGAAATTTTCTGTTTATTACTACATATGCTGTCCTGATTATTTCCGCCAATTTTCAAAACTTTATGAATTTTGTCGGATATATCGCAATTTGGACCGTAATATTACTGAATTATTATAGTTTTTGACTTATAAGCGAAAAAATAAATGTCATTTTTTCTTCATCTTAATTTGTTTATAAGTTTGGCAATGTTTTATGTGCATTTTTCTAGACGTTATTCCAAATCCAATGAGCTATCGCTCATATTTTTAGGAGCTATTTCAATAATGAACACATTTTTGAACTTGTATTAGACTAACATAAATTTATACAAGGCTCTTCATTTATGTTGACAAGTGTAGTGCACTTAATATCTGTTCGTGCTCTCGTTTAAGTAAATAAAATGAAATAGCCGCAAGGTAAATATTTGTTACCGAACTAAACATTGACAAATAGTTGAGAGCTTAAATTGTTACTATTTGGTGGGGCAGTGTTTGATACGTGGACATGAAAATCGAATATGTCCAAATAAAGGAAACGCTTTTAGCTCACGTATGTTAGTGTGTATGTGTAGAGTTGAGGCATTTGGTATGCATTGCTGGCTCCGTACGTACCTCTATGATAGATGGATAACTCACTGACAGGTGTCGAAAAGAAGTGAAGTTTCCACATAAAATACAAGTGCGAATTTGATTTATCGCACTTCGTAAAATTGTTTTGGCAGATTTGTAGGTGGATGATTGTTTTCAAACGAAAAAATGATAAAAGTTTTTCTGTGTTCTTCAATTTGTCAAGCTGTGTCGCTTTATAATGTTTTAAAATATTCACTCTATGCAGTTTCAAATGAAAAATCCATACAAAGCTGTTTTTAATGAGTTTTTTAATGGCTTTATAGGACATATAGATGAAATTGGAACCTTATTTTATACTTTTGAAATATGATACG
The DNA here is from genome assembly GCA_963583905.1 of Stenurella melanura. Classification (NCBI taxonomy): domain Eukaryota; kingdom Metazoa; phylum Arthropoda; class Insecta; order Coleoptera; family Cerambycidae; genus Stenurella; species Stenurella melanura. The sequence goes on from OY757309.1 coordinate 158,525,866, forward strand.
TCTCGTTTCGACTAGGGTACGAATTGTATTTAGATATTAACTTTTAGATAAAAATTGAGAAACAACGATATACAGAATGTTTCAGGTTTGCGGTTATTAATTTCTACATTAGGGTGGAACGAAAAATTCTTTCTTTTTAAATTGTTTTGCCATAGGTGTCAAAATGTGCATTTGGATAAATAAAATTTATTCTCAAAAGCTAATCGAAAGCCCCTTCAAGTTAATTTACTCTATTCTAATATCTTCTGGTTCCTCATCGTCTTTGAAAATTGCGTAGCTCATGGAAATTATGCGACAAATAACACGCCCGAATAGAATCACAGTCCAGGCGACAGGCGTCTATGACTGGGGTGTGAAGGTAATAAGTTCCAGCCTACTTTCATTTGTTTGAGTACTTCTACAAAGTATTGGTTTTATTTGTGTGTTTTTTGTGAGTTTTACGTGTTTCGTGATTTTACGTCGATTGTTCATTAAGTGTTACAATATTTAAGTTATTATGGTAACTATAATTCAACGCTGTTGCAAGATATTTGGTCAATCTAACATATTGAGTTACCGTGTGTTACCTACTTTTAACGACGTTATTTTTCGTTATGTATTTGTTTAGAATGATACAAGCCATAAATGTGCTGGGAGAGGTCTAGGTGTTTCTGAAAAACGTTATATCGAAAATTGAAGAGATTTGGCAAAGTACATCAATACCTACCGTTTTTCGAAATCGCATCAGGGATAAACTTAAAAAATTTCATAACCATTATAAGCAAATTCAGAAGAATTTACAGTCTAGAGAAAATACTGCGGCCACGGTAACCAAGAAAATGAAAATGACAGAAAAAAGGAAAGCAGTGCCAGTATCCAGGGTATTAAAAAACATGCTATCATGTAGAAATTCCACCATTATTAAAGAAACAAACCACTGTCATTCGGCTTTACTAGCGGCATGAAATTAATGAAGATAAGGAAGATGGTGTCCAACGTGTCTTTATGGCAAGAAACGTTAAAACAACAGCAATACGAGAATTTAGTATATCTAAAATAAATTTTGAGGCCAAATGTTACACGGAATGAATTTTTGGGAATGACGTAAATGTTACTGAGCCGCCAGTGACTGCTAATATGGAAATGTTACCAAAGCGTTAGAGATAAATTTTCACACTACTTGCAATACCGAACCTATTGAACGATTCGTGCGTCTCATTCAAACCCGTATAAAATCAAGAAAAATATTGCCCATCATTTAAAACGATATCATAGTTCTTTGAAAATGGATAATAACTGAAATATAACACATATTGTGTTTCTCCATGTCTATTTGGATGTTTTTTGTTTAATGACATGTGTGATGATATTTGATGATCATTCATTGTTGAATATAGAGAAAAAAATAATAAATACGACCCGATCAAATAACTTTTGAAAGAAATTGCTTAGAAGTGCATATTTTGATTGCCTTGAGGAACCTGAAGTGTGGATAATATCATTTATCCACAATCACATTATAATTGGAGTTTTATTCGCACTTATGAAGCATATAATGTACCACTTTATCCACCAGTGGAATAATGAAATTACTTTATTCCACTAGTGAAATAATGAAAAATGCAATTTTAAATCAATTAAATTTTATTTAATTTTTATTAATATTAACATTTACATTATAAGACATTTCCTTATTTGTTTTATCATATTTCACTTCGTTTCCATTAATAGCAAACTTGTAGTTGGGAACGGTTTCAGAATGCATAGTGTTTGTTGAAGTTTTTGATACATTTGTAGAAACAATGGATGTCTCCTCTTGTAAGGAACGACTAGTACCAGAAGTACCTTGGAGTTTCCTTGCAACATCAAGCTTATTGGATATAGAATCCTCGATATAACTTTCTGTTATAGCGTAACTTCTCCACCCACTATGTCGTTTAATTGCTGCGAGGTCAGCACCTTTATTAGCCAGTAAAGTTGTTGAGATGTGCCTCATGCAATGGTCGCTATAAGCTTCTGCGTTTGCCAGATTCAAAAATGAAGGAACTTTCGACAAAGTGTTGTGAAGTACATTTTTGATTAGTGTATCGTAAAAAGAATCTGTCATTGGATAACTTCTTCGGTCGTATGGACATGTATTTTCTACACGTCTCCACATTATTGATAGAGAATCCTTCTTCCATAATTGTGAATTTTCGTGAGACGCCGGTCTTGGTATCTTGTATAGAAACAAGCAGATATGTGCCCCGGTCTTCTATATCATTTATTTTCAAATTCGTCAATTCACAGCAAGGACAGGCACCAGACACCATCATTATTAGTGCAACCCAAAATATTTCAAACATAATTATCTACAATGTCCAAAGGTTAAGAGATATTACCTTAATCATCAAATATTCTTTATCGCAAGCCCTTGTCAAAAATTCTTCCACGTGTGCTCTTTATAATACCGTAGCTTTCTTCGCTTTGTACCCTCTCGACTCACTCTTCAGATAGCTTACAATATTTTCCAATATCTTTGTTTTTATAGACCTTTATAGCGGCCTTCAGCATCTAATACTTCGACCACATGGATGAAATTGCAGGCTGCTTTAAATTTAAGAAATACGATAGCAGAATGGGGACGGTAGTTCAGTGGTTTAGCGCATCTAGCTTGCATACTGGCATACCTAACGAAGCCGGTTCAATTCCTGCTCACCGCAAAATAATTTTAATTATAAAATTATCCCCAAGATGTGGTTCGGACTTCACTATAAACTGTAGGGCCCCGTTTCTCTTTATCTAACACAAAACCATTCTGGATTTTTAAGGAGTTACCTCGGTGACTTGAGAAGCGGTTAAGAAAACAAACATTTTTAGAACTTCCTCATTTATTGTCATTACCCCCCGTTTTTCTTTCCATTCATTAAATTCAGAAAATGGTTTTTCATAATGTTCCCTGGACTTCGCAGGCAATAATTGGAGAGTTGCTTCTTCAGCTTCTCGAAGGATTCTCTCAGGAACAAAATCTCTCTCGCATTTTTTACCAACCTCACAAATTTTTACAAATGGAATCGTTAAACAATCAAAAGTATTCAGCACCTTCCAAATTTTTTAAAATTAATTTCAATAATTTTTGACGTTAATGCCGCTGACAGAGCGAAATTTCGAATCATTTTTTGATGAAATCTTATTCTAAATGACCGTGATTGTGGATAAAACGTTGTATAGCATTCGTGTCTTAGTCGCGTTTTATCCACTCAAGAAAATTAAACTCTCGAACTTCGTTCTCGAGTTTAAACTTTTTTGCGTGGTGGATAGAACGCTATCTGAAACACTTATACAATGAATAACTATTAATAATATGGTATAGTGATTTGTGGTACATCAATACACTTTTTGGCGACTATGACATTACCAATATTCAAAGGATAGAAAAATAACTAAGAAAAAAATATGGTATAAAGTTTTTTCTAAAATTTTGAACCCATTGAGGAACCTGAAAATAACAGAGTACCGTTTAATTTTTGCAGTTATTAATAATAACCAAATGCACCTTTTGATAATTATGTGGTAATAATTCTCGGATAAAAATTAAAAATCTCATTTTTCGTTCTACCCTATTGTGCATAAAAAAATACGAAGAAGGCTCATATAAACATGGGTCGGGAAATTCCTCCTAAGGGTGCTGCGGGCCTCCGAAGGGAGCACCTCAAAGTGAAATTGTATTTATTATTCTCTTAATTAAACTAAGGAAAACTAACAAATTATTACTATATTAATGGATTCAATAGGTTCTAAATTTTAACAAATTATTAAATGTTCAAAATGGGCGCCATTCACATCCACACAAAATTCTTTTTACACAAGAAGACAGGAAAAACCTTTGTTGAGCTGCTTTTGGATATTTTCATAGGTTTATTTCTAAAAAAAAAAAAAATCGAGGGCTTTAACGAAATTGCAAATTATTGTAATAGGACTATAAGTAATAAGTAGTTATCTCTATCCCTTTCTTAAAAATTGGTGGCACTATATATAATCATTAATTATGAAAATAACATCAAGTAGCAGTCGAAAACATAAACACAACCTCTAATAATGAAGGTTTGAATATCATCAGACTGTTAATGAATTTAGGTTTCAATTTTAGTAAAGCCGGTTTATTTTAAATTTTTTTCAATATAGAACGGTAGTTAGGGAACATGTAACTAGTACCATAAGGTATAACTTGTTCAACCTTATCCACAAAAAATTATTTATCTAAGGATACATCAGCCCGTCTGTCGAATCTAAACGACAGCATTAAGATGGGAGTTGCGCTGAAAACACGATCATTTTATACAAGTTTTACACTCCGACTCTATGATAGTGGAGACGGGCAGTTTAAGTACTCTTACACAAGTAGTTAAAACATTTGTACCTGGTTCTAGTTGAATGTTCGCTGACTGCCGGTCTAATTGTAATTCATTTAGGTATTTTCTGCATTGAAAACTTTAAAATTTATTTTATTAACATGTATTAATATAACATTTCCTCACCTATGCAATGCACTGTGTATATTTTCTGAACTAATTTAAGCAGTTTCCTGTGTCAAGTGATGTCAGAACTGATTTCCAGTTCCATTAAATTAATAGTTTGAATCATAATTTTGCGCTGTTTCTAGAGTGCTTGAAGATAAATGTAAATTTACCAACTTTTGGTTTTGATTGTGATTAAATCAGAAAAGCACTATTTTTAGAAAATGAATAGAGTACAGCCATGCATATTCATTGCAAGTTCTACCTACTTCCTTGGTACGTATTTATGTAAAATATCAGTTTATTTTAGTTTGTGTTCTACTTTCAGTTGGTTCATGGAATAAAGGAAGTTGTGTCGTTAAAACCACATCATATATTTTAACCAAATGCCATACGAAAACTAAGTTGAAAACTCAGAAACAGGTAATACGTTTCACTTTAAGCTCTGACTGAAATTGAACGATGTTAGAATAGATTCTGTAAGGGATTTTCATTGTTCTACTCCTGAACTAACTTTTCTCAGTTAATTATGATTAGATACTAAGTTATATATTGTCTTAAAATATTTGTATGTAGTTATACAGGGTGTCTGCCGTATTGGTAAAAATATTTTGCTGGATGATATTACAGGTAATGTTCTTGGCGTTGATAGTACAACTATAACGGGAAGAAGAAAGAGGAGTAGGTATTGAATTTGCTTGTCTTGTCATAAATACGGGTTTTACAGTGTTGCCAATTAAGAAAATAAAGCAGTTTCAGTTTTACCTTGTCTAATCAGCTTTAAATTGAACATACTAACTGAAATTTATTACTAATTTACTTTATAACCATTTTAGCACTTAAATTAAATTAAGTTTTTGTTTCTCATAATGCAAACTTGCTTAACCAATGTCGGTAATTAAATTAATAATTGTTAATTACTTTCATTAACACCTTATTATTCGTCATACTCAGTTATGTTAATTTTGTCTACAAACCTTAAAAACTAGAGAAGTCGAACACATTAACAACAATTTATGATTGGTAAGCGGGGGTATAGCCTACAATTAAATAACGTAAGGCCGAAAAATACATGAAATATCTCAATGAGCTGCCGACGCCGACAGTAGCTGCATTCTTTATGATAAACAACTAGCAAAGCTCATATAGATCGAGAGGCACTTATCTCGCGTTTTTGTACGTGTTTTATTACTTCTTATTATTATTAATGTAAAGAATCCAATAAAAAGGGAGATGCAGATCGTAAAAAATTTAAACTTGTAAATATCGCATTATTAGAAAATATGTAGGTAATTTAAGAGAAACCGTTGGGAGTAAAGCTGATATTTTATAGGATTGTTTTATTTATTTTGGGCCAATGTAACATGCAAAATATTTGTAAGTTTAAACAGGAAATGGATATCTAATATGGTTCATATATTAGTTAAATATTTAACATTCTTTTCCCGTTCTTAAATGTGCGAAAGGTAAATTCTATAGATGAGCTGAACATCCATTTGCATAAGCAAACATTTAAGCACTTTTATATTTATTTTTATATTTGTTTAAACAAAAGTCTGGCGCCAATAAATAATTATAAAAACATGATTTCAAAACTAGTTTGCATTGAGGTTGAAATATGTTAATGTATTTGAACGCCTATAGTAGAAATTTAGCGATATCTCTTGCACATCAACACGTTAATAACCATTTTATGTTTTCTATTTCAAGTAAGTATAATCCATAAAAGGACAAAAATGCCTTTGGCAAATGGCAGCATTTTTGGGAAACGTTTCTCTCTGACAAATTACATCAACAATTATTAATTATGGAAATATATTACAATCATTAACGAGATGAAATTCATTTCAACTTAGCTATTTTACACTTTCAATTTTACACCTACGTATTGAAAATAAGGACATCGAGTCTGTTGTTTGTCGTAAATAATAATCATAAGGTGTAACCAACACAAAGAGTTATGAAGATACTTATTATATAGGTAACTACATAATTTCTTAAGAATCCCGCAACTTAAACTGATTATTTAACACTGCTCTGATAGACGACAGCACTGATTAGAACGCAATTTTCTTCAGCAACGCTTGATTTAGGAAAGCTGTAAGAAACCTTTATTTAATCCCGTTATGTAATGTCTAAATGCATTTTTGACGTTACGAAACGTCATAAAATGCAAATAAAAACTTCCCGTCATCAGCATTTCTAATAAAACTTTCAAAATTTTCTTTTGTTAAAATATTAGATTTATTAGCGTGATAACCTGCATATATTTTCTTCAAAAATGCTATTAATATGATACATTTTTTATGTCAGTGTTTCTTTTTACATTTAATTCTGCCTTTAGTATTGAGTTGGTGGTTCATATTGTAGATGTTGTATAATTTTTCATCGTTTCGAAGTACGCTAAGAGAATATTTTCAAAAACATCTCTTTGTTCCTTTTTGTTGACACCAATTTTAAGTTTCGTGCCTATGTACTTCTTCATATGTGCTTTTACTTTACAAGGTATTATTGAATTTACTGCTAAACTACCCAATTATATTATGCCAGATGGAATATTCACATCTGAATCAACCATTCTTGACTTAATTTGCTTCAAAAAATTTAGTAGAATAACAACTGAAGTTTGTTTACACAAATGTCAACCCATAGTAATGCTCAGATAAAACGGTAAGCACAAAATTTAGTTGTACGATTGCAAGCGTAGCTATCTTTGGAACCTTAACATAGAATTCAGAATAAATTGCAATTTATTTTCTACTTTAGAGCGGGATTAGATAAAATTTTGTACTTAACACGTAATTTGCAAAACTCGCTCGCTTCGCTCGCTCGTTTTAAGTAAAACTAGTCTTTTCATAACTGGTTACGTAAGTAACTATTTCAGGACTGTTCCTCATACTAAAACAATTTGAAACAGTAAGAAAAAAAATTGATTAATACAGAAATTGTTTTAAGTTCTTCCAGAAGCCGCCCCGGATGCTCTAGTGATACATTTAAAAAACACCTTCTAGAAACAATTTTTCATCCTAAACAAACAATATCAATTTGAAACATTCCTAGATTTGACATTGTCTCTGGACCCTTCCTGGAGCCATCTTTGTTGCACTCATTTCACTAATATTCACTAATGTTCTACCTTAAACCTCCCAACAAGAAGAAAATAATATAGAACTGTACGTGCCTTAGGCACATATATGTGCCTTAGGCAAGAGTAGGTGGTAAGCACGAAAAGGATGCCCACCAAAATGATTTGTATTGATGGGGACTATATTTTTAACAACTGGTATATGCAAACTGATTTCTAATTTTTTGAGTTAACCCCTAATTAGTTTCCTAGTTTTGATTTTAAATAAAATCAAATGAGTTTCAAAGTAGTTTATGTGTATTTTTCTATGGTAGATTTGATCTAAAGTATTTCTGTATAATACTAAACTATTCAGTATACGTTACATTACATTGTTATATCTATCTCTTGTAGATTTTATTTGGATTTTGGGTATTTCAAGAACAGATATCTAACTCTTCTGCTAAAAATCAGCCTTTTCTCTTTGGTAAACGTCGATCATTACCCATAAGTGGATCTTAATCGACTGACCTGACGAGAACAGCTTTTTCTAAGTTTCGTTATTTCGCAACTAACCACACATTTTTCATTTGCATGATATGTGGCTTGAGTTGCTAAGCTTAACTGTTCTGAAGAATATTCGAGTAGTGGTTGCACTTTTCTCTTCTCGACCTTTCTCCACTATTATTAAAACTTACATTAGATTCACATAAAGGCTGTTTAGTCAAGTAAAGTATATTTTTTTAAACAAAGATACATTAAATTAGGTCCTCCAGTGCTTAAGCAAATTATACAAGAAGAGTTTAATAATTTGGAGAAGTTTATCATTTTCTCCTAATAACTCGTAATAATTTTCTTCTCTGTGTTCGACATATCAATCATCTTGTCGATTGCCGTTACAGATGTTCCATCACCCAATAACTTCTCATCAAATAGTGAACTTCTCTTAGGGAAATTACCACATCTGCAATGAAATTAAAAAAATATAAGAAAAGACCAAGTTGGTAAATTTTCATTATATGTTTGAAAGTACAGATATTCCTGTAAGATACTACACAAATTTCGGTGAAACTTTTTCAAATTTCTTTTAAAAGTCAAATATAAGTTCACAAATGCAGGCTTACGCTAAATAAATCGGTAATATGATTCTATATAGAGTATACATACCTCACGGCATTTTTCGATAGCTGGAGATAGGTATTAACAGCACACAACAATAGTTTCAAATTCTCGAATGTGTAGTTAACAATTTGCTTGGACTAGTATCGTTGGTAAATTTCCTACCGTGGACAAACCTAAATAATCTATAGGGTCACAAATTTGAACACGTACGGTATAAACATTCTCTTAGTTTATGATGTCCTGGTTATTAGGGTGGTCCAAAAAATAATAATTTGGATTTTTATTTCTCCACAGGGCTTCTTTTGTTCCATAGCACCTCAAACACCCCTCTACAAAATTTTAGAGAGATCTAATAATATTTAGGAGTAGCTATGATTTGACGCTTTTTTGGGTATAAAGATAAACCAGGCATTTTTTTGTAGACAGTATTAAAAATTCAAATTAACATTAACATTGAAGTAAAAATCAAATAAAAAACAATGTTGCATTTAAATTAAAGTTAATGTAATAGTTATCAATTAATATTCTACCCTTCCCTATCATTTTCAGGACGTTAGACTTAGAGGCCACTAGGTATTTCCTTTTGTAAAGATCGACGACATGGATAAGATCTACTTTATTTACGCCATCGACACTATCAGGCAAAAATTTATCATCCCAGTGTAAAACAAGAGAATTTGAAGAAGCAAATGACGCCTTGTCGGATTCCACAACTGATTCACAAACCTGATTTCTTTTACGATGGATTGTGCTTCGCGATAAAGAAATTTCTGCTACTGGTGTTCCCAATGCTTGTGCCACAGATCCAACTAAGAACATCGCCTGCCGATCAGATACGTTAACTCGAACCAAAGTTGGCACAACATCTTCTGCTGATAATTGAGAGATCTTTTCAGGGTTCTTCTTTCTAGTAGTCAAGATAGAAGAAAGTATTTCGAATTCATCGTTTGAAGATGAAGATTCGAAACTGCTGGAACTCGAATAGCTCGTAGCAAAGATTCTCGACTAGCGTAAGAAATAGGACATAATTCAGTTTTACTGATTACCTAATTTCAGCCTCTGTTTCTCGCTTTAGTTTTCAAGGTCCTTTCTGACAAAGATTCATATCTACGCCAGCCATACTGCAGCTCAGAGTATCTTCTCGCTACATGGTGAGAGAAATTTTATCGTCTTCAATTTTCATTATTTTTAACGCATCTTTTGCAGCTATGTCAAAAAGTTCCAGATGGTCAAATTTGAAAAGGTCCTCATTCATACGACATGATTCTAGTTTTTCTATTTTTTTTTTCAAACGAGTGTATCTTTCTAAAAGTCTGTTTAGTTTTCGTTCCGCTGAATCAACTTTTTGCTTTGGAATTCTCGCGTTTTCCCAAATTGGTAAAACAGATTTTACGGTGTTTTTAATACTCTGTTTAACTGATTGGTTTTCTTCTAAATGATGAAAGTGAAATCTTTTCAGTACATCGCCATTGGAAGGAAGTCTCGTGTGCGAAATAGAATGTGTTGGTTTTCCGATTAACCATACTCCTGCGGATGCCCCTGTAGACACGCAACTACTAGTAGATGCCATATTTCACTGGAGATACACAAAATTTGTAAAAGTAGGTGTGAATTGTCGCTCGCAAATGCCTAGGCGCTTTGTCTACTAGTTACTCACAAACTAAAACAAAATATGCATGCGAGCGAGGAATGCGAAAAGGCGGGCTGCGGGGAATCGCAGGCAATCCGAAACTCACTAGCTATATAGCAACAGGACAAACCGTGCGCGCTAATATTGTGAAAATTAAATACCAATGTACGTCGTACTTCGTGACTTAGAAAAATAATTTTACTTGCAAATCCTAGCGACCTCTAAACGTGGTCGAAAAGGGCTCATTTTTGGTACATATGCTTTTTTTGGATAAACGAACAAGCTGAGCCCTGTGGAGCAAGGAAAAATAAGCAAAAAAAATTTTCGTATAAACTTGGACCACCCTACTGGTTATTAAGGTATTGGTGTATAAAATTAATTGTGAGTGTTGGAGATATTTCATTCTTGTAATACTTTCTTCCTAATATTGACAAATTATTGATCACTATGGGACGGTAGCTCAGTGGGTTTGCGCACTTGGCTTGTAAACTGGCGTGCGTAGCGAAGCGGGTTCAAACCCTGCTCAATGCCAAATAATTCCCATGAAGTGGTTCGGACTCCACTATATACTGTAGGACCTCGCTTTTCTTTACCTAACACAAGACCATCATGGATTTTTAAGGAGTTACCTCGACGACTTGAGAAACGGTTAAGAAAACATTCAAAACAAGAGATTTAATATGTTACCAAGGAACTGCTGGGACAAGCCTTTATTACGACAGTACAACACATATAATAGACAGCCGCGATAGATTACGAGACGTTGTCATACGTGCCATGCTGCAATGAGAGATCCACCAAATAATACGTGGACTTATAATCCGTCTGCCACGACATTTGCAATGAGAAAGTGCTAAAAAAAACTCCACACAAACCTTATGGAAATTGGGTTTCGGCGGAATCGTTTGAATTTTTGGGATATTGTAGTTTTTGTCATTCTGAATAAAAGTCTCCATGGCCACGAAGCTCCATATTCAGTATTTTGGCTCCTATGGAGCACCAAGGCTTCATAGCTCCATCACAAGTTACTACTTTGAATAGTTTTATAACACTTTTATAACGCATATTTTGATTATTGAAATTCCTAACTTTATGCTTTTGAGGTTGCTGAATCCAAATCTAATGTCAACTAGGTGATATTGACAGTTGGCTGCTGTCAATCATCTGTCAATTAGCAAGGAACTATAAAAAAATAGAAATCAATGTGATAAGTCTGCCTGTGGTAAAAAAGAGATGATTTTACAAATTATGTATAACATTTGAGTTAGCAACGGATTCTTATAGGAAATATTCCGCTGAACAAGATTTTCTTATGAAAAATTTTCCTAAACCGCGAGCTTCATGGTCAAATAATTGTTTAAACATTTTTTTTTTTCGTTTTTATTTAATAAAACAAAAACAGTTTGACGGATCCGAAAAAATCTTGACTAAGTCGAAAGATATTTTCAATACGCGTCGTTTGGCGTCAGGCATAACTCATTTTGTCAACCTATTCATTTGTTATAGCCAAAATAAATTTCTTAATTAACAAATTGATTATTCCGAAACTAACGAGGTCAGGATATTGTTTTTTTTTTCAAAATATATGCCTTTTATACCAAAGAATATACCATATTTTTTTGGCCCCATATCTTGAATACTTTTTGATTGTTTAAACAATTGGCATAATTTGTTAATTTGCAAATAACTTTTTTTTTCTAAAATTTGATCGACTTCAAACCAACTTTAAACGATAAATATTGATCTCGGGAAGTCTGCACGAATGCAACTTTTTGTATTTGTTTATTTAAAGTTTAAATTAATTTTGCAAATTACCAAATGGAATATCTCGTCTCTGGGTAAGCGTATCGAAATGGGGTTTTGTGCATATGAAAGTGCTTGCAAAAAGGAACATTTTGAGATCAGAAAGACCTTGATCGGATAACCGGAACTGGAAGTAAAAGTGACGTAACAAGTTTTTCCATCAACCATAAAAAGTTCTACAAAAAATAGTCAATCCCTGAAGAGTTATTCGCGTTTTTGACCCTTAAAAAATCTCTCCCGCAACGTGAAAATAGTAAGTTTTGACGCGCATTGAGGTGGCGGGATCGATCCTCGTTGTGGGCAAATTTTTGTTATCAAATTCACTTTTTTTTCGTGCAATAAAATATTTCCTATGATAACATAATTTTTAAATTGTAAAAAACGCTATAAATAATTATTATACTCCTCGCAAATACAAAACGAAGAGTACATTGCGTTCGATCGGCACATTTCTAAAACCGGTGATATTGCTCGTAGAGAAAAAAATTTCATATCACTTTGTTGATGATCGAATTCTGAACGACTTTCAAAATGTCCGTCCGTCTGTTCGTCTGTCTGTCTGTGTCTGTGTGTCTGTCTGTCCATCCATCTGTTTGTCCGTCCGTCACGTTTCTTGTAAGCACGATAACTAACTAAGAACGAAAAGTCCGATAGTACTGAAATTTAGACAGCAAGTAAGTGTGAGCTAGAGGAAGAACCCTATTGTCTTTTAACAAAATCGAAAAATAAATAAAAAGTTATACATTTTTGAAATTAAAAAAAATTATTTTGTAGTTAAACAAAAAAAAAAGGTTGAAAATAACATCATTTACAAAAAATTGCGAAGAGTATTCTATAGAATGTGCAACAATTATACAACAAGTATAGTAAATCGGCGAAGAGTATAATGGTTAGCTTGTTTATTCTTGAGAACTTCATTAAATCCGTAACTCTCGAGCTGATGCTGTGCACCTGCTTTGTATGCTTTACATTTCTTATAGTCGAAATCATGGAACGGTGGAATACTTTAATAGTTATTAGCGTTAATAGTTATTAATTATAAATATTTGTAATTAAAACAATAAAATAATAATGCCATTAAAATAGTTAAATCTTTTGATTATTTCTCATTTACAAATAACAAAGTGTGTGTTTTTTTCATGAGACGTTAACTTTTTTTCATTATAAGAAAAAAGTGAAAAACAAATTGTTTCTTTTTTATTTTTGGTCTTTTTTTGACAGGCACCCCCCTCAAATAAAGTAAAACAAGCATTCTCTTTCACAAGAAGTAGTAAAAAAACAACAAAAACTACCGACAAACCCTCATTGGACAAGAACAATCATATGTTTGTTGCAAGATAGCCATTTATTTAATGAAATTTGCAAAAAAAAATATTTGCGACGTTTTTAAAAATTTCTCAGAAAGTAAACACATTTATTATCATAAAAAATACTTTGTTACATGAAATAAAAATGCAAATTTGACGAAAAAAAAATTTGCCCACATCGAGAATCGAACCCGCCACCCCATTGCGCGTCAAATCTTACTATTTTCACGTTGCGGAAGAGATCTTGTTAAGTGTCAAAAACGCGTATAACTCTTCACGGATTGTATATATTTTGTAAAACTTTTTGTGGTTGATGGAAAAATTTGTTAGCTTTCATTTGCACCGAACCACCTGTCCAAAAAGTCGTTAATAAACAAATTAGAGCTTCTCACGCAATGTCACTTTTACCGGTTCCGGTTATCCGATCGAGGTATTTCTAGTCTCAAAATTTACCTTTTTGCAAGCAATTTCAAATACATCTGACCATGAAGCTCGTGGTTTAGGAAAATTTCTCATAAGAAAATCTTGTTCAGCCGGATATTTCCTATAAGAATCCGTGGGTAACTCAAATGGTACAGAAAATTTTTGGGAAAAATCCCAGGCAGACTCGCCTAGTATCACACCGGAAATAACACCACCGTAAGAAATTCAAAGATTAACCTAGATGGCCACTTCCACTTTTCCGAAAATCGGAAGTAAGACTGAGTGACTGTATATGCAAAAAATGTTCCAAAATGTCCATTATCCTGTGCTTTTTTTCTATTACACAAGAATAAGAAAATTTCTGTAAAAACACTCATACCAGTCGACTTCTATTTGTAGTCGACTGGTATGAGTGTTTTTACAGCAATTTTCTTATTCTTGTGTAAAAGAAAAAAAGCACAGAATAATGGACAAATTTACATTAATTAGCAAGGGTTTTACCATGCTAACAAGAATTCATGATTTATTTGTAGAAAGTCTTTGCTTTATATCAGTTGTAAGGAGTATTCTTTGTTCAGTATATGTATTCAGCTTCGTTTGTCATAATCAAAGTGAATGAATTAGGTATAGATATACAGCATACATTTTTAACGGACATAAGTGGGCTTTATCTAGAACTCCTACATGACATAGCATTTGCGTCATAGGACAAAATAACACACAAAAGAAATATTTTATCAGCATCGGTAAAACAAAATACCGTCTTTTCATCGATTTATTTTTAATTGTTTATAAGTTTGTGTGTTGGCAGAGGTTAATTGGACAGCAGGCGCTTTGTCTGTTTTACTCAGACTTCCATAACAATCTAATAAATGATTGTGACCACCCGAAATTTCAAATTAAGTTATTTAAATTGGATGGAGTTGATTTGAAATACTGCTTTAATAACTTTGAGGGTCTTATCGATCATTTTGGCTTATATTTTAAATTGAATTTTCCTATAGAACTCCTAATATTAACTGAATTCTAAATTAACACGGCTTTATAATAACTTTCATTTAACATTGACCTCACGTGGACCCCTTGGTTTGCTCTAATAAAAAGTGGGTCTATAGAATTAATATAATTTTCAAACAATACCTGCCTCAAATTAAATTATTCATAAACGCAGTTGTATGATGCTCTGTGTTCCACTAATTTATTTACTTAGCGTGCTGTGGCCTCTACGCCGTGGTTCATAATCTCTCGAGGTATTCCTGGGAATGTTCAAATGAGAGATAAATTAAATCATTATTACTAAGCATTTTACCAAATTGAATATAATGTCTATTGAGATCAGAATATGAACTGCCACCTCATCTATAATACAGCGATTTTACCAAAAGATAAATAAATTTTACCTATTTTCTTTCTGCATAAACGGTCGGACCCGACGATTAACTAGTATCAAAATATTTTAAATAATTTCGGACGGAGTCGACTTCAAATCCGCAATGTTATTTGGTATATTTAAATATTCTCTGGATTTTAAATACCGTCACAAGAAGGAATCTAAGGGAGGCAAATCAGGTAACCTAGGTGGCCACTAATGACTCCCCTTCTTCAAATCTCTCTGTTTTGGAATGTTGCATCCTACAAATGTCGAACGGCTATTGCACATTGCGCGGGATGCGTCATCTCGTTGAAACCAAATTTAATTATTCAGCTTATTGTCATCAAATAGAACAGCTGGAGTTGAAGTTGAAGAAAGTCCAAGTAGCGTCCTTCGATTAGAGTCCCTTCAAAGAAATAATTCGAGAACCAACAATTTCTGGCCACACATTAATTTTTTATACACACTGTGTGTACACCTCCTGCATCCAATGTGGATTTTCTGTCACCCAGCACTAGCAATTTTCTGTATTGCCGCTAAAATTGGGATATAACATGGCTTCATCAGAAACATTAATGAAAGGATGAGGGTAAATAAGGCTCGATTTCAGCTCCCTTTTTATTTGAAAGAATATAACATGAAACTTAATTGTGAACATAAATATACCTTCTTAAATTTACTATAGTCTAAGCGGAGACATCCCACCCTCTCCAAGTCATTTTCACCCCTCCCCAATTATTTTTTTTTTCAAATAAGAAGGGGGTTGAAATCGGGCTTTATTGACCATCTTCCCTTAAGTTTTCCTAACTCATCTAGTTGTCTCCTCACAAAATTCGATTCTTCGATTAAAGCAGCCTCTTGTTTCACGGACCCTCTAGATGTTTCTAAACTGTTATTAAAAAATGTGTTAATAATAATAATAATAATAATAATAATAATTTGGTCGAACACAGAGCTCGATGACCTTATGAGAAAAGCTCGCACGGCAATGACTAGTTACTTTGCAGAGAAGTCTGAACGGTCTACATTTCACCAAGCTGTTACTTTGCCGACGATAACTACACTCCACTGAATCTGCAGCATAATATACAGATAATACCGCATCCAAGAGCTGAGCTGAGAAACATCGATTTACTGGAAGCTTGGAAGCGGAAGGCTCCCCATGGACAACACTCACATGATCTTAGCCAGGAAAATGTAGACCAAAAAGCGTCGAACTACTGGTTAACTCATGGGGAGCTGTTTCCAGAAACGGAGGGTTTTCTCATAGTCATCCAGGACTAAGTAGTGCCGACAAAAAACTATAGAAAGTATATATTGAAGGAGAACATTCCAAGCGATACTTGCAGACAATGCGCAGCGACTTCAGAAACAATTCAACACATCACATCTGGATGCCGTCCACTGGCAGCGATTGACTACACGCATAAGCATAAATAAGTGGCAAAAATAATCCACTCCCAATTGGCTCTAAACCACCAACTGACGAACACAAGTACACCATACTAGGAGTATCTACCTGTTGCAGTTTCGGAAAACAAAAACTACCGGCTTTACTTTGACCGCTCTATTATTACAGATAAAACAATTGCCTCAAATAGACCACACATCGTCTTAACAGAAAAACAAAAGAAATGCACTCACATTATTGATGTATCAATACCAAACACACATAGGCTACCACAAACATACGCAGAAAAACTCAATAGATACAGCGGGCTTGCAGAGGAAGTAAAAAAGATATGGCAACAAGACAAGGTGCTCATTTATCTTCAACGGGCGTTATTCCGAAAACTTTGATAAAGAGCCTGGATACACTCGGAATTAGCCAACACAGTATTGGTCGCTCCAGAAAGCTACAATACTCAGCACTTGCAATACGTAAGTTTCTGAATCTACCAATTACATAAATGTGGAATAGAAGCTTATCATTTTGCCACAACGGCCGATGACAAGCTAATTCCACCTTAAGCGTGAGAAAACTTTAAATAATAATAATAATAAAGTTTATAGAAAATATTGATGGTTACAATAAATGCTTAGTTTACGCACAAGTTTGAGATTCAACAAACATTAAGTCCACAGAAGGTTGAACTTTCTCGTGGACTGGGATTACCTTATTTTAGCCAGAGTAAGATTTTAATATTGCAGAATTTTGAAGTAAGTAATACTTCCCTCTCACGCTCGTGCATACAGATATAAAAATAAGGTTGTAAGAGTCTATGTCGGGTATACATAACAAGTATAACATATAGTTATTTCACTGTTTGGTCTATCATGGAGATGAATTTGAGATAGATAAATAAAATTAATAAAATTGATTAAATTGATAAAATTAGTAAAATAATTAAGTAATGTAAGTAAATGAAAAACTACCCTAGTAGCACCAATATTGCACCAATATATAATTCGTATAGGACCAATATTCATATATTGGTCCTATATGGGTTACATATTGGTCCGATATGTTGTGCTACTAGGATAAGAAGAAATAGTAAAACAATAATAAAAATATAGTAGATATCTGATTTAATTATTTTTTAGATCTATAAGTTGGTGTATATTGCTTGGCCAATTATCCAATGCTTGATTTTAGTTTTAAAAGTTTTGAAGGAGGTCAGACTTGTTATATAATCTGATAAGATGTTATATATTTTTGGACCTATATACGAATAGCACTTTTGCCCTAGTTTTACTCATTTTTGGTACTAGTAATGATTTTTCGTTTTGTCTGGTGCTGTATACGTGTTTAACTTTCCCTATGTTATTTCTGTTCTTGTACATTTACAATAATACACTTTGACAATAAAGTTGTCTTGGGACAAATAATTTTCTTTCCATATAAAGATCATCAGATGGGTAAGTACATCTCTTGCTATATATCATTTTTAGGTTACATTTTTGCGTAGTTTCTATATCTTTTAAATAGCAATTGGTTGCACCACCCAATCCAATAATTCCACATGTAATATGTGATTGAGCCAAGGCATAATACATTACTTTAAGGTGTTTTTCTTAAAAAAATATTTTTGAAATATTTAAATTTTGGTAATGGACTCCTTAATTTTCTAACTAAATTATTAATATGTTTATCCCATTTTAGGTGGGAGGTCAATAGTAATACCCAGGTACTTTATGGTTGTTGCAGATTTTATTGTAAATTCAAGATTGTCATGTTCTATGGTGACACAATTAAATTTTGGCAGCCCACTGACACAACTTAAGAGGGGCAAGTAAAATGATTTATTGATATTTATTGTGAATGACCTACTGCTAAAGAAGTCAATGACCGTTTTAAAATCCGTCTCTGCCTTGATTTTTAATGATTCCCATGTGCTTTAAAGAAGATTGCTGTATCATCGGCGAAGCTTATTATTTCAGCGTCGAGGGACCTTTAAAAGATCATTGACATATATAGGGAATAGACATAGCCCTTGTGGGACTCCAAAGGTAAGATTCTCGTTGAGTTCATACAATTATCTATATTTACAGACCGTTTCCGGTTTGTTAGGTAGCTCTTTAGTAAGTTATTAATTTTCCCCCTAAATCCAAGATTTTCGAGTGTTTTCAAGAAATCTAGGTGACTTACTGTATCGAATGATTTGGCCAGATCTACAAATATGCACAATGACGGCTCAGCAGCATCCATGCTGATGCATATTTTTGCTGTCAAGTCTGCTATTGCATCATTGTGATGAATGATGCCTTAGTTGTGATTTCCAGTAACTTGGGATACTTCATAATACGCCTGGTAGCAGAAAGATGCCTAAGAAATGCTTTCTTCTTCAAAGGGTACACTTATAACTACTATAGGAGGTCAATAGTTGAATCGTGTTATTGAGAATTAACGCCTGAATACATGGAAATTGGCTCCCGGGAAAATCACAAGTTTTGTAAAAACTTTGGGCAGCAACTGCGGTAATTCATAAAAGATGGTTCATTAATTTGAGGAAACAACATAGCTCACAGCGGCAAATGATTAATATGAAACAGAGTTTATCTAATGAAAGAAACTGTGTATCCATGAATTGATTCATCCATTGAATTGTTGCAATGAAATCTTTTATGAGAAACTTCGTCACAACGCAACGTGTTTAAAAAATGTTGTTTAAACTAATAGATGTTTACATTTTTCAATAAAATTTTAGGGACACATATCTTAACTTTAAATTAAGGGCAGTAAAACCAAATCGACAACAACAGTGATAAGAACTGAGTTTCATATCATTGATGTATATATGTTAAAGTATATTTTTTAAATGGGTCTTTAATAGTTGGAACAAATTATTATTATCGCGTCCCTTTAAATATGTGATAACGCCTCCTTTTTATTCACTTACTAAACGTCGCTGATCGGCCTATTTCCGCTACTAAGGCCAACCACCGACGCTATGAAACGAGCTACCTCCAACCTGGAAATTTTGCCAAGCCTCTTCTCTATCGAAGAGTAGGGATTTTTTACTTGCGTAACATTTATATCCTCTCCGAAGGATGGTATTTCCGCTATGTAGCCCCTGCCTAAAGTTACATACCCTACATATGGGCTGATTTACAAACCGTTACAAGGTGTAGCGAGAGCTGAGTATTGATTCATAGAGCGTTTCTGTCATAAAAAAAGGAACGTCAACTTAGTCGTTTTTAGTGTTTCGCATTAAAATTTTCAAAACGGAACACTTACGGAATCACTTCGGCTTCTGTCCGTCCGTCAGTTGTAACCCAATTACACGCGTGAAGTACAAACAGTAGACTGTTGATTTTGGGAGTTAAATAGGAAGTTAAAAAAGGAAATTCAAAGTTGTCGTGTGGGGTGTTAGATGAAACCTTGTTAAACCAAAAATTCAAAATATATCAATTATTTTTCATATATTTCTTTGATCTCCCACCCTACCTCCAATAGTGCCTCCCAGTAAAATCTGAAGAAAACCATGAACATTGAGAATAAAGTGTAGATTGAAGGGCAATTATCAGAACTGCGTTACCACCTGTTATAATTTCATTGGTACATAAAAAGAAACTTCGATGACAAATTTTGTTTTGCGGCATAATATGTATATATCTATCAAATATAAATCTAAAAACAACTGATGGTATGAGGGACTAATTGCGCAAGTACGGCGGTTTTTTTCAGTTTTTCCAAGAAACTTATTTTTGGGTGATTTTTCATCAATAACTCGGAAAATAGACGCTTTGCAAAATAAAATTGCTAAAGTAAGGAAACTTTCTATTCGTTATATTGTTTAATTCTCTCTTACGTTAGTAACAAATTTTGTTATTTTTAAATTTAAAATTGGATTTTAACCGAAAGAATAGCGCTACAAAAATTATTTAACTCAAGGATATCTTAACAAATGAGCTGATATCGCCGCGTAAATCCGTTTATTGAGTAAGCGCAGCCTTAGGATGAAGCAACGCACCTCAGAGTTCATATTTTCTACCTAACTAAATTTTAAGATATTTTGTTTTATCGTATAATTTAGTTCAGTTGAGCAGGGTATATATTAATATATTTTATTCAAACAGGACATTGTACACATACATGACTTATTAACATATTGTACACTTTATTTTAGCAGTTTTTATTTATATTGACAGTTGTCAACTGTATTACAAATAAAACATGTTAAATATGAGAAATTATATTTTGTTTAAAAATATGAAAAAATTTGTTTTATTTTGGGTAGCTTTTATAGTATAAAAGCTACCCAAAGTTTATTAGCCATATTTCTTTTCAAATATAAAATATTTTGGGAAGCATTTAACTACAAGTTAGTTGAATTCACTTTAGTTAAATATGCACATTTGCAAAAAAAATTACCTAGGTCATTTATTGTCATATGAAAACATATAACTAATTAGGATAAGTTAAACATCATTTTAAGTTACAAAAAAATTTACTTTATACAGGGTGATTCGCTAGCAATACGCCATACCCTAATGGCAGATAGAGCACTTCAAAGAAAGTCTAGATCAACAGGGAAAAAATGTTTTTGGCCAGTGGTTAAGAAGAGGGAAGAAGGGTGTTTTATGCATTTGGTCTGAAAATTCAAAGAGCTATATCTCTGCAACGATTGGATGTAATCAATTGAAATTTACCAATAACATTTCACAGCTGGGACTTGTCAAATTAGCCTAGTTGGTTTTGAAAAATTCAGGGCTGGACTCGGAAAGAATCTGCCCTCCTTGTTTTTTACCAATAAGTACATTTTTCTATCGCATTTGTGGAAAATTATTAGCGGATTCGGAAAGTTCAGAATAAATGCTATAAGAATTATTCCGATTCAGTTTTGACGGTACACCTAAACTGTTTCGGCAAAAAAAATCACAAAACAATTTAGCGCATCAGGACTTTCTCAAGACCCGGTCACGACGTAAATAAGAGTAGATAACCTATCTATCAATTATTTTAGAAAGATACCTACACAGTTATATTTTGAAGTCGAAAAGAATAGTAAGCTGTGTATTTATTATCTCCGTGACAACAATAATTATTTTGAAAATTTGGTGCTCTATCTAATTGTACCTCGTTTCATTCGTGTTTTAAAAATGCCAACTAAGTTTACAAATGCTGAATTCGCTGATGCCATTTATGTGTATGGGTTTTGCGATGGAAATACAAGGAAATACCAGCGAAGATTTCCTGGTCGACGAGTACCGTCGCGCGACACCATCAGCAGAGTTTTCCAATTCTCTCAAGTACATGGTAGATTTCCTGGAAGTAACGAATATATAGAACGAGTAGTTAGATCATCGGAAGAAAACATTGTGGAGTTAGCTAAGAAAAATCCTTCAATAAGCACTAGAAGAATAGAACACGCGCTAGGTATTCATTCATCAAACCCGTGTATGGAGGTCATTAATAGCGTAACGGCTGTATCCTTAACGTATCTAAAAGGTCCAGCGTCTCGAACCAGGTGATAAAGTCGCACGTCTTACGTTCTGCCTTTGAATAATTCGTCATCTAAGAACTTTGCCCAGAATTATTTTCCCGGACGAAGCCCAATTCACTCGAGACAGAGTGTGGAATTCTAGGAATTCACACATTTGGGAGCACAATAATCGTCACGGCGTTCCAGAGAAACTCCCAGCGCATGTTCTCACTTAATATATGGTGGGAGTGGTGAATGATACATTGGTAGGACCGCATTCTTTTGAAGGCCAATTGACTTGAGAAATCTATTTAGATTTCTTCCGGAACATTTTGGCCAATTTATTATTGGCGCAAAATGTCAACAGGATAGGTCTTCATTTCCAGCATGATGGGACACCGCCGCATTTCTCACTCCAGGTCCATGAGCACCTCAACCATGAGTTTCCTAACCACTGGATCGGTCGCAGAGGCACACAAGCTTGGCCAGCTAGGTCTCCTGACCTAACTGTTTTTGATTATGTTTGAGGCCACATGAAACAATCGATGCAGAGCACAGAAGGCACGACTAGAGAGGAACTACGGGTAGTGACAGCATTTGATGACGTTAGGAACCAGAGACAAACCATCGGGAAGGCCACACGACATTTATTGGTGCGATGCACGAATGTATCGAAGTTGGGGGAGGACATTTTGAGAACCTCATATACTAGATTTGGAGCATTGGTTATGTAATATCATGATGTTAAGTTTGTTTTTTTGTTAAAATGGTTATGATATTTATATGTGCATGCTTTTTCTATGAAGGTTGTACCCATCATCCGTTCAAATTGTATCATTATA
Source organism: Stenurella melanura (assembly GCA_963583905.1). Classification (NCBI taxonomy): domain Eukaryota; kingdom Metazoa; phylum Arthropoda; class Insecta; order Coleoptera; family Cerambycidae; genus Stenurella; species Stenurella melanura. The sequence continues at coordinate 158,548,770 of OY757309.1, forward strand.
TCTAGATTACATAAAATAATTCGGAGGTGTGGTATCGGTTACCGGTTTAAGTGGCGCAATCGATTGGTGAATAAGGCTCGCTGCTTGAATTCGGCACTTGGATGGATGATCAGTATCTCATGTTGCCGCCCTGGTTAAGTGGCAGAGTGGCAATTAGCTAAACTTCGCCAGCAAGTTAACATGAATAAGGCATTAAAATAAAAAAAAATAAATAAATAAAAATTTCACAAGTACGACCCTGTATTTTTCTTACTATGTATATTATTCTCATGTATTATGTGCAGTATTCGAGGGGATATGGATCTGAAGCATTTGAGTGGACTGTATGAAACTATTCCTTAAATAATGCTCGGTCAAATTATTAGTCCTCATGCGCTAAATTGTTTTGTGATTTTTTTGGCGACACGATTTAGGCGTGCCGTCAAAATTGAATTGCTATTCTTATAGCATTTTCTCTGAACTTTCCGAATCCGCTAATAGTTTTCCAGAAATTGGATAGAAAAATGTACTTATTGGTCAAGAACGATAAGGGCAGATCCTTCCCGAGTCCGGCACTGAAATTTTCAAAACCAACTAGGTTAATCTGACAAGCCCCAGCTGTGAAATGTTACTGGCAAATTTCATAGAGATATAGCTCTTTGAATAAAACACACACCTTCTTAACCACTGGCCAAAAACGTTTTCACCCTATTGATCTAGACTTGCCTTGAAATTCTCTATCTACCACTAGGCTATGGCGCATTGCTACCGAATCACCCTGTATTTTGTGCAAAAATGTTTTAAAATATGTTTATTAAAAGCACAATAAAATACACCACGACCTCTATTTTTACCAACTTCAGATAGATGATTCACAAATAAATTTTTGGTCTTAAAGTATACATTGTTACCTATACAAGTACAAAATGTAAAAGTATGTCATTACACCAAAATTGTAACTTTATTTTCTGCATAATTAATTAAATTTTGCAATATATCATACCTCATCAATTTAAAATAGTTTTATATACTGTCCAATACCTACACTATTTTACACGTAAATACATTGTAAATAATTTCTCTTAGCATGATGCAAGCGAATTAATATATTTAATTACCTCTTACGACATTTCATGCTGCTCCGGGAAGCAGCAAGTGAAGTTATAAATCTGGTCCTAAGCGCCTCGGTAGAGGAGAAATCAACACGGCTATGGTTACCAGTGATCAGTTCACTGCCTCCAACGAGTAGTCAACTATTCTCGCGACCCAACAAGCTGGCCTGCGGCCTAACCGCATCCGGGCACATGTTTTTGCTGCAGCCTCGTCGTCAACTGTCACCCTTCCATGGCTTAGTCTACGCTACGCACACCTTAAAAATTCGGTTGTGATAGAGGTGTTTCAGAATCTCATGAGCCGCGAAATGCGCAAAAGGCAAAGTTTAATCAGAGTTATAAGTATGTTTTTGAAGACACTGGAGGCTGCCTTGCTGTATACATAAACAAGAGCTCGGGATAAATTGTAATCAATAAATATAATATTTTTAAGAAGTGTAACTGAGTCAACAGGACGGATTATGTCTCTGCGCATATGAAGGTCACGGCTCATGAGGTTTTAAAACACCTCTACTGATGCTGTTATGCTGTAGCGTAATCAGTGTCACTTCATTGGAGACACTGATCATATTACACAGATTATGCCAAAATTATTAAAAGTAATGAAAACTGATATCAAATTAGGCTTTTAAAATTCTACTACAACAAAAGAGTACTTTTTTGTGAGTATACCGGGTGGTCCAGTGAAACAGAGACGTAAAATATTTACAGCAACGCATATTGCAGAGAAATTGTTCAGACAGAAGTTGCTTGGTTTCGAGGAGGAAATAAACTAACATAATTTTCTTTCGGTCGGTATTTCGAACGGAAAATATTCGTTAATAAATTAAACACTGCTTTTAGATGGATCAGTCAATATATTATACTCTACATATGTTTCGGCTTATTAGGCCTTTATCAAGAGTATTACATAGTGAATACTAAAGTTTCCGACGTGCTTAATCAATTTATACCTATACCTTTTAGGTATAAATTGATTAAGCACGTCGGAAACTTTAGTATTCACTATGTAATACTCTTGATAAAGGCCTAATAAGCCGAAACATATGTAGAGTATTTATGATATATTAACTGATCCATCTAAAAGCAGTGTTTAATTTATTAACAATTATTTTCAAGATGTTTCACAAGGTACCTACCACAAGTTCAGTTCAGTGTATGGAAAATATTCTTTATTAAAAATGAATTTGTGGGAAATTCTTGATAAACTATTTTATAACATAGAATAAGTAACATACGCACTTTGTTATTAAGCCTCTTTGATAGTAGTCTCCAGGCTGAAATACATGTCGAGCCAATCTGGATAAATACCAGTAAAACAAAAAGTCAAGTGTGTAGGGCAGAGTTGAATATACTATACCGCCACTTAAATCATACCCCACTGATTTTCTATGAAGCAGTGGGGACGGGGTAAGCGATTGAATCCCTATAGAGCAGTCCATTGAAGATGGCTTCCTTGCCCCTCTCCCCAAATTTGCAGGAAAACATTTCTTTAATTCTGACTACTAGGATATACAAGGTGTTTGGAGAATACATGCAAACATTGTATATGAAGATATGTTGGCTCACAAATAGTAAAAACATCTTATATTTACTTTTCTAACTCAAACATATTTTCTATTTCAAATTAATCAGAAATAGGCAATGTTTTCAGAGTAGATAGTACAATATTAAGCATAGTACGGAAGAGACAAGAATATTGCGATTTTATAGGTTTTACAATGTTGCCGTCATTTAAAAGTAATAAAACAGTTTTACTTTTACTGTTTTAAATTGAAAGCATTAACTAAAATGTATTATTAATACATACTTGTAGCCACTTCATCACTTCTCACCAACATCAGAATTCATTTTGTAACGTTCTTTGCTTGGGTAGCTGGTTTGTTGAAGAAGTTATTCCAGGGTTCAGTTTAGTAAGATAGTTTATTTCTCATAAACAAGTAAACGGGACAGTATCAAATAATATACATTCGTTTTACTGGTTTCCGTATATTTTACAGTCTCTAGACATTATTTAAAATAGACATGAGAACCCCAGCTCTACATGCTGCAGAGTTCCTATCGGTCAGTTTTTATCCCCTCTAGTTCAGTGACGTCACTGAACATCCATGGGGTACCTGCGGTGGCGTAACGGAATCGGTAAATAACCTTTCAACACAACAGACTCCAGCACAACACGCTGCAGAACCTGAAGATCGACTTATATTGAGTCCAACATGGTAACGTCGCTACTAACCACCTGGGTAGAACCTTCGGCGATCTAACTTCGTCAGATAATTAACTGGTCAACATAGGAGATCCCCGCGCAGCACGTAGCAGAACCTAGGGCTTTACTTATATTCGATCTGGTTTGGTAATGAATTGTATTTTCTTATTTTCTTTTAGCTGTAATTTTGGTTGTATAAGACATATGACTAAATTCCTTGTTAATAATACTATTAAATGGTACCACGGTACCGATATGGTTCCATTTGAAAAAGTTGAGTTTTGCCCCAAAAACAATTTTGGTGAATTTTATTTGCTCATAAATCACTTAAGTTAGTGTTTTGAACGCGATTTCAATTTTTGTAGCATTACACGGGTTATTTAGAATAAATAGAAACCATCATGGCACACTTAAATGTGTGTGTGTGTGTGGGTGTGTGTGCGTGTGTGATGGTGTGTGTGTGTGCTTCAGGTTTTTTGACTGCGGTTACAAAGACCATTCGCCAAGTTTCCTAGTATAATAATTATTTTTTCATTTTATTACTCATCACATTATTCCTTGGTTACCAGTGTGTATAATTTTTTTTTGCTACATATTTTTCTATTGTATATAAGAAGCATATATTTACGTAAATGAATAAGTACAAACATACAAACATACATCTTTTTTTCTGATATTTTTTTCAGTTTTTTTTTCACATATATTCTTTTTTATATATGTATTTTTTTTAAATTTTTTTTTCATGTGTATTTTTTTTATCTCATTTAATATTTTTTTCTTTTTTTCCAAATTATAATTGGGAACTGACAGCGATACGGGTACGTCTATGGGTCTGTATAGACGATTTTCACACATTCTGACTAGACCGCGGATAACATGGATTAACATTGAAAGAAAGACGATAGGAAACTTATTTCTAAATACAAATTACAAATATTACATATTTATTATATTTTTAATTTTATTTTTTCTATATGGCATACTAAATGGTTATGTATAAAAACGTTTCTTGATGCTAGCAATTGCATCAAATTAAACGGACATGGTGCAAGTTTTGATTTATAAATCACATAAAAAAAATGTTTATTTATTTTCTTGGTTCAATTTACATTCTAAAATCATATGTACCCTATCCCCTACTTCTCCACAATCACATAACGCATTATCTCTCTTATTAATTCTAAATAGATATGATGGTACCAGTGCACACTTAAATGAAAAACTAAAAATTATGTTATAAAATTGATGTTTGAAATGTCACTTATTTGGCATCGTTGGATTCAGAAAATTATGCCGAATTCAAAAATGCAATAATATATAGGATGTTCCATTTAAAAATGGAAAGTTAGTGTCACTTCCGGCGAAACCGAAGTGAAAAGAAAATCAATTGTATGTCAAAAAGTGCCGCTTATTATGTATGTAGTATATCCTTTATTTCAATCATCTGCAAAACTAAAGGAAAAACACACCCGGTAATTAAAGAACGGTTTGTAAAACTATGTGGATATAAACGCTCTTACTCGTGGCAGTTCACTACATCTGTAAACGTCTCCGCAAATCAGATTGTAAACACAAAAAAACACATCGTTATTTAATACACAATTTCGCACGACTGACTGCACGCGTTTTGTGACAAGTAATAGGCTAACTTCGGCAGCGCTCGCGTTCATTTTATTTATTCGCAAAAAATGCTTATTTATCTATAAGTGCATTTTTCGTCAATCAGCCACAAGCCCAGCTAAATGTGATATTCTCCCGTGTATCAATGGATTTCTTCGAAGAGATTAATGTTAATTTATAAACCTCCTTTAAGTTAGACAACTTTGGTCTCAAACAACTCCTAAAATTCGACATTTTACAGACTTGGTACATATGGACCACCCAGTATATTTTATTCCGCTTTTTTCATGGTGGAAAACAGTATGAAAGTGAGTGTGTATTTTAATCTTTCGATAGGATTTAATTTCCGGTTGGTTAACGTCCAACGTTAAATAAAGTACTAAAGTATCTAAATATTCTACAGAGAGAATTAATTATACTAGAGGAAACTTAATAGTGTAGAGTATCCATAATGTTGGGAATTAAATAAAGAACCTCAACAGACAACTTTATCTGCAATACAGAGCTTACCAAATATACGTTTTGAACGAATCTGAGATGGAGATGGAAATTTAAATTAAATTTCCGCTAGGTAAAATCTGATTGAAAGGATTTTTATTTGTTTGATTTATCCTTAATTTGAGAAAATAAATGCTAAAATAATTTAACTCTCTCATCTCTCTCTCTCTCTCTCTCTCTCTCTCTCTGCATATACATTTAAATACACATTCTTAACCACATATCCATTCATATAACGACGAGTGAAAACCTGTGTGAACTCGTAATACGTTAGTAAGTAATTGATATTTTAACATAATTAGGAATTTGCTTAAATTAATTGTTTGTGTGATCTTTGTTGTTCACTAATCTCGAGTAAATCTATAGATAAAAAATGTAATTAATTGAACCGCAATTTCTAACAACGATATAGAGCGCGATTTTTAACCCAGTGATTTCTCTAGCAAAATTATAATTTTTATTTTGCTAGAGAAATCATTAAAATATTAATAAACAAAATGCGGAAAAAATCACTTTTTAATTAATATACACAAAAATAAAAGAAACTACAAAATTTACTTACACAACAATTACCTATAGGCCATTCAACGGAGCGCTAAAATGACTAAAATCTCTAACTTGAGTGTTAGTGAATGGATTTTCATGAAACCTTATACGATGTGCTTGTAATGGCGTTAATATAAAAGTTGAAAAAGATAAGAGTAAGAACTGATCGGAAAGGGTAGAAAACACCCCTTTTGTTACGAGTTCCGTAACTTGTAGAATTAGGTCAAAAACAAAAAAAAAAACAATATATATACCTTTTTTGGCTCAAAATAAGATATTTTTACTCTTGTGAATATGATAAAAAAAACGCCTATTTCTCGAGATATGGCCACTCGAATATTCCTAAAAGTGGGGGAGGGGAAAAGTAAAAGTTGAGAAAAAAAAAACTGAAAGAAAACAGAAAACATCGAAATACAAGACATTTTTTATTTGCAACTTTTCCGTAAGGTGTGTTTTCACTGAGTTTCTCTGGAAAAAAATGAAGAACTACCCCTTTCTTTGAAATTATAGCACTTTAAAAATGTATAATGTAAAAATTTGAAAAAATTCAGACGTATGCATTGACGTCTTCTAAACATTTTTGTCTCTTGGAATTTTTTTGTAACTTATAATTTTCCGAGTTACAGGCAGTTTTTCACCATAAATAATATACTACATTTTTTGCACATTTTCAATTAAAAAATACATGAAAATTCGAAAAATGAGCGTGATTTATATATTATAGAAAAATATGAAACCATTTTTAAATTGAAAATGTGCAAAAAATGTAGTAGGTACATTATTTATCGTGGAGAACTGCCTGTAACTCAAGAAAATTAGCAAGTTATAAGAAAATTCCAAGAGAGAATAAATATTTAGAAAGTCTGAGTGCATACATCTCAAAATTTTTAAATTACGTATTTTTAAAGCGCTGCAATTTAATGATTTTCCGGAAAAACTCGGTGAAAACACACTTTACTGAAAAGTTGCAAATTAAAGAGTCTTGTATTTCGATATCACCTGAATTTTTTCAGATTATTTACATTTCCCCTCCCCCACTTTTAGGAATTTTCGAGTGGCCATATCTCGAAAAATACGCATTTCTCGAAAAAATTCACAAAAGTAATAACGTCTTATTTTGGACCAAAAAAAGTAAATCTATTGTTTTTTTTTTCGTTCTTGACCTAATTCTACAACTTACACAACCCGTGACAGAATGGGTGTTCACCTTCCGATCATTTCCTACTCTAATCTTTTTTTCAACTTTTTTATTAACGTCATTACAAACACATTGCACAAGATGAACAGGTCTCTGCAGGTCAGTGAATAACAAACTCTCAACACGGCGGGACATTCGCGCGGGCGTCCCCCAGGAGTCTTTCCTATCACCAAAGTTGTATAATCTGTATGAGTCGGACTTCCCGGAGTTCCCGAATACTAATCTTGCCAAGTACACTGACGACAAGGCCATGTACGTGCATTCGCACAACACCCAGGCAGCGAAAATGCTGCTGAAAGAGCACATGGCTCGTGCCACGGCGTATTACGACAAGTGGAAGATTCGGGTCAACGTCGAGAAGTCGGAGGCCATACTCTTTACACGCCGGTTCACTGGAAACCGCACTTTAACGCCAATTTCGATCAGGGGTCAAGGGATTCCAATTAAAAGGTGCGTGAAGTATCTGGGGGTACACCTGGAAAGACGGCTGACCTGTAACATACACATTAACGAGATTATCAGAAAGGTCTACTCCGTTTCTAGGAGTCTATATCCGCTCCTGGCAAGGGGTAGCGATGGTGATCAGGCCGGCCATCACATACACAGCACACCGGCCACGACAATGAAGAAGCTTCAAGTTCTTGCTTGAACATAACACCTCCCACCTCCCTCAGAGATTTATATGATCATTATAATGACATAACACCATTAGCTGACTACGTTCGGGATACATCTCAGGAATTCTACATTACCCAAATCAGAATGTATAATGCCCCTTTCCAAATCAAACAACCCTTACCATACCAGGCGTTGCCTATCTTTCGGCAATATCTGTAGTCAAACTCCGTTCTACTCAAACTTCTATCTGTCATACACTCTTCACCAACGTAATTTTATTCTGTACCTATCCTCCTTCTCTTTCTTATTTTTTTCTAATCTGTTTGTATTTTTGTAATTTTTGTTATTTTGTCCCTATTTGTCTGTAAAATACTCGTAAAAATTCATTTTAGACCGATAAACCTTATAAAGATTCCAACTTTTCTTAAAACTCAATCTTCCATTCTAGTTACCAAAACTTCTCAACGGCAAGCAGACTGTTGGGGCCAATTGCCTCGAACGGGTCTTGACCATTGAGTTTATTTCCGTCTCAGCAATCAAAATTCCATCAGTGAATAGTCAAATTATTAAAAAGTGTTAGTTTTACGGTGCCTTAGAGTTTAAGTCTTAAACATGTATAATTTTAATTACGGCAGGAGTTTTGTCTATTTTAACTAATTTTATGGAACCGAACCGGCCGCGACCCGCCCACCGCAATAACACCACGACGATGCGCGACGTGGTTATGCAGTTGGCTCCGGATCTTGATCCGGGATGGTAATGCTGTATATTTTAATTATTGAATAAAATTCGCTAAGAACAAGAAGAAGCACAAGGTTTCATCAAAATCCATTCACTAGCACTCAAATTAGAGGTGAAACCTCCGTTGACTGCACTAATACTAATGTTCTTTCTAAGCACAGTCTAAAAATAGCTTTTAAATCGCATAGTAAATTATCAAATATATTGCATAATGCAAAAGATACAACACATATATTTAACAACTTTGGAGTTTATAGGTTGAAATATACAGACTGTAATAGCATATATATAGACAAAGCGGTAGAAGTTTCAAAACACGACATCAAGAACATTTTAGATCATACAGATTACAAAAAACGGATTCATCATTCGCGAACCACTGCGCACTGCTTCGAATACAACCATACTTTTCCGGAATTAGACGACATGGAAATTATATATTTCTCACGAACGGGCTTTTTAAATTAAATATTCTCGAATCTCTAGAAATTCACAAACACAATAATAACAAGGATTAAAATTTGTTAAATAATCAATTAGATCTTATACATTCACCTTTATTTGCAGCCGGAAGACCCATGATTGAATATTCATAGATCTGTTTATTACTGTCATCTACCTGCCTATATACATATATACAGGGTCCTGCAGCTCACCTCCCGTCTTCTACTACACCTAAACGATTTATTTTAGAAAAATGATTCAAACGGGACAATATACTGTTTGTTAGAGAGCACATTTTAAAAATATTTTTGAATATACAGGGTGTTCCAGAAATTGGTGGTGCATCAAAGTTGTATCTTTTTAAATGGAACACCCTGTAGTTTTATTGATTTTTGGGACCCTCTCGAGCTACTATACATATCCCTAGAATATTATCAAATTTGATTTGATAGTTCCAGAGGAATAAATTAAAATCGAAAAAAAAACAATTTTTCGTCATATTTTAAAAAATTTATAAAAAATAGAAGAAACATCTTCAAACCAAAACTAAGGAACAGGTTGCTTATAATAAAAGGTTAGTTTATCCTACTATGAATATCGTAAAAATAACTTATATAGGATGTTCAAAATTCAATGCCAAACTTTTCAAAATGTAATGCTATTTTTCTCCATTTTTTCAAATGGGACACTCTGTATATTTTTATCTCATCGGATGCAGAATTAAAAAATGAGCATATTTTTTAATTACAATTATCTCGACTATCTTAAAGGTTTCACAGATATTCGTCAAAAACTACTACAAATCGCAAAATTATTATCTAATAGTTTTACTTAACATTTTTCAAATCAATAACTAGAACTTATGTTCAATATGTCTTCCGTTCTCTTGGAGGCACAAACGAAGGCGGGTATGAAATGATCTTGCTACTCTTCCTAATAGGTCGGGTGTAATGTCTTGAAATGCGTTCCTGATTCTTTGCTGCATGTTTTCTGGTGTGATGGAGGTTCCTGATAAACGATTTCCTTAACGTAGCCCCACAAAAAGAAATCCAATTTAGTGAAGTCGGGTGATCGGGGCGGCCAATTACATGGCCCTCCTCTTCCAATCCACCGGTTTGGAAAGGTTGTATTGAGATGGTCCCTGACTTGTAATGAATAATGTGCTGGGGCTCCGTCGTGTTGCAGCCACATTGCATCTCTCAAAGGTATTGGTAAATTTTGACATAAATTTGGCAATTGATTTTGCAAAAAATCAAGATACATAGCACCATTCAAATGTCCGTTAAAAAAGTGAGGACCAATAACATGTTCACCAATAATTCCCCCCCACACATTTATTGACCATCTGTGTTGTTGGTCAACCTGCCTAAAAATCCTTGGGTTGTGATCGGAATAGTAATGAAAGTTATGGCGATTCACAAATCCGTTTTTATGAAATGTGGCCTCATCAGAAAACAAAACCTTATCAAAAAACTCCCAATTTATCCTAATTTTAGCTTGCGCCCAATTGCAAAATTCGACACGTTGCTCAAAATCTGCATCGAAGAGTTGTTGATGAAACTGGATATGGTAGGGATGAAAACGGTTGTCCTTTAAAATTCGTTGAACGGTTCTCTCACTTACACCTACGGCATCACCGACTGCTTTTTGACTAACGAAAGGGTTTTCCGTAACAGATAATAGCACAGACAATTCATTTTCTTCATTTCGAGCGGGTCTATTTCTAACTGGTTTTGTATAGTCTACATGTCCCGTTTGTACAAATCTCTCTAATAAGTTGTTCAGGCTTCTTTTGTCTGGATGTCTCCGTTCCGGATAACGCTGTGCGTAAACTCGACTTGCCAAAAAACAGTTTCTTTCTGATTCTCCTAATATGAAAATCATATCTACTAGCTCTTCTCTGCTGTACTCCATCACAAAAAATGCTTAAAATTTGTAAATTACTAATACGTAATTTAAAATATTGACATATGTCTATTTGTATGACAGTTTGTAAGCAAATTTGTTTCCATGGCTATCTACTAAATTACCTTATTATGGTTAAGAAACAACAGGAATATGATTTCTGTTTACTCCCCTTCATTTACGCCTTCAAGAGGAGAACTGCATAGACAGTTATATGAGAAACTGTCTAATTTAGGTATTTGCTTATTTAATAACATTAGAGGAGCTAAATGATAAAACGGAACACATATTGAACATAAGTTCTAGTTATTGATTTGAAAAATGTTAAGTAAAATTATTAGATAATAATTTTACGATTTGTAGTAGTTTTTGACGAATATCTGTGAAACCTTTAAGATAGTCGAGATAATTGTAATTAAAAAATATGCTCATTTTTTAATTCTGCATCCGATGAGATAAAAATATACAGGGTGTCCCATTTGAAAAAATGGAGAAAAATAGCATTACATTTTGAAAAGTTTGGCATTGAATTTTGAACATCCTGTATAAGTTATTTTTACGATATTCATAGTAGGATAAACTAACCTTTTATTATAAGCAACCTGTTCCTTAGTTTTGGTTTGAAGATGTTTCTTCTATTTTTTATAAATTTTTTAAAATATGACGAAAAATTTTTTTTTTTCGATTTTAATTTATTCCTCTGGAACTATCAAATCAAATTTGATAATATTCTAGGGATATGTACAGTAGCTCGAAAGGGTCCCAAAAATCAATAAAACTACAGGGTGTTCCATTTAAAAAGATACAACTTTGATGCACCACCAATTTCTGGAACACCCTGTATATTCAAAAATATTTTTAAAATGTGCTCTCTAACAAACAGTCTATTGTCCCGTTTGAATCATTTTTCTAAAATAAATCGTTTAGGTGTAGTAGAAGACGGGAGGTGAGCTGCAGGACCCTGTATATATAACTAACTACACCCAAAAATCCCTACATGTAACATTTCTGTACAGTTATAAATTAGTTTTTTTTTTATTCACTGCTTGACAATGACTTTGTAAGTCGAAGCTGCAGTCGCAATTTTTACAAATACATAGTGGTAGAAAAATTGCAGTGTAGTAGTGTAGTGTGTTTTATTTATATACTCAGAGTATGTACTAAAATACTCCGCCGATGCTTGCTGAGTATGAGCCAACTTCGATCCCTTGTTGGAATAGTGACGTTCTTAAAAATCATGCTTGATCAACGTGTTGGCTCAAGTAATTCGAAATTAGAATTTGCTATCACTCTATCAATGTTACACCCACTGTCCAGTTGTTGTTCAGTTACCTGATTCAGACGTAATTTGAAAGTATATTTGTAGCTTCATTGATTTGCTTAGTTAGAGTTGGTAGAGATGAATCTACTGATTTGTTTCTGAACTCAATTAGCTATTGGGATTGTACTTCTTATTGGTTGTGTAACTCTTCGAAGGTGAATTTATCTTTGTCTCTGTGCCGAGCGTACAATTTTTAATGACTTGCCCTATTAGAAAAAATTCTCTATTATTACTTTGTCACTTTTATTTCACTGTGTATTCACCACTTAATGATAAATATAAAACAATGACCAGGTCATCATCATCAACATTTTGGTAAAAAATTAAATAACTACCATGTTAGTAGCTGAAATGACAATAGATATTTTTTCTAGATACCTGATTCAAATGCAGATAAGAGATAGAATAATAGCAAAAATAGTTAGTTAAATACCAACCACGCAGTTAGCGACATTACATTATTTACGAATCAGGCTTTATAGAGTAGGTACTAGAAACAATAAATCATACAATACAAATATCACTGATTGTCTTTTTTGGGCATTCAAACGTACAGCAATTAATGTATTGATTTCTATTTAGCTATGATAAATTTGATTACAAATGCATTAATACCAGTCATTTCACTCAACTAAATAAACAAAAGAACAATTTGCAATCCAGATTTATTGTGAAAAACTATAATAATCTGTTTTGTGTTAATTTAATTTTAAATTTCATCATTTACGTATCGAAACAATTGATGTTTGGCTGTTATATATTCAACAGAAAATTAAATAAATCATAACAAATTTAAATGCAGAAGTTGGTAAATATTATAATATTTACTTCAATTTATTATTTTGATATTTACAGATTTTTGCAATCATACATACATAAAACTTGTCAGTATGTAAATGTAAAATAAAAGTTGCAAATGCTATTCTTGCTATAGATTGTTTAGCTTATTGTCGAGTAGCCACGATTACCACGAAATTACTATGGTTTTCTCTTTCTCAAACGCTAGTATTATTAGTCTAGTATCATAGGTCGATGTCCTGCTAAGTTTGAAAACTCTTTATTTTATGATTACTTAGGTCTACTGGATCACCGAATGGCATGTTGGCGTTTCTGAAAATGGATTCTTTTTGAATAATATACAAATCAAGACGGCGGATAGGGCTATTTGAAAAAAAATCGTATCTCCGTCGTAGTTGTCCGATCTTTTATTTCACAAAAAGGAAATACTTCAAAATGCATATGTTATATTATCAAAAATACAAGATCTAAGAATATTTAATATCTATCTCAAAATCTTGCAAAAAGAGTAAAACTTTTTTAAATATTTTTTATTTGAAAAACAATAAGTTGTTTAAAAATGAATTATTATTTGTTTGCTTATAATTGTATTGAAACATTCTTTATAGGATTTTGCAAACAGCAGAAAACAATAAGTTATATAGAAAAACAGTTTAAACAGTAAATGTGTAAAATTTAATGCTGAATGCAATGATATATAGTTTATTGAGTGTTGGTTAAACAATTATGTTCTAAAATTTGTAAGTCATGGCGTGCTGCAGGTATTGTGGAAGAATATTGCGGTGCGCAAGGTGAGTTTGATCGGCCACACAGTTAATTAATGGGATACTTATACGATAATATAGCATCTCTAAGTAAAAATTGCATTCAGGCCATGTCAGAAATGTTTCATATTTTTTTGTGGCAAAGAATTACAGCCTTTTCAAAACGGCGGATTGAATAAATGTTTTTCTTACGTTTTGCATTGGGTGTTTCGCCACTGAAAAATATTTAAAAATTTTAATGAGGAAACCTATACTCCAAATGGATCAGACAGAGGTTGGTTCTTGAATACTCGATTGGTTCAAAAAGTCTCGCACCTAAAAATATATAAACTAAAATAAAGTTATAAACTAAAAAATGAAAATGAAAGCTATAGGCAGTTAACGTTTCGGAAGAAATTCTACTTCCGTTCTCAAAAACGTTTTGGCCGCCAACCATGAGAGTTCGTTGTGCAAAATTTTTTAAATATTTTTCAGTGGCAAAATACCCAACAAAAAGTAAGAAAATCTGAATATGCCACAAATAACCAATTATAGACAATAAATAAATGTGTTTTTATTATTAATATCATAACATCATAGTAATAGTTTGACATAATCTTCTATAACCTAACGACCTAAATTGCATTTTTAATTGTCTTCTTCAACTTAAAATATTTTTTTTAAGTTATCTGCATGTCCTGATCTTCTAAAAAATATTTTTACTTATTCGCAATATGTTAAGTAAAAATACTACAATTTACCTGATTTATATTCATATCCTTTCATGATCGTTGGAGTTACTAAATCTGGGGTATTTGCACAAGACAAGTTTCCTGCAGGATACTGACAGATTTCTGTGCAAATTATTAAAAAACTTTTCAGGAACATATTATTGTTCGCCTTCTTGTAGCTAGATTTGACAAGGTTAATTTTAGAGCTCTTGTGCGTGTGGATTAAGCATGGAGACTGGTTCTAAATATTTGTGACTTTTCTCCAACCACAGAGACTAGCATCTAGAAAATTTTGGATATTTTCATTCGCACTTATCCATACTGTTGCAATATAATGGACCCTAAAGTAAAATAACAATCAACCCCAAACCAACCAAACCATCTTCAAAGCGACTCAAGTAAATGAATTCATTTACTTGAGTCGCTTTGAAGATGATACGTTGAAGTATCGAAACTATAGTAGCGTTAAGTTACAATAAAATACAGTGGTAGAAACAAAATAAGTGTTTTTAATAAATTGTGATGATTTTTTATTAATCATTGTATGCAAAAGTCAATACAAAACGCTATCCATGAACATCAATTAATTTATTACTATATCTAAGAATACAGTTTTGTTCCTTGGATTTCCTGATTCTTCTAGTTACACTGCACAATTATACATTGCTCCAAATGATTCTTCGCATCGCTGTTAACAGATTCAGTAGCGGATATTTCGTCGTTCGAGCATCTTGGGGTAAAGACAATAATTTGTAGAGAGTCACTTGAAAAATTGGGAGAGTTACTATAACCTAGAGTTACCAGAACAAGTTGGGGGTTAAATCCTGATTGGCAGTCAATATAATCTTAGAAGGTGACGCTGTAGTATAGTGGCAGACAATCGACAAAAAATATTCGCTCGATACAAATACTGGTAACAATTATAAAAGGCATTTCGAGTTATTTAATGAAGTTTGCCGTGGGGCTGAGATTAAGATTGTTTTCACAGCACCACAAGAAGTAAAGTTCTTTCTAAGACACTTTTTCATATGACAAAAGTTCGAAAAACGATACAGGAGGCTGGCAAATGACTTTCCGGCGTTTTCCGTTGGCAGTAGCTACGCGAAATTGAATGGAATAGCGTATATTATGCTGGATAACAATCAACACCATAGCAACCATTCCATGATCTTCCCAATTACAATTTTTGCAAATATAAAAACTTATTTATCAAATGAACATAAAATTTAAAAAACATATTTATCGAATAAAGTTTTTGTCATTACTTCCGTCTTTGTAACTCGGTGTATCAGTAAAAAGGACTGTTCTCAATTTTTCCACATCATATTTACTTCCCTCGACAAGACACAAAAGAAACCTCCTCGCTGCGAATATCGAGATGGTCGGTTTTTCTTTAGACGTTCAAAGCTCGATTTGAACCCTTTAGGACAGGCAAAAAGTTCCGTCACCCCGAACTTTCCTTCTCAGCTCTTCCAGATTTGATGAGAAACGCTAGAATTATCTTCGCTAAAGTAACTCTAAAATCTTGGTAGCGGGCTGCCGTACTATAAGGATATACATTAATGCCACGCAAGTTGTGTTCCAGAATTAAAACTGCAATTTTGGGAAAATTTCCTTTTGTTCCCGACGAATATAGGGCAGGGGCTAAGCTACAGCAAGTATCCTTAGTATATCTACAGATCTGATATTGTAAATGATCTTCAATAAATAAATTAATAAATAATAAAGTTTGTTTCCCAAATGATACATATGATAGATAATTAATACAGCTAATACTTAATAATGACATAATTAAATAATAAATAATAAATCTAAGTAATATATCTATAATCTACGTACAGCTTATTTAAGGACATAATACAAATAAAATTAATAAATAATTTAATTTAAATGTAACTTAGAAATAGGAACGAAACTAGTCTTGGACATGGTTGCACAAGAACAAACCGCAGGAGTCATGAAAAGGTAGAAAATATAGTGTTTCTATTTTATGTTTTATATTTAGTAAGTAGTTTTTCTATTAATTAATGTATTTTTAATCTTGGTGTGGCATCTCGCCATTTTATGATATCTTTTTTTAGCAATCCCATAGAGTTTACTTTCTTAAAGAATGATGGAGTTTCATCGAAAATGATGGCACTAAGGTAGGTGTAACATCTTTGACCTATAGCTTTTTCAGCTTTGGGAACTAGAACGGATTTACTTTTATATCTGGTGTCATGTAGATGTGTAATCTGTGTCAAAGCAACTTTATGTTTAAATTGTCGCATAAGCAAATTTTGAAGTAATAATTTCCTTGCGTTTCTTTAAAAAGTTGATCTGTTGAGTAACGATAATTCTTCCTATATATGATTTTAGTAATCCACTTTTGTACGCATTCGAATTCCTATAAGTAATTATTCGTTACTCCACCCCATGCTATAATTCCGTAATTGATGTGGGATTGTACGAAGACATAATATAATATTCTCAAGTTTTGTATTTCAAATATATATCGATAATATTTGAATCTACCTAACATACTTCTAATTTTTTTAAGAATAAATTCAATCTGATAGTTCCATATTAGATGCTTGTGAATAAATACGCCTAGGTACTTAACTTTATCGGCTATTTCTATTTTTATTATGCCTTGGCTCGATTTAAATTGTGGTGTATTATAATTTGGAAGAGCATTATTATAACAGCTAAATGGTAAAAACTGTGTTTTTGAAAAATTTATAGTTAATAGCTGATTATTAAAAAAACTGTATTGTGTTTAAAAAGTCATGTTCTACTACTGGTTTTAATTCTGACCAACTCTCGGCTTTATTGAACACCGCGGTATCGTCCGCAAAACTTATGATTTTTCGCACTGATATTATTTTAAATAACTCATTTACAGAGATACTAAAAACTATAGGGCCTAGTACCGTTCCTTGCGGCACTTTATACTGTACTGTTTTTTCAGAACTTATAATATTATTAACTTGTACCCGTTGTACTCTACCTATTAAATAACTTGCCATAAGTTTCAATGATATGTCCCGAAAACCAATATTTTCAAGCGTTTTAAGAGTTTAGTATGGCAGACTGTATCAAATGCTTTGGCCAAGTCAACGAAGATGCAAAGTGAATTTTTCTTTTCATCCGATGATTTACATATTGCTGAAATCAAGTCAGCCATTGCATCCTAAATTGACGTATCCTCTTTGAAACCATATTGATTTTCCGACAAGATGTTACAATACTTAGAGACATGTTTGATAGCACCAAAGACCCATCTAACATATCAATTACTCAATTGTAAACCGTCCAAAAGAGCTAAGTATACTGAGTCAGATTTATGCTTTTTCTGTTGATTTACACCTACATAAACTTCGAACTGAAGTTGTTTCAGTTAAAGCTAAGTAGCAATAATGAGAAGCTGTATTTATTTTGTATGCGGGTTAGTATAACCTAAAATTTGGTGTAATTAGTTTAGAATTTCTTATTTGAGTACCGGTGGTCTGAAATGGTATAGAGATCGAAGGCTTAGTGACAAACCGGTGCAAATGAAAACGGCTGCAAACCAAGAGCACATACATTGGCGCTATACTATAAATTTTAGTAAGCAGTTTTCATTTTAGTGAATAAAGTGCTGCGCAGAATTAGACAACTCTGAAAATATTACATCAATTCCTTAAGCGATTTTCAGAATTTACAATTTCAAATATGTGCTGCACTTCCCAACTAGCACCAAAGTGACAGTAACTGAGATAGGAACTTCGTATGAGGAACCATTACGTAATTGCCACTAAATTTACAACTTTGATGTAAAAATAACTTCATTTGACAAGTCTACAGTCCCTGCCTCGTAGTTTCTACCACTAATGATTACTTTATAGTTATGCAACTTCTACATAGCTTTCGTGGTACATGGGAACGTGGTAGTTACCAGTGTGACAACTTTTGGGTTTTCAGAACTTGAAGGTGGTAAACTATAGTAGCAGCGACTAACTCACATCACTGAAATGAGACTTCAAAGTTGCAATCACCTTCAAGTAGCTTTAATAGTTGCCGCGACGTTCTGGGAACCTTCACTATTTCTTTAAAGTAGTGGAACTTGTAAGTAATATTCATAGGTGTTAATGACGTTGCTGCTACCTACAGAACTGTGTACGGCTACTATAAAGTGTACATCACCTCTGAAATTTACCATGAAATAAATTTCATCATTTAGTTCCCAATGTTGACCATAGATAAAGTTAATGCAACAAACCTAACCTATATAAATTGTTTGCCTAACCTAGACTAGAAATATATGGTGCTATATTCATGCTATGCAACATTTCATGTTCAAAATAAGGCAACAAAATTTAATATTTCAACACAGTTTTATTACACCTACCTTTTCTTCTATGTTATCTATCACTGTAATAGTATATTATACCAACAAGGTTTATGTTTATTAAGTCGTTGATATATTGCTGCATACAAGTAAATTGCGACAGCTGATAGGTTTTTCAATGTGAAGTTAGGTAAATAATAAACAGCAAAAGCTAGGAACGCGTTCAGTCTAGACCTCAACGTACGGCTAACACGTACGTTCCGAATTAATAGCGGGAGAAATGTAACCAGAAAGTAGCAGCAGCAACTTTGAAGAGGTAATTTGTGGTAGTCACAACTTTGCTACGACTTTAAAGTGATGCTACAGTTCCATTCGCAGATTTGTGGTAAATATAACTTTAAAGTTACGTATTTGCAGTTTTCGTCACTATCGTCAAGTAGCAATTACTTTCAAGTAGCATTTCTTGATGAAAACGACCTTAAAGTCACATTTTCTGAAATACGCCATGTTGATGATCAAAATTATCGACGCTATTATTATAACATATGAACCAGAATTTCACAATTGACTAATAAATTTAATTTATCGCAATTTCTTCACCAAATACAACAAATGAATACATAAAAAGTAGTGTTAAGTTCCGAAGAACAATAAAAAATAGGTTTCGGCATCTAATGTGTCATATTCTCGCATGACATTACATATTTTAAAAACAATATTTTCATTAAAAAATGCATGAAAGGCGCGTGGTTAGATTCAGACGTTTTATCATTATGTTTGTCAGTAAAATTGCATTCGTTTTACTTGTGACCCTTAGACCATTGGAAAATAGCACAAGTTTTGCTGTCTAATATTACCTTCTGATATTCCATTAAATTTCTGAGTTAGGGAAATGAACAAGAACAAGAATCATATGTAAGAATGAAACATAAATATAATAAAATCGGTTGCAAGACAAAGAAGGGGCAACATCGATTTGAAAGAGTCGGGAGTGGTAAAGTTTTCTGAAAGCTGCGGCGTCTACGCCACCGCGTCGCCGCTCCGGAGCAACAACGTCATTGGAACGTAGCCAGACAAGTTCCAGGAACGTGGTTGGAACGTTATCGTCACCAAAAAATATTCCCCATTTTGGTCATAAGCACGTATTAGGAACGTTCTTATTACGTGCCTGTGACTAGTACCAAAACACTTTAAAGTGCCTACAATAGTCATTGCTACGTTCCCACGACTAATTGTGCTAGTTGGGTTACAACTCTGCGATCTTATCACATGTGAAGCCACAGGGCGAGATAAACAGTGATGTGTCCAAACCTGTTCACCCAACACTCACATCCTTAGATCATAGAGCCTTTGAAATCTCAATTTATATTTAAAAGCATAATAACTGACGAAGGCAATGTGTGAAGTAAGTTATATTGAAGCAGACTCCTCAAGTTTGCTAGAAATAGATATTAATGGATTGCTTAATGAAAATCATAACTTTATTAGTGCAAAGATGACAGGAATTAAAATGTAAAAGTAATTAGAGAAAATTTGCTTTCTATGATAATGATTTTGAAACTTACTACCATTCGACTGGGCAATAATCGACTCATTTATTTATTTGTTGATAGGTAAAAAATGAGCATGGTTTCAAGTTTTTGTCTAGTTTAGTAATTTTTTAGGATACTATATTTGCTACTATTAAACAAGAAGAAAGAAGGAAAGCTTTCAAACTTGTACATATTGTGAACCATTTATATCATAGCAACAATTTTATAAGATAAGTTTTTTTAATGAAATGATAAATACGTCGACGACTGTATTTGAGCATTTCAGATTAGTATGGCGCTTGGTGTTCTCACATGTGGTTACGCGATAGCCGGGTCAACCTGAGGTTTGGTTCGTTCAATGTTTAAACTTATTTTTAGAGACCTTCTGAGCTCTAAATTATTCTAGACTTTTTGCAGATGTCCTTAAAATTACAAGATTGTAGGTATAGATTGTTTAGAAAAAAAAGTTAAATGGGCCTATTAAGATGTGGCACGATTTTTACTAACTGGATTGGACTCGTCGATTACAGTGCATGCGAGGATATAGTGTGTTGACTACCTACCTGCTACAAGCACTGACCAAAAACTCAGGGTAGTTCAAACAGGTCCGTATAGAAAGGATACAATTTCAAAGAAACAGTCGTTTGAAAGCAGTAGATTATCCCTTAAAACTACACACTTATTACTGGTTTATGGTCATTACTTACAGCATATATGTAGTCATTATATTATATCTGAAAATAGACTACATACGAAATATAACTTCTGGAAACAAATTAAGTATTCACAGAAGCACAGATGCCACATTACATATATTTAATGAAATTAAAGTTATTTCAGAGAAAATATTTTCAAAAGAAATTTAAATTGAAATATAACATAATCAATTAAATCAATTAAATCGTTTACATTACAGTAGTAATAACAGGACTCAATGTAAATGGACGAAGAACTTGCAGCCATAAAAATTTATTTGAATTGGAAGCCATAAACACGAAAGTAACTCATTTCAGTGACATCAAAAGCAGTAAGATATGCAAATTAAATCAATTTGCATTTCTAAATTATTCAATTTAAAAACAAAATTTATTTAGTATCGTTAAACAGATACCTAGTGGCTATTAAAAGTTACGTGCCGAATGTCACTACCTATGTGGTCTCATGATTTTTGGTTATCACTTTCTTGTAATGTTAAAAGGCACTAAAATTCAGAACGTGGTTCTGAATCAAAAGACTTTGACAATAAATGTATGCTATAATTTTTTTTAAAAACATAAAACTATGAGTTCGGTGAATTTACGAGTGAGCACAACATCTCCTTTCCTAAATTAGGAAACATTTGTAGATTACATAAACACAGACTTCGTAGCTCTAGTTATTGGCTCAAAGTTAAATAAAAACGCTGAAGAAATAACACAAAACTTTCTATTTTGTAAATTTGATGGAGAAAATAAGAAAATTATGAAAATCATAAAATTTATACATTAACCAAGAAAAAGTTCAAACACTCCACCTGTTGCCAAACACGATTCCATCGTAAATCTCCTGTCGGATATTAACAACTAGCATCACAGGACTGGTCAGTCAGCATACGTTAAGGATGTTGAACTTGTTCTTAAATTTTAGGCTCAAAACTTCTACAAGTGTCAGGATATTCAGATCAAGAGATCAACGTTGGCAAATAATGATTACACGTACACCAATAACTCCTGAATATTTTTGGATTCACTATTCATTGGCTACATTATATGATGGGCACCTATTTGCTAGGCACCAAATTTTATCTCGTAAAAACGATTCTTTCTCTCGTAAAAAGTCTAACTATTTTCGGTCAATAAAGATCTCATCAATAACAAGTCAACCAATCAAGAGATTTTTTCATATCCCATGCTGGATGTTTAATTTTAATGAATATTCCCTCCATATAAGAACGAATAGATGGTGCTCTCTAGGATTCATAAGTTAAAATAATAATATTTAAAAATATTTTATTTCTACTTACTATTTCAATCACTATTTCACAAATATTGATCTGAGGCTGTCTAAACTTTCATGTTCTTTTATCCTCTGTCTATTATTTCTAGCGAGCTAGTCCACTGGCAAGATCGCTAGACTTTACTAGACAAATTTGAGCTCAATTATCCCAAATCTCTTTCTCTGGAGACATAGTTTCCATAAAGATCAAAAGCTTTGAACAGAACACTCTAAAATTGAAGGTAGAGAGTAAATTGACTTAATTTTTGTTGCAACGAGTTCAAAGAGGCATTTAGGAGAAAGAGTACCTTTTATTTTTTGGCGGAAATGTTTGGTTTAATTTTTTGTCCAATAATAATTAGCCAATGTTAATGGCCAATTTAATTAAATTAATTGAAAAATTTGCTATCATACACAATATGCCATAGAATTAGACGAAAATGGTTAATTTTGGGTTTTTGGGATCGCTGATCATGAAACTGAACTCCAATTTGGGAAATTCAAAATGGCGGACCTGAAATCGGGCCATTTTCTAGAAAAAATGAGAATGAATATCTTGGCCTTGAAGATGTGTACGGGGGCTTTCAAGATTGCTGATTACGAATCCGAGGCCAAAATGACGGACCGGAAGTAGAGTCACTTTCTCAGGAAATCTTCGCATATTTTTCGTTTTTGGGCTGAAGATGAGTACTCGGGTGTTTTTGAGGTCGCTGATCATGAATATGAGGGCCAATTTACGAAATTCAGAATGGCGGACCAGGATAACAGTCCATTTCTTCGGAAAACTCGTATTCTTTCCTCCTTTATGCTAAAAGTGGGAACTCGGGGGTTTTCGTTATCGCCGATATAAATAGCTTGGGTAGTCCATCTTTACCACCAGCTCGTTTCCTCAGACAATATGGTCTCCAAAATGACACTCTAGCAAAACGCATTTTCTTACATCCTACTATTATTTCGGCACATTAGTTGGAAATAGAGCAATATAAAAGTAGCAGTTAGTAGTACTGCCGTGCTTAGCGAAAACGCAGTATTTACAAAAAGTTTCAGCAATGAGATTTTAGCACATACTGGCTGAAAATTCAGTTTTCTATCTGTAAAACTTAACAAGAATACCATATGTACCACCAAAACCACAGATATAAAGACTCTTATTGTGCCGTATCTTACGAAAATTTAAGTATATGCTTACTTAGTATCTGACATACAAATAGCACTCTTTATTTTTATTTAACTTTTTGGGGAAATTATTATTTATCCAGCAAAAGACAACTATTTATGTCATAAAAATTGTGCCAAAACTGTGTAAGTTACTTTTGTGTAGATACTGCGTTTTTGCTAATCACGGCAGAGTATCCTCGCGTTAAATTGATGTTAAAAAGAAGTTGAAGGGAAAGACATATATCACAAAATGTGTATCAAAGTCACATTGGTTACTTATGAAAAATTTGTTGCATTTTAGGAAAAATTTAGAATACTATTTGAACTTCCCACTAATCCATATCAAATGTCAGACTTTACATTGTTTATATTCTCTACTAATTCTGATTTGAGAATCTTGAAACTTTCTAATTATCCAAAATGTATCAATAGAAATATGTAAATTATGATGTCACTGATTTCTACACTTTGTTCTCATATACTAATGGATACTTGTTAGACGTATTGTTTGGTAATAGCTTTACAAGTTCGCTAAGAATACAATATAATTTTTAATGAAAGACACCTACATGATTAATGTTCCAGTTGTTTATAGGTGACATGTTATTTTACATATGAACTAAACTCAAAGAATTTTATGTATGTTTATCAGAACACTATAATCATTTTATGAAATATTTGCTAATATCTTCAATTGAATGTTCATACAGTCAACATTGGATCTTGAGTATTATTAACGGTCGCTAATATGATAATTACATAATTGTACAGTGCAAGAAAAATTGGTAAAATAGCGGAAATAAATCGAGTACAATTGATTTCTTTGTCGAAAATTTAGGAGGGTGATCATCATGAAAAAGACCAGTGCTCTCCAAGATGGATAGCAGCCCATCCAGGGTAGCTTCCATGGCGCCCTCTGGTGTAAAATCTGCCTTTGTAGCTACCTATATCTTGACGCACCGGAGGAAAGTGTCGAGTTTTTGAGTTATCACATGGCCCAGTCTCGTAGCTCTGATTGAATCAGACTTCTTGGCAAACTGAACGCTGGCTCAGAGCCAGGAAAATGAGTTTTTGTTCCTTCTTCCGCCAAGTGGTCTGCTTTTCGTTGCACAGCACTGTGTCCGGGCACCCATATAAGTGTTATCGAATTATATTCACACAGCTCAGTCAAAATAATTCGATACTTCAGAACCAGATTAAAGCTCACTTTGTTCGATACAAGAGCTCGCAAAGCTGCTTGGCTATCGCTAAATACATAAATATGTTTCTCAACAAAAACTTTTCTGAAATTTTTGCTTGTACACGGTAATTTGACATGAACTTCTGCTTGGAGTACACTAGGATACTTGCCCACAGATGTATACCAACTCTTCACCTGCATTCGTGTACGTTAGCACCGGTTCCCTCTTGGGATACAGGTAACCCATAACAAACTAATACGATTACTTATGAGCGCTGACAGATATACCCCGATTATAGAATTACATCGAGCCACGAATCTCTTGATGGTAAGAGAGTTCGTGGAAGAAACCGCTCAGAAATTTTTTACTACGAAAATACAACAATCGAAGGTTAGCGCTGACATTCATACGGATCCACGATAACCCTACACACACTAACAAACTGATCCACCAAAGACTTCCCGTCTTTTTCGAAAGACGGTGACAATGTAAAAACCCAGACAAATCACATCACGGACAAAAACACCACCACATCAACCACCTTCTACTACTTTTTCACTTCTTTCATTTCACATACTTTTCACCCGCTGACTAGCGGTTCTTAAAAACCCTACCATACACAAGCAGTTATATGCCTCGGACAATGAAGTCATTAGTACTAGTTACTATTTAAAGTAGGGTTTTGTTGATTTTCCCTATACACTCGCAACAGTCCTCTCATACCCATAAAATTTTCTTATAAACTTTTTTTTCACTTTTTTTAAAAGATAAATAACATAAAGGGCATTGATTTAATATAAATGTCTTTTCCCGGCGACAGGAATAATTTTAAGCATGAAAACACTAGGTCTCCTGCTATACCATCTGGCGGTTGGCATGTTTTGTTTATTTTTCTAAATAATTTAAACTGTCAAAATATAAATATATTAAAATATTTAGTACTCACTAGGCAGACCTAGTAAATGCAATGTAAATAGATAAACAGAATAAAAAATATTAAATTGGAATTGGTTCCCTCTTGAACGTTCTCTGCATCTGTATACTGTTCCAGATCACCGTGACTTAGAAGATGCCTTTTATCGTGTTTCCAGTCATCTCGACTAGAAAACACGACTGTGTGTGGAATGGTGAAATTATGGACAGGGAGATATCGGTCATGCTTTGACTGAGTATTAACGTTGTCCCCTGCAGGTAGAGCTTAATGTCTTAACGTGCCCTAACCTTTGGCCTCTTGTATTCAATACTACATTTTTATACATTCTTTTTGCTGCTTTCATGGTCTCTAGTTTCACTTCAACGTGCAAGTAAGGTAGAAATATTATATAAATTTCGAACTAATGGTTATATTGTACGACAAACTGTTCCCCGCAGTATAATCCTACAATGTCCCCGAATGGCAGATACTAGCAGCTTATTTTCTCAATACAAATAAATACTTTTAGAGAGTATCGCTTAACATCTATAACTGCTTGTATTTGGTTCACGTTTGTAGCTATGCACAAACTTTTAATTTTTTCTATTGTGCAAGGATCGCTCTGGTTAATGTAATTTTAACAATTTAAAGGTTTTTGATTAATAACTGAAGAATTTGTATATGCTCAAGACAACTTGACCTATGCTTAATTTATTTAATAATATTTTGGAGATATACTCGAATAGTGTGAAATTTACTTATAAAAATTCGTCTCTCGAATGCAATTCATATAAGACCAATAAGTCTGACTGCCTGCACAAGAATAAGCCTAACTATCTATATAAATACTGTTTTATTATGAGTGCTAAAGGTTTTACTTTAATTGTGCATTGTTTTTAAATATCTTTTACACTGCCATTCAATCTCACAGCGGGTCGTTCAGGACTTGTTAAATATAAAGAAGTCAAACTGTTCATATACTTGAGATACATTGCCAAGAATAATCTTTATTCGTTTCTTTTTGCGTTATTCATAAAAATATGTACTAATCTTGGCAGGTTTAATATATTCAAGAGAGTTGGGTATGTTTTGTTTTTATACCGAATTAGTGACATTTTCCTAATTAAAATCGTTACACTTGTTAAAGAGTACGTACAATTATCCCTTAGATCCTCGCAGAAATGTTTCTACGGCCTCAATTAATTCTTTTAAGGGCATACCACTGAAAATAACTGGCCTTAATGACAAACACAAAAACTATCTGGAATATAATTTAAACGACATTCAACTTTATTCATTAAATTAAACTACTTACGTTTTAGTAAAGTTTAGTAATTAACCTATCTCATAATTTTATCACAATGATTAATGTTTAGTGCTCTTTTTTAAAACCAGTAGAAGTTGTCGTCGTGCGTGGACGATTGCAAATACCTTTGATTATGACTTTTTTCGACATGGCGCAACTTACTTTTACGTGGTGCTACTGAGATTAAGCATACAATCAATATCATTATTATTTCTATTGCTCAAACAGGTAATGAAAGTCAGCAACGCCCAACTATAATTTTCACTCTTCTCGTAATAATCTTAATGAACACAAATATTTTAAATTAAAATTGATATCACTTAATCTACGTAAAGTTGGTTAGAACCTAAGAGACACATTGTATATTACATATTCAATATCTTGTACATCTACGTATATTTGTGAGTTTAATCAAGATTCGTAGTAAAATTGGCTCTAAACTTATAATAAAACATAGTTTATATAAAACATAATAGTTTACATACAGATTTATTGATTCGTAATAATCTTTCAAGAAAGTGAAACTGATATATTATGTTTAGGTAAATCTATGTAAAGTTCGTTCAAACTGAAAGAGTATATATTTTGCGGTTTCATATCTTACTCATCCCTGTACTTTCTATTGAGCGACTATTCTGTACATTAAAAGTATATGAGATTTCCTTTCTTAGCAATATTGTGAACAACAGTTTAAGTATTATTTTCCTCTGTCGTCTTCTTAATTGAAGTCACTTTGTTTGACGCAAGAGCCCGCAAGGCTGCATGGCTGTCGCTGCATATTTAAATATGTTTGTTGACGAAACTCCTCCTGAGATTCTCGCTTGCACACACCAATATGGTGTATATTTCTGCTTGGAATACCTATACTGGGATACTTTCCATGTGGCACCGATATACGAGCCCTTGGTTTGCATCCCTGTATGCGAGCATCAGTTCCTCCTGAGTCTTAGATCGGTCTGTGTACCACTCAAAACTTCCGGGACTCAGAAGACAACCCTTATCGCATTCCCAGTCCTCTCGATTCCACATTCCATTTTAAAACAGCCTATTTGCTGCTTTCTGGGCTTCCAGTTCCACCTCGATATGCATAGGAATGAGTCCAAGAATGGCCTCCATTGCCATTGTTGGAGTGGTTCTCCTAGCTCCTGTAATTCCAGAGCTCGGCAGTAAGTAAATAGAAAAAGTTTATGACTTATGATGAAATGATCAGATTTCATCATCATTGCGTAAACATTTTTGCATAGAGACAATGAGCCGTGTGTGAAATTTCGCACAGCTATGCTTGGCTTACTAACGGAAGACTCTGATATGGTGAATCATTTGCTTATGTCTGATGAAGCTCACTTTAACTTGTCGAACTATATAAATAAGCCAAACATGAAGTTCTGGTCTTTTCAGAATTCCAAAGAATTGCATAAATAACCGCTGCACTCGCCGAAATGACGGTGTAGTTTAGGATTGGTGTCTTCAAAATTGTGGAGGCATACTTTTTTTGCGGAACTAGACTGGTGTTACTGTAACTATAAATTCACCTCGATATGCGTGGATGTCAGAGAATTTTGTGGTAACACGCTAAAGACAACTTGGAAGTAACTCGCGAAACCTTTACTTTCAGCAGAATGGTGCAACATTTCACACCGTACGACTTAAGTATGACTGTTGTCGGCCGATTATTTTACACTAACTTAGTTTATACAACTTAAAATGTTGTCCTGTAATTGGATTACTTTGTATTCTGTTGGGCAATAAAATATTTATTATCATTATTATTTATTATTATTCCCCAGTTTCACGCACTGGGGTTTTTTATTCTGGGGTTACTGGAAACAGCAGGTCTTGGAGACATGTGACAACGCTTCAGGAAATCAGGCAAGAAATTTTTGAGGCTTTTTAGACCTTTAGCCAAGATCTACTACAAGGCGTATTCAGTAAATTTTAAAGGTTCGTGGAAGAATGCATTATCATTAGGAGTGCCACTCTGTATATGTTCAGTAGAACCATAGCAGGCTTCTTCATCATCT
The DNA here is from genome assembly GCA_963583905.1 of Stenurella melanura. Taxonomy (NCBI): domain Eukaryota; kingdom Metazoa; phylum Arthropoda; class Insecta; order Coleoptera; family Cerambycidae; genus Stenurella; species Stenurella melanura. The sequence goes on from OY757309.1 coordinate 158,577,624, forward strand.
TTTGTGTTAGCTACATGTCAAAGTTAATTTTCCTTCATCAAATGTTTTCATTATTTTTTAGAGTATCTTCCCTGTAAGTTTATCGCTAAAAGCAATTTACTCGTTGGCAATGGCGTCCATTACGTATCAAATGTTATTTTTTGCCACCAAATAGTTTTGTGAACACAGCGCCAACACATAAACAAACGCCAGGCCAACAGGCAGATAGACAGATAAAAAACACACTGGCTGATGCAATTCATAATCTACATAGTCTGAAACGTAAAAATCCAAAGAAATCTGAGGAGTACTTTTTACTTCCCTCGTATACCGAAGGGAAGTATTGTAGGGTATTCGAAAAAAAATCACCCTCCGAGATTTTTCGGATTTTGACGTTTCAGATCACGTAGATTACGAAAATATAGGTTTTTCAATTCCGTCAGCCTGTCTGTCTGTCTGTCTGTCTGTCTGTCTGTCTGTCTGCCTATCTGTCTGTTGGTGCATTAACTAAAAAAACTACTAGACGGAAAGCAGTCAAATTTGGTAGGTAGTTGGCGTTACTGTCAGTAAAGATATGGTTAAACTTGCACTGGAAAATATACAGGGTGGACCGTCTAAAGGGAATAAATAATGAAAAACATTTTTTTTTGCTCAAATTTAAAATTTACAAGTTTCATGACACTCTAAACCTATTACAGCAAAAAAAAAATTGAAAATTTTTTTCACCAACATTTTTGAAAACATTTTTACCACTAAAATAGATGAAACAAATTTTTTATTTGTTCAAATTTAAAATATCTACGTTTCATAGCGTTCTAAACCTATTTAAAACAAATATTAGAAAATATTTTTACCATTTCTGAAAAAATTTTACCAGTAAATAGAAGAAAAAATTTTTTTCTTGCTTCAAATTTAAAAGTTCTACGTTTCCATGACATTCTAAACCTATTTCAACAAAAACAAATTTAAAAATTTTCTTGAAAAATTTTTAAAAAAATTAAAATTTTATCTATTTATCACTACTATAGAATAGATGAAAACATTTTTTTTTCTGAAATTTAAAATTTCTACGTTTCATGACATTCCTATTTCGGAAAAAAAAATTTGCAACATTTTTTTACCATTTTTGAAAAATATTTTAAGTACCTCTAGCATTAATAGATGAAAAAAAATGTTTTGCTCAAATTTAAAATTTTCATGTTTCATGACATTCTAAGACTATTAAAAAATAATAATTTTTAATCTTTTTTTACCACTACTATGGAATAGAAGGAAATTTTCCTATTTGCTTAAATTTAAAATTTCCACGTTTCATGACATTCTAAACCTATTTCAGAAGAAACAATTTTGAAAATTATTTTACCAACATATTTGAAAAATTTCAAAACAAAGTGAAATTTTTTAACCACCACTATACTTCCACTCCACTACGTGAATGTTGAATTGAAAATGTGACAGATGGCAATAATATTTGGCATATGCACCTATTATACTTTTATTGAAAAATGTACAGGGTGGGCATCCCAAGAAATAATTCAGTCATGGTGGACATTTGTAAAGGTATTTGCCCAAGCCTTCCATATTTGGCACTGAAGATAGTTAAGGCCGCAAAAAACATGGTACAAGTACATGAGGTTAAGAATCTAATAGGAAAACCTTACTCTACACATTGTCAAATGAAATTGGAAGCTAAATAAAGGGTACAAAAAAATTGCAAAAATGATGCCTAAAACATCAGACTATAGAACGAAGTATTCAAGAGAAGGAATACGATAAGAAAATATCAAGGCTAGATGTAGAAACAGAAGAAACAAAAGAGTCAATAGAATAATAAGCAAGGCGACCAATCCAGTGGAATATAAAAATATCCAGCTTGGATATGCAGAAGTGGCAGCAATGCTCACTGTACGCTAGCTAATCAATCAATCAAATTAAACAATTTGGTATATTTCTCAGTCTACTTAAAATTCTATCGAACCTTAAGAAACGCCCCGTATATTTCGGGTTCTAATAGCTTGGAAATGTATATATTTTTGTGTGCAATGAAAAGCCCTCGGAAAAGTAACGTAAAGTAACATTTTGCTCCAAGATTATAATAAAACATTATATAAGTAATGCCTCTGGCGATCGCATAAGTCTAATGGAATTTACCGTGCTTACGACAATTTTTTTTATTATTATTTAAAATTTTTGTTCAGTGTGTTATAAAATCGATTTCTGAAAAAACGTATTTTCTCTATAATTATTAAAATTATTTGTTCGTTTTATATTTGATTACACCACTTATACTTTAATAAATTCGACGCATATCAAAGAATAAATCATTTATATCACAGTAATGTTTCTTTTACGGGATATAAAATGTCCTTAGACAACACATTCAGATTTTATTGCCTAGTGGTAGGTAATCATTTTGCTGTTCAGATGGACAAATAATTAAATTCTGTTGACGCGACAAAGAAGAAAAGAACATATACTGTAAACACGTCAAAATATTTATTACCAACGGCGTAAATGAACTAAATAATTTACCTAAATATGTTAGTTAGAAAAAGCCATAGTTTCAAAAAGATCTAAGGCGGTTTGCATTTGTTTCTAAATGGATGTGCATATGTATGTAGCCGGATGTTTAACAAAACTGCCAGAAAGATAATTAACTTTTTAAGCTTAAGCGTGATTCATGCTAAAGTTCACTCTACAGGGTACTCCAGAAGTCTGGAAATGATCGATTCTCTCGAAAATTAGACGTTTTCGAGAAATATGGCTCGGGCAAAACTGTGACAGTTTTTAGATATCTACTAGATGACGATATCAAATTTTCATTAGGTGGTTAGTTTCTAGGTGATATGAAGGTCATCTTGTGTTTTTTAAATGGAACTGTGGTAGTTTTTATTTCGAAATTTGAAAGGCTATCAAATTCTGGGTATAAATCATTTAAACATTAAATCACTGAAGTTAAGGAAATATTCAACATTATCTAGAAATCTAAGTCCGATTTTGTCAAAAACTGCACGTTTCACAGTTTTTGGAAATCTACTAGAAGGCGATATAAAATTTTCCTTAGATGATTAATTTCAAGGTCATTTAAAAAGTTAACTCTTTAAACATTTAAAAAGTTAACTTTTTAAATGGGATAGTGAAGATCAACTGCCATTAATACTTGGCAAGTATGTGAAACATAGATTAAGACTTAGTGGCTCGTCATTTCCGCAGTATTTAAAGAGTCGAAATCCTCTCTACTCTGCAAGAGCCATGCTAACGAAAATAGAAACGTAACTTAATTGAGTAAGTGTCTCTCCACAGTTTGATAATGTGGAAAACGTTGATACAGTTCATTTAAGAGATTTTGTAATTACTGTGGGGATAATGGTCTAGCCATCACAATGATACGATTTCTTAAATCGTCTAGATTTTCAGGTTTTGTCGCATAAACATTACTTTATAAATATCCCCAAAAGAGGCCAAGGGGCCAAGATTTGGCCACCTGGGGGCCCCACTTCTGTCGATCAAACGGCTTGTGAAAGTATTGCTTAAAAATTCACGAACAATTCTACCAATTTGTGAAACCAAATGTTGTGATCGTCAGCACCAAAAAAAAATTGATTTTGTAACAGTTGTAAATATCCTACCGCTGTGAAGTTTCCTTCGACAAATAAAAGTTCTATTAATTGGTGACCACAAATTCCAGTTCAAACATTTAATTACTGATGCCGATGCGTATGAGTTTCTCTCGTCCATTTGGGACTTTCATGACACCAATACCTACAGTAATGATGCTTAATGTTACCATTTACCACGCATGATGCCTCATCTCACGTATGCCTCCGAAACGTGAACCTTAAGCAAATTAGATGAAAACCGCTTGGGAATCTTTGAAAGAAAAATATTAAGAAAGATATTTGTCCCCATTCAAGCAAATTAAGTATAAAGAAGCAGACGCAACCACGAATTGTACGAATTATATGAAGATGCTGATATAGTAAAAACACGAGTCATCATTTCGTCTCAACACTGCATTCTTCTGTCAAAGACATCCTTCGCTAGCTCTTGCCCTAAGTGAATTTAATATGAATGATAATTATGTTTTCTGAATATTTTGATCTTCCCAACCGCTGCCGATCTCTCATAGTTCCAGTTTCTTCAAAACGTGATATTATCGTCAGAACTGTGGCCTTACAAATATCTACACGATCAGGAAATAAAGCATTGAAGAAGCTAGCGGCTTCGCTGTAAGATCTAGTATGATTCCCATATCCTCGTATCATAAGCACTGTTATTTACTCCCTTTCATTTAAGTTAATTTTGATAAATTTTTAGAAAATATTGCTTTTCTTGTGTTTACAAGAAAATTGTTTTAAACAGATATCAGATAGTTTCAGTTTATTAATTCTGCACAACCCTTATAATATCACTTTGCAATTGGTGAGTAAAATGCAATAAATCATGTGACGTCATTCTAAACCCAATATGGTGGACGCCTCAAGACGGTTGATTACTTTTTTCTTCACAACCCCCTTGACACGCTTATCAAGCGAAAGGATTTGACGAGTGAACAAAAATTAAATAGTTTAGTAAAGTATATAAAAAGAAATATTTTGAAACAACTGTTTTATGAGATGTACTTACTAAAAAAAATTATTTTTTCTCTGATCTTATAAAGAAAAAATCTAAATTTATCTAGATTATATTAAAACTAAAAGCGTTGAGCTCAAAAAGTTTAAAATATTAGGAAATACATCAACATATGCGAAATATCCGAGATAGCTAATACTCAACATATAATAAATGTATACATACAGGGTGTAATCAATTTCACGTCATTAAAAAAACTTGGAATGGGGACCGACTAAACAAACAAGAAACCTTTAAGACTTTTTCCTCTAGGGGCACTTTGAAAAAACTGATATAGGTCAATATTTTTAATATTATAGTAGACAACTATTGAGAACCACTGCTTTTCTTGGTCAATGGACTTCTAGTTCGCAGTTACACAACTTTTAAATTGTCATAAAAAGTGATCGCCGGCACACGCGGTGGTCTACGGTATCAAAGGATCATCGACCGCCTTTGATGGACCGCCTCAACTGAACTGAGGCAAGTATAAAGAGGTAAATAATTCGTTCTCTCTTCGTGCACAATAGTGGCCATAGAGGTTTATACAGAGCATTTCTTTACATGTGTGTTTTTTAATTTGGAACAAAATATTGGATTGTTTATAATTTAGAAAATTTAAATGTGGTTTATTAACATTTGTAACATAAATAAGTGTTCTGGGTTAAAAGCTTACTACCTATCTAAATGATTCAAAATCTCTGCATCTGCATCAATACACAGTTCGGTACGTCGAATTAAGGACATACGCACTTCGTTCAACACTAAACACTAAACTATCAACTAACGTTGTCAATAAAGAAAAATAAAATAAAAACTTGGTACAAAAGCCAAAAAGGAATACCAAAAGAACGAACAAATAAGTTGTGTCTGTACGTAATCAAGAATTTGACAACTTGAATGGTAAGTTAATGAAATAAATCTTAACTATAAATACACAATAACGCGAAATTCAAAAATAACAAAAACAACGAACAGCGGGTTGGACGTGTGTACATAACGAAACACCCACAGCAACTAAAATATTCCACAAGGGAGAGTTACAGTTTTATTCAGATCAGATCTAGATCTAAACCTACCTCAATATTCCAGCAGTTCTCAAAAAATTTTATTGAAAATTTGCGAAATTTTTGTTTATTCTTTTTCTCCAAAACTATGAGCTTTAGACCCCATGTTATATAAGGTTTTTCTGTTTGTCTTGTAGTTCTTTACCACCAGTTTTTTTTTTAATGACGTGAAACTAATTACACCCTGTATAACATATATCTAATAACAATGTTCATATTACCCAAGAACTATTGAAACAACTTCTACAACATCTTTTCACGCTCTACACTTTTAGATACCACTTAATATCTCCGCGTGGGTATCAATTGATTTATAGGCAAAATTTGATGGTCTTTCAGATGCCGGAACAAGAAATACACCGGTTCATTTAGAAAACAAGAGATGGCCTTCAAACTCGCTTGAAACCACTCACCTAATGACAATTTGGTGTCGTAATCTAATTTTCATAGATAGTTTTTTCTGCTGTTTGCCAAACCCTATAAAGAATTTGTTTCATTACAATTACAAGCAAACAAAAATAATTCACTTTTGACCATGCATAGAGCACATAGGCACCACTACTCCACATTTATGAAAATTGTCTTGGTTTTTGCATGAGACATCTTATACGTGGCTTTATATCTTTCTGATGTGCTCCAGAATAAGGGTGAGAAACACTTCAAAGTCTAAGCATTTCCAAGAGACATAATGATAGATAACCAATTCTTCATGAAAATATAATCTATTAGAATAAAATATTTTTTAAAGACTAGGTATGTAAATGAATTAAGTTTAGGGCTTTTCTGGTCTCTAGCACAACCAGGTGTAGGAAGTTAGAGAAATACAAAATGTTGTTTCCAGTAGATTTTAATTCGTTATTGAACTCTTGTTCTCATTTTTAAGTGAATCTTCCTAACCGTAAGGGGATATTTAGATACTAGTTTACTCTGCTTGTCCGTAGGGGACTATGTGGTTACTAGTATTGTGGCGGCTCCTTACACCTCACTGGCAGATCATCTCCTCTGCTAGTTACATATATGGACTGCCACGTCAAGTCCCTCGGAAGCGTAAAGGCAGTGGCTACTCCCGCCTTAATGATGAGTTCATGGAGTAACCACGGGACGAAACGGGAACATCCAACATATTTCCAATAACCCAAATTGGTGACCCGACGTGATCGTCGACGTACTCTTTACCTGTACCCCTGTACCCATTCTTACGAAGACGCCCGCTCATGCACGAGTCGAGTTTCTAGGCCGTTTCCTCCTCGCATTGCATAACCTCTCCCCTAGGATTGTACTGGTATGGGTGGAGTATTACAAAAAGGGGTACTCACTTCGTTCCTGCCAACCTACCAACTTAATCCTCATTACGTTATCATTGGTAGGGGGTTGATGTGGCGGCTCTTTACACCTCACTGGCAGATCATCTCCTCTGCTAATTAGATATATGAACCGCCACGTCAAGTCCTCGGAAGCATATAAGGCAGTGGCTACTGACGAGTTCACGGAGTAGCCACGGAACAAAACGCAAACATCCGAACATATATCCCAATATCCCAAAAGTGTCATAATGAGAATTGTCAAATAAGAAATAAATTGCTACCATAACTAGAATGCAGTTTATCAAAAGAATGCAAATATTGGAAATTAATATTCTTTCACACAGTTTTTTTTTAGTTCTCATAGATAGAGAGTTTTCTGCAATTTTCCAAATTTTATAAAGAATATGTTTCGTCTTCTAGTAGAGTTCAGACAACTGTGAAACTATTATACGAACGGATACTTTCAGAATTATATAATGTTTGAGAAAATGGCCGTTTCCAAACTTCTGGAGAACCCTGTATATCAGGAATGTGTAAGCTTAGCAGTTCCTAAGAAAAGAGATCGTCAAAACACAGACGGAACACGCACCCAACAGTGACAAATTATGAGCTTTCTAGATCGGAAAGAATGAAATGATCCATTTTGTGGTAAAAATAGCCTGCTAACGATAGGGGAGATATACCGTATTTCTTTTAATGAAATGAAATGAGAAGAACATAAAAGTAATAGCGCTCGCTTTCCAGTAATATAGAACAGTAGGAAACGCAAAGGTGAAAAAATTATATCGGAAATTTTATTTTCCTGTGTAAAAATACGATATGTTTGATTAATTTAATGCTATTAGTTACGGTCAGAATATCTAATGGAGTAGCGAGGTGAAAATGTTATTCGTGCACAGACGAGTAGAATATTACTAAGAGTCGAAATATAAATTATTGTACAATATTTAATTGGTTTAATAGTTAAATAGAGTATAAAATTATTTATTTGTGGAATATTGTTTAATTAAAGTTTTAAAATCTGCTGACGTTTTGGAAAATTTTACTTTTCAGTTATAATATCAAGAACACAAGTGATTTGAACGTTTCTTTAAAATGCTTGAAATTAATTAGTAAAAAAGTCCACTTGATGCTTAGGACTGATTAGTGACAGCTTAAGAGTAGACACCTTGCTGGTTCAAAATGTTTGCCTCTGGAACTCTATTAACAGAAATGTATGGTGACTGTATTTTTGTAATTAGTAAGTAGTAATTAATCGATAACAAAAAAATATTAGTTTTATACTTGTTTGCCATGCCCAGTGACATATGTGCAGGTTTACAATTTCTGTCCAGAGACCTCCACGAGTTGGAAGTATGCCAATCGTATTACTTACTAATCTATAAAAAAAATTGTTTGATACAAAAAACTTACACCAAATATAAGAAATATTTCCAGATATGCAGTTTCCGTTGATATTTTTTCTGAAATTGTCATTTTTTTTTGATATCCGGCGAGGAAAAATCAAAATTTTAGAATTTTGCGATTTTTTTACTCGAGAAAGAAGAAGTTTGGATAAAAATTGCAAGTGCCAAAAACAGTTTGGAATCATCCGGGGATATACTCTAATTTTCTCAAAAAAGGGCATTGGACAATTCCGAAAAAATTTGAGTACAATACCCGAGTGATCCCAAACTCTTTTTGCCTTTTGCAAGTCTTGTCGAAACTTTTTTTCGAGAAAAAAAAACTGCAAAGTTCTAAAATGTATTTTTAGCATTTTTAGTTTTCTCGAAATCCTGACGTGATGGTGCAAAACGGACTATGGTATCGTGTTCAGCATATCAAAAAGCTTAGGGGTACGGTAATGGAATCTTATTGGTCGGACATTTTTCTTGGTTTTGTTTGTAAACCAGCGTAATTAATTATTGTAAAAAGTGATTAACAGAACATTTCCTTTCCTAATTACAGGTTTATTTAAAAGAGAAATAAGGGAATATCCATATCATTCCTTTTGTAATTCAAAGGGATCATTAAATAACCGATTGTTCCATAGTGATTCCATAAAAAAAATTTCGTGAACTAATATTGCTGAACTTAATTAGGAGTAAATCGTGTTTAATGCTAATATTTGATGAGATAATATTTTACAAGTGTTTGCAGACCGATTTTAAATAATTTTGATTAAAATTTAAAACAAAACGTTTTTTGAATGCCAATATAATATCTGAGGGTTAGATATAAAAATAAATAATTTGCACCGTTTAAAAATTTGTTTCTCATGTAAATTGCATCGAAGCAGCAAGTCGGTCATTTTGGTTCGTTACATCACATAATTGGAAATTTTGCTTCATATCACTACATCAAATTTGAAAATAACCCCATTGTTCCATTCAAAGGTTACAAAGGTGTTATGAATATTTTCTTTTTTTCTCAATATTAAAGTGCTCAATATTTTGTAACAACAAATTTCATTTAATATTTTAAAAAACCACGAGCCACATACCCACCAAACCCTAAATCGTCATAATTGATGAAAAAGTGTCTATCTGAAAATGTAAAAATATATATGATCATCCATTTAAAAGACCTCCTGATGGCGTCTCAAAAAATAGAGTAGCCGTTGGAAATCAAAATGCGTCACTGAATAGATTAAATATACTACCAAAACTTTTATTCCCTAGAAAGAGACATCCGATAGGAAAATATTTATTATTTTTGGCAATAGCTTTTTCTTAGTACGTATATTTAATTAAAAAACTGTAAGAGTACCTAATAGAAATTATTGAATAAAAATTCATAGTAATAGTCTTGTTTCTAGCATATAGTTCAAAAGCGAAGTTTCTGGGCTCTTATTAGCTTACTCTACTTATTTTCCCCAGTTTACACCGCCCTCCCCCCTCAACGGAATCATCTCAATCAGATATCATAATAGGTGTACCAAATTGCAAGTAAAAATCTCAATTATATTTTATCAACCTTTTTAATATAATCTATTTCCGGATGTCGTTATAATACATACGTGTACCAAATTACAAGTGAATATCTCAATTTAATGTTATCGGCCCCTTTAATGATGAGATAGGGGTGGCGAAGGGGTTGAAAAATGTTATAAAAAAATATGAGGCTTCGGCTTCTCGTATATACACGAAATCTAAGTTTCTGTCCTCTTACCAGCTTGCATTACTTATTTTCCCCTATTTACCTCTACGTACCCCCGAACTCTTTACTGGAATCATCACAAGATATGATCTAACTACATGTATGGTTATAATAAATACATGTACCAAATTTCAAGTGAATATCTCAATTTAATTTTATCCGCCCATTTGATAATGGAGTGGGGGTGGGGTGGTGGTTTGGTTGAAAAATGTTTTAAAAAAATTCTGAGACCTTCGCTTCTAGTATATACAACAAATGTCAAGTTGCTGTACTCTTACCGGCTTGCTTTACTCATTTCCTCTTATTTACCCTATTCACCCCCAACCCTTTCTCCGGATATATTCAAAAAGCAATTTAGTTCCAGATCTCGTTATAATACACACGTGTACCTACAAAATTTCAAGTCAATTTCATAAACCATTCAAGAGAAAACGTGCGGACAAAAGTTAGACAGACAGAACATTTTTTTCGTCCATCCGCTACGTGGATGTGGAAGTTATTGCCAATCTGTGTTATGATCAACAATGTAACAAGCCATATCTGCGTGCCTCAAAACCACATAGGTAGAGAGCTAGCTATATAGATTTGCTATGAATAGAATAGAATAAAATGGAATAGTTTATTGGCCCAAACTAACATATACAGTACAAAGGGCAGGTCACAATATTCAACATTACTAGTACATCGATAAAAGCTCATTTTATAAAATAGCGATAACAAGAACAAAATATTTAAAATATTAAAGTAAGATCGTTTCAAAGAAAGAGAAAAAAGAAAAAGAAATTATGACAGTTGTTACTATAAGCAGTTATAAAATAGATAAGATTATATATGGGACAACAGACACATAATAAATAATTTCTTTTTCCTTTCTTCCTAGCATATTTTTACTTATTTAAGAATTAAACTTATTTACAAACTCATCCAATATGTAGAGAAACATTCATCAATCAAAAAGTTTTTTATTTCGGATTTATACTTTGTGTAAGATGCAATTGATTTTAGATGTTCGGAGAGGTTATTATATAGAAATTCAATACTATAATGTGACGATTTTCTGAATATAGTTTTTTTATATTTATTAAGCAATAGCGTATTGGAAAGTCGTGTCTCATAATTATGTATATCTTTGTGGCTCTTATAATCTGAATACTAATGTTTTACATAAGTAACACATTTTAGAATGAAAATGCATGGGAACGTTAATATTCGTTTTTCTCTAAATGTACTTCTGCAGCTTTCTCGAGGACGTAGGTTAAACAAGAGACTGATTATTCTTTTTTGATAAATAAGTATTCTTTCCCACCCTGTAGTCTGTCCCCAGGAAAAAACGTTAAATGATACATAACTATACGCAAAGGGATAATATAAATTCATAAGACCCTTTTGATCCAAACACGGTTTCATTTGTACAATGGCATAATATGCTTTATTTAATTTGGTGCAAACAAAATCCAGGTGTGCAGTAAATGAAAGATTAGAATTAAGCCAAGTCCCAGGCAATTTGGCATTGTCAGAGAAATTTAAATTAAATTGTAATTGCGTTTCTACGGAAAGCTGTTTTCTAATAAAGAAGTTAGTGTAACTCGTTTTGCTTTTATTGAGAATTGACATGTTTCTTTGACACCATTGACATCCATTTCCTCATACACCGGTTTTATATTTGCTTGTAGTTTCAGCCGTCACAGTGACAGTTGTGTCATCCGCAAACATAGTGATCTTCCCTTTTGTGACAAATCTTGGGATATCGTTAACATAAAGTAAGAAAATTGATGGACCCAAAACTGATCGCTGAGGAACTCCAATCGGGACATCATGCTGGGTTGAAACTTGTACCTGAATTTTTATTATAATAGATCTGTTTTGAAGATATTAATTGATCCAGGATAACAGAGGACCTCTTATGCCTAAGTAATACAGTTTGTCCAATACACGAAAAACTTTGTATGAGTTAGTAAGTACTACCAGAGACTTACAGGGAGCCACTTTTCATATACTTAAGCAAATTTTGCATTCGTCATGGGATTTTACCGGAAGTGATGTCAAAATGGGAGGATGCGTGCAATTAAGAAGAGGCAGCCTATTTTTTTTAATAATTAGAAGGCTTGTACTTTCACTTAAAAAAAATAATTCATGTATTTGATGACTTAATAAAACAGAAAAAAAAACTTTAATCGAGGGTGTCTCAGGGTTGTGGGCAAATAAGGCCTAGCAGCCCACTACAATCTCGTTGTATACCTCAAAGCCTACATTTTGACCTTAATTTTATTCATGTATTCGATGACACAAAAAATCGTGACCGGAAGTGATGTCAGGATTCCATGACGTGGACAAAATTTGCAAAAATAAAAAGTGGCTTCCTGTATCTTTGTGGTAGTACTTACTCACTCACATAAAGATTTTCAAGTATCTTATTCATAGGAAATCTATACAGTCGGTTCTCTACCTAGCATGAAAATTGGAAAAATAAAAGTTGGTCACCTAACGTACTGGTCTAAAAGTTAACTTATTATTTTTAACGCGCCCTGTATTGGAGGACGGATATTTTAAATATTATGTTGATATATTTTACATGCTTTTTGACTAATCGTAATCTAGCTTTCTCCAATTGAATCTGGGGAGTCAGCGCCATGAAGATGTAAAGATCGAAACGAACTAGATGTAATGATGTAATCTTCACACGTTTACAACTTAACATTGGTAAACCCTAGAACTGACCAATTTTTGATATTTTAATCTTTCTGAATTGCTGCTAAAACATCACCATGTACAACACTGTATTCGTTAATTTAAAATTCCAAACTCACTCTCATAGGGAAGGGATAAATAATTAATTAATGGAGGAATAAAGAGTCCCTGAGCACAAAAGAAGGGTGCAATGTGTACGTAGTATTAATTTAGTTTATGTCACTAAGACGAGAGTATCCTTTTAACAACGGCGTAGAAGGACGACAACCCCGTTCATCCGCTATAAATTGTGGCGTACTATTAACCTCTCACCGTAGACCAAACAGGGAACATTACTATTTATTTGTTTGTAATGTCTTGTATAAAGCTCACCGCACGAATAGCGGCAGCCAAATCATAAACGTATCATAATGTTAATGTGTAGGAAAATAATGTTATGATAAATAATGTAATTTCTAATTTTCTGAAAATACTGTGTTTCTATTTCACGACTATATAGCCACTCTGGATCTGAAGGAGACACAATTTAGAAACAAAATCCAAGTCGATTTAATTTTCTTTGCGGAAGTTATAAACAACTAGCTGTTAATTAAATTATATGTTCGATAACTACACACCAATTTTGAAAATTAAAATTACACGTCCTATCTTCTAACATATAATTTTATAGGTATAAAAAGTCCTTCTCTGCTCCGTCCTCTTATGACAGATGTTTTATGATCCAATTCATTACTCTAGTTGGACTCACATTGCTGTGTGGCACGTCCTACAGCATCACATCATTTGTCATGATTGGCTGTTAGGTAGCCGGCTCCGCCAAAGCTCTTGCCTTGTTTTGCATGACAATAGGGGCAAGCGCATATCCGTCCTGACTACAATGTGTATTACGAAATACATTTCAGAGATTCTCGATCGTCAAGGTTAATTAGATGTGATTTATGACAGATGTGCTATTAATTGGTGGGACAATCATGTATTGCTATTTAAACTGAAAATGCGTAATTTGTTTAACTTAAGTCGTATATCATCAACAGAGTATAATGTCTTGACCACAAATGTTACAAATGAAAAATATATAAAAAAACGGAGACCATGACTTCTAGTATATACAACAAATTCCAAGTCTTTAGACTCTTACTGGCTTGCTTTATTTATCTACCCATTATTTACCCCTATTTAGCGCCAACCCTACAACGGTATAAGCTCAAAATATAATCTAGTTTCAGATATCGTTATAATACATACATGTAGCTTTCAAGTTAATATCTTAAACTGTTCTAGAGTAATCGTGCGTACAAAGTCAGACCTAAAGGCAGAAAGAAATGTTTTTCGCTAAAATTTAAAATCTCGACGTTTTATGAGTTTCTAACCCTACTTCAACAAAAAAAAATAAAAATTTGTTTACGATTACAATACTTCCACTCCACAACGTGGATGTGGAAGTAATTAAACGCTACATTGGGAGTACTACACGGGTATTGAGACCTGTGTTGTTTAATTTTTACATAAATGGTACCACACATAAATGAATTGCATGACATTTACTAGTTATATGCAGTGTTAGTTAGATGACGACATTTTAGAATAAACAAAGAGCTATTAATTATTTAAATTTGAAAAATTATTTTTTCTGTTTTCTAATTAAGAAAACTAATATTATTTACAAAAAAAACTGCGAAGTATCATTTATGATGTGCAATAATTATATAAAAAGTGCAGTAAATCGGTGAAAAGTTAGCTTGTTTTATCTGATTTCTATGCTTCTTCACAGACATGAGAGTTTACATATTTTCAACTAATTGGAAATGATTTCTTTAGTTGAGATCCTATTTTAAAAACCGTTGCCTAAGGAATCACTACTTCCACATCCAGATTATTTATCCAAGTCGCTTTAAATGAAACATCTTTACGATATTTGTACTCTAGTATGTGGAAATTATTGGTCATAGAATTTTAATAATATTTGGGGCAGATATCATAGAGAAATTTGATGCGTTGGTTTCTAGCATATACGCAAAAAATGAAGATTCTGGGCTCTTATTATCTTGCTCTACTTATTTCCCCCTTTTCACAACCTCCCATTTCCCAACCTTTCAACGGAATCGTCTCAATCAGGTGTCATTGCAATACATCCGTATACTAACTTTCAAGAGAATATCTCCATTTTATGTTATTAACCCCTTTAATAATTCAGTGGAGGTGGTAGGGGTGGAGAATAGAAAAACATTGGAGAGAAGAGGCCTTGGTTTCTAGAATATACACCAAATCCCAAGTCTGTGTACTCTTATCAGCTTGCTTTACTTATTTTTCCCTATTTACCTCTACTCACAACCCACTCCTTCAACGGAATCATCTCAAAATATAATCTAGTTTCAGATGTCGTTATAACACATACGTGTACCAAATTGCAAGTGAAAATCTCAATTTTATTTATCAACCCTTTTAATAAGGAAGTGGTGGTAGTGGGGGGGGGGATGGAATGTATTATAAGAAAACCTGAGGTCCTCGCTTCTAGCATATACACGAGATCCCAAGTTTCTATACTCTTACCAGCTCGATTTACTTACTTTTCTCTATTTACCTCTACTCACCCCCACTCCTTCATGGCATCATCTCAAAATGTAATATAATTTCAAATGTCGTTATAATATGTACGTGTACCAAATTTCAAGTGAAAATCTCAATTTTATTTATCAACCCCTTTAATAAGGGAGTGGGGGTAGTGGGAAGGGGTGGAAAATATTATAAGAAAATCTGAGGCCTTCGCTTCTAGCATATACACCAAATTCCAAGTTCAAATTTTATTTGATCAATCCCATTAATAATGGAGTAGGATGGGGCGTTGCAAAATATTATAAATAACTGTGAGGCTTACCAGCTTGCTTGAATTATTTCCTCCTATTTACCATTGTTTAAGCCCCAACTCTTCAACGGAATGAGCTCAAAATATAATCTAGCTCCATATGTCATTATAATACATACGTGTAACAAGTTTCAAGTGAATGTCTCAATTTTATTTTATTAAACCCTTTAATAATGGACAGGAGGTGGTGGGGGATGGGTTGAAAATTTTATAAAAAAATCTGAGGTCTTGACTTCTAGTATATACACCAAATTCCAAGTTACAGTACTCAGATCAGCTTGCTTCACTTATCTGCCCTTATTTACCACTATTTAACCCCCAACCCTTCACCGGAATTAGCACAAAATATAATCTATTTCCAGATCTCGTCAAAATACTTGTGTGTACCGAATTTCAAGTCAATAGTGATATGAATTACACCCCCTTGGAACTGGAGATGATACGCTATGCCTACTGATAGTGACTGGAAAGACTCTAGAAAGAGCCAAGGACTTTTCTAGAGTGTGGTGGAAGAAGATTCTGGTTCAATCTAGGGGTAATTTCAGAGTATATAAGTGCGATTGCCAGGGCTGAAGAAGAAGTTTTTATTAAGAAGGAAGTTTATTTTAGAAGTGACACGTTCGGTAAAAAGTGAGGTTATATAAGAGTGTAAAGGTTATTTTGAATATTTGAAGTATTGTATAGTCAGTAAATTATTGAATAAAGTGCTAGTGGTGCTTACCTCTTGTTGAAATTATTTAGAACCCACGGATTCATACAGGGTGTTTCCTAAAAGGTGAACAAACGCAACAATATCTTAAACTTCTACAGGAAAAAGTTACAGAGAAACTGACCGACAGACAGACAGGCAGAAAATTCTTGTTTTTCGCTCAAATTTAAAATCTCGACGTTTTATGACATGCTAAGCCCATTTCAACAACAAAAAAAGATTTCTTTTTAACGATTACTATACTTACTTACTTCCACTCCACTACGTGGATGTGGAAGTAGAATTACAAATTTACCAGATTCAAAAACATCATTCCTATCCGGTTTATGCGAAAATGATAACTGTGATAATTTTACGTTTCAATAAAAGTGCACTTCGCATTTACTTATATTCTATTCTAACAGATAGATAATTCAACTAGGGTACTTGTTAGTTGAATATCTCTTGTCGATTTTTTGATGACTCAAAGAATTTTTTTACACAAATTATATTATACTGTGATAAGCTAGACATTTTCGCTTTTCGTGCTCACGAAATGAAACTATTTAAAAGTGAATTATTTATTATTTGTTTGCTTATAGTAATGAAACATATTCTTTATAGGATTTTGCAAACAGCGGAAAGAAAAACTATCTAAGAGAATTAAAAGAGAAACTATGTGTAAAAATATTAATGAAATCTTTGCATTCCTTCGATAACCTGACTTCTGGTTATGCTAGCAAGTTAAAATTCTGAAACAAATTTGTCCAATTTCTTATTTGACATTCTCATTATAACACTAGCATCCAACATAGTCCCCTACGGCTAAGAAGATTAAACTAGTAACTACATGACCCCCGGCGGTATGTAAATTAAGTTAGAAATGAGAACAAACGCCTGAAATTAATTAATTTACTTACCTAGTCTTTAAATTTTTTTAAATTCTAATGGATTACATTTTCACAAAATCTCTCATTCAGTTTCTTGGAAATGCTTAGCCTGTGAAACGTCACACAAAGCCACTCATAACGATGTTCCATGCAAAACCAAGGCAATATCCATAAATAAGTCTGGAATATTTATATTTGACATTGTTTCAAAGGCTAAGCATTTCCATGAATCTGAATGAGAGATTTTATGAAAATGTAATCCATCATAATGAAAAAAAATTTAAAGACACGGTAGACAAATAAATTTATTTCAGGCCTTTGTCTCATTTTTAACTGAATTTACATACCATAGGGGGTCATGTAGATACTAGTTTAATCTGCTTAGCCGCAGGAGACTATGTTGGTTGCTAGTGTTATAATGAAAATGTCAAATAAGAAATTGGACAAATTTATTTCAGAATTTTAACTTGCTAGCATAACCAGAAGTCAGGTTGTCGAAGGAATGCAAAGATTATTTTTACATATAGTTTTTCTTTCAGCTGTTTGCAAAATCCTATAAAGAATATGTTTCATAAATGAAACTGTGTCTACAATGTTACACTCTACTATAATAAGTGACAATGGTACCAAATCTTAAGCTTTCTACGTATATTGGGAAAGGGACAAACATTGGTGAGTCAGTGCCTCAGTGTGTGACTTTATTTGCATAAACATATAAGTGTGGCTATTCTAACAGACCTTTAATTAAATAATATTTCAAAGAGCAATTGACCGACGTCCTTCAGCCTACACGAATTTTTTTAATTTTAAATTTAGGAGTGTAACCTACTAAAACTATTGTTAATATAGAATGTCGTGGTTTTTATTTCATAACTAATAATAATTTTTGGGTATCTACGCATTATGTCTTTATATGTTTCCTAATATAGTAGAATTGTGGATGAAAGTCAAACAAGTACCACATCTGTACAATTACTACATTCTCTTAACATTTAACTATTCAGAAATATTGTATTAACTTGTGGCCAATTATATATTTATTGGCATGGTCTAATCCACTATTCTTTTTTGTACTCTCAAATTAGATTGAAAGTCAGGCGCGTGCTGGGACTTTATAGGGGACCCGGGCATATACGGTCTGCTGTGGGCCCTCGAATAAAAATGGCAGGCGAAAATTTTGATTTTTTTAAGGCCAAACTACCTTAAATGAAGGAAGAGAATTTCAGGTAAACAAATATCTTGTTGAAATAACTGATTTCGTAGAGTAGAGTTTAATACAGTTATTATAGGAAAAATAGGGGAAAAAATAATAAAAAGCTGGATTTTGGTAGAGATGCTCAGTTATGCGTGTAGTTTAATATACTAAAAGTCCTCAAATATCCCGTGTGAGCCTTCTTCGCCATGACCTTGAATTTTTTTTTTCGTAAATAGGTTGCTAACGGTTAAACTTAGGATTTTTTTATGACTCAAAAGATGTAGAAAATTCAATTTTATACAAAAATGATCTATATTACTTTTATTTCTAGTCCACTCCTTTCTTCTCAAAATTCAGAAGTGGTAAATCGAGCAATTTTGTTAAAATCGTTAAACTGAGAAATTCTCATCAAAATTTATTTTAATGGTTATTTATTGCATTAGTGTGTAATAATGTAGTAAATGAGGTATGAACAAACCTTATAATGATGGGGAGGACACACTCGGATCATTGTATCTTGCTTGCTTATTTCCACACCACCCTGGAAGGAAGAACAGCATTCGGCACGTTTTTTTTTTAATGTAGTATCCCTCGTAAGCCTAATCCACAAATTTCCATTAGGTTATCTCAATCTCAATAATTATTTTCCCTTTTTATCCGGAGTATCATCAGTCCGTATCTTCATCTTCAGTGTTGGTATCTGGTGAGAACGTTATAGCGGTTCCACTCGATTCATCATAATTATTGTTAACGTTGTTTCAATTTGCTGCGTTAAGTTCGACTTTGTGAATGTTCCTAATTTCCTCTTCGAATATGAACCTGTCTAAATTCTATGCATTTTATACGACACTATCTTCATCTACCATTTCCAGCCTACCAGCGTTATCGCATAAGATTTCACTGCATTGCACGCAAACGTAGAAACACTTTAGGTATGTTTTTCGGCATCTACAAGCCTTACCGCATCCTGTTGTACAGCCACAAAAAAATTATTTCAAAACATTTTCTGGGCAGGTACCATAACTGGACTTTAAACATAAAACACGACGTTTGTTTAATGACCTTTCTTCCAATTTTGCATTATACATAGCAAATAAAGTTTGTGTTCCGATCTCGGCTATTTGCTCTTGCGTAACCGTTTTTGAATTTAGAAATTGTCTCGCGCCTCAGGGGGTGAGCCGGAAGCCGCAAGATCGACACAGCCCCTTAAAAGGGGTGTTTTGTTGCACTTTCTTAGTTTGTAATGGAATACTTGCGTTAATATGCAATTGAATAATATGTTTGTTAGCCGAGTTATTCCCCCCTTTTCTAATGTAATTCCGGTGTAATTTATGCTCAGGATTCCGAAATAAAATATCTCGCGCCTTGGGGGTGAAACGGAAGCCGCAAAATCGAAAAAACCCCTAACGAGGAGTGTTTATTCCCCTCTTTCACTTTTACATATTTTTTAAATATCGTTGTCGACCACTTAGTTCAAATAAAAAATCTATTACTCTTTTTCCCCATAAAAACACGAAAGTACGCTTCTTACACCTCTGGGGTTGGCTTCCATCCCCTCGACCCTCACGCATATTTCATACGACACGAATATACGATTTATGTGGTGGTTTCCACCCTTGGGTATACAGCTCCATCAGCCCCTTTTGCCCACAAAATAATTCGGCTACCTCAAATATATTATTCAATTGCCTATTAATTCAAATGTTCCATTACAAACTGAGAAAATAAGGAAAAACGGCCCTTTTTAGGGGTACGTTTAATTTTGCGGCTTCCGGCTCACCTCCCAAAGTGCCAGACAATTTTTTTCAGAATCCTGAGTAAAAGTTACTTCGGATTAAAAGAAAAAACGTGGTCAAACAACTTTTAATGAAATAACGATTATTTTCAGTCTATTAACATTTTCAAGGTCATAGCGGTCGAAGCCCACACGGAATCATTGAGGACTTTTAGTATGTTAAATTACATGCCTAACTGTGCGTCTGTACCAATATCCAGCTTTTTATCATTTTTTTCCTATTTCGCGAAAAATAGTCTAAAATGATTCTACTAGTTGTAGAGGCACCATATTTTTATGTGCGAAGGGCGAGGAGGGGCACGCTGGCCAGAAGCCTACGGGAAGGACCAGCATGTGCCTGCTGAAAGTGGTTGAATCTCATTTTGAATTTATCCTACAATATGTATAATATAATACGAGTACTCATAGTTAAACTGTAATCAATATTACAAAGCAGGCACAAAATCTAGTTACCTACGTGGCTACTGGGCTAGAACACTACCCAACCAACAAACAACATGTAAGTTGAAATGTACAATAATGAAAGCTTCATAAGAAAAACTAGCATAAACGTATTTTCAACCGGGATAAATAGGTCAAACCAAATTATCGGTTATGCATACGATCTGAATATAATAGTAAAGCCAATCTGTAAAGAAGTCCTCCAGTAAATCAAAAACTGTAGCAAAAAAGATAGGTCTCGTGATTAGTGAACATTTTTGTAGCGTAACCAACGGCTACGTCTACGGCAAAGCATCACCTTTGATAACGACAATTTTGAAATAGTGCAAGAATTTATCTACCTTGCCATAAATGTATTTCAAAACAATGTCGAAAACAGAGAAATCAGAAAAACCGTCAATACAGAAAATAGGAGCTACGCATGTTTAAAAATGAATTATTATTTGTTTGCTTATAATTGTATTGAAACATTCTTTATAGGATTTTGCAAACAGCAGAAAAAATAACTATCTATAACTAAAAGAAAAACTTTGTGTAGAAATATTAATGAAATCTTTGCATTCTTTCGATAACCTGAATTCTGATTATCGAAAGAATGCAAAGATTTCATTAATATTTCTACACAAAGTTTTTCTTTTAGTTATAGATAGTTATTTTTTCTGCTGTTTGCAAAATCCTATAAAGAATGTTTCAATACAATTATAAGCAAACAAATAATAATTCATTTTTAAACATGCATAGAGTATATAGGCTCCAATACTAGTTAGCTAATAGATAGGTGAAGTTGTTTTTATCAGTCAATGTCAAATATAATCATTTCACACTTATTCATAGAAATTGTCTTGGTTTTGCATGAAACATCTTTATGAATGGCTTTATGTCTTTCTGATGAGCTCCAGAATAAGGGCGAAAAACGTTTCAAAGGCTAAGCATTTCCAGGAAACAGAATGATAGATTTCATGAAAATGTAATCCATTGGAATGAACAATTTTTTAAGACAAGGTAGATAAATAAATTCATTTTAGGTCTTTGTTCTCATTTTTAACTGAATCTTCATAATCGTAGGGGGTTATGTGGATACTAGTTTAATCTGCATGGCCGTAGGGGACTGTGTGGATGCTAGTGTTAGAATGAGAATTGTCAAGTAAGAAATTAGACAAATTCATTTTAGGATTTTAATTTGCTAGCATAATCAGAATTCAGGTTATCGAAAGAATGCAAAGATTTCATTAATATTTCTACACAAAGTTTTTCTTTTAGTTATAGATAGTTATTTTTTCTGCTGTTTGCAAAATCCTATAAAGAATGTTTCAATATAGGAGCTACCACTTAATACTACCTACTGCAACATTTATGTACAGTACTGACATACGGAGGCGAAAGGTGGGCACTGTCAGCTAAAGCTTTTCGGAATAAAAAAATTTAAAAGGATTTTGAATTCTGTGTAGAAAGGGGATTATTAGTATCACCCAGTATGTCAGTTATATAAATAACTCAGAGTCTCAGTACGTATAAGACTGATGCGATTGAGATAACCAGGAGAGTTTCAAATAAAGAGTTGCGGGAAAACTTGGAGGAAAGAGATCGATAGGAAAATCGTAGCTGCATTGGGAGGACGGGATGCAAAGAAAATGCTAATGAATACTAAATATAATATATTGGAGATGTATGTCGATGGATCGGAAAGGTTCGAAAATGAGGATTGAGGAGGCTAAGGCGTGGTATGGGCTGCAACGCTATAGTACATGAATGAAAAACGATTATAAAATGTGTTGATATATTTACTTACATAGACACATATCATTTCATCTCATGTTGACACAATTTATTAACTGAGATATCCAGAAATAATATATAATATTGTTACTGTGGTAGATATTTGTACGGTGTTCGACCTATGACATATCAAAACACCTACTCCAATTGACGCTCTTGTTTCTCCGAAAACTTATAATGTTACACTTTTATTAAACAGAATATAGCAGAAAAAATTATCCCGCAAGATATTTTATTTATACGTCCTTAATTCTGAAGAAGAATTGAAACATCACGCCGAATGAAGTACGTCAACGAGTATTGACGCACAAGTATCATATTGTAGCTGATTCCCCCAGGGATATACATTTACACAGTCTATTCATGGTATCTATAAATAAAATATGAAATCCAAATTATTATAAGTATGCGACATATGTATAAAAGTACGTTACCTAAATAACACTAGAATTAATTAAATTCCAAAAATAATACAAATAGCCCTACTCTTTGAAACATCTGATGGGACGTGGCCAGCACATAAGTTCCTTATAAGAGATTTTAATATGCAACTAATGTGCATAAATTAATAATTTTACTTTTTGTACTGGTGTCAAATTTTCCGTGCCTGATAAACATTTTTATCCAATTGACACGAAAATTTAGAATAAAATAAATATAAATGCAGATCTTATGATGAATTGCAAGTAAGCCGAATATTCTAGATCCATGACGTGATTATACCTATGCTTTTTGGAAACAATAGCATCAGTTGGGAGACTCTGAACCGATAAAAAAGCAGTGCGATCAATCCTTAAATATAAAGCTGTCAGTAATTGGGTATTGGCCCTCAGTCAATAAAGGAGTTGTAGAGTGCGTGAGCAAGGACCAAAGCGATTTCTTTAGAAAGTTGTTCAGGATGCTTAGAGAGTGAACATACTGAAAATCCTGACGTCTAGGATGTGAGCCGGAGGGGGCACAAAGAGTCCCACTTTTGATTTCTTCGCTTATATCTCGAAAACAGTATTAGGGAAAAAAATGTCTTATACCAAATGAAAACTCGTGAAATTCTCTGCAATTTTCATTCTGGTTGCTTTTTTCTAATTCGCAACCGTTTTCGAGCTACACGCTCCAGAAAAGTTAAAATTTTCGAAAAACAGATCTTTACCTGAAAAATAGAAAATTGTCTTTTAAAGATGATAAAATAGTAACATATAAGGTAAGTAATTTTTTTTCGATTTCAATAATTCTCACTATTCTCACTCTCAATAACTTCTCAATGTTAAACTCTCAACTTTCACTGGATTCACGTTTTGATCCTCTTTGGCCGTGAGACTCCTGGCAAGGGTTCCTCATCCATGGCATCCTCATCCTCAGTGGTGGGTGGTTCTTGCTGAAGGGGCACTACGTCGTCTTCATCGTCGTCCTCATCGTAAACAGACATGCCGTTGAGGCATCTCCCTTGGCAGTGGAGGCACGCCGCAGAAAAGTTCAGCATTGCTTTCCGGCAGCCACATTTGCCGCTACCACAATCCTTGTCAGTAGGACCTCCGGTGCTGGTCGATCTTCTGTTGTAATTGACTTTGACACCAGGGTGTCTCCTACATGTTTCCACCCCACTCTTGAGGGGGCAGCTCATTCCCGAGCCACTGCTGCACTTGGTGATAGGTGCGCCGGGAATGCTGTTTAGCTGCGACCTCAGTTGGTGGGAGGGAGCTGACGTCAGACTTAATATTTGCCACTGATCTCATGAACGCCTGGAAACAGTACTGGTTGAGGGAGGTCTGTCTTGCTGGTGCCCCATACCATTTGAGGAAGCAAATCTTCCCGGCATTTTCAACCTCGTCGAATGGAGAAGGGGTTGTAAAAGATAACTGCCGCTTCTTTGATGATTTCTGACTTCAAGTATAATTTTAGAAGCCCACCATGCTTTTCCTTAAAGTTGAAGATGTGAGGTAAAAATCTGTTTTTCGAACATGTTCACTTTCCGGAACGTGTAGCTCGAAAACGGTTGCGAATTCGAAAAAGTATATAAAATGAAAGTTGCAGAGAAATTCATGGGCCTTCATTTGATATCAGAAAATTTTTCCCTACGATGCACCGTTTTCGAGATATAATCGAAAGAAACAAAAGTGTGACTTACTTTGTGCCCCCCCCCCGATCGCCTCCTAGACGTCAGAACTTTCAGTGTGTTCACTCCCTAAGCATCCTGAACAACTTTTTAAAATAATTGCTTAGGTACCTTCTCAAGCACTCTACACCACCCTATGGACCATTCGTTGACTGGACTATTAACACCAAGTATCTGTTTCCATTATTATTTAATAGTAAAATTATTCCACGAATATGCGCCTATAGTTGGTTGCTGAATAAAAGGTGCTGAAAGCGTTCTGCTACCATCGTTAGATGGTTAAACACTAAAGAATATTCTTGACTGGAAAGTTTTCACTTATGAGCTATTATCGGAATCGCCAGGAAAATACTGAGTTTAAAATTATTGGAGTTAGACATTTCTCAACAACTGCTTGGAACGAAGCTCTGCGACACAGTATTCGAATGCGTTTCGACAGTGTGAGCATACGTAATACACAAAAATGTTTTATCATTAAGACCAAATCACAAAAAGGAAAATATACTTTAAAATATATATTATCGTATAATTGATGTGTATATTTGTATCTCAAAGGGCATTATAAAATTAGTAATAGGTAAAACTACGCATTTGTTGCTTATTTTTATTAAGCAGCTGTCTTATATTTTTTTTAATTGATTTCTGAATATAATATCGCACTTTCAAAATACGAAATTATAAGATGTATCAAGGGAACAAAATTAAAAAGAACTATTTTGTAATCTACAACCCATTGAAAGTATTTTCTTGATCTTGATCTTTGAAAATTCATGTATTCCTTTCATACGTTAAATCTCAAATGACATTAAAAGTGTTAATAAATTAGATACCTATTAATGTTTCATATAGCGAGTATTAATACTTCAATAATGAAGTTTAAGAAACTGTATTGGTTTCTCTTATAAAAATAATAACTTGCTTATTGTTATTACGAAAAATAACAGTTATAACTTTTACAAAATATTTCTCAAAACTTGTACTTCGTACATTAAAAAATATTTGACTGATTAACGATAGTTCATTGATTGGTTTGCCAGCGTATGGTGGGCATTGCTGCCAATTCCGGGCATCCATGGAGGTTCGTTCCAACACGCAGCTTTGTCCTCCGTGGAACACGCCCAACGGATGGCCAAACCGCGAGCCGGAACCAAATCTCGGATGTTTTATATACCGCCGGACCAGCTGCATACGCCGGGTTGGACATTCGACATGCTTGTTGTCAGCAGCGAGAGCCGCATGACGCATGGAGCGGGAATATAGGATGGGAAGTGTAGGTGTTTGAGAGATGTTTCTTTTCAGTTTCCATCTTTCTTTTAAGTTTCCAACTATCGTCATCTCCTTATTTTTCTTCTAAGTTTTCTGCTTATTATGTCTCTGAATCTGGCAGCTTCTATTTTTGTATTTTTTCACTTTTTCCCTTTTTCTTATTTATTAACCGCTCCACAAGTAAATATCCATCTACGGTGGTGTTGCTGGGAAGGGCCCTATCTCGAGGTATTTTTTTTGCGCGTTATGAGAAAAGAGGTCCGAAGGGATAGTTTGCTCACCATGAATGTCGTTTCCTTGAAACAATCGGTTTCAATTTTGGGCAGTTTTTCCATTTCATCACCTGTATATTATGTTTATTACCTATATATTATGTTTAATATCTTTTTAATATTAATCTCCAATTCTAGTTTAAAATTTAATAAAGACATAAATAAGCCAATACTAATGCTATATAAACAAAAACTTATCTGTTTCATTCACACATCTGTCGTTGCTTATTTTATATCACCCACTTCAAGAAGGTACGAATCCACATATATATCTTATGAATCAAAAATCTCCTGCCTTAACCGGTAATGGCCCATATAAAACTAATAAAACTAACAGCGAGAAACAAAAAGTTTATTGTAAATAAATTATTTCCAAAACAAAAGTACCCGTTCCACATGAAGAATTCATTCATTCGCGTACATGTGAAACAATGGATTTCCGAATCACAACATTCTTCGCATCTGTGAAGGATTAATAAATATATCTTAGAAATAAATAAAAATAACATTTATCTTTCATCCTTTGCTTATGTTACTACTTCCACTCGTTAGAAGCCAGTCCGTTGCATTTCACTTCGTGCTAGCCACTTTGGGGAGGGTGCTTGGTCGTCTTGGGTACATGCGCTTGTGGATAATTTACGAGTTTATGACCTGGTCCCATTCAACGTGTTTATTTTCTTTTTATCCGAGTTATGTTGCCAGATGTCTGTACCCTTTGTCGAGCTGCCCATATACGCCTTTAGTGATGTCATAGTTAAATATCAAATATCAGCTATATGAATTAGCCAAATTTATGTTAATATATATCAACTAATGTAGGATTTTCCACGCTTTAATTCAACACATTTTCTCGCGTTTTCACACCGTGTTTAATCTAGTTTTTCGGGATTTCATGGGATCCACTTAAAAACGCGTCTGCCTTCGTCGACGTCCGAACTGAACTCCGACTGATTGACCGGAATAAAATTTTATTGTACAAAATATTTAATATCGTCGACTAAAACCTTTCAACATCTTATCAAGAATATTCAGCACAGTAAGCATGAAGTTAAAGAGCCAACGATCTCGCGACACACTGTCGTTTATCAATTATTCCTTTTCCTGGAATTACAGGGGTTATCTCTTAGAAATTCTTGTTTATGTAGTCGACTGTATTTATCTAGAGGGTCTTTGTAAGAAGCGGAGATGGTCGAATCTACTTGTTCGTCCAACTATTTCACACAAAGGAGACTGGATGCTTATACATTGGGCGTTAAAAAGAAAATTCTGAAAGTTCCCAGGCAGGAATTAGTTTCCTTTGAATTAGCTGACCCTATTGGACAAAAGATAATGGAATTTGTTTAAAAGGGTAAACTGTATGTTAATTAAATAGAATGACGTAGTCCTGCAAATTGTTTGGATTACTCATCCACTTTCTGTTTCAAATTTTGTTTCGGGAATATAAGTGAATTACTTTGAGTAAATTTAGCATGCTAAATTATACAGCATGTCCCAAAATTCCTACCTGATTATATATAGGAGTTAATTTAACAAGCGAAATAGAAAGAGAAGTTCCCATAAACATGTGTGCAAGAATACTACGTAAGTAGTTTTAACGAATGATCTCAGGACCACTTCAACGCGTATACATGTAAGTGTATGCATACGCACACTACTAAATGAAACGCCAATACTTAGTATAAACTGCTTTTCCCCAAAAAGAGTTGCTCACGGTCAATTGTCAAAAAGATCTTTTCTATGCAACTGGAACTCTCTGAAGTAGTTTCCATAAACACCTAGACGTTTAAATATTACACTCGAATGTATCAACATTAGCCTTTTCATATTTCGTAAACTACGTTGACATCATTAGGATGTAATTATAACTAAAGCAATACGCATATATTTATATTAAAATAAAGCCACGATGAATTATTAAACGATTTCAACCATTTGTCTTATTCTTATCTAAACTCTTTTACGGTTTAACGAGATCTAATAACTAATAAAGCAGAGTAGTTCTTTTGTGGTTTTTCATACTAGTTTTGCATTTTGCAATTCCTAAGCGTTCCAAAACATCCAGATGTCTATTGTTTGTTACGTTTCTAATTAACCGGATGATACTGATATCTATTCTATGATTGCTATAAAACATGTTGGACAACATTAGAGTTTTCAGTTTCCATTTTTAAGATGATACTTATGCTCCTTGAATCCTGTTATAACTGGACGTTTGGTTTGTCCAAATACAGTCCTTACATCTAATTTTGAAAATTCTAGATTCTTGATTTGATTCAATTATATCCTCTTGGTTGCCTAAAAGTTGCTGCAATTTATATCCTGATTTATGAACAACTATCAGATCTAAGTTTTTAAAAATTCTATTTAAGCTGGTTAAGGTGGTTCAAACGAAATTTATTTTTAATTGAATTCCGGTCGGTTTGAAAGGTTGCAGAGAGATATCTTAAATCTGTGTTTCTTAATTAATTTATAAACTAAACTACGGGGTATCTATTGCTTTTAGCTAGATTCGTAATTAAAACTTTCTCCTTTGCAAATCTCTGTTCATTCAGGGAAATATTTAATTTTGTGCTCAAACAATGGTATAAGTAGACATACCTTAGAATACTGGTGACTCTTCTGTATACATCAAATGTAACTTATTTTCATTATGCCTAATTACAGATGTATCCTAAAATGGTAAGTGCGCATTGATAAACTTAAAAGAATGTAAATGAAATAATAAATATGCATGAACAATGAGTACCTCTTTTCACCGACTGCGACTATGGTTACAATATATTTTCGTTAATATTTTAAAATAAAAAGCTTTGATAACGTAAATTCACGAATTCATATTATTAAACATCCCTTGGATTACGAGCCAAGGCTTATTTTGTTTAAAATAATTTTGAGATAAGTAAACAATATATAGGCATCGCCTTAGAGGGTCATAGATCCGTTAAGAGGCATTTTCAAGCTCTTATAGGAATTTGTCTTACTATTACTGCATGCAGAATCAGCTCCTAAACAAATGCCCCGAAATTTTGGAATACTCTGTACCATAAATTAAAAAAACTTTCTTATTCTGACATAATGTGATGTATCTATCAATTTAGAATACTATATTTTAATTGTTCTACAATGTAATGTGCATAACTGATACAGTGTGTCATAAAAATGATAGATGTCAATCCAAGATGAGCATATCCAATTACCTCCAAACAAAAAACAAGCTGCGACGTTTTTGCAAGAGAGGGTGTGCTGTTAACTATCTCGCTTTTTTCGTGGGTACTGGAACCTGGTTCGTCGGCATTCGCTAGTCGTTTTCTATTATCTTTTTTTATTGATGTTCTAACGAACTGACATCAATTAAATGATGTAAAGAAGAGATGAAAATTTCGGATAAAAAAAACGATGGACTGTAATACTTACATGAGAAAAGCCTGCACCAAGATTCTTAATCAGCAGCAAAGACAGAAAACTGAAGGATACTTGATTGCAAGACAAGAATTTGTTACTAATCGCAAGAACGACGGCGGTTGATTACTTCATCAACAATGGGTCTACGGCGGAATATGTCGTAAGACCTGTGAATACCTTTCAGTCAAAGTACCCTTGCAGCTCAGCTATATTCTTGACAGCTACTCTGAGGAACTTTGATGATAATTCAGTCATCTACTAAGACATCTGGAGTGGTTAGAACATTGGAGTTCACACTTAGACCACAGAATTCATGGGGGGCTCGATTAAATGGTGCAACAAATATTGTATAGCAGATGCATTTAATTCCAGCTTGCAGGTGGAAGTTATTATACAGACTTTTCGAAAGCATTTGATAGACTCAATCATGGTATTTTGCTTAATACATTGCATAATTTTGGCTTGTCAAAAAATATGCTATGTTTCTTCAAATCTTACCTTGAGGGTAGAAAAAATTGGTACAATGTTGCGGTCAACAATCTACTGAGATATCTGTAAGGTATGGGTCCCACAAGGATCCATACTAGAACCAATATTATTTGAAATATACAATAATAATATTATAAATGATATGGAAGCAAATTGTTTACTTTACGCGGATGATATGAAAATTTACACTACCATAAAGTCCCCAGATGACTAATAAGCTTCAACTAGCATTAAATACAGTTAACACCTGGTGTACATTGAACAATCTACCTCTAAATCCCTCTGAATGTAAGGTTATGTCATTTTTTCTGAAACTCAACATCATAAAATATGACTGTCATTGAGGACGTGTCACTACAGAGACCTAATACTATCCCCGACCTTGGGGTGATTTCTGATCCTAGCCTATCGTATTCTGATCATATAAATGACATGGTAGCAAACTCCTTCAGATCACTTGGTTTTGTGATAAGAAACACTCGTGAATTTAACTATCTAAGTACCATTAAATTACTATAATATACTATCGTCAGATCTCGGGTTGAATATGCCTTCATCATATGGTGTCCCCAATACGATGTACATGTGCAAAACACAGGGATAGTCCAGAAACGTTTCTTAAAATATCTTAGCTACAGGGAAGATAATTTATATCCAACACTTGGATTTTCACACGAAGAGCTACTTTCAAGACACTCATTTGAATCTCTTGAAAATCGTCGCATTATTAACCAACTAGTCTTCCTGCGTAAATTAATATCAAATGACATTGATAGTGAGGATATTCTTAGCCAGTTAAACTTCTGCATTCCTCATTTATTTTTGAGGCAACTTCTCACTTTCAATCTCCCAACAGCTCGTATTACTGTTATGAAATTTTCACCGCTTCATCAAATGTGCAGCAATTATAACTCAGTTCAAGATAAGATTGATCTGGTAAACTACAGTATAGCCTCAATAAGAAACCTGAAACTATAATGTGTGTGTCGATGATTATTGCTTTTGTATTTTTCTATTTTTTTTTGTTTTTGTTTTGTATATTCATAGTATTTATAGTATTCATAGCATATTCATATTCATTGTTATATTCTCATAATTTATATTGTTACAAATCTGTATTGAACCTATTCAGTAATTGGTGTTATACTGTGGAATGGTGTATGTTAAATACAATAAAAATAAAATAAAATTATTGTGGGACTTTGAATTATTTGAGTGGTATCACAATAGTTTTTGACAACCCGAGATTGTAATGTAAATTTTATGTATGAATAGTAATTAAATGTAATATTAATTGGATCCAGATAATATGTAAGTACCCCCTAAAAGTGCATGAGACGTCCAATGAGAAAACTTGTCTCATTGTAACTACATCTTAATTGCTGATCCTAAATTCTGATGATGATTATACATGTACAAATAACTCAAATGTCGTGTCACAGAATAACGTTCAATCCCTCGAAATATTTATAGATATTCGTTTAACCCTCTGACTCCTAATAAGAAGCGACAAATGTTACGACCACAACTCTTATGGTGATAATCAATATACGTAACGATATTTACCTTTGGAGACTTTGGAACTGGGACTTGGTAATATTGCTCGTAGAGAAAAAATTTTCATATCACTGTGTTGGTGATCGAATTCTGAACAACTTTCAAAATGTCCGTCCGTCCGTCCGTCCGTCTGTCCGCCTGTCTGTCCGTCTCTCTGTCCGTCTGTTTGTCCATCTGCCCTGTCTGTCTGTGTGGCCGTCTGCCTGCCTGTCTGTGTGTCTGTCCGTCCGTCTGTCTGCCCGTCTGTCTGTCTGTCTGTCTGTCTGTCTGTCTATCCGCCTGTCCGCCTGTCCATTTGTCTGCCCGCCCGTGCGTCGCGCTTTTTGTAAGCATGATAACTTAGTCCAATTGTATTGAAATTTGGACACTAAGTTAGTGTTAGCTAGAGGAAGAACCCCACTGAACACAATCGATCAATAAATAAAAAAGTTATTTTTTCTGTTTTGTAATTAAACAAAAACTGTCTAAGACTAATATTATTTACAAAAAAGCTGCAAAGAGTATCGTATAGAATATGCAACGATTACATAAAAAGTTTAATAAATCGGCGAAGAGTATAATGGTTAGCTTGTTTTATGTGTTATCAGCTACAGCAATATCGGGAGACAATTTTCGATCACGTTGTATAAACAGTATGAAGTAAATTGACTATTTTACTTACAATTTGCTGCTGTTAAATACCGGAAATAGCTATGTGGAGTTTTAGAGACTGCAATATTTGTTTTTCTGGTAAATAATTGTTTCGTACTGTCTGAGAATTCGGAATTAGCCTCAGTTTATTTTTCTCAGTTTTCAAGGGAAATGAAAATGAACGGTAAGCTAACTGTTTTGTTATGAAAATATTAGAGGAATGCAAATCTAGCGAAATGTAGTAGTAATAGCAGTGCCTTTATATCATTCTATTACCTAAAAATACAGGGTATTACATTGCATTTTTTTAATTCCACTTATATGTGCAGGATTATTCATTATGGTTTGACCCCCTTTAGCACTTTTATTCTTTGCGTTCTAAAAAAAAAAATGAATACAAAGTTGTAGGGTTGTATCTATATATATTTTTAAATACAACTGAAAAACAATAGCATGCATAGGTCATGTACGAATTTTAAATGGAGTTATTTTCACATTTTATTTTATAACTTTTTCCCTGACCCCAAATATACATAGTGATTCAGAGTTATACCGCCAAACGTTCAGGATCAATGTTTCAGGTTTATAATATAAGACTTTTTTCGTCTAAACAGTTTTTTACAAAAATGCACCCCCACCGAGCTACAATAAGAAGAAAAGAAGAGAGAAAACTGCGTCTCATTTCATGGTATTTATTACAAAATGGCGAAATTGGAAATTTACAAAAACTGCTCAAAATGATTACCGGCTGCACGGTACACTGTTGGTGTGATCTACAGGCTGCCTGAACAACCATTTCCTGGAGGGAAGCTTCGTCGTATACGGGCTCCGCGTAAACCTTGTTCTTCATCGTACCCCATACAAGAAATCCATAGGAGTCATGTCCGGAGAGCGCGCAGACTAAGGGCGGGGGCAGTCTCGACTGCGACCGATCCATCTCCCCGGAAGATAGTCGTGCAACAATCTGTGGAGTGTAATGGGCATTACATCCATCTAATTGGAACCATCAGTTTACTCTATCATTTAAAAGCATGTCGTTTAAGGTTGGTAGAAAATTATTTTCCAAAAAATTACGAAAAGGTGGACTATTTAAGCGTGGAGGCAGAAAAATTCAACCTATGAGTGAGTTGTTGCACAGACCCATCGAGTGTGTGGGTCGTACCTCAAGTTGCTAATATTTGCAGACTTAAAACGCGATTTGTGAGAAATCTACGGGGTAGAAGTTTCTTTAAATAATTTTGTCAGCTTCGGCGCGTCAAAGTACATGGAAAATGATGATGACTTCCAGGCATAGATCACTAGTTCTTTGTGTAAGCTTGTGAAATTAGCGACATATAAGCAGGAGACTAAATCAGAGCTCCATTCTTCCGAGATGGCAAGCCTTAATCAGTTTTTCTCCTATATTTTTTCCTATTTGACAGGATTATTAGTATTTGAAGAGAGAATATTTTATGCTTGCATATCGATTTTTAACAATTTTAACTAATGCGCAATATTCTATCAATAAAATTAAAAGTGTATATTTTTTGAAGATTTAAATAACCGAGGCTTAAATCATATGTGTTTTGGACAGCAGCATCTAAATATGTACACATATACAGGTTGTCATACAAAAAATTGATTTTAATGTAAATCGTATTCAAGCCAGAAGTCGGCCATTTTGGCTCCTTACATCACATAATGAAAAATTATATTCTATCACCATCACAATTTAATCCATAATAAGCCAATTCAAAAGTTACTATGGGCTGGACCACCTAGTATGTGAACTGTTTTAATATATTGTATTATACAATAAAGTTGAGGAATTGTTATTATTATGACATACAAGGCAGGCAGCCTAGGGCTGTTTATGTTTATACCTAAAGTAAGAACAAGTACATGTGTATAAAACTAAAACTAGTTAGTGACATAGACAGCTAAGTGTAATATATAAATATAAAAACAATAATGAATTGAAATGAAACATATTCTTTTAGGATTTTGCAAACAGCAGAAAAACTATCTATGATAACTAAGAAGAAAAACTATCTGTAAAATGATTGATTTCCAATCTTTGCACTCTTTCGATAATCTGAACTCTGGTTATGCTAGCAATTGGAATCCTGAAATGAATTTGTCTATTTCTAGTTGACAATTCTCATTGTAACACTGGTATCTATATAGTCCCCTACGGTCATGCAGAGTAAACTGGTATCTACATAACGATCATGAAGTTTCAATTAAAAATGAGATCAAAGGCCTAAACTGCAATTATTTACATATCTTGTAAATTATTTGAAACATACTTGTCTGATCATCGTGGTATTAATTTAAGTATAATCAACTGTAAGCCTCCACGAATATCAAAGAAAATTTCTTACAGACCTATTTCCGACATAGGCTTGTTTAATTTAAACACATATCTGCAGCAGATCGATTGGGGGTTTATCGATGATTCTTCGATATATATCGATGTTAAATCTGAATTTTTTTTTTATAAAATTACTTCTGCCCTGGACATGTTTTCCCCTGTTAAGTCCAAGATTTTAACCAGTGACAAGCAAGTTAATTTAATTTGGTACACTGATGATTTGCGGCAATTGGAAGAGACCTTGCACTTTCTTCTTGATATTTATAAGACAAATCCTATAAGCGATTTGAAAAAATTGGTTAATGACAAAGAAGGTGCTTATAAAAGTGAAATATTGAAAGCCAAGAAAGCACCAAACGATAATAACATTCGCTGAAATAAGAGTCAGCAAAAAGCAATGTGGAATTTGGTTAAAATAAATAGAAATAAAACAGATAGTGCGTCAGAAATTATTTCTCCTGACGAATTTAATAATTATTTTGGAAACATTGCTCAAAATTTAGTTAACTCCTTGTCACCTGCCACCGACAATTTTGAAAATTATTTTACAAGTTCCATAAAAATTGTTACTTACAAGGATTTTATTCTTACAGAACTCACTTACAATTAAGTGCTAGATGTAATCACTAATCTGAAAAACAAACATAGTAAAGATGCTTATATCAACATTAAAATTCAATTGTATCCAATACGTCATTATAATTCCACTCACGAAACCAATTAATGGACGCATCAGAAAGAATGTGTTTCCAAAATGTCTTAAACTGTCAAAAGTGTTACCTTTGTTTAAAAAAAAAACTGTAATGATAGTCCGGCTAACTACAGACCTATTTTTATCGTGCCATTATTTGCCAACCTTTGAGGCAGTTCTCAAATCTCAAATCACTAATTATTTTGAAAATTGTAATTTCCTTAATAGTTGTCAATAAGGTTTCAGGTCAAAATTGTCAACGACGTTATCAATTAATTCATTGATGAATGTAAGAAATCAAGGTTTCGAGGCGAAAGAATTTGTACATGTGCCATTTTCTAGACCTAAGTAATGCTTTCGAGTGTGTGCCTCACAATATTTTAGTAAACAAACTGAAATTTTACTAATTCTCTGAGGGCAGCAGAAATTTAATTATGTCATATTGGACTGATCGTCATCAATTTGTTCATTTTAATAATCCTGATTCTGGTAACATTAGTATTAGATTTTGGTGTCCCTCAGGGCCACTCGGCACATACCTCAACAGTTTTTCCACTGCAAAGAAAGGCTGTCAGAATCGTTGCTGGGTTATCATATAGAGATGATTGTTGGAATTCTTTTAAAAGCCTCAAGATACTTACCTTACCCTGTGAATATATTCTACAGTGCCTTGTATGTTTTAAAAGTAACTTAAATGATTACACAATATGTGAAAGTGTACAAACGTAATCAACTCGTAATAGGGGTAATATATATTTGGATTTTTTGCAATTTTCATAAACCAGAAATGGGACAGGCTATTAATCAGTAAAATTTTTCAATGTGTTACCGATTGCTGTACAATCACTTCATTGTACTCGTTTCAAATACGTAATTAAACGATTCCTCCTTGATAGTGCATTCTGTGATTTTAACGAATTCCTGTTGACTGATTTTTCCCGTTTAATTTTATAAACCTACTCTATATATGACGATTATTGTTTGTTCGTTATCTATGTACTATATTGTTATTTACTCTGTGTTATTTATTTGTTTTAATTATTGTGTATTTTTTATTATTATTATTTAAGAAAACCAATATTTCATTGGTTTTTTTGCTATATTTTGTATTTATTTGACGTTTCAAAGCATAATTTGTGTATATAGGACCAATAAAGATTTATCTATCTATCTATCTATCTATCTATTTATCTATCTAATATGCTCTACTTTATTGAACTGAAATAAAGAATGGTTGCTATGTTGATGTTTATATTTACGTGTCCTAGTTAGTGGTGGTGTAATAGTAATAAACACCGCCAGGACGTTAATATAACATAATACAATTACAAATTTATTTAATAAAATTAAAATTAAAGTGTGCATTCTTAGCTTCTTATTTGCTGCCTTGTTTACAAACGTACAAACTGCCAATCAATTTTAAATCAGAAAAGGAAATAACACAAAAACATTGTCTTATCTCTTTCTTCTACTTATAGATTTTCCGAGTTAGATTCGGTACATAAAAGAGAAACATATGAAAAGTAACGGCATTAAAATAGAAATAACTGTTATTTCCAAGTAGTTTGTATTTATGCCTCAGTACTTATTTAACCATTATGTATTTTCCTGGTAAAAGGAATAACAATGTGTGTTCGAAAACCCTTAAAGTAAACATCATTTACTACTCTGTTTAGAAATATAATAGTTCTAATTTTCGTGATTTATACAAGTCTTTGAAACTCTCTTATTGATGTCTAAAAAGCAACAAAAGAAAATCGATTTCTTTTAACCCACTTTGCGGACTAGTCTTCATACAGAAAAGAAATATATTATTTAGCATTTTATTATTGCCAGGAGTTGTATTTTATAGACATGTTTTCATTACAACCAAAGTAAATATGAAAATTTTCTTCTTTTCAACTTGTTATACATTTTTTATCTGTTCAGTTTCTTTGCATCAAACGAAATATGAATTTCCACCAAATTAAATCTCAAAGCCATAATCGTAAAATTAAATGCCTTAAGGAAATGAAACAAAAATGGAAATACTTACAGAAAAATTCATTAGAAAAAATTAATTAGAAGCTAAATAGTAAATTTTTTGACGCGAAATAATTATCAATTATAAAAATAAATTAAAAAATACTTCCCTTTGAGAAACTTTAATGATGCACTTTTAGTGACCAGTTCAGAAGTAAATAAATTT
Organism: Stenurella melanura; assembly: GCA_963583905.1. Lineage (NCBI taxonomy): Eukaryota > Metazoa > Arthropoda > Insecta > Coleoptera > Cerambycidae > Stenurella > Stenurella melanura. The sequence continues at coordinate 158,615,017 of OY757309.1, forward strand.
ACATAAATTACGCTCAAGTTACATTTTGTATATTTGTTATACAGTGTGTCCCATTTTTTAATGGTAACACCATTGTAGCTCAGTTATTAATAAATCGATTTATTTTAAACTTGGATAAGTTTTCCACTTCTTCAATAGAATTAAGGGCGCAAATACCTATTTAATTTATTCAGTAGTCATGTGGATTCGGAAGGCGGATATTGGGTCAATTCTTAGGTAAATCGTATTAGGGATTTTTTTATAAAAAAAACATTACAACCATCTTAATAGTTTTAGAGTTATAAATAGGTCAATATGACGTTTTGTCGAGATTAAATGGCCTTTAACTGGGATTGATGTGATGTTAGAAACAAAGTTGTTTCACATTTGTTGCTATAAATTTGAGGTAATATTTAAAAAAACCGCTGCCTACGGAATCACTACTTCCACATGGAAAATATTATTAAAAAAATTCATGCCTGGATTTCTAGTATATAGGGTGAGTCGAATTGGATACTCACCATTGGGATCTCGGAAACCGTAAGAGATGGAGAGTAGGTTAAATGGGGGTAAAGCTGTGCAATATAATACTGAATAGTATGGCAGAAAGAAATCTGAAATGCTCCTGTTGGCTTTTGAGATATTGGACAAAAATAAAAATTTTGGATTTTAAATTTTTTTGAAATATTTTGGTTATTATTACACTTATAAAAAATCCAAGAATATTTTCTTAAAGCACTTTACGATGCTCTGCGTGCTTATAATATCAGTATTTTTGGCGACGTTACGTTGCCTTAGGACCATCATCAACCTCAAAATTTTAAATACGGACTTGGAGTTTTTACATCATATTCGGACAGCATTTTGCAATAAGAAATCAGTGATACATCACACTTAAATATTCTTCAACACTTAATTGCAATAAAACCATTAATAAATTAACCGGTCGCCTGAATGCGGTCCTGTAAGTTTTGTTTTTTCAATTAGATTTCACGATACCTTGCTAATTTTATTAGCAAGTAAGTTGTTGACTTACTTGAGATTATTTATTGATTTTTTACAATGACAAAATTTTTTAAAAAGTGACTAAAAAAAACGGAGCGTTACAGAAGATGTTTAATTAAATTTCCATCTCCATGAAGGCATAGGTTTATTCTATGTTATATACTGCACGTTCAGTGTCCCTTCTACGCAACGATGCAAAAGAATTTGAAATTGGTTGCCTCAATTCTTCAATATTATTGATGCATTCCTTGTACACTTTGTTCTTTAAAGTACTCCACATGGCGCTGAGTCAGGTAACCTGGCAGGCCACCTCACTGCACCTCGATTGGTAATCCACTGGTCAGGACATTGTTGGTCCAGATATAAAGTTACTCTTGAGTTATGCGGTGGAGCTCCATGCTGCTGAAACCAGATTCAAAGTTTTGTCAATGTAAAGAATCAAAAAATAGTCTCAAGTAAATCAAGAATTTACTTACTAATAATATTAGTAGGGCACCGTGAAATCTAATTTAAAACACAAAACTTACAGGACCGCATTCAGGCGATCTGTTAATGGATTAATGGTTTTAGTGCAATTAAATGTAGAAGAATACTTAAGTGCGATATATCACTAATTTCGTATTACAAACTCTGGTCCGAAGATGATATAAAAACTGCAGGTCCGTAGGTCCGTATTCAAAATGTTGTAGTTGATGGTGGTCCTAAGGCGTCGTAACGTCGCAAGAAAACTGATATTGTAAGCGTATAGAGTATCGTAAAGTATTCTAAGAAAGCATTCTTCGATTTTTTATAAGTGCAATAATAAACAAATTGTTTTGAAAGATTAACAATCCAAAATTTATATCTTTTTACAATATCTTAAAAACCAAAAGGTGTATTTCAGATTTCCTTATGCCATAATATTCAATACAATATTATACAACTTTGCCCCCACACAAAGAAAAAATGTTTTCTGGCCTGGGGATCTGACCATGCTTACTATATGTTTTTAGGATCGCTGAATCCGAATTCGAGGTCTATTTAACTTCATTACATCAGTATTTTGCCATAACCTCAAAAAACCCATAATTTTAGCGACTTTGACATCTCATCACATAAGTCGCTGTAACTTTTTCTACGCAAAAATGACCCACTCTTTTTTATATCAGATCGATTGCAAATTAAATTTCCAATCCGATGCTGTAGGGCACGATATTCTTCCGGCGCTTTTTAGGTAAGACTCGGTCGCCAAAGTGAGAAGTACGAGGATTTCGCTTCTCGAGCGATACGGTCCAGCTTCGAGGGCCATTTCTACCAAACGAAAGTTAGCGAAAATCTGAAAAAAATCAGGGATGCATGTAAGTAATCTCAGGTCGATGTGTGCCCTGGTTTTCGATATATGGCCGCTTGAAGTCACCGGAGGGTGAAAATCGAAATTTTTTACCGCTTCCCGAGGCTATATCTCGGGAGCGGAACAAGATACAGAGCTGCGGTTCACTCTACTCGATTTATCTCGCTTTCCTACACACCTCTGAATTTCTTAGATGCTTTACCTTAGAAATTTTGCAAAAAAAATGAAAGTGCCGGCAAAAATCTGAAAAAAGTCAGAAGCATGTAGGAAGGCGAGAAAAATCGAGTAGCGAAAACCGCAGCTCTGTATCTCGCTTTGTTTTCGAGATATAGCCTCGGGAAGCGGTAAAGAAATTATATTTTCAGCTTCCTCCAAATACGGCCAAACGATTTCTTACGTCTTTCAACGTACCCCTCCAGATTATTTCTAGCTTTCTTTTGGCAGAAATGGCCCTCGAAACTGGGCCTTGTCGCTCGAGAAGCGAAATCATCGGACCTCTCACTTTGGCGGCCGACATCTCACTTAAAAATCTCCGAAAAAATATCATGCCATACATCGTCGGATTGGAAATTTAACTTGCAATCGATCTAATATAGAAATGATGGGGTCATTTTTGTCCAGAAAGAGTTACAGCGATTTATGTGAAGAGATGTCGAAATCGCTTTAATTATGAGTTTTTTGAGGTTATGGCAAAATCCTGATGTGATGGACTTAATCAGACCTCGGATTCGGATTCAGCAATCTCAAAGACATATAGTGAACATGTTCAGATCCCCAGGCCAGGAAGAATTTTTTTGTATGGCTGTGTTATATGCCCCTTTAGTTACCTTGAAGAGGTGTAATACTAACCCAAGTTTAAATAAATAACTTAGTTATGAAAATGTTACCGTAAAGGGTAAGACACACAGAATACAATAATTTCAAATTATCGTGAAGGAATTCTTAGTGTCTAGAATATAAATTTAATCTAATATTGTATTTTGATAAAATTCAAAGTAAACTAGTTTACTCTCTGTATTTCTTTTAAACTGTGAACTTGGACTCATCCAGAAATCATTACAGACAAATTTAATATATGTCAGTCATCAAGTACTTGTGTACTTTTTAAAGGGTTTCTTAAAATGTTTTTGTAACTGCTTTTCAAGTCACCCAGATAACTCCTTGAAAATGCAGGTTGCCCACTGCATAATGCAGAAATAGTTAACGAGTGACTTTTACACATTTTTTTCGCAAAAGACGATACTATTCATCTTTAAATAAATGCCTGCCAGATTACCGTAAATATCTCCACTTGATTTTCATTTCTAGGCCTCCATTAAAAATAAAATATTTTAAATCTTAGTCTAAGATCTGTACTAGGAAATCTGTACGCTATATGTAATATAGAATGGAAGAATACTTTGTTGTTGTTGCTTGTTGTTTATTATTGATAATATAAAAATAGAATAAAAATCTGAATGTCAAACGCACTATATATTATAATAAAGCATAAATTTGTCGAAAGTGTTTATCACAATATTTCCAAAATATGTTTCCAAATAATTATTCATTACATTTTATACACCTGACTTCCCCACTTTTACATATTTCGTTATGTAAATTACTTATATTAAATGTTAATACATCATAAATATTCATATATTAATTAAAAAGTTCTGATTTACAATCTATACATCTGCCTACCAAAACAATTATAAAAACATGAGAGAGTTATACACATCGGTAAATATTTTAGATATTTTTTTAATAACACAGTACTAAGAAGTGTTTGATGTGGGGAAAGAAAATTGTATACATGGTGTCCCATAAAGAATGGTACCCAGAGCAACAGTAGATTCCGTACGTAAAATTAATGCGATTCAACTAATCATACCTTAGTTCAAAAGTTAATAATAGTAATAATAATAATAACAATAATAATAATAATAATAATAATAATAATAATAATAATAATAATAATACACCGGCACAACAAGGTAGCTAGCTACATCCACTGGTCAATCTGCAAGGAATTAGGTACTGAAGTGTCAACGAAGTGGTATGAGCACGAACCTCAACCAGTCATCCACACCCAAGACTGCACCGTCATGTGGGATCACAGCATCAGAACAGACCGGACCATCAGCGCCAACCGGCCTGACATCGTGGTCCACAACAGGGCGGAGAGGACATGTCTGCTTATCGACGTCGCCATCCCTGATGACCAAAATATCACGGTCAAGGAAGCTGAGAAGATGTCCAAGTACAAGGACCTACAGATAGAGGTAAAACGGATGTGGAACGTAAAAGCCAAAATCGTGCCACTGATAATGGGAACACTGGGAACCATTAAGAAAGGATTTCACAAACATCTGGAGCAGATCCCGGGAACACCAAGCGCTTACGAAGTGCAGAAGATCGCGCTGTTGGGGTCTGCACATATACTTCGGAAAATAATAACGTAGGAAGGGAGAAGCCTTAGGAATCTTGTTGATTCCCGGCAGCAAACCGACACGTAGTCGAGAAAACACTAAGAATAATAATAATAATAATAATAATACCTTTATTTTCATTCAAAATGGTTTACATGTATAAAATAATGTCAATATGAGAAAACAATACATTAAAGATATATCAAATACGTATTAATACAATAAATAAAAGCGATACCTATTTGTAAGAATAAAATAATACAACGCTGATACTACACGAGAGATGCTGTAAATTATGCTAATAAATAAACTTTTAAATATAATAGGTAAGACACACGACATGACAAAAAACATAAATTATACGATGAATCTAATACGATTAACTTCATTCTAAGATTTCTATGTTGGATCTAAAGTACTCGTCTTTTTTTAATTTAGTTAGATTACATATTTGTTTGATGTTGTCAAAAGAGTGATTATAAATTTTTGTAGGCATTATTGTCGGCCCTTTTGCAGTGAGTGACAAGTGATGATTTAGCAATAGCAAATTGTTTTTATACGTAAACTATAATTTATTTTTAAATCAGTAAACAACTGTCTGAAGGAATGACCCATTGTTTTGAATACCATTGTTTTTATAATCCTTTCTTGTGATACAAGCAGATCACTAGCTCTACTTGAGTTGCCCCAGCATATAATGCAGTAATTTAGACGTGAGTTCACATGCGCGCAATAGAACATTTCAACGATATCCAGACTTAGGTAATTGCGCAGTTGCCAGATCACGTAACACAAGGTGGACATTTTGTTATTTAAAATTTCGATATGATCATACCATTTTAATTGGCTATCGACTATAAGTCCTAAGAATTTTGCATTTTTATTATTATGGCTGATCGATGTATTATTTAATTTAACTAGAAGGCTATAATTAAGTTATTTTGCGGAAAATGACAAAAGTTCGGTTTTGTTCGTATTTAATACTCGTTTGCTCTACTGCGTCTGCGGCAAGAGCGACAGCGTAATCATCGGCAAAAAGAGAACTTAGTGAGTTGCCGATTGTATGACTGCAATGGATATTGTTGATAAATATTAGAAATAAAACTGGTCCGAGACTACTTCCCTGAGGGACCCCAACTGGTATTACCATTTTTTCTGATAAATTAGACTTGTTATATTTTATAACTACTTGTTGTTGGCATTCACTAAGACAAGTAGAAATAGAAATAATAGTAACTGAGATATAAGGGTATCATGGTGATTTTAAATATTCTTTAAATAACTTCTAAAAGAATTTAAATATTTTAACAAAATTTGGTGAACGGTGATTTTTTGAGGCAAGGAATTCAAGTCTATACATAGCATTACTAGTTATTTACAGGGGATGCCAGCTGAGGTCTTGGCTTCTGGTATATACACCAAATCGCGAATTTCTCCCAAACCTTTCACCGGAATTAGCTTGAAATATTATCTAGTTCCAGATCTCGTCATGATATATATGTGTACCAAATTTCAAGTCAATATATTAAACAGTTCCTGAGAAAACTTGCGCACAAAAATGTTCCAGACCGACACTACTTGGTTGTGGAAATAAAATTACCATATTATTGTTTGATTTGCAGAATAACTGATAGTGAAACAGATAATATGACAATATTCTTATAATTTGTTAAATTCCAACACTAGCAAAGCGAGTAGGAAGAACAATGACTGAAAATAAACGGATGTATTTAAGAAAATATTATTTATCTTTTTAAATACAAATTTTGAATTATTATATTTTCTCCACTGCACCCTGTCCTACATAATTATACATGACTTGTGTTAAAAAACATAAAAATACATCTAATAAAATAAAAATGGTAGACAGTTTAACAAACAGAGAAAGTGGTAGTTTTCTAGCGAATGTAAAAGTTCAATGCATGAACTTAATGAAAAATAATGTTAAGCAAGATTGGTGTGCTACTAGCATGATAACAAAACATTGTGACGATATGTAAACAATTTCTAATTTGGTGAAATGGGTCATCAAAAGGTAGAGTAAGAAGTTTCAGGAGCGATGAAAAAATTTATTCCCACAAAGTCAGGAGAAAAATTAGAGAAGGGTTTTGAGTAATTTTGTCAGTGGCGAATTAAAATAAAAATGCACGTTGTTGACGAAAATGTACCAGCTTACTGTTTTGAGAAGGTTTGTTTTACTTATTGATGGTAATACTGTGTTGATTGTAATACTTTCCCATACTTATGTTATTTTGTACTGTTATGGGCTAAGCTTCTTAAATCTGGTCCACTGCAAACTGCTTACTTCATGCTGAAGAGTGCGTTAGAAGTAACTGAAAATATAGTAGATATTTCAGTGTATAAAAAGTTGCTTGCGTATCTAACACGTCAAATGATGGATGTGTTGTGAAAATATCGAAGATTTTGACAATGGACCATGTCAAGAAATCTTTGACTTAATTTACTGATGAATCATTTCTTTTCCTTGCAGGTGCATTAATGCTCTCCATAGTGCAGAGTGCCAGAGTGACGAACTATGTTTGCTGAAAATTCATGACTTCGAAAGTATCCGTTCTAGACCACAAACCATTGCTAAATTTTTAGGGGGTCATATGACACCGCTTGAAAAGGTATAATTTTTGTAGTCCTACAAAAATAAATCACTTTGAGCCCTATGCCGTACATTTTAGGTGGGACATGGGAAAGCCGCGGAAAAGTGAAAATCGTAACCCGCGGAGGTGCATTTTTTTCAAATGACACTGTAGGGCTTACGTTTATTTGGACTGTATTTATACCTGTGACTCTTAAAAAGAAAATGCCGTACAAAAATAATGGGACAGAAGTACAGGAAAAATTTTCGTTTTCCGAAAAGTGACCTCTATGTACTAAGGTGATATGACTTTCATGAAATTCGATTTTTATATTAACAAGGATGAATTTTTTTGCTATGCCGTACAAATCGGTTGGAACATGGGGCGACAAAATAGTATTAAAATAATCAAGATTTATGTGGTGTCAAATCACCACCCTTGATAGAGGTCTAGGACGGAGGTTGATGTCGCGTTTGTCACCCCATGTTCCAACCGATTTGCACGGCATAGCAAAAAAATTCATCCTTGTTAATATAAAAATCGAATTTCATAAAAGCCGTACGGTGTGATATCACCTTAGTACATAGAGGTCACTTTTCGGAAAACAAAAATTTTTCCTGTACTTCTGTCCCATTATTTTTGTACGGCATTTTCTTTTAAGAGTCACAAGTATAAATACAGTTCAAATAAACATAAGCCGTACAGTGTCATTTAAAAAAAATGCACCTCCGCGAGTTACGATTTTCACTTTTCCGCGGCTTTCCCATGTCCCACCTAAAATGTACGGCATAGGGCTCAAAGTGATTTATTTTTGTAAGACTACAAAAATTATACCTTTTCAAGCGGTGTCATATGACCCCCTAAAAATGTAGCATGGGCTTGTGGTCTATTCAGTCTTGGTTGCACCACCACATGACACAAAAACAAAGAAAAAACGTGTCTGTACAAATACTTCAGATCTAGACATTGTTAATTAAATTGCATTATATCGAAAATATTTGAGCTTAATACCAAGTAGTAGATATTTCCAATTAGTCTTCACATACACATTATGCTATGACTAAATCACCAATGTTATTTAGAGTAATATTAAAAATTTTACAGAATATTGATATGCAATATGTTTGAAGAAGAGGGATTAGAATGTGTATAACTATACAGTATTTGATAATAGTAGCAATATTCTGTTGTAAAACGAGACAATTTAAAGCAAGTGTGATATTTACTATTTTATATATAGAGCCTTATTATTAAACAGTTTTTAATATTTTTGACCTATAAATCGCTATGAGCTTGAAGAAACTGACAATAATTAGCTAAAGGACCAAATACTGAACTGAAAATAAATTATCTTGAAGGAGCTGCCTAATGAATTTAATATTCCATTGTAATGAAATAGAATAGAGCAAAGAAAAATCTTACACCAACGGATAAGGTATACTCCATAATACATCTTACAGTTTTAGAACATTTAAGTATGGTTTTATGTTATATAACTGAGAACTTTACTTAATACTAATCTTTTAGAAACATGTTAGGGCTGTTTACTCATTTAACTTGATAATCTCTTATGAATTCTGGCACACATTAATAAAATATTTACATTAGAGAATGGAGCATTATCGGCAACATATTCAGTCAACCTTAAAGCACTCTTGTCATCCATTATGTATATATGGCAATTAATTACATTAATAATATTGTGAACTTTATATTAATTAAATCATGTAACAAAGTGCGATAAAATTATACGGGATTTACATGGATGAGTAAGAATCACGTGGTCAATTATTTTCTCTAGGTAGTATGTTCTTTTTCTTCTATTGGTGTAACATTTACTACCGATTTTTACAGACATATTGTACATATTGTCCATTGTACATATGCTAGGCTGCGCTTTCAGTTATAGGGAGGCGTCCCAAAATTTGTCAATACACACTACATGAAGTTATACCGCACTCTTTAAAAATTTATCATGTATTATTGTAAATCTGATGTACATTATACCAAGGATTAAAATTGATTGGGGCAAATGATCGTCGTGTATTAAATTCGCCTTCATGTAAAACATTTAGGATTTTATTCGGGAATAATACATCCTACATAATATTCAGAATATTTTATAGTAAAAAGTAAAAGTGCCTATACACTTTATATAAGTTCGCATTACAAGAAAATATGGAGCTATATTACTTCCCTCGCACACCGAAGGGAAGTATTGTATTCGAGAAAAAATCACCCTCCGAGATTTTCTAGGATTCTGACGTTTTAGATCACGTAGATTACGAAAATATAGGTTTTTCAATTCCGTCAGTCTGTCTGTCTGTCTGTCTGTCCGTCTGTCTGTCTGTTAATGCATTAACTAACAAAACTGCTTGACGGAGAGCAGTCAAATTTGGCAGGTAGTTGACCCTACTGTCAGCGAAGAAATGGTAAAACTTTCGCTGGAAAATATACTAAGCGGAATAAATAGTGAAAAATTTTTTTTGCTCAAATTTAAAAAATTTCCACGTTTCATGACACGCTAAACCTATTTCAGAAAAAAAAAAAAGAAAATTTTTTTCACCATTTTTGAAAAATGTTTTATCACGAAAAAAATTTTTTCCTTTGTTCAACTTTAAAATTTCCACGTTTCATGGCATTGTAAACCTATTTAAAAAAATATATTTTTTTTGAAAATTTCTTTTAACAATATTTTTTAAAAATTTTACCACTAAAATTTATGGAAAAAATTTTGTTCTTTCTTCAAATTTGAAAATTTCCACGTTTCATAGCGTTCTAAATCTATTTGGAAAAAAAATTGAAATTTTTTTTACCATTTTTAAAAAAATATTACCACTAAAATAGATGGAATTTTTTTTCTTTATTCAGATTTAAAATTTCCACGTTTCCATGGCATTCTAAAACTATTCAAACAAATTTAAAAATGTTTTTGAAAAATAAAAAAAAAAATGAAATCTTTTAATCTATTTATCACTGCTATAGAATAGACGAAAATATTTTTTTTGCTCACATTTAAAATTTCCACGTTTCATGACATACCAAACCTATTTCGGAAAATAAAAATTTGCAACATTTATTTACCATTTTGGAAAAAAATTTAACACTAGAATAGATGGAAAAAAATTTTTTTTGCTCAAATTTAAAATTTTCACGTTTCATGACATTCTAAACCTATTTCAGAAAAAAAAATTGGAAATTTTTTTTCACCAACATTTTTGAAAAACTACCACTAAAATAGATGGATTTTTTTTTCTTTATTCAGATTTAAAATTTCCACGTTTCCATGGCATTTTAAAACTATTCAAACAAATTTAAAAATGTTTTTGAAAAATAAAAAAAAAATTGAAATCTTTTAATCTATTTATCACTACTATAGAATAGACGAAAACATTTTTTTTGCTCAAATTTAAAATTTCCACGTTTCATGACATACCAAACCTATTTCGGAAAATAAAAATTTGCAACATTTTTTTAGCATTTTGGAAAAAAATTTAACACTAGTATTCTAGTGTTAAAATTTTTTCCATCTATTGATGGAAAAAATTTTTTTTGCTCAAATTTTAAATTTTCACGTTTCATGACATTCTCAACCTATTTCTGAAAAAAAAATTGGAAAATTTTTTTCACCAACATTTTTGAAAAATTCTTTACCACTAAAATAGATGGAATTTTTTTTTATTTGCTCAAATTTAAAATTTTCACGTTTCATGGCATTCTAAACCTATTTAAAAAAATACATACAATTTTTAAATTTGTAAACTTTCTTTGCCACTACTATAGAATAGATGCAAATTTTCCTGTTCGCTCAAATTTAAAATTTCTACGTTTCATGACATTCTAAACCTATAGAGAACAAAAAAATCTTTTGAATTAAAAAGCGTTATTTACGAACTGTAAAGGTCTTTTGTAATTAACGCAATGATATTGAAAACAGATTGAACTAATTTTTAATTTTTGGGATCCAATTAGCCAATGGAGTTTTCTATTTTTGTGAAGGAGCTCTTATCCTGTCTAATGCTAGAGTTGAATCTAACCAATAAAATAGTTTATCAAAATGTGTAGCTGTTACTTGATATGGTCTGTCTCAGCGTTTATGATGTGTGCGACACGAGAAGCGTGCGGTCTTAAGATGATTTGAAGCGAGGGACGAACAGTGTCGCATCAACCAGTCAAAACGTGTCGCACGGCTATGCTAAATAAGTGGGCACAAACGTTGCATGAAAGAATGAAAGAGATGAAAGTATAATTGTAGAAGTTTTATAGATGGAAAGTCGTAGGTTTAGAATAGCGTACCGCTTGCATGTGTATGAATGAGAACATATCTTAAAGCAAGCTCGAGCCGTACACACACCATAAATGCTGAGACAGATTTTAGCTTTTTCTATAAACTAAACAGAACTAATCGATAAAGCTCTAGTCGAAGCAAAGTAATGATATCTGAAGGACCAACTTTTGATTTCGAACAGAAGAACTGAGGAACAAATTTATGACATTTTGTTAAGGTTAGATTTCAGAAAGGGAACGGCCTAGACATTTGTACTTTCTTCAGCTCATGTAATTCACTATGAACGTCAACTTGTTGTTAGAGTTTCTACTAACACTGAAAACGGAACTCTTACAAGATAACTCGTTTATTCTTCTGTCCGTCTTTATGTATGTCAAAGTAGTGTATCTACGACGATATTCATTATAATAGAACTATAACGCTACGAGTAATGTAGCTCTCCTCATTCCTAGAGGTTTGAAGTGATTTGTACGGAAAGGAGCTACACGGCACACGGCCAGTGTCCAAGTATACTAGGATCCATTTATTTTTTCAAAAATAACCCACTAACACATTGAACCCGAGAACTCGGAATACGATTCAAGTCCTATTGATTGCTTGACAATGCAATCATTACATTATAGCCATGAACATTCATGTAATGTTCTGCAGTTGAAATGAAAGACGACCATTCTTACTGCACCCACACCCTTTACATCCAAAAGTTCTGGGCCGAAAATTTAAGGAAAACTAAACTAATGTGGGCGGCATGTGATGAAATTGTCTTTTTTGAAACTATCGACTCAGTATCAAACTTTTTAACTGAAAATTTAATAAAATCTGGTGTTGGATTCGATAAAATTTTTGACGTTTAGTATCATAACTGTAATCATCACAAACTTATGATAAACCGTGATCATCATACTAGTTTTAATTTTACAATAATATTGGATCATCGCTGGGCTATTTTTTGAGAATAAAACCCGCTGAAGTTAAAAGGTATATCGTCATGCTAAGCTCATCTGACTTCCCTGATTGATTCGGCAGAGTTAAGTGGTTGTGGATGCAGAGGTATACGTTTCAGAATTTAAATTGCAACGGCTGGTCTCTTGATTGGGGTCATTTCGTCACAAAATTCTACGTAAGTTTCGGTCTTGTTTATTCTACCTTGATTTAAGTTTGACGACCAATTTTTGGAGTAATACACACGTCAAGATTGCATAATATTAACCTGTTTAAGGTACTTCAGTGATTAGAGTCAACTATAATGAACTATTTCAGTAAGAATGTTTTATTACATTTCACAAGTACCCATTGAAATAACAATACCATATTTAAAAAAAAATGCAGCTTAAATTCACAGAAAAAGAAAATATTAAATACATAAAATTTAGCGTGTTCTTAAAACGCCGATTTGGGTGACGGCACTACAACTATTTAAATTTTCCGAAGTTGATGTTCTGACTGCTAATTTCTCACTGCTCTATTTGTCACAGACGTCAGAAATTTAGGTTCGAATATTGTATTTACCAGTTAAAACATAATGTTCAAGGTGTGTTTTGTGCCAAGTTGTCCGAATAATAATGTTAATGCTCCAAACAAAATATTCCTTTATCTTCTGAAAGAGGGAAAATGGAAGAAAAATGGTTAAAGGAACAAAGGAAAGTACCTAAGACTGGGAACACTTTCTGCAACGAAGACATAAACTGACTGCCACTTCGTCACTTGTCAACTTTTCTTGATCAATGCAGCCAATAGAGGTAACCTAAATTGACAGTGCAGCGTAAGTTACAGTGACATCATTGACAAACGCGAGCATGAAATACGTTCTATTTTTTTTTTTCTTCTAAAACTAATCAAGAATTTTATACGCTCAAAATGCGTTGTTATGTTTAAACTTTCGAATACATATATTGTTTAAGATTTGAGAAGACCAATTAGTAGAGAAACAAATAAGCTTCCAGGTAGTTTGCATAAATTAGTACAGAATTGTATAATTTCCAGCGGCACATAAATTTTTGGTTTGAGAATCACTAGTCCAAAAAGTTTCACATTAGGAGTAACTGGAATCAGAAGGCATGAAAATTAATGATCCATGAGAGGCAAAAAATTGTCACTAAACTGGTCAACAATTTGGTAACGATTAATGGTATCTAGCCAATTAAAAATTTGTTACATAATGAGCAGTGTATATGGAGATTCATATATTTGATTTAAAAAAATAATATTACTTTATTCTGTTTATACATGAGCACATTAATTTTCCACAATGAAACAAAAATATTGACATCGTAAAGTATATAACTTTACTTTTGCTGTCTTAATAATAATAAATATTTGCTTTATTTAGCAAAAAGCTAATAGTAGAGGCAAATTAATAATTTAGGGTAACAAAAATTAATAAAAGGATCATCTCTGGGATTTAAGTAGGTAATAACCTGGAGAATAAGATGATGCATTCTTTGGACTTTCAAGTTCCGGGAAAATTCAAAAAAATTTGGAAAAACTTTTTAATTTTCGTTTTTTTTGCTCTAGCGGTTAAAATAATGAAAGTAGAGAAAGAAGTTTCCAACAAAAGTTGTAGCTCGTCGTTTTCTCTACAAAAAAGTTCTTTACAAATTTTTGTCTTACTTAAGCCGTTTAGAAGATAAATCGTGTTTTCCACTTACAGTTTTAAGCCGCTTCGAAATGCGCGAAAAATGAGAATTCTCCAGGAGTTTCGTACGACCGGGCTCATCAATCGATAATTCTTACTATTCAGATTCCTTAAAAAAAATGAAAACAACAAAAAATGTAGAGAAAAGTCTTAGCTTTAATGTGGAACTAATCACAATATTCATAAAAAATTGTATCAAAGAGAAAAAGTGTCAGAAGATAGCTTAGTGAACTTTGTACAGTACATAATTCATTTTGCTTATATATTCTTATATAATGATATATTAATCCAATTATCATTTTATTGCAATTACTTTTATTGGAAAAGTATGCCTTGCAATCAAAGTAGAGGGTATATTACTCATCGATCAATCACGTCCAAATTTTGGAGTTCAATTCGCTATATCTTAAGTAATAATAATAGCACAGTCTTAATTTTTGGATTATAAGTACAATAAAACATATACAACTTATTTGTTTCTTAATATTCTTCAATGAAATTTTCACGAAATATAGATTGAAGTGATTGAAATCGTACAGGGTGTTTATATATAATTCCTCAGCTCGAATACGACTGACTTGGTCTCTTCGTTTCGATTGCAACAAACACCAGCAGAAAGATTTATTCCTAGTTAAAGGAGCTTTCTTACCAGCCGTCGAGGACCACTGGCAGACTGCAGTTTCGAGCTACTGGCTCTCATCAGTGCAACGTAGCCGTGTGAGTTTGTGCAGATGCATGAGGCTTTCCATCGCCCTTGGATGCTTACCCTAGTGAGTACGTGTTTTAATAACTAGACGTGCTCTGAGGCTGGTTTATGTTTTCGGTTAATTAGTGATGAGTTGGCAATACTTAAGTCTAGAATGCTTATATTTTTAATGAATTATTTTTGGTAATGTGCGTGTGTTGGCTCTGTTGTTTGTTAGTCTCGTTATGGCTCTTTTGGTTACATCTTCTAACAACATTCTGTTCTTGTTTTTGACATAATGTGTTAGTAAGATAATGATATTTGAGACTTTCTCACACTCTAAGGAACATTTCAAAGTACTAAAAGCACGAAATGGGGAAAGCTCCATCTAGCGGTAGGTGTTCAATGCAATCGAGGCAAAATCCCAGCATGGGGCATGTTAGTTCAAAGGCATGCTACTAGAGGACAGAATATTAAAACGAAATATTTCTGTCAATCACCTCTATGAATCCATATTTTCACAAGGATAATAATACCAAACTGCAACTAATTGCAAGCCTGACAGTATATGTATAAAATTGCATTTTACCATACGTCGTATATAAGCGTAAGAGTTTTGGGAAAGTGCAGTGAATTATATCAAAATCAACACCAGCCCAACAGAAGACTTTCCCAAATTTTATTCCAATACTAGAAGTCAACTGAACCTTTCAAGTAAAGTATCATGTAGGAGGACTAACTGCTCGACTCATCTAAGAGAATAATTTCTGTCGAAGATGGTGCATTTATCGTATGTACTTAGACTTTTATCGGTAAAATTGTTTCGAAAACGTAATTGCCTAGTAATAATATAGAGAGTGTAAAATGGTAGTTTATTATCAGAATAATTTTAAAAATAAACTACCAATTTATACGATTTATATTATTATTCTTAGACATATCTCAAGCCTTTGACAAAGTGTGGCACAACGATTTGCAAGTCAAATTAAAGAAACTCCTTCCCCATCTTCACTATCAACTACTCACGTCATACCTAAGTGACAGATACTGCTTTGTGAAACAGGAGAATGAATATACTGATTTATATCCAATATATTCAGGCATATATCAAGGTAGCGTGTTAGGTCCAATATTATACCTCTTGCATACAGCCGACCTGCCATCAACAAGTACAACTACCGAAGCAACACAAGCTGACGACACTGCAGTCTTGTCATCTCATACCGACCCAACACTGGCTTCATAGAACTTGCAAACAAACCTCAATAGAATTGTACGCTGGTTAAAAACATGGCAAATCAAGGTTAATGAATCAAAATCCACTCATGTGACATTTACAATACGTAGAGTAACATGCCCACCTGTAAAGATCAACAGCAGCCAACTTACCCAAGCAGAAGATGCTCTTGGCATGCATAGACCGACGGTTGACATGGAAAAAATATCTCCACCAAACGGAGACAGTTAGGTTCATGGCTCATTGGCCGTAGATCAAAACTATCCCTGGACTACAAATTACTACTATACAAAGTTATCATTAAACCTGTTTGGACTTACGGTATCTAACTTTGGGGTACCGCCAGTGACTCCAACATCGCAATTCTCCAGAGATTCCAAAACAAGGTGATACGAACAATCGTTGATGCCCCGTACTATGCCTCCAATAAGATCATTCAACACGACACCCCACTAGAATCAGTCAAGGAAGTCCTCCACCACTTCAGTGTTCGATACAGTGTTAGAGTGCTATTACATCCTAACGTGTTAGTGAACCAATTAAATGTGCCGGATGCAAACGAAGTGCGTAGGATAAAACGGCTGCTGCCATCCGACCTGATGACAGGGTCCAGATAAGTTTAGACTCTAAGACACTTACACATAACATACAAAGGCAAAAATAAACTCTACACTAAGATTCTAGATAGATTAAGGGAGGTCATTCACTGAAGTGATACTTTACATGTCACTCATTCTATTGTTATAACAAACGCTTATTGCTACTGGGTAGATTTCAGAACTCACCAGGTGTACCTAATAAAAAAAAAACTATTTGGAAATTTTGCTGAAGAAAAAATTTATAAATAAAGTTTAAAAACACGAGTGACATTTAGGGAGAATATTTCACAAATCAGTCAAGTACACAAAACAGATCTCTAATATTAAGCTTTTGGATCCAGATGCTTTGTTGACATTTTCTTGTGTTTACTTAACCTATTTCTCTGCAATTCAAAGCGACTCATCCAGTACAAATTGAGATAGGTATAAATATTTGACAAATACACCTGCACAAACTGAAGAGTCCGCGAATTCGCCATATATTAAACGTAATGTAATGACTTCGTGACAAAAGAGAAAGAACCATATGTATATACTCTATTAGATAGATCAGTGACTGAAATGTTTATTGCAAAGACCTCTCAAACACGCTTCGATCAATTACATGACGATTAAAGGACGTAAGTATATTGTCTAATATCCCACCTATAGACATTATAATCTCACTAATTAAATTTACATTAGAACTAGAAGCAAACCATACAATACATTTTCTAGATCTAACTATCATACACAAAAATAACCAATTCAAATTTGATATTTTTCGAAAGCCTGCATATACTGACATAACTATCCCCTTTGATTCTTGCCATCCATACGCACAGAAACTAGCAGCTTATAATTCAATGCTACATAGAACCTTTTTGTTGCCTTTATCAGAAACGAAAACAAAAACAGAACCCTCAACAACTCAAGAAATAGCCAAGAACAATGGTTTCCCCACAGAAACTATCGCCAAATTAATGAACAAAATCAGTATTCTCTTAAAGCAATTAATCCCATAGTTTGAGAAGAAAGACAAACACCTTACGCTACCATTACATACTGTTAAAATATCAAATATTCTCAAAACACGTAAAATCAAGTTAGCATTTAAACCCCAACAAAAATTATCAAATTTAATTTACAACGCCAAGGATAAAACAAACAAAAACGAAAAATCTGGAGTCTATAAATCGAATTGAGTACAAAAGCATATATTATACAGGACAGACCGGACGTAATTTTAGAACCAGAAACCTCGATCACGAGAGGTCCTTCAGACTACAAAAAACAGATTCCGCTTTTTCTAATCACATATTGGAGAGCCAGCATAACTTTCCAGATATTAACAATATGGAAATCCTACACTATGCTAGCAAAGGTTTGAAACTTAATTTGTTAGAAGCATTAGAAATATACAAATACAATAATAAGGATCATTTAATTTTGATAAATGATCAATTAGATATCATGTATTCGCCTCTTTTTACTGCTATCAAAATGTAATTAATATTTCTGAGAAACACCTCCCTTGGATGGTTAGGATATTATAAACTACCTGTGTACTTTCGAAATTCTCTAATCTGTTTAATTCTAGAAACATATTTAAATAGGGACCAAATCTTTGTATTTCATTCTTAGTGGAATCATCATTTGAAAATGGCATAAAGTGTTGAAGCTGCAGTCACGTTTTGTGCCAATATAGTGGTAAAAAACATAGTAGTGTTTTACTTAATTTCGTTACAATGATGGATTACCACAGAGTAATGACTTCCTCAATAAATTTCTGAAAATTATGTTCTCATGTTATTCTGCATCCAATAGCGCCATCTAATGCTGCTACTAGACACTACATAATTCATACAATATTTACGGTAGTGAATGGCGCAATGATTAAATTTATTCATAATATATTTAATTATAACTTTTAATTTGATAAGTTTAAAAGTTAAGCTAAAATACCACTTTTAGGAATAAGTGCTCTCTATATGAATAATTGTAAACAAGTTCCCGAATTACTAGTGTTGTTACGTCTTGACAATAAAAACGCCTTAAGAAAGAACTATTAGCGATGAAAAATTTATGACATTAAACGAATAAAGAACCTGTGGACAGCGCCTTCTGCAAAATGCAGAAATACTGCTTATGCCCTCATAATATTTGGACTTCTTTAAAGTATTTAAGTATGGGTAATACTTATAAATTGGATGACTTGTTTAATTTTGAAATATATCCCAAACATTTATTTAAGTCCCATAACTTTTAAAGGAAACATTTTTGGTCTAAGGTGCAAATTTACGTCCCGCGACGTTGAATTACGTCCCGCAAATTTCATGGTTTTTCTACCCCTCCCTCCCCCTATATCACAGGTTGTCACATTCGAGTCAACACCTCCCTCCACCCATTGTGACCTCTCACATTTTAAGTTTTGAGGTAGAATTTTCTGATTTTTGGTTTTTTTTAATTCCATTTAATTAAAACAATGGTAACGTAGATGTAAATAATGTGACGTCACAAAAGTTTGACCCCATCCTCCCCTCTTGTCACACTCTGTCACACTTTATGGACTCCTTCCTTCCCCCTTAAAGTGTGACGTAATTAATGGATGGCCCCTAATGTACATTTTTAGACTAAAGTACATTTGTTTAAGTCGATTCCAATTGTACCTATATTTCAGTTGGACCTCTTTAGTTTCCTGGCATCCTGAATTGTAAACGGTTAATCCTGGACACTTCCATAATAAGCCAATTAAAATAATTTTGATCAAAATCAACATCTAAGTGACTCCTTGTTCGAATCTAAAGAAAGGACTAATAATCATCAGATACCGCTATAATTTATTTAAGACGGTGAAAAATTATACTACAATTTAAAAGCGTTTACGTTAATTATCTTAAATGTACTAACTACTGAAATAAACATAAACTAAATGACTTTCAGAAAAATATTTGATGACGAAATTAATTTAAATTATACCGGTCTATCTTGACGTATAATTATTTTATCCGAAATTAATGTTAATGAGATCATCACATCTCTGGAGATAGAATTACACCGGCTTTCAGTTATAACTTCAGTTTATTTAATTTTACAGCAGAGCTATATAATATCGCAGGTTTGATCATAAAACATTAATTATGTTTTATTTACTCTTATAATATAACAAAAACATTTATAGCAGAGATGATTTGATTACTGATAATGTATAGTCCTGTATTTTTAGTTAATGCTTAGTTTCATCTGATTTGGGGAATTTATTGACTAATAATTTTTCTTCTCAAAGAAAACATTATCATATTATCTCCATGGCACGATAGGTGTAATGAAGCACAATCTATCTTATTTTGTTGTATCTCTAAATATACAGGAGCTCAGAAAAGAATTGTTGAAAAATTAATAGTTTTCATGAGACGTCGCACGAGGGGCCAATGCAATGAAAAGTTGGGAAAAATTATTTTTAGTGATTATCCATCAATAGTTTTGTACATAATGCATAGAGGGTTTTAAAATTAACAGCTAGTCGACTTTTCGAGCATTTTACTATATACAGAGTGACACATTATGCATATTTCAATTATAATTTTTTCTATTTCATAAATTTTATACGTGAAAATTAAAAAAATAATTGTTGAATAAAAGCCACGTTCCATAACTAATTTTATAATAACAGCATATACAGGGTGACTCAAAAATTGCCTAAATTTAATAATACAGTCCACGTTTTAAATATGTGTTAATTTTTAAACGCAACTTACAAATTAATCTGGATCTGATACTTCCGCACTATTTCACTGTCCGATTCTTCTTCTGAAATGGCTGAAATGTCTAAGGAGGGGGCATCTATCAGCTGGATAACTTCACTCTAGATTGCGTTTTCGTCTTACTGGTTGAGGTAAACTCGAAATTAAAGGATCTGATGATAGTAGTAGTCTATTTAAAACATCTGTGTTAGTCTTCTCACGAAAAAAATTCCTTGGAAATGACTCCTTGTATTTTTTAAACTCCTTTTTGTTTACTTTTTGCTTTTCTTCACTTAGTTGACCTATAGGAAGTAGTGCTTTCTTTATTATAATAGACCCATCAATAAGCAATTTGTGTACCGTGGAGGCATAGGGTACCAAGGATAGCTTTTCACAAACAACTATTTATAATGTGTCCGCTTGCTACTATTTTTAATATGTTGTTCTAAACCTTTCTATGACATTTAAATCAATTTCAGTAATAGTGCTGACTACCTCCGCATTTTCGAAAAAACGTCTAGCTGTGTTTCCATCATTACTAGTACCATAACCGGCTTTGAGTTTGTCAATTATTAAACCAAGTTGGGACTTAAATTAAGTTTGAATTGTTTTCTTTCTTGCCGCAACTATTTTTTTCTGCTCTGTGCCACGCGTTTGCCACTTTTTAATGAGTAGTTTATATGCCAAATGTAGCAAGCACTCGAAAAAACGAATCCAGGCATGAAGCACTGACAATCCAAATGTAAGCACATTCATTGCTAAGCATGTTTTTAAATCGTTGAAGTGTTTTGAAGTCAAACCACATAGATAGCATCTCATAGTGGAAGTCGTATCTGTCAGAGAATTGCATATTTTTCCATCAACCATTGTAAATAATAATATAATTTTTGGTGAACTTCAATTTTGCGACCATTAATTTTACACTGAAATGGTACTAACTGTTGAACTTGATGTTCCATGTCATTCTTTTTCTTGCTTGGCAACATTAATCGGTTCATGTACAAATCGAAACCTGATGTGTCGACTATATTTTGTCGAGGAAGCTTGAATATTATTCCATAGTACAGTGTGGCTTGTTGTAGTACTATCAGTTTCAGAATATGCGTCTATTAATCTCAAAGACACCAACGAAGATAAAAAAATACTGGCATCATCGTCACTAGCTGAACCAGGTGAATCTCTATTTGTATTCGTAATGGCCAGAGGAACCATCAAATCTCCATTTGTAAATCAAATGCAAGTGGTGTATATTCAAGATGTCCCTGTAAATTAACCTCTGCCAATATATCGTTAACAACTATATGTTCCGGTTTAGAATAACAATCCTTTTAAGCCTGTTGAACAATTTTGTATGAGGGAAATTAAACTTTATCTTTAGTACTTATTATGTTATACTGATGTCTTGTAAGCTTCGCATCTACATACATAGATAAGAGTTCCTCTTGGGCAAGCTGGCTCCTTTTACTTGTATCCAATTTCTTAAATGCTGTCGCATATCGAGTTGCACGTTTGGGAGTTGTAGTCGTAATTTTTTTAATAAATTTTGAGGCATCCGTTTGACCTGAAGCTCGTAAACTCGTTTGAAATGCATATGATAGTTCTGCATGAGAGAATTTAGCACGTAAATTTTTGCCGCTTAGTTCTCTCGCAAGTTGCACTAACGTCAGACTTGGATCTTCCAACTGAAATTTCACTTTTTTCGAACACACCATAATTTGTGAAACTTATGGATGTTTCTAATCAACTTGCATTTTTAGCTAAAAATCTTTCTCTTATTCTGTGAGCATCCGACCACCTTCTTTAAAGTCTACGACAAAGTAACCAATTTTTTTTATTGAGATTCGCCACTCCAGATTTTGGACATTTCGTTCGTTCTTGCAAATATTCCTTTAAAATCGAAACTTGACCATCTAACTGGTTTTGACCGGATTCGTTCATTTTATCATAAAGGAATCTTCTCGTAAAAAACAGGTCCGTACAGCTTGATCCTAAATTAAAAAATAAATTTGAGTAATGCAGGCATAGTTGACAGAAATTAAGTTTAGTTGTATAAAAATATTTATCTACTGACACTTAATTGAACTTAGGAAATATTTAGATAATGAACGTTAATATTCTTAGGCCACTCTGATAAATCGATTCCTGGAAAGTACCATTTTAAAGGGATTAGAAGATTCTACTTACATCTGGCCGGAGATAAACTGTGAATTCTAGGAATCCCTTTCAGATTACCCCAATTTTTTTTTATGAAATTTCAATGAAATACCAAAATTAAAGCATATTAGTGGAGTAAAAAAACAAGGCGAAAGACGCTTCCTTCTCGATTTATTTTTTTTTTTACGTTAGAACAACCTGAGACATGTCTCATTTTATTAGGTCATTGTTCATTAGAAATCACAAGATACGACATTTTTTTGTGTTCACGAAATTTTTTATATTCAAAAAAATGTGAAAATTTACCTTTTTAAAAAATTTTGCTTTCTTATATATCTACTCTAATATCTACCTAATTGAGTTATGGACATGATTTTTTTTTTATTTAAAACACACACTTCGGCGCTCCTTTCAACATAACAGGCTTGGTATTTTTTGTTCTAAATTTGCTCAAAACTAGATAACCTTGGAACTTTAGAAATTGAGCAGGTGAATTTTTACCAATCGAGAAACTTTTTTGTTTTTGGAAATTTTATATAACATGCTGTGAATAAAATGTAGCCAAAGGTTCAAAAATATTTTTAATAGCATGATCTTTATTGTGACTTTTATAGTTTAGGCGGTATGATTTTTTATAACGCGCGCTCGCAATTTAAAAATTCAATTCTTTCGCTACCACGGCGCGGCCGGTGATCATATCGGATGACGCGATATAATATGCACGAACGAAATGGTCTTTACGTAGCACTTGTATGATTGTACGTATATGGTCATATTTTTATTGCGAACTGTGCATGTTTTTATTGTTCTAAAATATTTTAAATGAACCAAGAAATGGATTTATCAAACATTTTAGCATACGAACGTCTGTTCCGGCTTCTTTGTTTCACGAAGATGCTTCAATGCGCAAAACAACAAAATCAGAACTTTAAAAAAAGGTAGAGTCATGTACTAGCCCTTTATTAGTCTGCCCATCAGTAAATTCAAATGTTATTGATGGCATGGTACTAACTCAAGAGTTGAAGTCATCTATGTACATTTCAACCTTTAACGAGTTGGGACATCTGCTATTAACAAAAATTTTAAGTAAAGAAAGAAAGTATAGTTTAGTGGTTTTTGATACATACACTACTCAATCACTCAAGAATGTAGAGATATGCAAACACGGTGAGTCAAATTTTGTTGATTTTAAAGTGACTGGTACGCGAGAAGTTCCTAATTTCAACTTCTTAAGTCGTCCTCGAATAAAAGATCGCTATTAGTTTATGTAACCAACTACTTGCTTCAAAATAGTTCCGATTTATTAAATAATCATGAAAAACTAGAAATAGCTAGAAGATTCGAAAATCCAAAATAACCGTTTCAAATTACCTGTAATAGAGATCCTGGAAACTTGTTGTCACTAAACAGCAGTCAAGAGGAAGCAGACACTCGGATCATTCTTCACGTTTTGTCAGAAACATCAAATGGCAGCTCTATTCTGGTTAAATCGGTACACTGATGTGCTACTATTGCTTGTGCACTTCTATAGTATCATTCCAAAATTGGAATAATGTATTTTGTTTATGGAGTTGGGACACAGCAAAAATAGACGGTTCGTTACCATCCACAATATAGTTAAAAAATTCTGTTTCTGTTTTTCTTTACTTCTTTTTATGCTTCTCAGATACCTAAGCATTGCAGATCAATGCTCTTAAAACTAGGCAATAATCATAGTCAAATTAAAGGTGCCGAAGGATGACCCACTAATAATTATGGCACCGTGCGCGTAAACTTAGACATTGACGTCTAATCTAAAAAAATTATATGATAAAAACTATTGAGAATATTGTAGGATTTTTTTTTCTAGAAACACTATTGGTCTTTTGGCTACATTCTCTTCCAGCATGTTATATAAAATTTCAAAAAATAAAAAAGTTTCTTGATTAGTGAAAATTGGCCTGCGTAGTTTCTAAACTCCCAAGGTCGTCAGCGTTTTTAGCATATTAACAAAAAAAATACCAATAGCACTATAATTCGAAAATAACGCTTAAGTATGTTCTTTGAAACAAAAAAAAACTTACGGCGATAACTTATTTCGTTTTTGAGATATGCGAGTAGATATGTAAAAAAGCATGACTTTTGACAAAGTAAAAATTGTATGGTTTTTTGTAAATAAAAGGTATGGTTACCACTAAAAAATGTCGTATTTTGCGTTTCTATGTGTATAATGATATTATTGATAATATCTATTGGGTCTGATCTTGTTCTAAGCTCATAAAAAAAAAACAACACAATTTTACCTATTATTTACTCCGCTATATGTCCGGATTATTAAGGAAAACATATCTGAATGTTAACAAAAAAGAATTGAAAAATTCACATCAAATTTATTCATTAATATATGTGTTCCGCGATGTCGATATGAATATCAGATAACGACTATTTGTTTTTTGATTTTTTTTACAAAGGGCAAAATACGGCATAATAATTTTTATACATACTAAAAGTACATGACTTTAGTTTATAAATGAGAAAAAAAAGTGCTCGAATGTACACCGAAATCAACTAAAACCTTATTGATAACTAACGATTCAATTAACACACGCCATGTACAAATAACAGTTATTGACGAATTTTTTTTTACATTGTATGTAAGAAAAGTAGGTTTATTTTAGCAAATATTTGTTGACTTACCTGTACTTGTTGATATCATGTTAATAAAAAGTACGTAAATGTCTCTATCATAAAATAACACTAAAATAAATGCAACCGATCACGAGCGTAAATAAAGGACAAGTTTGAACTGTTGTAACTTAGGCTCATGGCCCATTATCGATCAGGTAAGAGTGGTTCCAGGTAGCCGGGTAAGATTACTAGAAATTTTAGCTACAGTTGTACCATTATGACCATAATGAACTTTTCGTATTTTTGCCAACTTCTCATACTATTGGCCCTCTGTGCGTCGGTATTATATCTTCAAGAGAATATAGTGAAATAGTTTAATTTAGATTTTCTTACTTTTTATTGGGTATTTTGCCACTGAAAAATATTTAAAAATTTTACGCTATAAATACAATTTTTTGAATTTTGAAAAATATTTGGAGGTTTGGTTCTTGATAAAACCGATCTTAGCGTGGAGCCCGTTTGAAAAACCGTTCGTACGGAAAACCTATTCCCAATTTTTCGTAATTTATCCGATAAACCATGTATATATGGAATTACTGCCATTGATCTAAATACCTCAGGTTGTGATAGAATATTCTCTCTACTACCAATGTTCAATAACTGACTATCAACAAAACTCTCAGGATATTGATTATTTAATAAGACAGTTTTTATAAATTGTTTTTCGTTCCTTAATATTACATCATTTGAAGAAATAATTTTGGCCCTGTCATACAAACACTTAACAACACCTTTCTTAACACTAATATGTTGATTTGAATTGAAATTTAAGTATCTGTTTGTGTGTGTTTGTTTTCTATACACACTGGTTTGGTATGTGTTATCTAAGTTCATTATTATTCTCTATTTCTATTGTAAATTTAATTGAAGGTTCTTTTTCGTTAATCTAATTCAAAAAATTACTTAAACATTCTTTACTATAAGGCCATATAACAAAAATGTCATCTACATATCTCCACCATACAATGGGTTTATAAGCTAGATTATTAATATTACTTTCCTCGAAATTTTCCATGAAAATGTTACTTAATATTAGAGATAATGAAGAACCCATGGCCATCCCAAAGTCTTGTTGATAGAAGTCATTATTTAATTGAAAGTATATTGTTTTAATGCTAAGTGTAAGTAATTCCATTATAGTTTCAATGCTTAACTTAGTTCTATCCGCCAAATTCCCATCTTGTTGCAATTTGTTTTTAATTATTATTAATGTTTTATCTACAGGAACATTTGTAAATAGGCTTACTACATCAAAACTGACCATTAGATAATTATTGTTAAAATGATTTTCTGACAGCTTTTCCAAAAAATGTTTGCTATTTTTAATATAGGACTCGGAGGAACCTGATAAAGGATTTCGGATTTTCAATTAAATAATGACTTCTATCAACAAGACTTTGGGATGGCCATGGGTTCTTCATTATCTCCAATATTAAGTAACATTTTCATGGAAAATTTCGAGGAAAGTAATATTAATAATCTAGCTTATAAACCCATTGTATGGTGGAGATATGTAGATGACATTTTTGCTATATGGCCATATAGTAAAGAATGTTTAAGTAATTTTTTGAATCAGATTAACGAAAAAGAAAATTCAATTAAATTTACAATAGAAATAGAGAATAATAATGAATTACCTTTCTTAGATATTTTAATTAAAAAATTAGATAACACATACCAAACCAGTGTGTATAGAAAACAAACACACACAAACAGATACTTAAATTTCAATTCAAATCAACATATTAGTGTTAAGAAAGGTGTTGTTAAGTGTTTGTATGACAGGGCCAAAAGTATTTCTTCAAATGATGTAATATTAAGGAACGAAAAACAATTTATAAAAACTGTCTTATTAAATAATCAATATCCTGAGAGTTTTGTGGATAGTCAGTTATTGAACATTGGTAGTAGAGAGAATGTTCTATCACAACCTGAGGTATTTAGGTCAATGGCAGTAATTCCATATATACATGGTTTATCGGATAAATTACGAAAAATTGGAAATAGGTTTTCCGTACGAACGGTTTTTCAAACGGGCTCTACGCTAAGATCGGTTTTATCAAGAACCAAACCTCCAAATATTGTTCAAAATTCAAAAAATTGTATTTATAGTGTTCCGTGTGAGTGCGGAAAACATTACGTAGGTGAATCATCTGGACCTTTCAACGTAAGGCTTGGTGAACATAGAAATTACGCTAGAAGAATTTGAAAAATCCAAAATTTGTGAACACGCGTGGGATAATAATCATAGAATTCAATGGGACTCGGCGAAGATTTTGGAAAAAGAGAGCAACGGAACTAAAAGAAAACTTAAAGAATCCGCAATTATTTTATTAAACGAGGATGGATGCGTTTCTAATTATTCAATAGATTTGTGTACTAGTTGGTTGCCCATCCTTAGAGACGAAGTAAGTAAAAATAAGATAAATATAATTTAATGTCTCACGTGACTATGGAAATACATAAACAAAGAACTGTCATGGTTGACGGCCAAAAAAATTTTGAGAACGGAAGTAGATTCTCTTCCGAAACATTAACTACCTATAGCTTTGATTTTCAGTTTTAGTTTATAACATTGTTCTAGTTTATATATTTTTAAGTGTGAGACTTTTTGAAACAGTCAAGTACTCAAGAACCAACCTCTGTCTGATCCGTTTGGCGCAGAGGTTTTTTCATTAAAATTTTTAAATATTTTTCAGTGGCAAAATACCCAATAAAAAGTAAGAAAATCTGAATATGCCACAAATAAACAATTACAGACAATAGTTTAATTTAAAATACATAAATTACGAAAATTAAGTTTTTTCAATTCAATACCTGCGCTATAGCTGCAAATTTATAAAATTATATATATTAAAATATCGAAGTAGTCACGATAAGAAATAAATTAATTAAGAAACAATGGTGGAAGATAATATTTCGAGTATAGTTTTTTTTTTTTTTCTTCAATTTTTGGCCTTGGATGAATTCCATCAGCCAACTACACAAATGAGGGAAAAATAAGAAAGTATTAAGGATAATAAGGATACACACATTTCACGTCCAGGGGTTCATCAGGACGACTTAAAATTACACATAGACTGAACCGCGGATAGTAGGTTAAACCACAGAGGTCGAGTATAGTTAACACTAATCAGTGCTGAGAAGAGAATTCTACAGAATAATTAACTAAGAAGCAATGGAAGAAAATGATATTTTTAATGTAAATGACACCATTGCCAAGAGATGATAGACTTATTGCAATAAATACATTGGTCATCTTAAGAAATAGTTGGACAGAAACAGTTTTAGAGTGCAGAAAACACTATTATACTTTTATCCTACTTTTAGGAAAAAACAATAAACCGGTCGAACATCACAAAAAACCAATAAATTGAAAAATGAGAGAGGAATATTACATCATTTGAACAGCGAAATGTTCATTGTAAAAATAATGTTCTTCTCAGTGGCAACAGTTTTCATAAATTTAAATAATAAACCAATTAGATAATAAATAAATATATTTTTTTAAAACAATGGTTTTCTGTTAAAACTGAATTGCACTAAATAGTAGAAAATAATTTTTATTCAGTGATTAAATCACAAAATGATGATAAAAAAAGAAAACCATTCGACGGTCATTGTTGCTGTTACATGACAACATAGTATTCATAACGTTTTATCACAATGCTGATGCATTCAATGGATTTCTTTTTTCATCATCATTTCATAATTTAATCACTGAATAAAAATTATTTTCTACTTTTTAGTTTTAAGAGAAAACCATTGTTCAATTTTTTTTTTAATTTATTTATTTTATACTTTTTGGTTTCCCGTCTGCCTCAATATTTATTCAAACGGCATCATCTCGTTTACTCTTGTCAAACTCTTTCATTTGATATCCATATCAAGTTGGTTGTAAAGAAATAGGTAATCCGCCATTTTGTGTCGGCCGCCATATTGGATTTAGAATGACGTCACATATCTTATTGTATTTTGCTTTATATACCCTTTCATTTGATACCCATGTCGACGGGGTTGTAAAAAAATAGGTAATCTGTCATTTTGTGCCGGCCGCCATATTGGGTTTAGAATGACGTAACACAGCTTATTGTATTCTATATTCAATACCCTTTCATTTGATACCCATGTCGAAGGGGTTGTTAAAAAAAGGTAATCCGCCATTTCGTGGTGGCCGCCATATTGGATTTGCCATAATATTGAATATACTATATTATATTGTCATCAGGGCCTAATTTGTGCGTAAAATTTCAGCATGATTGGATATCAGGAAGTGGTAGAAAATTTGATCACCAGATTTGAATATACATACAACATTTCGAGGTAAAGAAAACCATTGAAAAAACTTAAGTTTTCATACTGTTATTGTTTAGAAGTAATTATTGAGGTCCTAGCAGATAATATATGCTATTCTTGTTTAAGAATTCAGAATTTAATAACAACTTTGAAATATTTGGACAATTAATCGATAAAACGGCAGATAAACGGATTTAAATAATATACAGCTCCCTTGTATTGTCATTCTTGACTTCTTAGCATACCAGTAAATATATATATATATGGGTTCTGCATACAAAGCCCAATGTAAAATATTCTAATCGATTTCAGATTCATGTAAACATGAATTCTTATATCCTTGGATCCGAGCAATCGTAAAAAGAATCACATAAGTAATATTGTGTTTTTCGATTATCAGATTATCCTGAATTGAACATTTAATTCTTTATGTATTCTTATTGATCTCCCTTTTATACATACATTCTCAAATATATATCAAAATATTTATTATAATGTTTTATAACTGATTCTCGTATGAAACTAATAATTTTGTTTCTGGCGTCCTTTCATTTGTATTTTGAGCTAATTATTTCTCACAAAATATGAAACTTGTTATCATTATTATTTATTATACATTAGCATCTGGAATGAATAGCAATCAGTTTTTGGTTTTGTTTCCATCTACGTAAATCAAATATCAGATTCTGATGGTGATATTCAAGAAAAAAAATCATTAATAAAATATCTGTTGTTAATGCAAATCTCTTCAGTTATTCAACATAATAGAATATTAGTTTATAATCGAACGCCAATGCAGTCTTGTTTCTCTGATAGTTGAGAATGAAGAGAAATCAGTCTAATTCCTATTAGTCCAAGATAGGTTAAGTTGCAAAAATGTGACCGTAAGGTGATCTTTTCGGGAAAAGTTGTATTGGGGGTTTGACGAATCACGAAGTCTAATGTACTACTATTTCCGCCCTTTCCTTAAGGTGGCCATTCCCTAGAAAGAGACATCAGATGGGGAAATATTTATTATTTTTGCCCATAACTTTTTTTTCTTAGTGCGTATATTAAAAAAGACTATAAGAGTACCTAAGTAAAACCATAACAAGACTATTACTATGAATTTTCACTCAATAATTTCAGTGGTTTGCAAAATAGCTCGATTTAAAACTACGAAATAGCAAGATTAACATAATTTTTAAATTTAGATCTAGCTATTTTGCAACCCGCTGAAATTATTGAATGGAAATTCATAGTAATAGTCTTGTTATGGTTCTACTTAGGCACTCTTATAGTTTTTTAAATATACTACTAAGAACTAAGAAAAAAAAGTTATTGCCAAAAATTATAAATATTATAATAATATCGGATGTCTCTTTCTAGGGAATGGCCACCTTAAGGGAAAAAATAGCTCATTTTCTGCGTATAATTCGAGAACGGTAGATATAGAAACAAGTTTAAGATAAAAATATTGCTTTAAAAAGGTCAGATGCATTTATATCCTATTCTTTATGGTTTGGCTGTAAAACCGTATGACAGTTAGGGGATGAATGGAATATCCATTAGAATAATCTCATTTTATTCAGATACAAAGTTTTTTTGTTTATATAAAAGTTATCTACACCTAAATTTTTAAATTGGCGAGATTTCAGGATTATATGTGCTGAAACAAATTATGAAAAAATTAGAAAATTTCACGAACAAGACAGTTGAGCTTGAAGAAAAATATTTAGATTTTAACTCCCAGGCCGGATATATTCTAAACGAATAGAGATATTTTAATTCTGTAAAAGTCAATTTGTAGAGCATAAAGAGAGCTTCATTTTTTAATATAATTGTTCTTTTAATATATCAGTATATAGATGACGCTGTGCTCTAAAGATATATTTCGATGGGAGAAACTTTGAAATGGGGTTTATGTGAAAGAAAATGCATCTCTAAACAGATTATATTCTAATAAATAATACCATAAAACTAACCGTTTTCGAGATATTTGAGTCCAAATGTTGGCATTTGCCAATATTGAATAATTGCAATCTCTTCAACATTTCAGTCCTTTAAGTGAGACAATCTGTATTTAATTTACAAATTTTAGAAGAAAATATTTAAAGAATTTTTCATGTCTTATGAATTAAATATATTTGAAGTAACCCTTGGAAAAAAAAAAACTAAAAATATCGTTTATCATATAATTCAAACATTTAAGCAATAGAAAAACAATTACGAACATAAAACAATTTTTACGAACTAATGAAAGTAAAATAACTATTTGAACAGGTGTTCAAAATTATTGCCATTTTCATTAACACACATCGTAAACCTACTAATTAATTCAGATCTACAAACTTTTAATAATGTATGCCTATTAATGGCGGCAACACTAGCATAAATTTTATTATAAAGATCTTCCATGTCTTCTATTGGTTCTTTGCATACTTCTCTTTTTAAAAATCCCCATAAATAAAAGTCTAATGGAGTAATGTGAGGAGATCCAGCGTGCCATCTAAGTACTCCATTGGTACCAATCCATCTTCCCGGTTATGTTTGATTTAAATAATTAACAGTGATGATTATGTGGGCCTGCTCCATCCTGATGAAATCACATATTATCAAACTGAGTGGGCAAATTCCTTAATAGTACTTGTAAATCATTTTCCAAAAATTGTAAATATCTTTCAAATGATAAATTCTCATGGTAGAGATATGGGCCAACAATGTAACCATTAACGATACCACACCAAAAATTTACTCCAAAACGATTCTGGGATCTGGTATGTCTCATCCACCTAGGATTCTCTTGAGACCAGTAACGACAATTATGAGTTAAGGTTACTCCATTGTTGTGGAATCGACTTTCATCACTCCACATAATTGTATCTGAAAGATTTGGATTATCTTCTAAGAGAATTGAAAATTGCGCCAAAAAATCTAATCTCCCCTCATTGTCCACTGGAAGCAAATGATGAACTAAATGAACCATATATGGAAAAAAATGTGTTTGTTTTAAGAATTCTGTGGCAGGTGGAACGTGCAATATTTGTTTCTTCCGTCAACTTGCGTACTGACATGTTTGGGTTATTTTTTACTTGATGTAACACCAATGCAATATTTTCATCAGTTGCAGTTCGTTATCTTCTTATTGTTTTTGGTTTCTTAAAACCTCCATTACTTTTCAAATTAGAACAAAAACTTACAAAGGTTTTCCGATCTGGTGAAGGTCTGTCAGGAAAACGTATTTCATATAAACTTAGAACTCTTGAAGCATTTTTAAATTAAAATCATGTTTAATTTATCTTCATTTGCATGAGAAACCATATTTAATAATAAATGTTCACATAGAAAACAATAATTATGTACAATAATATAGATCTATTGACACACCAATAAACAAAATTGAGAAATGTCAAAACTTACTATTATTCCAAAGGTAACTTTAATTGTGTTTAATTTATAAAGTAAGGGTTATTATACTCACTAGATATCAAATATTTTTAATTATTATCTAACCTAATAGCAAAGCATTATATGTAAATTCTTCTAAAATTTGTAAATTAAATACAGATTGTCCCACTTAAAGGACTGAAATGTTGAAAAGATTACAATTATTTAATAATGGCAGATGCCAACATTTGCACTCAAATATCTCGAAAACGGTTAGTTTTAGGTATTGTGTTTTTTTCTTAGAACATAATCTGCTTAGAAATGCATTTTCTTTCTCATAAACCCCATTTCAAAGTTTCTCCTATAGAAATATTTTTTTAGAGCACAGCGCCATCTATATACTGATATATTAAAAAAACAATTATATTCAAAAATTAAGCTCTCTTTATGCTCTACAAATTGGCTTTTACAGAATTAAAATATCTCTATTCGTTCAGAATATATCCGGCCTGGGAGTTTTTATTGGGACACCCTGTATACTACGTACTACTAAAGCTAGCACTATTTCAAGGAGGAACTCATCTACTTGATTGAGAACACTATAGCAAATTTAGTTTAAATGCATGCTGTGTATAAAAAACATCGCTTAAATAATTAAAATAATTTAGTAAAGAAACCACAAGTTTTCAACAACGTTATGTGCTTAATTAAATTTCAGCTGGTGTTTTACTTATTTACATAAATAATAAAGATTTTCTTGACTTTGTGAACCCCGAATACGATAATGATCATTACTGACTTTCTAAAGCTTTTTTGTTTTCGCTAAATTAAATTCTTTACGTATTTATAAAAAATGCAAATAAGACAAACCGAGCTTACGTAATTTGCAAAAAATGTGTACGAAGGCATTCATATAGTTGTCTATTTTGTGTCTTAGGACATAAAAGTTATGCGGCCGAAAAGTAAATCGCCAATTTGAAGGTTATTTGTATTCATATGGGTAACGCGTTATGATTTCGACCATTTTTGCTTATAAATGTAGCCATTTATTGGAGGGAAGACGAGCTGAAATGGTTGTGGTTTGCGAAAGTGTGTGGCGCGTAACAACGTTGCGGTCCACATAAGCTTTCCCCAGATAGAGTATCTGGATTCAGCGATAAACAAAACAGTAGCACCTAAATTAGACGCCTAAAAAACATATCTCCCTCAAATGATGCCACAGTTTATTGCATCTCTTTCGATATATGACTGATCCTGGGATAACTGACCCACCATATGTGTTGGTATAAAGTAAACTGCTCAAGCGAATAAGGAACCAATTTTGTTTTAGGAAATATGTTTAATAAAGCCATATTTTGAGTTGTAGCATACAGGGTGTTAGAGAAACAAATCTCATCTATTGAGGAGATGTGTTTATATGCGAAAATGGTAATAAATATTCTTAAAAACATGTATTCACTTTTAAATGGCAGAGCCTAATTTCGCAATTTATGAAGAGCGAACCCAGATACCTTTGTAAGAATGTTTTTATTTGGTAGGTATTTCTTATCCGAAAATAATACATCTTGTTGACGTAATCATGCTAAAAACATGGTGAAAATTTCACATCACGTTAATAGTATATAGAAGTAAATGATTTGATACTGATTTTTTATAAATCTTGATCAGTCACTGAATATCTATGGCACATCGTTACTTCATGAGATATCGTAGCACATATTGACAGTAAAAAACCGCTGCCTAAGAAATCACTACTTCCACATCCAGATTTTTCATCAAAGTCAGTTTAAAGGAAACATCTTGACTAGATTTGCACTCTAGTATGTGTCGGTCATAGAATTTTAATAATATTTGGAGCAGATGT
This sequence comes from Stenurella melanura, assembly GCA_963583905.1. NCBI lineage: Eukaryota > Metazoa > Arthropoda > Insecta > Coleoptera > Cerambycidae > Stenurella > Stenurella melanura. The sequence goes on from OY757309.1 coordinate 158,649,846, forward strand.
CATAGAAAAGTTTGAGGCGTTCGTTTCTACCAAATACGTTAAAAATTAAGTTTTCAGTTTACCCTACTTATTTTCCCCTATTCACAACCGACCACTTCAATGGAATCTTCTCGATCAGATGTCATTACAATACATCCGTGTACTAACTTACAAGTAAATATCTCAATTTTATGTTATCAAACCTATTAATAATGGAGCGGAGATGGTGGTGTTTGAAAAATATTAGAAATAAATCTGGGGCCTTGGTTTCTAGTATATACACCAAATCCCATATTTATGTACTCTTACCAGCAAGACTTACTTATTTTCCCCTATTTACTCCTATTCAACCCTCAACCCTTCAACGGAATCATCTTAAAATACAATCTAGTTCCATATGTCGTTATAATACATACGCGTCCCAAATTTCAAGTGAATATCTCGATTTTATTTCATCAACCCATTTAATAATGAATTGAGGGTGGTGGGGGTTGAAAAATATTACTAAAAAATATGAGGCCTTGGCTTCTAGGACATATGCTGAATTTCAAGTTTATGTACCTTTACCAGCTTGCTTTACTTATTTTCCCCTATTTACCACCAATTACCCACACTCGTTCAACGCAATCATGTCAAAATATAATCCAATTTAAAATATCGTTATACGTGTAACGAATTTCAAGTGAAAATCTAAATTTAATTTTATCAACTATTTTAATAAGGGAGTGGGGGTGACGGGGGGATGGAAAATATTATGGAAAAATCTGAGGCCATCGCCTCTAGTGTATACACCGAATCACAAATTTCTATACTCTTACCAGCTTGCTTTACTTAGTGTCCCCTATCTACCACTATTTAACCCCCAACCCTTCAACGGAATCATCTCAAAATATAATCTAGTTCCAGATGTCGCTATAATACATACGCGTACCATATTTCAATTTTATTTTATCAACCTCTTTAATAATGGAGTAGGGGTGGTGGGGGTTGAAAAATAATATAAATAATCCTAGATCTTGGCTTATAGTACATATAGCGGATTTCAACTTTCTGTAATCTCACCAGCTTGCTTTACTTATTTTTCCCTATTTACCCATATTTAACCCCCAACCCTTCAACGGAATCATCTCAAAATATAATCTAGTTCCAGATGTCGTTATAATACATACGTGTAGCAAATTTCAAACGAATATCTCAATTTTATTTTAACAACCCCTTTAATAATGAAGAAGGGGTGGTGGGGGGGTTTATAAATATTATGAAAAAATCTGAGGTCTTGGCTTGTAATACATACATCCAATTTCAAGTTTCTGTACTCTTACCAGCTTGCTTTACATATTTCCCCATATTTCCCCCTATTTACCCCCCATCCCTTCACCGGATATCTTCAAAAAACAATCCAGCTCCAGATCTCGTTATAATATATACGTGTACAAAATTTCAAGTCAATATCTTAAACCGTTCCGAAAAGAGCGTGCGGACAACAACAGTCACAGACAGAGAGACAGACAGACAGACAGACAGACAGACAGACAGACAGACAGACAGACAGACAGACAAACATACAGACAGACAGACAGAGAGACAGACAGACAGACAGAATTTTTTTTTTCGCAAGAAAAAAAAATTGAAAATATGTTTACGATTACTATACTTCCAATCCACTACGTGGATGTGGAAGTAATTTAATGAAAAAGCCATTTCTTAAGTATTTTCCAAATTTAAACCGCAAGCTGTTAATTTCCTATTGCTTTTAGAAGATACTTGACAAAAAATTAATATCAATATATTGTGTTAGTTGTCAGCTGTCAAAATATCTGTCCAATATAAAAAAATCACTACTTCCACATCCAGATTCTTCATCCAAGTTACTTTAAAGGAAACATCTTGACTTTATTTGCACTAGTATGTTTAAATTATTGGTCATAGAATTTTAATAATATTTGGGGCAGATGTCATAGAAAAGTTTGAGGCGTTGGTTTCTACCATATACGTTAAAAATGAAGTTTCTAGTTTACCCTACTTATTTTCCACTATTCACAATCTACCACCTTCCACCCCTTCAATGGAGTTATCTCAGTCGGATGTCACTACAATACACACGTGTACTAACTTTTAAGTGAATATCTCAATTTGATGTTATCAATCCCATTAATAATGAAGGGGAGGTGGTGGAGTATGAAAAATATTAGAAAGAAATCTGAGGTCTTGGTTTCTAGTATATACACCGAATCCCAAATTTCTGTACTCTTACCAGCTTGATTTACTTATTTTCCCCTAGATACTCCTATTAACCCCAACTCTTCTACGGAATCATCCCAAAATATAATCTAGTACGTTCCAGATGTCGTTATAATACATACGTCTACCAAATTACAAGTGAATATTTCAATTTTATTTTATCAACCCCTTTAATAATGTAGTAATGGTAGTGGAAGGGTTGAAATATATTATCAAAAAATCTGAGGCCTTGGCTTCTAGGACATACACCTAATTTCAAGTTGCAGTACTCTTACCATCTTGCTTTACTTATTTTTCCCTATTTACCTCTACTTACCTCCACTCCTTCAACGCAATCATGTCAAAATATAATCTAGTTTCAGATATAGTTATAATACATAAATGTACCAAATTTCAAGTGAAAATTTAAATTTAATTTTATCAACTGTTTTAATAAGAGAGTGGGGGGGTGGTGGGGAGATGGAAAATACTAATTAAAAAACCTGACACCTTCGCTTCTAGTATATACACCAAATTCCAAATTTCTGTACTTTTACAGCTTGATTTACTTATTTTCCCTTATATACCCCTATTTAACCCAAAACCCTTCAACGGAATCATCTCAAAATATAATCTAGTTCCAGATCTCGTTATAAGTCATATGTGTCCAAATTTCAAATGAATATCTCAATTTTATTTTATTAACCCTTTTAATAATGAAGTAGGGGTGGTGGGGGTTGAAAAATATTATAAATAATCTTCTAGTACATACACCGAATTTCAAGTTTCTGTAGTCTTACCAGCGTGCTTTACTTATTTTCCCCTATTTACCCCTATTTAACCCCCAACCCTTCAACGGAATCATCTCAAAATATAATCTAGTTCCAGATGTCGTTATAATACATATGCGTACTAAATTTCATGTGAACATCTCAATTTTATTTTATCAACCCCTTGAATAATGGAGTAGGGGTGATGGGGGGCTAAAATATATTATTAAAAAATCTGAGGCCTTGGCTTCTAGTACATACACCGAATTTCAAGTTTCTGTTCTCATACCAGCTTGTTTTACTTATGTCCCCCTATTTACCCTTAAATAACCCCCAACCGTTCAACGGAATCATCTCAAAGTACAATCTAGTTCCAGATGTCGTTATAATACATACGTGTACCAAGTTTCAAATGAGTATATGTCAATTTTATTTCATCAACTCTTTTCATATTGGAGTAGGGGTGGTGGGGGTTGAATAATATTATAAAAAAATTCTGACGATTTGGCTTCTAGTACATACACCGAATTTCAAGTTTCTGTAGTCTTACCAGCTTTCTTTACCTTTTTTTCCCCTACTTACCCCTATTTAACCCCCAACCCTTCAACGGAATCATCTCAAATTATAATCTAGTTCCAGATGTCGTTATAATACATACGTGTACCAAATTTCAAATGAATATCTCAATTTTATTTTATCAACCTTTTTCATATTGGAGTAGGGGTGGTGGGGGTTGAAAAATAGTATAAAAAAATCTGACACTTTGGCTTCTAGTACATACATCGAGTTTCAAGTTTCTGTACTCTTACCAACTTGTTTTACTTATATTCCCCTTTTTACCCCAAATTAACCCCCAACCCTTCAACGAAATCATCTCAAAATATAATCTAATTCCAGACGTCGCTATAATACATACGTGTATGAAATTTCAAATGAATATCTCAACTTTATTTAGTCAACCCCATTAATGGGGTAGGGGTGGTGGGGGGTTGAAAAATATTATAAAAAAATCTGAAGCCTTAACTTCTAGTACATACACCGAATTTCAAGTTTCTGTACTCTTGAAAGCTTGCTTTACTTATTTTCCCATATTTACCCCTATTTAACCCCCAACCCTTCACCGGATATCCTCAAAAAACAATCCAGTTCCAGACCTCGTTATGATATATACGTGTACAAAATTTCAAGTCAATATCTTAAACCGTTCCGGAGAAAACGTGCGGACAAAAAAAAGTTACAGACAGACAGACAGACCGACAGACAGACAGAAAATTTTTTTTCGCTCAAATTTAAAATCTCGACGTTTCATGACATTCTAAACCTATTTCACGAATAAAAATTTTTGAAAATTTTTTTGCGAATACTATACTTCCAATCCACTACGTGGATGTGGAAGTAATAAGCATAAGCATCTTACCTTATCATAAAATAACTAATTTATTTTAAATCACTTTAAATATACTTAGAATATTTTGTAATAACGTAAGGCACATGTGCTTATTTTTAACTTTCACGTGTAATCTCCTAATTGCTTGAATTATTGCCGGAAATTTTTTGAGTATGTGAATTTTTTGAAAATTATTTTATTAAAAAATTCATGTACGAGAAAAAATTCCTGCAATTAATTCATGCACTCGAGGAATTCGGTAAGGAAATTTTACACCTAAACATGCATTTTAATCTAAAAGCTAAGATAGAAAACCTACCACTTATTAATTTCGCTCAGGGAAGATAAAAATTTCCGGAAATTTTGTGTGTTACCATAGTAACGAAACCAAGAACAAACTTCCGATTGGCTAAAAAAGTGATGTTTGAAATTTTCACAGAAATTTTTGCAAATGCTAATTAACATAATATATTTGACATTAATTTCTTATCAAGTATCTCCAGACCAATAGGAAATATACAGTTTTAGCACTTTAACTTTTGAAAATACTTAATGATACATTTTCCATTAAGCTAGCTGAAAATTTGGCAGCTATCAATAGTCTATTATTTATATTTGTATTAACTATGGAACTAATTAATTGTAAATCATTTCAAATATCTCACTTTCTACGGGAAAATCAGACTAGCATGGAAAATCTGTAGAACCTGGAAAAGTCAGGGAATTTAAAAATAAAAATAAAAAACTGAAAATATCAGGGAATTTTATAAAGTACATAAAAATTCAGGGAATTTCGCATTTCGATACGGAAAACCATAGGGTCCTTAAGAATTTTCACTGATCCAATTCAATTCACGGAATTATTTTGTGTTAAATAAAAGATTATTTCACTAAAAAATATATGGAAATTAATATTTTTGGTTATGGAGAACCTGCAAAATTCGGGGAATTTTTCCAGCTTCGCAAAGTCTGAACCCTGTATAACGACATCTGGATCTAGATTATATTTTGAGATTATTCCGTTGAAGGGTTGGGGGTTAAATAGGAGTAAGTAGGGGAAAATAAGTAAAGCAAGCTGGTAAGAGTACAGAAATTTGTGATTTAGTGTACATATTAGAAGCCAAGGCCTCGGATTTCTTTCTAATATTTTTCAAGCCCCATCGCCTCGGCTCCATTATTAGTGGGATTGATATCATAAAATTGAGATATTCACTTGAAAGTTAGTACATGCATGTATTGTAATGACATCTGATTGAGATAATTCCATTGAAGGGGTGAGAGGAGGTAGGTTGCGAATAGGAAAAAATAAGTAGGGTAAACTAGAAACTTAATTTTTAACTTATATGGTAGAATCCAACGCCTCAAACTTTTCTACTATATCTGCCCCAAATATTATTAAAATTCTATGACCAATAATTTCCACATACTAGAGTGAAAATCTAGTTAAGATGTTTCCTTTAAAGTGACTTGGATGAGAAATCTGGATGTGGAAGTAGTGATTCTTTAGGCAGACGCCTTTTTAAATTGTACCTAAATTTTGATAGCTGCCAACTAACATAATATATTTGATATTAATTTCCTATCAGTATCTCCACAGTCTATGGAATAATACCTATTTAGCAATTTCACTTTCAAAAATACTTTAAGTAAGTTGATAGAAACTTCGACAGTTGTCAAATTTAAAAATTAACATCAGTAACACAATTAGAAATTCTAAAAATATTTTATATTTATTTTCTTTAAAATCTTTTATTATTTTCTATAGGTATAACAGAAAATACACTTTAAAGTTATTATATTTGACAGTTAGTTTGGCAGATGTCAACAACAAAAAAAGAAAATGAAAAATATAATTTAACATATCTAAAATGAAAATTTAAAACTAAAAAATCGAAAATATTTATAAGATTGTGACCTTGACACTGTTTTCATTGGAAAAATTCTTATTTTTTAGTAAAAAAAACCGCTGCCTAAGGAATCACTACTTCCACATCCAGATTTTGCATCCAAGTCACTTTAAAGGAAACAGCTTGACTAGATTTGCACTCTAGTATGTGGAAATTATCGGTCATAGAATTTTAATAATGTTTAGAGCAGATGTCATAGAAGAGTTTGACCCGTTGATTTCTACCATATACGTTAAAAATGAGGTTTCTAGTTTACCCTACTTAATTTTTCCTATTCACACCTACTACTTCCCACCCCTTCAATGGAATCATCTCAAACAGATGTCATTAAATTACATACGTGTACTAACTTTCAAGTGAATATCTCAATTTTATGTTATCAATCCTATTAATATTGAAGCGGAGGTGATGGGGTTTGAAAATTATTAAAAAGAAATCTGAAGCCTTGGCTTCCAAAATCCCAAATTTTTGTATTCTTACCAGATTGATTTACTTATTTTCCCCTATTTACTTCTATTTAACCCCAACCTTGCAACGGAATCATCTCAAAATATAATTTAACTTCAGATGTCGTTATAATACAGAGGTCTAAGTGAATATCTCAATTTTATTTTATCAACCCCTTTAATAATGGAGTAAGGGTGGTGGGGTTTGAAAAATATGATTCAAATATCTAAGACCTTGGCTTCTAGGGCATATACCGAATTTCAAGTTTCTGTACTCTTACCAGCTTGCTTTACTTATTTCTCCCTATTTACTTCTACTTACCCTCCACTCCTTCAACACAATCATGTCAAAATATAATCTAGTTTCGAATATCGTTATAATACATACGTGTACCAAATTTCAAGTGAAAATCTAAATTTAGTTTAATCAACTGTTTTAATAAGGGAGTGGGGTGGTGGGGGGACGGAAAACTTTATAAAAAAACTGAGGTCTTCGCTTCTAGTATATACACCAAATCTCAAATTTCTATACTGTTACCAGATTACTTTAGTTATTTTCCCCTATCTACCCCTACTTAATCCCAAACTTTCAACGGAATCATCTTAAAATATAATCTAGTTCCAGATGTCGTTATAATACAAACGTGTACCAAATTTCAAGTGAATATCTCAATTTTATTTTATGAACCCCTTTAATAATGGAGTAGGGGTGGTGGGGGGGTTGAGAAATATTATAAATAATCTGAGACCATGGCTTATAGTACATACACCGAATTTAAAGTTTCTGTACTCTTACCAGCTTGCATTACTTATTTTCCCCTATTTACTCCCATTTAACCCACAACCCTTCAACGGAATCATCTCAAAATATAATATGGTTCCATATGTCCTTATAATACATACGTGTGCCAACTTTCTAATGAATATCTCAATTTGATTTTATCAACCCCTTTAATAATGGAGTAGGGGTGGTGGGGGGTTGAAAATTTTTGTAAAAAATCTGAGGCTTTGGCTTCTAGTACATACACCCAATTTCAAGTTACTGTACTCTTACCAACTTGCTTTACTTATTTTCCCTATTTGCCCCTATTTAACCCCCAACCCTTCAACGGAATCATCTCAAAATATAATCTAGTTCCAGATGTGGTTATAATACATATGTGTACCAAATTTCAAATTAATATCTCAATTCTATTTTACCAACCCCTTCAATAATGTAGTAGGGGTGGTGGGGGGTTGAAAAATATTATAAAAAAACCTGAGGCCTTGGCTTCTAGTACATACACCGAATTTCAAGTTTATGTACTCTCACCAGCTTGCTTTACTTATTTACCCCTATTTAACCCCCAACCCTTCATCAGAATAGTCCCAAAATAAAATCTAGTTCCTTATGTCATTATAATATATACCTGTACCAAATTTCAAGTGAATATCTCAATTTAATTTTATCAACCCCTTTAATAATGGAGTGGGGGGTGTTGTGGGGATGAAAATATTATAAAAAATTTCGAGGCCTTGGCTTGTAGTACATACATCGAATTTCATGTTTCTGTACTCTTACCAGCTTGCTTTACATATTTCCCCCTATATACCCCTATTTACCCCCCAACCCTTCACCGGATATCTTCAAAAAACAATCCAGTTCCAGATCTCGTTATAATATATACGTGTACCAAATTTCAAGTCAATATCTTAAACCGTTCCGTAGAAAACGTGCGGACAAAAAAAAAAAAAGGTACAGACAGACCGACAGACAGACAGACAGATCGACAGAGAGACAGACAGAGACAGAAAAATTTTCTTTGCTCAAATTTAAAATCTCGACGTTTCATGACATTCTAAACCCATTTCAAGAAAAAAAAAATTGAAATTTTTTTTACGATTACTGTACTTCCTATCCACTACGTGGATGTGAAAGCAATACGATTTTAGATGGAAATTATAATAAATTGGAAACGAAAATCGATAATTCGGCTGGAGGGGTTGATAAAGAATTTCATAACAAACATTTAAAAAAAGCATCGTAAAATCATTAATTTTACGGTCTATAAGTTGACTTGGGTGAAACACTACAGTTTTGTCCCACTGTGTAACCGATGCGATGGTGAAATTTCAATGCACAATTTTACTTCCACATCCACTTAGTGGATTGGAAGTATAGTAATCGTGAAAAAAATTAAAATTTTTTTTTTCTTGAAATAGGTTTAGAATGTCATGAAACGTCGAGATTTTAAATTTAAGCGAAATAAAATTTTCTGTCTGTCGGCCTGTAACTTTTTTTATCCGCACGTTTTCTCCAGAACGGTTTAAGATATTGACTTGAAATTTTGTACACGTATATGTTATAACGAGATCTGGAACAGGATTGATTTTGAACATATCCGGTGAGGGGTTGGGGGGTAAAGAGGGGTAAATAGGGGGAAATAATAAAGCAACAAGCTGGTAAGAGTAAAAAACTTGAAATTCGGTGTATATACTAGAAGCCAAGGCGTCAGATTTTTTTATAATATTTTCCACCACCCCACCACCCCCCACTTCATTATTAAAGAGGTTGATAAAATGAAATTGAGATATTCACTTGAAATTTGGTATACGTATATATTATAATGACATCTAGAACTACATTATATTTTGGGATTATTCCGTTGAAGGGTTGGGGGTTAATGAATAGGGGAAAATAAGTAAAGCAAACTGCTAAGTACAGAAATTTGGGATTTGGTGTATATACTAGAAGAGAAGGCCTGAGTTTTTTTATATAATATATTCCATCCCTCCACCGCCCCCACACCCTTACTAAAAGAGTTGATAAAATTAAACTAAGATTTTCACTTGAAATTTGGTACATGTGTGTATCATAATGACATCTGAAACTAGATTACATTTTGACAAGATTTCGTTGAAGAAGTGGAGGCTAAGTAGAGGTAAATAGGGAAAAATGAGTAAAGCAAGCTGATAAGACTACAGAAACTTAGGATTTGGGGTATATACTAGAAACCAAGGCCCCAGATTTCTTTCTAATATTTTTCAGTCCCCTATCCTCACCACCTACACTCCATTATTAAAGGGATTGATAACATAAAATTGAGATATTCACTTGAAAGTTAGTACATGTATGTATTGTAATTACATCCAATTGAGATGATTCCGTTGAAGGGATGGGAGGTGGGGAGGGTTGTCAATAGGGGAAAATAAGTAGAGCAAGCCAGAAACTTCATTTTTAACGTATGTGTTAAAAACCAAAGCCTCAAATTTTTCTATGACATCGGCCCCAAATATTATTAAAATTCTATGATAAATAATTTGCCACATACTAGAGTGCAAATAGTCAAGATGTTTCCTTTAAAGCAACTTGATGGAAAATATGGATGTGGAAGTAGTGATTCCTTGGGCAGCGGTTTACAATGACTGTTTTGTAGGCAGTACAATTTTTTCAGTGTTTTTCTATTTGATAATATTACATATGTGTGTGAGTGAGGAAAGTAAAGAATGGCTCTGAATGAATATGCAATAAAATATTCCTTTCGAGCTATTTCTTTAAAATAATTTAATAGTAATTTGTTTAAAGTACTTTGAGATTTTCTGTGAATACTAAATTTGCTTTGAATTGTAAGGAGTCCCTCTTGTCTTCCTGTCAGTGAGTGTTCATGTCCTTTTTTTATTATAGAGAACGATAATGTGCTGTAGATTATAGCAAAATATTAGTGGTCGTCAGCTAGTGGCAGTTATCTCAACCAGTTTTACTTGTCTAATATATCTCTGATGTAGGTAATATAAATTATATTCCTTATGTTTATGAATAACAAGAATAATGTAAATCTGTAGCACATGACTGATGTTTCCGGTACGATCCTCGCTCAATACGTCAGGTTAATGATGCTTCAACAATCATATATTGGATTTTAGATCAAAATTGAGCTTAGGCAATTTTAGTTTATGATGAAAAAGAGGCTGACGAATAAATTTGAATTAATATAATAAGATATTGCAGGTGAACTTATAATTTACTGTTATACGCATATTACGTCCTCCACAGTTTAAGCTCTTATCAAATGAACCTGACTCGAAAAATGAGGCTTGTACTGCATTTAGGAGTTTACTACAGGTAATTGTGTCTATTTGATTTGATCAAGTAGCTATATTATAACCAAACAAACATTTTTAATGATTATCGTAAAAAAATGCACAGAAATTCGTTTCCTTCTCACTTACTTAACGTCGGTCTATTTCTGCTACTGAGGCCTATCACCGACGCCAGGAGATGAGCTACTCCCAACCCGGAAATTTTGCGGAGCTTCTTCTCTATCGAAGAGTAGGGATTCTTACTTGCCTAACATTTAATAGACAAGGGACCGACTGCTTTACATCCCCTTCCAAGGATGATATATCCATTACGTAACCGCCGTCTAAAGTTACAAATCTTCTACGTATGTGACGATATACAAGTCGTCAGAAGATTGAGCGAGAACGCAGCATATCCCTGGACTGGGTCACCCGCCCTTGTACTAACCACGCATGACATTGTTGCTGTTTCGTATCGAAGATATAGGCAGACGTATCTACGCTTACTCCAGAATTTCGTTTCATAATACACCAAACTCAATAAAGCTCAATAAAAATACACGTATGTATGCATATGCGTATGTAAGCATGTACATGTGTATGTAATCCCTTTCATGTTAACACAACAACTTCTCTTTCAATTCTTTGTTACAGATACATATCCATTATACAGTGTGATTACTAAAGGCATGCAAACTGTCATGTTTTATATAAACTATGTTTTGCTATAATTTTAGAGAAGAGTGTTAGTAATATCTTTAATTAAACACACAAATACGAAGAAGTACAAGACATTGGCATCAGAATCGATTATGAAATCTTAATCTCTCAATGGAAAATTATATCTCAGCTCTCTTTTCAAAGGTTCATTCTTGTGCAAAGAATATTTTCTTAATTCTTTCTTTTAAACTGCCTAAATTGTCAAAAAATACTATTACGAAGATCTTTTGATATCCCATAAATAAAAATTTTCATAGTGTCAGTTCAGCGCTCCCAAGAATTGGGCCATCAAATTTTCCTGCACAGAAAAATAAATTAGATCAAAATTAACTATAACATTTATCTGAAAAACCGTTTTTCAATATTTACAAATAAATTTCTCTCTTCGTACCTTTTCACATTTTTTGGAAATATTTACCACTCTGTATATACTCAGCCTTTCCTTAAAAAGAAGACGTTTTTTCTGATGTTTCTAAATATAAATTTTGTCGTAGAGCCTTTTCTTTTGTACCAAAGAAAAATTTCGACGTTTCATGACATTCTAAGCCAGCATCAACAAAAACATTTTTTTAAATTTTTTTACGCTTATTATACTTCCACTTAGTAGTTATCTAAGGTAAGGTATCTAAGCTTTAGTGAAGTAAAAAATAATTATTAGTGATAAAAACTAATTGTTGTTGTTTGAGGAAAATATTCACAAATATAAAAGTTTATTAAAATAAAGTACATTTTTAAATAACAAAATTTCCTGTTATTTTTTTTCCCAAAATAACAACTTTAAAGAACTTGCTACACTCGCTATGGTTTATACAGAATAGACATTATTTGTTTGTGTACATAATGCTGCACTGAAATCCTCTCGTGATTTTACCACATACGTCTTTTTTTTTAATACATGGACAAGCTATAATACAAAATAATAAAATTAATAAAGTGCAAAGCGTGATGTCGTTAATTCTTTTAAAGAGTGTTATCTCAAGGGTGGTATAAAAACACGTAAATTTTCTCTAATTTATTCCAATCTATACCAATAAATTTAATTTATACGTAGATATAAATTTTGCCTATAGAGCTTACTTCAAAACATTTTTCTTATCTGTTTACAAAGGAGAACCCTTAGGGGATGTGGACCACATAAACTTTTCCCTATTGATTATAGGGGATAAAATTATACTTTGGTAATACAACGAAGGGCTGTAAATCCTTATAATGTTTTTTAAAGGATTTAAATATAGAACGCATGGAGGTATTATGAGAATAAAATACTGATATGTAATATTGCTTAGTTTTAATTTACCTATACATTTGAATTAAAGAATAATGTATTTGTTTAAGTTCAATGAAAGGAAAATAACGACTTTTTTCTCATGTTTTTTGTATGCACTTACAAAGAAAATTCTGCCTCTTCTTCTTCGCAATGGTTTCGTATTTATTGTATGGCACGTTTCACATGACCAAGTCATTTGCCATGGTTGTCTGATAATGTACAGCAGATTTCATTATATTAGTTCTATGGTTACGTCAGTCTAAGGATTTATTTTATTTTATTTAATAGACATTATATCTCAGTATAATTGTAATTTCTGAATAAGAACGGGATAATTATATTAATATTCAATTAACTAAAAACATTATTTAAATAAATAACATATTATAGAATGAATGGTTAACTGTGGAAATGCAGAAATAGTAAAGACAATTGAAGAAACTGAAGCGCCTGTAAAAATAAAGGCACTATAAACTATGAAATATATTTCAGCCCTATCTGAAAGTCGAGTAAACCATCGTTACACCACAAGTATTAAGACCACCTATAATAATGCTACAGCATTTGTGTGGCTACACGAATATACCAACGAATTCAACATTCAACGAGGAGTCCACCAAGGTGATACCTTCTTACCAAGACTATTTACCACACTTGGAATACGTGTGCAATCGCACAAACTTCAAGGAGATGGGTGTAAATATAAATGACGAGAAAGTCAGTTATCCAGATTTGCCTATGATATAGTCCCAATAGCGGACAACGTGCACCATGCCAAAGAAATGTGTGAAAGGCTTTATTATGTATCCCTACAAGTGGACCTAAAAATGTAAAACTCAAAAACTCAAGTCAAAACTCAAACTCAAGTGATGACCAACCTGATACTGAGCAAAAACATCTCTGTAGCAGGAATGAATATTGAATAGACAACATCTTATAACTACTTGGGCCATGAGATCTGCCTAAAAAGAGATAATCAGACCTATAACTTGAGCTGCATTTGGAAAACTGAGAGACGTTCTCAAATCAAACATTCCATTGCCTCAAGCGGAAGGTGTTCAATCAATGTGTTTTGTCAGTTCTAACTTACGGGTCGAGGACTCTAACATTTACTAAGGCAACAGTAAATAAAATCCGGGTAACCCAAAGGGCAATGGAACGCACGATGCTGGGATTATCTTCGAGTAACCGGATAACGAATACAGAACTACGTATTAGATCTAGTATAACCGATGCGATCGATAAAATAGCAAATCTGAAGTGGAACTGGGTGGGACACGTCGCAAGAGTAAGTGATGATAGGTGGACGAAGCGCTTATTAGAATGGGGACCGAGACAAGACGTTTTTCGGAACAGGGGATGACCACCAACCAGATGGACAGATGACCTGAAACGAGTTCATCCAAATTTGATACATGTACCACAGGACATACATTCGTGAAAACAGTTACGGTGGGCATATGTCTAGCAGTGGTCGCACATGGGCTGATGAAGAAGAAGAAAGATTTCATAGGCGCGATTAAATTAAACCTTATTACTTAATATCGATAATGAGGTAGGTTAAAAATTTGTTTGATATTATTTCTTGACTTTTACAACGACTACGGTATTGATATTAGTTAATAGTGTTCAAAAAGTCGATTGTGCAAACCGATCCATTTTGATGGTTAATCGTGATGATATAAGAAATAGAGCTGGCGTGCCGGTATGGGCGCATGGGTTTCGAATACATTACGGACGCAGTTTTAACATCTGCACAAAATTGTGGGAGGTTAGTAAAATTGGTCCAAAATCGAAAACATCAAATCTTTACGTTTGGAGGACCCAGAACCCAAAAAAGTGGTTTCTGAAAAATGTCTGTACGTGTGTGTATGTGTGCTAACACGGTCGCGGAGAAACTATTAAAAGGATCTGAATTAAACCTTGCATGATCGTTTCTTTAGTGCTATAGACGATCTGGAAAGGTTTCGGTTGAGATCGTATTACGTTTAGCGCCGTTTTGGCACAACAAGTTCATTATTTTATTATTATTTACAATTTGTAATTACATTTTCTCAACGGAACAATTTTTTAAATATTTTTTGACCGATTTCCGACAACAAAAGCTGGATAACTTTCTTTGGTAAAATTGATATTTTCAAAGTTATTAATTTGTAAAAATCGCTGCCTAAGGAATCATTACTTCCACATCTAGATTCTTAATCCTAGTCACTATAAAGGAAACATCTTGACTAGATTTGCACCCTAGTATGTGGAAATTATTGGTCGTGGAATTTTAATAATCTTTGGGGTAGATGTCACAGAAAAGTTTGAGCCGTTGGTTTCTACGATATACTTTAGAAATGAAGTTTCTAGTTTACCCTACTTATTTTCCCCTATTCACAACCTACCACCTCGCATTCCTTCAATGGAATCATCCTAATCAGATGTCATTGCAATACATACGTGTACCAACTTTCAATTGAATATCTCAATTTTGTTATAAATTCCATTAATAACGGAGCGGAGGTAGTGGGGTTTGAAAAATATTAGAAAGCAATCTGAGGCCTTGGTTTCTAGTATATACACCAAATCCCAAATTTCTGTACTCTTACCAGCTTGATTTGCTTATTTTCTTCTATTTATTCTTATTTAACCCCGACCCTTCAACGGAATCATCTCAAAATATAATCAAGTTTCTAATGTCGTTATAATAAATACGTCTACGAAATTTCAAGTGAATATCTGAATTTTATTTTATTAGCCACTTTAATAATGGAGCAAATGTCGTGGGGGGAGGGGGGGGTTGACAAATATTATTTAAAAAACTGAGACCTTGGCTTCTAGGACATACTATTGCCAGCTTGCCTTATTTATTTTTCCCTATTTACCTCTGCTTACCCCTCCACTCCTTCAACGCAATGATGTCAAAATATAATCTAGTTTCAGATGTCGCTATAATGCATACGTGTACCAAATTTCAAGTGAAAATCTAAATTTAATATTATCAACTCTTATGGAGATGGAAGATATTACAAAAAAACCTGAAGCCGTCGCTTCTATTATATACACCAAATCCACAATTTCTGTACTCTTACCAGCTCGCTTTACTTCTTTTACCCTATCTACCCCTATTTAACCCTCAACCCTTCAACGGAATCATCTCAAAATATAATCTAGATCCAGATGTCGTTATAATACATACACGTGTACCATATCTCAAGTGAATATCTCACTTTAATTTTGTCAATCCCTTTAGTAATGCAGTAGGGGTATTGGGGGGTTGAGAAATATTATAAATAAATCTGAGGCTTTGGATTCTACTACATACACCGAATTTCAAGTTTCTGTACTCATACCAGCTTGATTTACTTACTTTCCCCTATTTAACCCCCAATCTTTCAACGAAATCATCTCAAATATAATCTATTTCTAGATGTCGTTGTAATACCTACGTGTAACAAATTTCAAGTGATTATCTCAATTTTATTTTACCAAGCTCTGCAATAATGAAGTGGTTGAAAAACAATATAAGAAAACCTGAGGCCTTGGCTTCTAGTACACCGAATTTCAGGTTTCTGTACTCTGACTAGCTTGCTTTACTTATTTTCCTCTATTTACCCCTATTTAACTCCCAACCCTTCATCAGAATATTCCCAAAATATAATCTAGTTCCTGATGTCATTATAATATATACGTGTACCAAATTTCAAGTGAATATCTCAATTTTATTATATCAACCCCTCTAATAATGGAGTTGGGGGGGTTGTGGGGGAACGAAAAATACTACAAAAAATTTTGAGGCCGTGGCTTGTAGTATATACATCAATTTTCAAGTTTCTGTGCTCTTATCAGCTTGCTTTACATATTTTCCCCTATTTACCCCTATTTACCCCCCAACACTTTTCCGGATATCTTCAAAAAACAATCCAGTTCCAAATCTCATTATTATATATACGTGTACAAAATTTCAAGTTAACATCTTAAATCGTTCCGGAGAAAACGTACGGACAAAAAAGTTAGACAGACAGACATTTTTTTTAAACTCAAATTTAAAATCTCGACGTTTCATGACCTTCTAAACCTAAACCATTTCAAGAAAAAAAAATTGAAATTTTTTTTACGATTACTATACTGCGTGGAAGTGGAAGTAAAATTGAAAAATCGGCAATTTTTTGTTTTTGGCGCTCTAAAAGTATAATAAAACAATATTTTTCTTACAATAAGTAACTGTTTATAATATCCTTAGACCATGCATATGAATTCCCAAAAATGGAATTGTTTGTATCTTATTTTATACCTCATAGTGACCACTTTTCCTCGATGGTTTCTGAAAAATTCATATCGAAGAAAGTTGTCTGTCTAACCTTAAAAATTTTAAAATTGTAATCGTTATAAAATCGGTCATAATCCACATTTTCTGGAAATTCCCGATATATTAAATTTGAATAGTTCTTTGAATTTTCTAGCCTGGTTTGGATAGTTTAAATTATTTACAAAAGAAATGGCACGATTTGCAATTAAGGCTTAAAAAAAATCGATCGTTTATTACTTAAAAGTTAAGAACCGATCTTGCTGAAAAGAGCACTCATTGTAAGTAATAATTTCTGGCTTCTAGGTGTTTTTGTTTCCGAGTTATTTAATATCGAAAAGAAGGCACTTTTTCAACTTTGAACACTATTTGCAAATTAAAAAAAAACACTTAGCAACTGCAAACTAGTGAAAAATTTTTTTAGATAATTCAATGAGGAACAAAAAAATAATAAGGTACATTTGGCGAAAATGCGCAGGAAAGGAGATATAAAGCAAAATGTGAAAAAAGTTGTTTTTTTTTTAAATTGTTAATTTAAAAACCGCTGCCTAAGGAATCACTACTTCCACATCCAGATTATTCGTCCAAGTCACTTTAAAGGAAACATCTTGACTATATTTGCACTCTAGTATGTGGAAATTATTGGTCATAGAATTTTAATAATATTTGGGGTAGATGTCATAGAAAAGTTTGAGGAGTTGGTTTCTACCATATACGTTAAAAATGAAGTTTCTAGTTTACCGTACTTATTTTCCACTATTTACAACCTACCACCTCAATGGAGTCATCTCAATCAGATGTCACTACAATACATACGTGTACTAACTTTCAAGTGAATATCTCAATTTGATGTTATCAATCCCATTAATAATGAAGCGGAGGTGGTAGAGTTTGAAAAATATTAGAAAGAAATCTGAGGCCTTGGTTTCTAGTATATACACCGAATCCCAAATTTCTGTAGTCTTACCAGCTTGCTTTACTTATTTTCCCCTATTTGCCCCTATTTAACCCCCAACCCTTCAACGGCATCATCTCAAATTATGATCTAGTTTCAGACGTCGTTATAATACATACGTGTACCAAATTTCAAATGAATATCTCAATTTTATTTTATCAACCCTTTTCATATTGGAGTAGGGGTGGTTGGGTTGAAAAATATTATAAGAAAATCTGACGCTGTGGCTTCTAGTACATACACCGAATTTCAAGTTTCTGTACTCTTACCAACGTTTTACTTATATTCCTCTATTTACCCCAAATTAACCCCCAACCCTTCAACGGAATCATCTCAAAATATAAACTAATTCCAGACGTCTTTATAATACATACGCGTACGAAATTTCAAATGAATATCTCAACTTTATTTTGTCAATCCCATTAATGGGGTAGGGGTGGTGGGGGGGTTGAAAAATATTATAAAAAAATCTGAGGCCTTAACTTCTTGTACATACACCGAATTTCAAGTTTCTGTACTCATACCAGCTTGCTTTACTTATTTCCCCATATTGACCCCTAAATAACCCCCAACCCTTCAACGGAATCATCTCAAAGTATAATCTAGTTCCAGATGTCGTTATAATTCATACGTGTACCAAATTTCAAATGAATATCTCGATTTTATTTTATCAACCCTTTTAATAATGAAGTAGGGGTGGTGGGGGTTGAAAAATATTATAAATAATCTGAGACCTTGGCTTCTAGTACATACACCGAATTTCAAGTTTCTGTAGTCTTACCAGCTTGCTTTATTTATTTCCCCCTATTTACCCCTATTTAACCCCCAACCCTTCACCGGATTTCCTCAAAAAACAATCCAGTTCCAGATCTCGTTACAATATATACGTGTACAAAATTTCAGGTCAATATCTTAAACCGTTCCGGAGAAAGCGTGCGGACAAAAAAAGTTACAGACAGACAGACCGACAGACAGACCGACAGACCGACAGACAGACAGAAAATTTTTTTTCGCTCAAATTTAAAATCTCGACGTTTCATGACATTCTAAACCTATTCCACGAATAAAAATTTTTGAAAATTTGTTTGCGATTACTATACTTCCAATCCACTACGTGGATGTGGAAGTAAAAATAAGTGCACGGTTTACGAAGTACCACAAAAAATATGCTAATAATTGTCATGTAATTAAAATGGTAAGTATAGAAAACTATATTTTATTACAATTTTGGTGTAAAATGTTACTAGCGTTTATGACTAGGCACATGATGTAATAACATGTATACGATATTGTCAAGTATCAATTTTAAGAAGTTATTGAGGTAGTTTCAATGCTATTGTAAGAAAGGAATCAAAGTTTCAGCGGGCGTTGCCGCCTGCAATTGCTTATTAACAGCGATAAGTTTCGTTAGACTTAATTTCTTTATTTGAAATGAACTCATGTAAAATAATAAATATTATACCTTCCAAAAAAAAAAAAAAGAAAGTAAACGGGATATGTTCCTGTTTAAAAAACATCGATGACGTCACAACAACAATACGGATGACGTAACATATTTTATATGTATATCAAGAGATGCGCATATAAATATATAAATCGACTTGTCTTTGGATTTCTTTTGAAACCATATACCTAAGAAATGACGAAATTATTCCATACGTTTCCACCATACTGTATGCGACATCGCTGGTGTGTTACTAATAAGTAATACTGAACATTATTTATTTTTCAGTCATCGTTAATTAATCATTTTATGGCTCATTAATCTTAGCATTTGTATAATGTGAAAAAAATTATTCGAATTCTTCTATTTAGCACGTTATCTGAATAAATTTTAGAAACAGATATAGCCACCTGAGCGAATATTTTAGGATCCTTAGGTAAAAACGCTGCAGATTCCACGAAAGGTTATTATAAAACTCGTTGGATGATAATTTAAGGAATCTGCCACGTTGTTATTATCTCCACAAGAATTAATTATAATAATATATCATTTCATATTAGACCAAAGAGGCAACAGGATGGCTGCTAATTAAATAGCCTCCGCTCTTACATCTGAAGACGATGTTTGTTCCTTTTAAAGATGGTTTATTTTCTAAAGAATAGTTTTTTTGATTATACTGATTATTTATTTAGTCAGTAAGGGGCTTGCAAAAAATTGATTTGTTAAGTATTCAGTATTTAATAAATAATTAACTACTAGTTGATACCCCAGATAATGTGGAAACCCTTTAGCATGAAATGACGTTGATTAGTTTTTGCAAGCACTAAAACACTGCGTACTACACTCACACAGTATTCGAGTAATTAGTAATAATAGTAGTAATAAATTATTTAGAGGCCCAACTAGGAAACAATTCAACTAGTAAGTAGCAAATATGAAAACGAAGAGTGATCGGCACCTTCATAAAACCAGTGAATTTTTTTTATACCGCTGCACAGTGGTACCGATGATGATGATGATGATGTACCGACAAAATTATTTTTGGCAACTTTTTGTTGCAAATGAGAAAAATGTGTTAAATTTAGGTAATAATAATTGTAATAACATTAAAACGTCTTATACATTTGTGGCGTTTTCGTGAAAATAATAAATTTCTGCCAAATAAATTCATTTTATTCTTAAATAAGGTAGGCAATTATGAACAAATAAACCCTAATTATACTATGTTATACTAAAGAATCATACATACTACAATATTTATTCACTGCCACTACTATTGTTACCCTCGATATCATAGTTATCGCTGCTAATATCACAGACACTTTCAGAGTTTTCTCCATTAGGGGCTGTTTCTGATGAAAGTAGTAGATCCAAAACCTCTGCCGCTTTATTCTTCGTTTAACCATTCTGATGAATTATTTGCCACGAAACGGTCGCGAATACGGTTGCTTGCCTCCCTCTTTGACTTGAATTTCGGATAAAGTAATTTCAATGAATTTTTGAGGCTCAATTTTTGACGTTAAGTCATATTTAAAATGTTTCTTTTTGCTATTAGAAACCTAAGCAATTTATTAACCATATCGAACACATTATTTTTCCTTCTTGTCGGTAAGGCGTCCAATAACTCTTTTCTAGTACACCTGATACCTTAAATGAATGTTATATTTTAACCATACAATCTCATTATTAGAAATAAAAGAATTATGCTACATTTTACTTATTAATGATTTATAAAAAAAGAACAAAATCGAGCAAACAATTTTATAACACCCTGTTTCACAAGCATATACTGCAACTGAATAACTTATAATCTGAAAGTACTATGTGTACTTTTGTTTATAACTCTATGTAAAGTTAAGGACAATAAAAATGGAAATGTTTTTCATACATATCGCAAGCAGCACAATTAGTTTATTTTACCAGTTTAAAGCCACAATGACCTAAGATAGTTGATATAACGTAATTGCAACCATTACTTTCAACTTTAAAGGCATATGGACTTAATAGTAATTAATTAAGCAATATTTAGGTAATATTTTCTTAAGAAATGCCTGATAAAGTCACATTGACTTTAGTGTAATTTTCAACAAATATTAACGTAATTGTTCCTTAAAATTTTACTATAAAGTTAAAGTGCATATTGAGGTCAATCCATAAGAAAATATTACGTAATTTTAGACCAAGTTATTAACTTTGGAGTCACTGACTTTTGTCTGGATAGAAACGGGGAAATTTTACCAATTTTTAACACAAATGTAACCTATATTTTGTCTTGTCCTTGTAGTCAGATTTTAGTTAAAACTTTAACCTCATAGTCACAAATAGTTCCAATTTTAGGTAAAATTTACGTTAATTTTACTTCCCCTCTTACCTAGCATATGTATTTAATCTAAAGGTAAATATTACTTCATATAATGTCCTAGAAGTTATTTTTACTTAAAAATAGAATTTGGTCTCTTCCCTGGAAGGCAAAATTACGTTTTCGTTGTATAAATTACTTCAAAGGACGAAAATGACTGTATTATGTTGATGCCCCTCCCAGTAGTGTCAACTGTCAAAAGTTACTTCTTTACTTTTACTCTAATGCTTGGAGTCATGGGGTAGTGTCACATTTTCCCTATAATAAATTTTCAAAGGTTATGTTGACAGTTGATGACCTCATAAAGAAGTTTTAATATTTAAAACTTGTTTCAAAATATAGCGCGTCGGATGGCAAGAGATCGACACACCACCTACAGTCAGATTAGGGAAATTTTACTTCCTGACCTTTCCTCATATTAAAATCTCGAACCTAGTTATTAATTTTTTCTGAAAATAAAAACGTGTCATTATTTTTTGTTGGATAACTTGAAAGGGAGAAAATCCGACTAAAACCAGCTATTTCCACTAATTGGTTTAAATATATTTTTATAATTTTACTCATGAATGGGACTATGAACTAAGCCCACGTGACCAACGCATGTATTTGTTTTGATCTCAGATAAATAAAAGACATATTCATCTGAGGTTTTAATCACGGCCGTCTCTAGAGACAGCCATGTTTTAATACTCTTTTTGCTTTTCTGACGAATAAACAATGATTGTTGTTCTATTGTCCTTGAACCTGATGGCAAACCTAGACTGGGAAGTATGACCAATTTAGTTTTAAATGAACTTTAAAGACTTTACAATTTTGAAGACTACAAAATTATTTTAACCTATATTGACCCCATTTAACTTTAAAGTCAATAATATAAGTTTTAACGACTTCGACTGTAGGAAAAATGTTAGTGAGGTCTAAAATATTCGCCATATTTTTCAACCAGCTGTAAGAGACCATTTTATAATGAAATTTTGATGAAAAAAATCATTTATATAGGGTTATTTAACAGATATCAAGTACAATATTAGCATATTTTATGCTCCAGGAAAGTCCTGCAGAGCAATTGTATAGGCTTTTACAAATATTTTTAAAACACATTGAAGCTGAAAAAAAAATTTCTTTAAAAACGTAAAATACTTGAGGCGCTTTTAATATTCCGAGGTAGAATTGATATATTTACTAAGAAAATTGATTGGCAGCAAAAAGCCACAGAGAGGAGAAAGGTGGACACATTATTTCACAACTATGTCTGACATTATATGATATACTCCTACTCCATCATTATAATAGATGTCTGGTTTTTATTATGTCTTATGCTGCTGATGCCTTATAAGTCAATTATCATTGCTGTAGATAAAACCTTATTAGTTTGAGAAAGAAAGACTGCAGTTGAAAAAGGACAAGTGATTTGGTAGATATTACGTAATAACTGCCACAATTAAACACAATGTTTACGTTTAAATTACCTGTTCAAGGAAATATGTTATAACTGAGTGGCCTTATTTAAGACGTATTACCGACGTCGTCTCATTCCCCATTTACTTATATTTCACGTATATTTTAAGTCAATTAGGTTAGGTTAAACGGGAAAACGACACCAAAACTAGGTCTACATTACGTAATTCAGGCCTAAGGTGCTACTTGGGATATGTATTATATATCGCATATTTTTAGAAATATAAAACAGAAAAGAGAATTTTTTAAATGATATTTACCTGGATAATGGCCCTCCATAATGAAATTTATTAGAAGTTACTTGGTTACCAAAAGAATAGTTCACAAACTTTAATAAAGTGCACACAAAATACGTCTATTTTTAGAACAACGTTTGCAAATCGACCGTGTTATAATATGCCTGTAATGCGTAAGCAAATGAAAAAATAGGTTAATTTCTTGGAAGGATTGTACTTATAGGAGAGGAATGTAAAACAGTAAATGTAGTAAATACTAATTGAACTAAATATTTAGTTTCACTCTTTTTGTCGCGTTTTACAAAGCAACGGTATCACTGTGTACTGTGTAGGTGATAGAATTTTGAACAACTTTCAAAATATCTGTTTATTCGTCTGTGTGTCTGTCTGACTGTCCGTTCTTCAGTCACGTTTCTTGTAAGCACAAGAACCTAAGAAAGAGAAGTGCAATTGTATTAAAATTTGTACAGTTAATTCATATTAGAAGAAGAACTCCATTTCTATAACCAAATCCATCATTAAATAAAAAAGGTATTATTGGCAATTTAATTCTTAAATAATTGTTTTCTTAGATTAAATAGTTTTTTATTGAAATTTTGTGATTTGTAATTTCCTTTCATTATCTATGTTTTACTAATATATATTTCATAATAATAGAACATACGTGGAAATATAATTATTAATTCCACACGATGTTTTATCGAGATTTAAAAAATGTTAAAGCAATGAAGAGTGGACTAGTTGGTTGAGCTACCACAACATAAAAGTCTAAATCATAACACTAAAATTACTTTTGTAAATTTAATTGAGAATATGTTAGAAAATGTAAGATCGATGACAGACCAAATTTATTTTTTTGAATTATTTTTTATCAAAAGCTGTCTTGTCTTATTTTTTTTAACATAACTGGCAGATTGTTACTCACAAAAAAATTTACTTACATATTCCAACAAACTTTTTTTTAATTAAAGTTGAAACTCCCTTTTATAAGAATAAATATATGTCTTATTTGTAGGAATATCTATTGTTACTTCAAACTTACATTTACAAAATATATTTCACTTAAGAACTGACAATCAATCATAAGGATATCTACAAAAGTATTATAAATAGTTTTTAAGTAAACTTAAAGCACGAAGCAAATTTACATATTTAATCGTAAATAAAGCATCTAACTTTCTGAGAGTAAAGACAAACAATCTCTTCTGCTTTTCTCCATTGTTTGTCTGAGCTCAATCGATTGCAACATTGTCAATATTGGAAAAGCAAGTTTCACAGCGCATATTCTCTCAATTCTAATATATTTCCAACTGGAGATTTTAGCATAATCAATTTTAAATTAACTTTTCACTTTTACGGTTTATTTTGAAACTTTGCACCTGCATTTACGGAAATCAATGTTTATATTTTAAAAGTATCTAAAATATTATGAATAATATTCATTTGTAATCAATAAAAACATGTTTGATTTTGCTGTTTGTTCATTTTTACTCCCTACCTTCATATCGATATTAGGTAATTAGATTGAATTAACCCAATGGCGAAAAAATTTGATTTCACAATTTCTAGTGACCATTTTTAAAAAAGTTGTTTAATTTTATTTTATTTCCTTTAACGACCCTTAGAATGATAAAATAAGTTAATCAATATGTTAATACTTTAAATATGTGCCACTGTTCCTTAACCAGGACAGAGCCTTTAAGGGCATCTTACACGTTAAGTAATAATGTCATTCCAGCAGATCACTACAGAAACATCAATACTAAAAATATCCCCGTTTTTTATTTTTCACCTGCATATTATTTGTTTATTATACCTTGGATACGGTTACCATAAAGATGCTCATAATGACCACGGGCATAATGAGCGGGCGTTATGGCGATAAAGCCTTGTTATATGAGAAACAAAGAAAGAATAAGTGTTCCATATTCCTTATCGTATAATGGTTTGGATTTTATCGGCAATACATTTTCTGTGGCTTTTCCCGCATTGTTTCGGATATTCTGTGATATTTCCATATAAATTTTCCTTTTATATTGTTAAACGTATTATCTACATACAGAGCAAAGCAACATCAAAAAACATGAAAATATCAACAACTGTCATAGACTACTTGGTAAAAAGGGCCAAAAGAAAAAGCTTTAATGCTGCTAGCATTAAACTAGGTTACTAAATTTGAAAAAACACAACATACTGACAGATTCAATTAATAAACGTCGAAGTATCAACAAATGTCATAGACTACTAAATGTATTTAAAGAATGAAAAGTCAATTTTTCATTAGAAAAATATATTTTTCGTGAAAAATAAAGTATTGTATGCATCACGAGCGTTATTAGATTATAATGCTATCAGCCAACATGCATCCCTCGGGCTGCATCATGTTACCCTCCGGGAGTTATAATCTATATAACGAACTTGGTGCATAAATAACTATTTCGCACCTTACATGTTCATTATTACTAATATTATATTTTCATCATTATGTTTCAAGTGGGGACAGAAAGCACACCGAATTTGTATTATCAGAGACTGGATTTTATGTGAAACATTTTCTTTATAGGATTTTGCAAACAGTGGAAAGAAAAGCTATCTATGCGAACTAAAGGAAAAACTATATATAAAAATCTTAATGAAATCTTTGCATTCTTTCGATAACCTGACTTCTGGTTATGCTAACAAGTAAAAATTCTGATTTGCCATTCTCATTTTAACACTAGCATCCAACCTAGTCCCCTACGGCTAATCGGGCTAAACTAGTATCCACATGATCCCCTACGATATGTCAATTCAGTTAAAAATGAGAATAAAGGCCTGAAATTAATTTATTTACGTACCTTGTCTTTAAAAATTTTTTCATTCTAATGAATTACATTTTCATAAAATCTCATTCAGTTTCTTGGAAATGCTTAGCCTTCGAAACGTTTTTCGTCCTTTTTTCAAAGGCTAAGCATTTCCAAGAAACTGAATGAGATTTTATGAAAATGTAATTCATTAGAGTAATAGAATAATAGAAATAATAAATAATTCACTTTTAAACATGCATAGAGTATATAGGCTCCAATACTAGTTAGCTAATAAATAGGTGAAGATCTGTTGTTTTTTATCAGTCAATGTCAATTATAATTATTTTATACCATTCATGGATAATGTCTTAGTTTTGCATGGAACATCGTTATGAGTGGCTTTAGGCTTTTCTGATGAGTCCACAATAAGGACGAAAAACGTTTCAAAGGCTAAGCATTTCCAAGAAACCGAATGAGATTTCATGAAAATGTAATTCATTAGAATGAAAAAATGTTTAAAGGCAAGGTACGTAAATAAATTAATTTCAGGCCTTTGTTCTCATTTTTAACTGAATTTACATATCGTAGGGGATCATGTGGATACTAGTTTAGCCTGCTTAGCCGTAGGGGACTAGGTTGGATGCTAGTGTTAAAATGAGAATGGCAAATCAGAATTTTTACTTGTTAGCATAACCAGAAGTCAGGTTATCGAAAGAATGCAAAGATTTCATTAATATTTTTATATATAGTTTTTCCTTTAGTTCTCATAGATAGCTTTTCTTTCCACTGTTTGCAAAATCCTATAAAGAAAATGTTTCATTACTATAAGCAAACAAATAATAAATAATCGATTTTATGTGTCTAGCTATAATGATTGCATTAAGTATGAAACGTCATGTTAAACGACGTTATTGGATGATAGGACGATTGAAAAAACAAAGTTATTCAGATCTAATATTATTGAAGGATATAAGTGATACGAAGGAAGTGAGTGATTATAAAAAATATTTTCGTATAGTCGAAAAGACTCTTAATAAGTTACTGCGAATGGTCGAACCAATTTTAATACGGAAAAACACAGTTATGCGGAGTAGTTTACCAGTTAATGAAAGACTAGCCTTAATTCTGAGATACCTAGCTACAGAAAGAAGCTTTAAAGATTAGAAATTTTCAGTTGCAATGTTACCGGTTTCAAAAAGTACAGCTGTTCTTGAAATCTGTGAAGTACTTAGTGACGAAATAATGATACTGTCACTTTACACGATCATTATTACTGACAGTATCCTCTCCATCTGCTAATAATGATTCTCGAATATCAATATATCGGGATACGCCTCATTACTGCTTCATTACTTGTTATCGTCCCACTTTTATAACTTTACCCGTTCAGTAATGTAATTATTTTCAGGTAATGACATTACTATTGAACGTGTTTGATGCCCTTTAGACACAATAGGTCTTCTCCGTAAGCGCTCAAGTGTATTTATTCGAAAGTCTATACGTTACAACGCATTTTAAGTCATTAGGTTTCGTATTAAATTTTGGTAGTAGGAAGAAATATTTATTTATAGGACGCATTTCAAACGTGCAAGTATCGACGGCGTCATCGTCACTTTTTTAAAATTTATTAGACGTCAACCTATTTCCTCTACTAAGGCCAATCACCGACGCCAGGAGATGAGGTAGCTCCAACCTGGAAATTTTCCTGAACAAACTCTAACGAAGAGTAAGGAATTTTTACTTAATAGATAGGGTTTCTACTGTTTACAGCCCCTCCGAAGGATGGTATATCCGCTATATAACCCCCGATTAAAGTTACATATCAGAGAGAACGATGTATTTCCACGGAGAGTGTCACCCATCCAAGTAATAACCGCGCCCAACGTTGCTGCCTTTTCTTATTCATTTCAATATTTATTTTATATAACTACATACCATATCAAGGCGAATGGGTTTTGTGGGGTCTGTGCGGTGTCTGTCTTATGGTTTGTACGTGGTAAGTTATTGCTACCGTCTTTTTAAGTTGCTAGTGGAGAAGATTATGTGTATGCGTGGACTCTGACATACGTCATGTCAGTCGTCGTTGCCAATAGTTGACATTTAATTGTTGAAAATTTTTGAGAGACTTCGTGAATGAAGTCTCTCATCATAAGAGTATAGGCAGGCGTCTCTACGCCCGCTTAGACTACCCAGTAAATGTAAGTTACCTATGTTGGTTGTACTGATTAAGACAAAAAGACAAGTGATGATATGACAGTCGGCTTGTGTCTTCGTAGCAGAAAATGTTCCTAGTTTTAGGTACTTTCTTAGGTACTTTTACCATTTTTAACCTCAATTTCCTTCTATTTTCCTCGTTGAGAAGGTAAAGGCATGTTTTATTTGGGGTATTAACATTATTGCTTGAACAATTTGGCAAAAAACAGTCCATTATGTTTTAGCTGGTAAATAATCCTAACCTAACCTTGTGGCATCTGATGTAAAATGACTATAGTCTGTTTTTAAACCAGGAGGAGTAAACATGAAAGTTCCATTCACACCATAAAAGTAACTAGAAAATACACTAAAACCTTTTTGGCGTTTAGAGCAACCAACAATACACGACTACAGTGTTTTTGGTGTGTATTTTATTACATTATATAATGTATCGACCTCTATTTGACCTCTAGGTATTTTATACAGCAGTCATACCAGTTACGGAATATAAAGGCACCAAGCAATTAGCCACTTTTACCTTCAATTTACACAAAAAGGATTAAAAACTGATATATAATGTGCAAACGATAAAATAGAAATTATAACCAAACAATTTATGACATGAAATTAAAATTTTTATAATATGTCAAAATTTACGACTATTATCTTGTGTAAAACTGGCGAGGGCCTGTCCAATCACAGATGAATGATTTAACGCGTTAAATTTAAAACGCTCCTCCTGGTTTAAAAACAGACTATAGTGATAAAACTGTCAACCTGCGTAAAATAAAATTGAAATAGTGGTAGAGCTTTGAGCTCTTTGCCCCAATCATCGCTGTAGACCTGGACCGGCCCCGTAAGGGGTGGGCGTGCTTTTTACGACTACCCCACCTACCCCCACGGCTATTGCCGCACCCTCTCGGAGGTTGGAAGGGTTTGGAGGTGTGTGACTAGTCGGAACCCCAGGTGCCAATTGGCATCATGTGCTCCTATTTCGTCGGAAAGAAGTTTTGGGTTGTGTAGCTCAAGAATTGTGCTCGGCCAAGAACGCTTGTTTAGCGTCGAAGGCCGGCACGGGCTAGGGTAAGGGTACCTAGCTGGTTGTTTGCTGGATACCCCCGGAATATGGTGATTTGGGTGTTTTGGTCATTGTCTCCTTGCGGCGTGGCTTGAAGATCGGACTGAAAGGAAGGTTAGTTACACTTACCCACTATCCAGGATCTGGAGCTTCGACCTCGCTTGCCTAGAACGTCGTTGGGGTCGTAGTCAGTCGCCTGTCTGACCAGCGGATTCTCATGACCTGCTGCAGCGGCGTATAGTTTCTTCGCTCTGTTCTGGATGACTTCAGTTACTGGGGTGTATTCCAGGTCTCTGAAGATGTGGACCTTTCTGACAA
Source organism: Stenurella melanura (assembly GCA_963583905.1). Taxonomy (NCBI): domain Eukaryota; kingdom Metazoa; phylum Arthropoda; class Insecta; order Coleoptera; family Cerambycidae; genus Stenurella; species Stenurella melanura. The sequence continues at coordinate 158,679,719 of OY757309.1, forward strand.
ACCATGGTGCATCCACGGCGCACCTAGACGATGTCTCAAGGTTGCCGCAAAATTTCACATTTTTTATATTATTCTTCTCTGGAAATTAAACTTCTAAAAGTTTTAAAAGAATATTTCAATGTTATTTCAATGAGCGTTTGCGAATAATGTAGTACAAAATTTCCACTAAAATGGCCTTTTTTGAAACTTCTGGCTTCACTAAATACTGAACTGCCACGTGCTTGAAAGAATAAATTACGTTTCTTGCTTTCACAGCGTTTAAAAATTATCTCTATTATTGCATTAATAAAATTCTATACTTTGCCGTGTATTATTATTATTCGTCGTTCCCAAGATGTTTTTTCACAACGGTAAATCTCACAGTTTAATAAAGAGCAATTTTTCTTATAAACTTGATATAAGAACATATATAAAACTGGTAAAGTATCAACTTATCGTTAAATTACATTATATTTTCTCGAGTATTTTCTGTTCCGCTGCATTTATAAATGTTGTGGTTTTTTACTTAAATGTGAGAGTCATGTGAATGACCATTATACAATTTACGTCGGCGGTATTTTACACTTTTAGTTAGCTTGTTGCAAGAATGTTGATCTAATATCAACTTTCTTCACTAAACATCATATTCATTAAACCTCTGTGAAAATGGCAATACAAGTTATAATATCACTAGAACAGGAAAACGCAGAGAAAGTTGTTATATATAAGCATGATAAAATATGATTTTAAGCATGCGAGATCTTATAATTTTAATTGTAAAAATCTTTTATATAAATAGCAGCCACGTACTAGTTAGTGTACGTGTTATGTGCTTGACTTATTTCAGTTAAACACATCCAATTAAACTGATTAAACAGTAATTTGATATTTAGATTAATGTAATGGCCATTAATTTAATGTTTGTAGTGTAGATTAAAATGCGGTTATAGTCGCAGGTTAGACAAATATTACCTATGTATCGCATCGCCCAGGGTAATGCATTTCCCTGCCATGTATTTTGTGTTTATTTTACGGAATTTACTAGATATTGCAAAATAGCCGTGGTTCACTACAGTGTTCGTTAAAAATCATAGAATAAAACAAATTCAGGTTACCGTATTGGGCCCACCACTTTGATTTTCCACTTTTTATAATTTCTCGAGAGTTAGATTATATCTACGTGCTATTTCATGTTCCTTCCTTTTTAGATTTATTTAGGTTTCATCGGTGTTTTATAGTGGCCACTCATAAACCACTGATTTATGCCAAATTTATTAAACGCCAAATGCACTTGAAGATGGTTTTGTCTTAAAAACCATTTTAAAACGGCCTTCAAGAACTTACATTAACACTAAATTATCTTTTAGTCATTATTGGCTTATGATTGACTTTTCAAGGTATTTGTCAATCCTTCAATAAAACTTTATAGCTGTTAAGTTCAAGTCAGGAAGATCAAGTTTTATAGAGATTAAGCAAATGCTGTGGTTTTATCATTGCTTTATGAAATTAATTTGAGGTGGTTGTTAATGCTGGGCTATTATAAATCTCATATGCTTTGAAATCAGTAAGTTTCAGAGCGACCCTTCATAAAACCAATTGCCTGCTAGAGTTTTAATGAAGCAAACAAACGTCAGTTTTAAAAATAAAAGGATTTGTTTTACCTTTGCTCAGACTATGTTTTAAAATAAGTAGTTTTAAAACTGTGATAAGATATATACATATTGGTCGGAATTTTGTTTGTGTATGTGGAGCGGTGATCGATGATAAATGAAAATATCACTAGTAAAATCAATGCGGGAGAGGCGAGCATTTAGTGGACATTTACCAAATATATTTCCAAGCACCATACATTCTATAGGTTTTAAAGCGATTTATGTGTTCAAATAGTTTAAAATTGGTTTTGAGATAAGCCTACAAGTTTTAAAATATATGTTAAGACCAATAAGTCTTAAGATATACTTCTACAAGAATAAATCGACAAATTTAAAGAGCAATTGGTAATGCATTAATTTTAAGACAAAACATATTTGAAGTAGAATTATTCACAGCTTATAGGGTTTATACATGCAGCCGCCATTTTATTTCCAGCCGTCGAGGAATATAACGGTGAGCCATAATATTGGGAATGTATCAGATTGAACAAAAAAATGTAATTTCTATCTAATAGAAATGTTTTATAAATACAATTTACATATACTAAACCATATTAGGTAGATGCTAAAGGCCTCTTCACTTTTTGAGTCACAAGGAAAATTTAATTATTTAAATATTTTTTAAAAATTGTGTTTATAAGGATCGCACGAATTACTAAGAACTATTTAATACATATTTTACAGTAAACTTGTTGAAATCTGTAGCCCACTATAAGTAGTCCCATCAATTCATTACAAGTAGTCCATCTTTAACTGTTTTTCTGAACTGTTCTTAGTAGTCACCAACTATTCATTTTATAACTTATATATATATATATATATATATATATATATATATATATATATATATATATATATATATATATATATATATATATATATATATATATAACTATAGCAGCCTATAGTGCATATAGAATAGATCTATTTGCATTTAACTTCATTAAATACAAACAGTCCACTCAAAGTATTTGTGTGTACCTTTTAAGTTTTGATGTAGTGTTTATCCTAAATCAAGTGTGGTTTTATAATACTCTTCAGATATTCTCTGAGTTTTAGATAATTCATTAAAACTTGAAACTTTTAATATTAGTTTTAAAAAGAGGCATGTTGGCCTTTCTCTAGATGGTCCCCTGTACTCTTGAAATGTTTTAAATCGACTTCATAGAGTCCTTCCAAACTATTTGGGTTTATAATTAGTTTTGGAAATTAGTTTTTAGGATAACTTATAAATTATTTTAAAACTACTATTGTTACTTGGGTAAGTATATTTGGAAGCGTCCAAATTTGGTGTGTATATTAGAAGCCAAGGCTACATATTTTTTATATAATGTTTTGCACCCCCGCGCTCCACCCCCACTTTATTATTAAAAGAGTTGACACAATAAAATTGAGATTTAAAAATGAATGATTTATTATTTCTTTGCTTATAGTAATGAAACATACTCTTTATAGGATTTTGCAAACAGCGGAAAGAAAAACTATAGGAACTAAAAGAAAAACTATATGTAAAAATATTAATGAAATCTTTGCATTCTTTCGATAACCTGACCTCTGGTTATGCTAACAAGTAAAAATTCTTATTTGCCATTCTCATTATAACACTAGCATCCAACATAGTCCCCTACGGCTAGGCAGATTAAACTAATATCTACATGATCCCCTACGATATGTAAATTCAGTTAAAAATTCTAATGAATTACATTTTCATAAAATCTCATTCAGTTTCTTGGAAATGCTTAGCATTTTACGATATGTAAATTTAGTTACAGATCAGAACACAGGCCTGAAATTCATTTATTTACCTACCTTGTCTTTAAAAAACTTTTCATTCTAATGAATCACATTTTCATAAAATCTCATTCTGTTTCTTGGAAATGCTTCCAAGCCAAGCATTCCAAGGCAAGGTAGGTAAATAAATTAATTTCAGGCCTTTGTTCTCATTTTTAACTGAATTTACATATCATAGGGGATCATGTAGATACTAGTTTAATCTGCCTAGCCGTAAGGGACTATGATGGATGCTAATGTTATAATGAGAATGGCAAATAAGGAATTTTACTTGTTAGCATAACCAGAAGTCAGGTTATCGAAAGAATGCAAAGATTTCATTAATATTTTTACATATAGTTTTTCTTTTAGTTCTCATAGATAGTTTTTCTTTCCGCTGTTTGCAAAATCCTATAAAGAAAATTGAGATGTTCACTTGAAATTTAGTACACATGACATCTGGAACTCGATTATATTTTTAGATGATTTCGTTGACGGGTTGGGGGATAAATAGTGGAAAAATAAGTATGGCAAGCTGGTAAGAGTACAGGAACTTGGAATTTTGTGTATATTCTAGAAGCCAAGGACTCAGATATTTATAATATTTTTCAGCACCCTACCACCTCCACTCCATTATTAAAATGACTGATAGAATAAAATTGAGATATTCACTTGAAAATTGGTACACGCATGTATTATACCGACATTTGGTATTTGATTCCAGGGGTAAATAGGAGAAAATAAATAAACTATGCTGCTGGGAGTACTTAAACTTAGGATATGGTGTATATATTAGAAGACAAGGCCTCAGATTTTTGTATAATATTTTTCAACCCCTGCACCACCCCCACTCCATTATTAAAGAGGTTAATAAAATATGATTGAGATATTCACTTAAAATTTGGCCCACTTATATATTGTTATGACATCTGATTAAGATGATTCCGTTGAAGGGGTGGGAGGGGAATGGTGAATATGGAAAAATAAGAAAAATAAACTAAATAAATAAAATAAAAGAGTCCAGACACTTCATTTTTAGCGTATATGCTGGAAGCGAACGCCTCAATTTTTTTATGACATTTGCCTCAAATATATTAAAATTCTATGACCAGTTATTATTTCCACATACAGTGCAAAATAAATATAGTCAAGATGTTTTTCCTCAAAGAGACTTGCATGAGAAGTCTGGATGTGGAAGTAGTGATTCCTTGGGCAGCAGTTTTTTTAGGTTTACCATGCATAGCAAGTTTGTCCTTTCATAATTGTGTTAACTACATGTCATTATGTAATTTTAGAAATTCCTTTCCGTCATATTTCTGCATAAAATCGATTTTTGGACTAAACTTCAACAGACAGACAGACTGACGAAATTGAAGTTACTTAGGTTTATTAATCCAATAATCCCTTCTCCTGAAAAGTTTAATAAATCTCGGAGAGTGATGATATTATTTTCCTCTGATAAGCGAGACAAATAATTTTAAAAATGTGTTATGTTTTTTATATTATTTATTGCTTTCCTCAAATTAGCCTTATTATCCATTCACTGGATATGTGGTAGGACAATCCCTTGATACATAATACGTTATAACTAAGAAACGAATAAATAATATGGGTAAAATAAATATAGAAACTATTTTTAGCTTTGTTCTATCGTCAGTATTTTGAGATATCCTAACCTAAAAGTGCAAGAAACACGGTTTTTTGACATATTTGAGGTCATGTAGCTTTGTGAGTTTTCTTTTCTCGAAAAGCCGTGTATGGGATCTAAAAGTACAAATCTTCCTCTCTAAAATGCCTGAGTTTGCTCAAATATCTTTTTTTTTGCTGAGATATCGAATTTTTTAAATTATTTGTTCATATTATATCTTTCCCGATACATTTACTTAGTACGAAAACCTTATAGTCATTACTTAAATTGCAATATCTCGACGAAAAAAAGAGATATTTGAGCAAACGGCATTTGAAAGGTGAAGACTTGTACTTGAAGATTCCACACATGGTTTCTTGAGAAAAAAATTCTCAAAGCTACATAACCTCAAATATGTCTTAACTTTTAAGTTAGAATATCTCAATATCCTGACGTGATTGAGCAAAACTAAAAATAGATTCGAATTCAGCGTCGAAAAGTACATAAGATACGTATGGTCTGACCCCAGATCCAGACAACTTTTTTTTTTGTAAACCTGTGCAATCTATTGGTCAGCGGTTCATCGCAATTTTGCGTTCATCGGGTAACTAAATTAAAAAAAAAAGTATTGTGGATAAGCCCTTTTGAAATTTGTTCCTTAGATGTTCCTGACAATGTTTATAAAACAAATTTTTCGATTTATGCGGGCCTTCAATTGTTATAAACATTTCACTAAGTGGCTAAGTGACTTTTTATTCTTTATGATTTTTCAAAAAAATGCTTCCTAAAAAAGTTATGGCCAACTTTATGTTGAAAAAGTGTTAAATTGTCCGACTTTCAAGAATTTTTTGCTCGTTCATTTTTACACGTATAAAAAATAACAGAAAACAGAATTATAGGGAACTTCCCGTAGAATAACGCAATATTTTTTGCCATTTGATTCCATTAACGGGAACATAGAAAATTTCATTGGAAGAACGCGAATTTTGATTTAAATAAAACTCGTTTGTGTGCGCGCGCGCGCGCACGCTCATCTGCTCGAGCGGCTGTACTTTTTGCACACGTTCGGAACTTTTGCTATTTATTCCTTGAAAATTTGTCACACAGTTCTTATGGAATGTAATGTAATTTTTTCACACCCCTCAATTAAAATTATTTAGCAATATTCAATAATTGAAAAATTCGAAAAAATGTAAAGTGATATTGCATGCCACGCTGGAAAAATGGTACCTCTCTTGAATAAAATACTTAGTATTCACTGCACGTTCTTTGAATGAAATTTTTTCAAGCTTCCTTTAATGGAATCAAAAAACAAAAAACATTGCGTCATTCTACGGGAAATTATCTACAATTATGTTTTTTTTTTGTTTTTTGTACGTGTAAAAATTTCTTGAATGTCGGAGAATTTCGCGTTTTATCAACATAAAATTGGCCATAACTTTCTTCGGAAGTATTTTTATGAAAAATTATAAAGAATAAAATGTGTTTATTTTGGCCGATTTCAGCTAAAAAATAGTTTTAGTTACTAAAAAAATTGTTTCTTAGTGAACAAATTAATTGTTTATAACAATTAAAGGCCTGCATGGATCTAAAACATTTTTCCATAAACATTGTCAGGGACATCTAAGGAACTAATTCCAAAAGGTTTTATCCATATTACTTGTTTCAAAAATTTAGTACCCCCTTTCATTTTCTAAGCGTTTAAATCGTAATGAACCGCATGCATACTAGTAAGCATCTAGCATGTGAAAGAGGAACAAGTGGCGCGGAATGGTGGGGGGAGCAAGCAGTAATTGATTAAGTTTTACACTGAAACGTCACGAATGTAATATGAGATTTAAAAGAAAATGTAAAGCAAAGTTTTACGGAATTAAATGTTCAACAAAGGAGCCAATGTAACCGTACATTGTGCCATCCATTAATTACGTCACGCAAATTTCATGGTTTTTCTAACTCTCCCTCCCCCTATGTCGGGCAGGTTGTCACATTCGAGTCAACCCCCGCCCCTTGTGAGGTCTCATATTTTAAACTAAGGATAATTTTCTTATTAGTTTTTCTTTTGAATTCCATCCAGTTAAAACAATGGTATACGTTGATGTAAATAATGTGATGTCACAAAAGTTTCACCCTCTTGTTACACTCTGTCATACTTTATGGACCCCCCTCCTCCCTCTCAAAGTGTGACGTAATTAATGGATGGCGCCTAAGGGTGTGTGTAAACTGTGGCATCACGTATATCCATCGAAATGAAACGTATTCTGGCAAACCCTATAGCCAGAGCAATAAGATACATATGCCACCACTTGCTTTTTGTGTGGAATTTAGTTCTCTGCAACTTTGCATATACTTTTTCTCTTAATATTAGTGACGACATTGTTATCTCTTTAGTTATGTTGGCTGTCGTATTGGAACCATCGTTTGGAATTTTGCAAAATTTGGGGAAATGTCCTAGGGACCCGAAAGATGCTCCCTACCACCATGCTAAATTTCTGTTCAAGTTCTTATCTCATCGGGATATACTCAAACAATTCACCGAATAGATAAATGCAGGTAAAAACACTGTTTCACTCTGTTTTATATACCAAATGACCCATCTTATAAGGGAACTCTTGTAACATTTCAATGAATAAATAGATTACACAGATCTACAACAGGAGATGTCTTGTCCTATTATTCTAGTCTGACTTTTCTACAGTATTTTGATGCATTGAACCCAGTTTTGAAAAAAAATATTTCTATCGCGTGAATTTCCCTCTGCACACCGTATTATCCCCGTAAATGGACCAAAGATGAGGTTTTCCTTAATATATCGACAGTTAATAGGCAATAAATTGTTTATCTTGTATGTGTAAAGTGATGATGATGATGATGTCGCTATTACCAAAGTTTGAATATTGAAAAAGAATATTCAAAAACGGAACGCAACAGTTCTTTAAAACGAACTTCTTACATTATTAAATAATTTTTGTACTATTCTGGGTCCTCTGAAGTGAATTGTCTCCAGGGTAATTGACCCTCCTAATTAATTCCTTCTCGATATCCAATTTCCAACCCAAATACGTCGCATTTTTCGTCATTTCTGTTTCACAGAGATAATTTTGAGTTGTTCCCAAAAAACTTCATAAACTATTACATGCACTAATAACTTTATATGACATTCTCATGACCAATACTGAATCAGTGTGACTCGAATATCTGAACTCATAATTTAAATTTTTTGTTAGTCAACAAAAGTTAATAAAAAATATTGAAACGTCTGAACGTGTCTTTAGTGCTGAATCCGGATAGAAGAATATATAGTGTTACTTTACTGACGTGTAATATTCATGCCAACAACCTGCAGTTACTGCAGACATCAATTTTTTTATGTAGTAGCACGAAGCCGAAGGTTCTTCAACCATCGAGTAAGCTTATGTCTCCCATATTTTTTGCAATTATTCTGTGAAGGATTCTTATTCCATCGTCAGCAACTAATTCGAAGATAAATTAAAATTGTGTAACAATGTTGCACAATATTAATATGTTTAAAAGGATCGAGTAAATAAAAACGAAAGTTAAACAAAACAGATGTTTAATGACATTTATAATTATCCCCATCTAAAAAATACGCAAATTGTATAATGGGATCATTAACAGACACAAATTGTGTTAGAAAATAATTATGGTAGACACTGTAAGAATTTATAAAACAAAAACTATGAATACCAAGTGGTAACAGTAGTTACCAAGCTGTTTAGGATGTATTTAATTATTCACTCTCAACTTCTCCAGGAAACTTACGAATACTTACAACAAAATAACAAAATCTTTATGTATATTATGCATGTAGTGTGCGACAAATTTGTAATGAGATCTAATTTTATTTTTATTGTAACATTTATAATAATTACAACATGCTACATATTTATGTATATTTGTACGAGGCAAGACAAGTGAAATTTAATTACCAACCCCAGAAACTTTTACTTCTAAAATGTAACCAGAATTAAAATGTCTATGTTTTAGGATATATTTAATACCCAACACAAAAAATGAGGCCTTTATTCATATATTTATCTGTGGTTTCATATGTGTGCGTCTATATTATATAAATCTGAAATGGTAGGTTCCTGGCCAAAACGCAAAACTCGTAAGGTCAAAAAACTATATTAAAAAAAAATTATTATCTACGGTTTCATATCTCGGCAACGGGTTATCCGATTTTGATGTCAGTTTTTTTATTTGAAAGAACATCTCATCGAGAAAGTTGTTAGGATCTCTGTGGACCTTCAGGGAGCTGCGTATCATCAATAAGTGTACAGAAAGTAGTAGATATACTATCGAAATCCCTAGCACGCTCTTACGAAATATCATTCTGTTTTTATTTTTAATGATGCCAATTCGGTGGCGGCAACGGCAGTTTATCATCGGGTGTATTTCTTTTTATAGCAATGTTAGAAGAATAACAATATCCAAATCTACCTTATATATACACATTGACAATCTTTTTACAGGACTGTACTTAGATAAATTGAGAATTGCATACCTAAATTATGTCCTATGACAGATAAAAAAAGTTTGCAAAAAATAAGGAGCGAGACTCAGCACATCCTCAAAAGAAAAAGGCCTAGAGTACTTCTTGTACGATGGCAATCATGCGCAGAAAGAAAGTTACAGACCGACCGGCCGACCGACAAACAGACAGACAGACAGACAGACAGACAGACAGACAGACAGATCGATAGACCGAAATTATCTTTGCTCTAATTTTAAATATCGACGTTTCATGACGTTCTAAATCTGTTTCAACAACAAAAAAAAAACAAACATTTTTTAAGGTTACTATACTTACTTCCGCCACGTGGATGTGGAAATAGAATTTATAATGATAAGCGTCTGTACTGTGCTACTTTCACATCGACAAAGTGGAGTGGAAGTATAATAATCGTAAAAAAACGTTGTTTTCTTTGTTGAAATAGGCTCAGAATGTTACGAAATATTGAGATATTAAATTTGAGCAAAATTAATTCTGTTTGTCTGTCTGTCGGTCTGTAACTTTCTTTGTGTGTGCTTTTTCTCTGGATCGGTTTAAGATATTGACTTGCAATTTTGCACACGTAAGTATGAATTATAACGAGATCTGGAACAAATCCGGTGAAGGATTGGGGTAAATAGTGGCAAATAGGGGGAAATAAATAAGAGTACAGAAATTTGTGATTTGGTATATATAAGTACTAGAAGCGAAAGTCTCAGATTTCTTTATAATATTTTCCATGCCTCCCACCGCCCCTCTCTTATTAATGGGGTTGATAAAATAAAATTGAGATATTCACTTGAAATTTGGTATTTACTGTAACGACATCTGAAACTAGATTATATTTTGAGTTGATTCCGTTGGAAGAGTGAAGATTAAGTAGAGGTAAAAAGAGAAGAATAAGTAAAGTAAGCTGGTAAGGGAACAGAAACTTAGTATTAGGTGTATATACTAGAAGCCATGGCCTCAGATTTCTTTCTAATATTTATCAGGGACTGGGGGTGGGAGGTTGTGAATAGGTGAAATAAGTAGAGCTAGCTAATAAGAGTCCAAAAACTTCATTCTATGCGCATATGCTAGAAATCAGCACCTCAAATTTCTCTATGACATCTGCTCCAAATATCATTAAACCAATAATTTCCACATCCTAGAGTGCAAATATAGTCAAGATGTTTCCTTTAAAGTGACCTGGATGGAAAATCTGGATGTGGAATTAGTGATTCTTTAGGCAGCGGTTTTCTTCAATATAATCGTAACGTAGATGGAACTGACCTAATGGACGATGCATTGCTAATTATGGAGTTGGTACACGTAGCAAGAAACTGTGAAAATCACATCAAACATACTTGTAAAATCTTCACAATTCATATTTATGGACAAACAAATATCCGAGGGCGAAAAAGAAATACATCATCAGGACTAGTTTTCAGTGAGCCAACTTTTTCATTGGGGTGTTTTTTTTTTCTATCATATCGATCGTTTGTCTTCCCGATCCACTTAAGAAAGTCTCAATAATGGTATGAGGAGACACTACAGTCACGACGTTGGATTGGGCGAGGAGACGATGCACTTATTTGGTCGCCCTTTCATCAAATTTAAACCTCATTGACTTAATTACTTCCACATCCACGTAGTGGATTGAAAGTATAGTAATGGTAAAAAAAAATCAATTTTTTTTTACCTGAAATAGGTTTAGAATGTCATGAAACGTAGATATTTTAAATTTGAGCGATAGAAAAAAATCTTCTGTCTGTCTGTCTGTCTGTCTGTCGATCTGTAACTTTTTTTTTTGTCCGCACGTTCTCTCCGGAACGGTTTAAGATATTGACTTGAAATTTTGTACACGTATATATTGTACCGAGATCTGGAACGGGATTGTTTTTTGAACATATCCGGTGAAGGGTTGGGGGATAAATAGGGGTCAATAGGAGGGAAATAAGTTTCCCACCCCTCACCCCCACCCCATTATTAAAGGGGTTGATAAAATAAAATTGAGATATTCACTTGAAATTTGGTACACGCATATATTTTAATGACATCAGCAACTAGATTATATTTTGCGATTATTCTGATGAAGGGTTGGTGGTTAAATAGGTGTAAATAGGGGAAAATAAGTAAAGCAAGCTGGTAAGAGTACAACAACTTTAAATTCGGTGTATGTACTAAAAGCCAAGGCCTCAGATTTTTATACAATATTTTTCAACCCCCCACCACTCCTAGTATATTATTGAAGGGGTTGGTAAAATAAACATGAGATATTCACTTAAAATTTGGTACACGTATATTTTGAGATGGTTCCGTTGAAAGGTTGGGGGTTAAATAGGGGTAAATAGGGGAAAATAAGTAAAGCAAGTTGTAAGAGTACAGTAACTTGAAATTCGGTGCATGCAATAATTCAATTTTTTTTATAATATTTTTCAACTCCCCACCACCCCTACTCCATTATTGAAGGGGTTGATAAAATAAAATTGAGATATTCACTTGAAATTTAGTACACGTATGTGTGATAACGACGTCTGCAACTAGATTATATTTTGAGATGATTCCGTTGAAGGGTTGGGGGTTATTTAGAGGTAAATGGGGGAATATAAGTAAAGCAAGCTGGTAAGAGTACAGACACTTGAAATTCGGTGTATGTACTAGAAGCCAAGGTCTCAGATTATTTATAATATTTTTCAACCCCCCACCTCCCTTACTTCATTACAAAAGGGGTTGATAAAATAACATTGAGATATTCGCTTGAAATTTGGTAGACGTATGTATTATAACGACATCTGGAACTAGATTATATTTTGAAATGATTTCTTTGAAGAGTTGGGTATTAAAATAAATAGTAGTAAAAAGGGGAAAATAAGTAAATCAAGCTGGTAAGAGTACAGAAATTTGGGACTTGGTGTATATACTAGAAACCAAGACCTCAGATTTCTTTCTAATATTTTTCAGACCCCACCACCTCCTCTACATTATTAATGGGATTGATAACATAAAATTGAGATATTAACTTGAAAGTTAGTACACGTACGTATTGTAATGCCATCTAATTGGGATGATTCCATTGAAAGGGTGGGAGGTGGTAGGTTGTGAATAGGGGAAATAAGTAGGCTAAATTAAAAACTTAATTTTTGACGTATATGGTAGAAACCAACGCAACGCCTCAAACTTTTTTATGACATCTGCCCCAAATATTATTAAAATTATATGACCAATAATTTCCACATACTAGAGTGCAAATGTAATCAAGATATTTCTATTAAAATGACTTGGATGAAAAATCTGGATGTGCAAGTAGTGATTCCATAGGCAGCGGTTTTTTTATTCATATGAAGGAGTTGACCTGCTTTGCGCAAATTGAGACTGTTGAATTCTCGGAGTTAGAATTACAAATATTAGTAATAGATTTCGCGAAAAGCTAGAAATGTTTCAAAAAATCAGTTTTTCACGAGGATTTTCATGCTCGAAAATGTACGTGAAATGAATTGTTAGGTGATGGGTCGTCATTTTTAGCATTTACTAAAGCAATAAAACCATGCCATCTTAGGCGTATCAAATTTTAGTGCAATTACAGGGCGACCTGAAACTTCCGCCTTCCCTTTTAGGTGCTAATTCTCCATGCAAAAGTAGTAAGAAAAGTTCCTATAAACATGTGTCCGGAAATTCTTCCTAAGGAAGCTACGGCCTTCTGAGGATGGAACAAAAATAGGCGTTTTTACTAATTATCTCGGAAATAATTTGGGACAACTTTATGAAACTTTGTTAACTATTTTCGATCATGAAAGGTTATTGTTTTACAGTATTATCCAAAATAAATTTTATCCAGGGGCGGAGAAACGAGGGGTCGGTGTCCTTTGTTTCTACATATTAATGTTTCAAGTTGACATTTTTAGTATTTTAATTTTAATTTTTAAGTACTGAACCTTGGCTGAGCAGCAAATGTATCAAGAATCATCTCTCTTCAGCTATTAGAATTCCTCTTGGGCGACCGTCAGCTTGTCTCATCAGGTAGGACATCTCCACTCTCTCGTACTCGATTGAGGCAGCGCGTGATAACTTCTGTGTCGGGAAACCGTTCGCGCTGCGGAAATCGGTTCGCATACCGTCGTATGGCTGATACAGCCTGTTGACGAGCCATACAATGACAGATATCATATCGAGATACTTCTGTGAGGTGTACTCTGCCATTTTTGTTACTGAATGACATACGCGTACTTTGAAAAATAAATAATGCGCATTTAGCAAACGAAAATACTAAAAATGCCAATTTGAAACATTAATATGTAGAAACAAAGGACACCTACCGCTCGTTTCTCCGCCCCTGGATAAAATTAATTTTGGATAATACTGTAAAATAATAACCTTTAATCATCGAAAATAGTTAACCAAGTTTCATAAAGTTGTCCCAAGTTATTTCCGAAATAATTAGTAAGAACACCTATTTTTGCGCCATTCTTAGAAGGCCGTAGCTCCCTTAGGAAGCATTTCCGGACATATGTGTACAGGAACTTTTCTTACTATTATTGTTGCATGGAGAATTAGCACCTAAAGGGGAAGGCGGGGGTTTCGGGACACCCTGTATATAACATTAAATATTTGTTTACTTTTTTGCCTTTTGTTTGTTTGGAATTTATTTCTTTGTTTTTAAATAGTATTTACTACAAATGCAGTTAAGAAAGTTATTTTGATTGTTACAGTCTATTTTCGTATCTGTACAATTAAATTTGAATATCGTAATATGTTATCGTTTTAGTCGAGTCTATATATAGTATAACTGGTTGCCTACCGTTCGTGTTCCATGTGAGCCACGCAAGGTGCTGCTGGTCCTGGCAACGCGTTGCTAGCAACCCACAGCAACTGTACCTAATTTCTTAGGAAGCGAGTTCCGAACGTCTCTATTATAACCTTTTCAAGACCGTTATTGTGAATTAAACTTATTGTTTTGTTAACGGAATTATGAAATACAATATTATGTGTGGAATATAGCCGTCATTAAGGGAGATTTATCAGATTTGTGGGTTATGTTGTATAGTGTTCATTCGGAACGTACCCGTGAAGATTTTAGTCATTCTCGGATTTTTGACAGAGGTTTCCGTCTTGGCCATTTTGGTGATTTTTTCCGTTTGCCTGCCGAAGATAAGTTGTGTCACTGAGCACATGGATAGCAATTTTGTGAATTTGCTCCTTTAATGGTATATGGTGCTGTAGTGACAAATTTAGCGGTATTTTATTTTGATATTTTGTATTATTTTCTGTTGGGAAGTACTGCTACGGAATTTTCCGGATAAATCAACTTGCTGGAAGCACATGGCAAAGGAATTCTTTAAGCCCACTTAACATCTAAGGTATAGGTACCTCTGAAATCTCTTTAGAAGATAGATTTGTAATGTTCGTTATTTCTTTATTGCAGGGCTTTTTGTTCTTTTTTGTTCGTTTTAGTTTCATTTTCACTTCTGCCTTTACGTTACTTTTATGTTGGACTTTTACTGGTATGGTTTCCTGTATGTGTGACCCTACGTCTTACCTTTTTGGTTATTCGTACATCTGTATGTGAACTTTGGTTTTGCTGAAACTTGGTTGGCAAGCTGTTGGTTGAATTTGGAATCCTGAGTTGTACCGGTGAGACTCTCCTGCCTGGTTCCATTGGAAGCTACGCTCCCCTGGTAGGCCTAGCGTATACATTGTGAAACCTGCTGGAGGTAAGCGTCTTTAAATAGCCAGCGAGGGACCTGATATCACATCCCACCTTCTACGTGAGGCATAGAGAGCCCATCAAGTTTTTTTTTGAGGTACTAAATTGCTGTCATTCGACCCACGTAACTACAGGTTTTTCCATATATTGCACTTAATATTTTACACGTTAAATTTAAATTATCAGTAAATATGTTGCACATAACCTATTAAATATTTAGTAGTTTTGAACACTACGCTTGCAATATTTTCACGTTAGTCAATTAACCTATCGTCACTTACCTAGTTCACATTATTTTGTTCATTTTACGTCATTATTCAGTATTTTAATGTAATCGTCTAAACCAGTATATTTTGGGGGTCATATCTTGCCTATTATTAGTTAAGATTTTATTAGTTTTAAGTTGTCGTACATTTTGTGTTAGGTTAAGTATGGGCCACACATCTAGTTATATGGATCATGTGTAATATTATTTCTGTGGGATTTGGTTGTAAGTGTACCTAAATGTGATCATTAAATCTGTTATAGTAAGACGCGTATTTGTTTTCACCAGCATTCATCCAAAGCTCCAATTGTCGAATTCACTCCCCAGGGACTTGTCTAGTCGGCCGTGTGAGCCTCTTTCGCCACCAATTAAATGCAGAGAGGGGACTGCACGTAAAACATAAAAATTTTGTTCAAGGCACAGGGTGACCACCCTACCCTGCTGTATTGCTGATACATCAGCCTCTAAAGTAATTTTTTTTTACATATTCCCCTTTTATCTGGGAGCCCTGCAACATGATAAATGTAAATTGGTGATTTATTCTGAGATTGCATTTGTTTGAAAATTAATATCACAGATAAACAAGAGTAGATTGTTCAGAATCCCAATAGGCTGAACACTTTTTTAAAACCTAGGTACGCTGTAAAAAAGGTAAGACCAAAAACTATTTAATAATGTTATTTATTTTATTAGTTAACTACTGTATTGATATTTTAAGGGACTATGTATCTGCAAGATGCTGGAAATATAATATTTTGGTACACCCTGTATATCATTCAAGAATAATTATTTTCTATTGCAGCTATATTTTGTATTGTGTAAAAAATGATGAACAATGGAAAGTAATAATTATTCACACCAACACGAACTAGAGCTTAATACCAACAAACAGGAATTTAAATTGATCTAAGGTGACGAAAAAAGTATCCATTACAAATCAAAGGCACCTAATTATTTTCACTTCAGTATCTTAAAATGTATTCAAATTGACAGGAAATGTTTTACCACCCAAGTAAAACTCACTTTATAACTAGGTTTTATCTCCTGAAATTTAATATGTAACCCACTAGACGATCCAATTTCAAATATTTTATGAACAACCACTACTTGTATATTTATAGCAAGAGTTTATAATGACGGTAAATGAGATACACGAAGTAAACGTATTACGAAAAAGTTTTTCATGAAACTCCATTTGATCTAATATTCCGTTATTTTGCATCCCATTAAAAGTTTTGATCTTCAAAGTTATATACTCAGATGAATTTTTAAAGATTTTCAATTAAATACTACCAACTGAACAGGGTATGTCACACAACGTTGCTCTTTAGCTATTTATTTACAAGCAGAAATAGCTTTATATTTTAGTTTCGAATCTGTAACTTCTTTTATATCTTACATTCAATATACTATAAATTACATTGAAAATTACTACAGGAGAGGAAAAACTACGTTTCATTTAAATTTGAAATTATCAAAATGATTTGAGCGCGACATTAATTACTTCCACATCCACGTCGTGGAGTGGAGGTATAGTTATCGTGGAAGAATTTTCAACCATTTTTTTTTTGTTGAATTAGAGTGTCATGAAACGTCGAGATTTTAAATTCGAGCGAAGACATTTTGTATCTGTCTGTCGGTCTGTCACTTTTTTTGCGCTAATGTTTTACCAGGAACGGTTTAAAATATTGACTTAAATTTTGACGCACATATGTATCCTGAGGAGATCAGGACCTAATATACGATTCAAATGTATTGACCCCTCACTTTAACTGCGAATATCTCAGAAAAGGTGAAGCCGAAGAAATTTAAAAAAATTTGCGTTCATTATGTGTCTATTCTAAATCATTCACTGAAATTTGAATAATGTACATTGGACAGTTTTGAAGTTCTGATAAGTTACATTGAAAAATGTCCTAATTTTAAAGAAATTCTGACCATACCACATTTAAATTCATTATATCGTTGAAAACATGCCTACTATGCAAATAATATTTTAGATACCAATAAAGTAAGTACGGCATTTTCTGTAAGAGGAAATTTTTTCATAATATTTTATTCTAAAATTTTGGAGTTATTCTCAAAAACCTTATGTATTTAATTTTTTGATAAAATAGTTAATTATGTAAAATGTCACCATTTTCAGAAAAAAAGAATGATATACATTCCATAGGCCAAACTTCACTAAGCAATACAACTTTTCAAAATCAGAAAAAAAGTTCCTATAAACATGGGTCGAGAAGTGATTAGTTTCCGAGATACAGGGTGTTCAAGTAATTCTCCTGAAAATGTTTTTTATGAATATTTTCTAAACGTCTAAAGATAAAAAATGATAATTTACACAAGAATTTAACTTTTTACGCTTTTTAAGAAAAAATGACAACTATGTACGAAAATCATTCAGGAGCGGATGTAACTGGGAGGGGGCTAGGTATAACTTAGCCCCAACTTTATTGTGTGACACTTTTAAATTAATTTATGAGCAGAACTTAAACATTTTAAGTTTTCTACACAAAAAACGTCTCTTGTGTTCTTTCTCTAAAATTATCAGTTTTTGAGTAAATCTTATCTGAACTTCATTCGGGAATAGTTTTTTTATGAATAATTTTAGCAGAACAGAAAAAACAATGACAGTAAAAAAAAAATTATTACATTGTTTTTTATTAGACAACAATGAATTACATTAAAGTAAGGTAAATTACAAATTACCAGAGTTGTTCAAAGTGCATTCCGCCAGCTTTAACACATTTCTTACATCTGCGCCATACAGAGCACACCCTGAATGAAATCAGGATTAGCCCGCAAAATTTCTCATTATTCGAGAATTCTTTCTATTAACTCTTCTCTCGTGTTTACAGGGATTGCGTAGACTTTGTCCTTTCAATAGACCAGACAATAGAATCAACTGGAGTTAAATCCGGTGAACGGGGTGGCCAGGCTCTTGCACCTAATCCGCCGATCCACCGTTCACGATAATTATTGTTTACCCACAAACGGTTCTCAACAGCAAAATGTGCAGGAGCTCCGTTCATTTGAAACCAGCATTCATTTCTTAAATTGAGAGGAATATCCTCGAGATATTAAAAAAAAATGGTTATTTAAAAAATCATTAATTAATGGTCCATTTAAACGGGGAGGAAGGATGTGGGGTCCACAGAAAGTCCCGTTTATAACACCACACCATACATTAACGCTAAACTCCTGTTGAAATGCACTAGGGCGAATTATATGAGAATTCTGATGAGCCCAGATTCTTAAATTATTAAAATTAACCGATCCATTATGATTAAAGGTAGCTTCATCAGTCCAAATAATTTTACTTCCGAAATCGAGGTCTTGTTCCATGGCATTTATAAACCAATTACAAAAATTGATACGCCTTTCGGGATCACCTGGTTGAAGGCTTTGGACTGGCTGCATTCGAAAAGCTATTATGTGGTCTTTTTTCAGAATCCGAAAAATTTTGTTTTTGGAAACATGCACAGCTTGCGCACGTAGCTGTTTGACCGCTCTTCTGATAATTTGGCCAAAATTGTGTTTAAATCGCCCATTTCGCTGTTCTTCATTTCTTGGACCTCTTTTAAGTCCAAAATTTCTAAATTCTAGGTGGGTTCGAATAAAAACATCGTTAGATGGTTTCCTTCTATTAGGAAATCTTCTGCGATATTCGGGAACCGCGGAATTCGCGTTTCCATTACAACATCCATAAATAAAATGAATCTCCACGTACTCCACATTACTAAACATGATCATTTTTTACTTTTCAATAGAACACTTTTTCCAAAAGGAAATAATACAACTACAGAAGAATGAACTACAGAAAATGAAAAAACAGCAATGTCATTATTGTCATTCTGGCATTGCATGCTAGATTATTTTTCATTTGTTACAAACATTACAGTCACGGCACACTCCTGCGTACCAGGTATGTTGGTAATAATGTTTACTAATTAATAAAGTTCAGATAAGATTTACTCAAAAACTGAGAATTTTAGAGAAGAAACACAAGAGACTTTTTCTTGTAGAAAACTTCTAATTTTTAAGTTCTGCTTATGAATTAATTTAAAAGCGTCACACAATAAAGTTGGGGCTAAATTATACCTAGCCCCCCCCCCCGGTTTTACCCGCTCCTGAATAACTTTCGTACATAGTTGTTAAATTCCTGTGTAAATTATCATTTGTTTATTTTTAGACGTTTCGAAAATATACATAAAAAAAAATTTTCAGGAGAATAACTTGAACACCCTATATCTCGGAAACTAATTACTTCCCGACCCATGTTTATAGGAACTTTTTTTCTTATTTTGAAAAGTTGTATTACTTATGAAGTTTCGACTATGCAATTGGGGACACCCTGTATATCAAATATTGATTTAGTTATCAAGCGCAATAAATAATATTATTGCAAGCTTGCAATCATAGTATATATTGTGCTTGATAACTATATTAATATTTGATATATGCCAATTCTTTTTTCAATAATTAACTATTTTATCTAAACATTTTTAAATACATTGATAAATAGCCGAATAAACAAGAGGTCACGTTTTTGAGAATAACTGCAAAATTTTAGAATAAAAAATTATGAATAAATTTCCTCGTACAAAAAATGCCCTGCTTTATCGCTATCTAAAATATTATTTATATAGTAGGCATATTTTTTAAAATATAATGGATATAAAACTAGCATGGTCAAAATTTCCTTAAAAAGTAGAACATTTTTCAATATAACTTAGCATAACTTTAAGACTGCCCAATGTACATTATTCCAAATTCAGTGAATGGTTTAGAATAGAGACGTAATGAACACATAATTTCCTCTTTTACTTTATTCACAGTTAAAGTGAGGGGTCAATACATTTGAAACGTATATGACATTATATTTTCCGCTGATTCAGATTAAGGGTTGGAGGTTAAATAGTGGTATATAAGGAAAAATAAGTAAAGCAAGCTAGTAAGAGTACGGAAACTTGTGATTTGGCGTATATACTAGAAGCCAAGGCCTTTACCAATATTTTCCACCACCACTTCATTATTAAAGGGAATCTGCATGTGGAAGTAGTGATTCCTTAGGTAGCGGCTTTTTCCGTATGATAAGCAACACTAGAGTGGCTCGTACTTTATACTGATAAATAAGTTATTTTTATACCAAGGCTGCTAAATTAATTTTTACGTACCGAGAGAAAGATTATTGCCAAGGCCGCTAGCCGCTGAGGCAAGTTAATCTCGCTGTTTTTTGTAAAACCGGCAATTGTAGTCAGTTAGATGGTGAAAATAACACCACCGCTTGTGCTATATTTAATTTTAGTGGTGGTATGTCAAAAGTTTCTATGGAAATGATGTATTATGTATGCATACAAAACATTTTGACAGTTCTTGAAAAATTGTGACAGCGATAATGATATTTCAATTTCTTGCACTCCTCCAGAGCTAAAAGATATCGTAAATTCGGCGCTTTCTAATTTAATACCTGAAAAATATAAACGGAAATACAAAAACTGTCAGAGAGACTTACTAATTACTAATTCTGTTTAATTAAAAATAACAATTTTCGGTGGTCATATTTTAGAAATATCAGTTTTGAAGTGACGTAAGTGTCAATTATGAAAGTGACTTTTAGTTTTTGGGTCGTTACTAAGAGTAACGATTAAAGCAAGCTGGTAAAAGTACAGAATTTTGAGATTCGGTGTATACCGGGTGAGTCACGAATTGCGCTTGCCCCGATATTTCCTAAAATATTTGGAATAGAAAATTGAAATTTGGAGGCCTTATTACACGACTAAAATGCCATCTTTTCAATAAAAAAAAAATTTAGTTTGTGTGCTACGTTACTAAGAGCTACTATGATTTTTCCAATGTTATTAGGTTACCAGATTTACACAGAAATGTGCCATTTTAGTTTCCAAAGCCCACTAATCTATTATCTATTAGCCGCATGTTTCTAAAAGCTTGGTTGCATTGTATTTTGGCTGAAATCTCAAATATTTCTGAGCGGATTTTCGAAATTTTGGTATCATTAGATTCGTATGAAAATAAGGTATTTAAAAATGTTGGTGACCGATTAAATTCCCATTTTAAAAAACCGAGTTAGTGGGTAAAAAGCACATTTAAAAATTTTAAACGCCTCTAGAGAATTAAGTAATGCAATTATATTGCTCTTTTTGTTTTTATAGTAACGTAGCACACAAACTAAAATATATTTTGGGCACCACAGCACTCTGGATTCAGAAATAGATTTTTAATAAAATTTTTAATGTTTATCAAAAAGTGACCAAAATGGATGTATTGTATTCAAAATTTCCTCTAAATTCCAAAAATGTAAAAATATAGGTATAGGGTGTTCCATTTAAAAATCGAAAGTTGTGGGCAATTCCGGTCAAACCGGATGTGCACCAAACTTGATTTTTTATTGAAAATATGGCATTTTAGTCGTGTAATAAGGCCTCCAAATTTTAATTTTCTATTCCAAATATTTTAAGAAATATCGGGGCGAGCGCAATTCGTGACTCACCCGGTATACTAGAAGCCAATGCCTCAATTTTTCTTATGATATTTTACATCCCCTTTCCACCCCTACTAAATTATTAAACATTATTAAAGGGGTGGATAAAATAAAATTTAGATATTCACATGAAATCTGTTAAATAGGGGAAAATGAGTAAAGCAAGCTGGTAAGAGTGCAGAAACTTGAGATTTGGTGTATATACTAGGAGCCAGGGTCTCAGATTACTTTATCATATTTTTCAAATCCCCACCACCTCCACTCCATTAATAAAAGGGTTGATAAAATAAAATGGAGATATCCACTTGAAATTTGGTATACGTATGTATTATGATGACATTCCGTTAAAGAGACGGGTGGGGGCGGGTGGGGGTGTAAACTGGGAAAAACGAGTAGAGCAAACTGACAAGATTCCAGAAACTTCATTTTTGGCGTATATGCTAAGAACCACCTCCTCAAATTCTTTTATGACATCTGCTTCGAGTATAATTAAAATTCTGTGATGAATTATTTCCACATACTAGAGTGCAATTATAGTCAAGATGTTTTTCTTTAATGAGACTTGCAAGGAAAATCTAAATGTGGAAGTAGTGATTCTACAGACAGCGGTTTCTTAAAACTATATATACAAAAAGTCTTAAAAGGTTCCCGAATGTACTTTCAATGAAAATTGTAACGGACGCTGTAACAAAAGTACTTTCTGAGAAAATTTTGAAATCACTGTTTTTAGAGGACGATCAATAAAGCCCGCATTGGCAACGTTACTGTGGTATTCTCGGGTGTTATCGCAAATAATCTGGAGTTCACTGCAAGTCGGTTGACCAACTATTCCGCATGTAAACCTCGCCCGATGTTCGTATATGGCTGCCGCAACCTGTATAATATACCTGTAGGATTAAATCACGAACGTATAAAGCCGGGGATATATCTAAGAAATATTGCCATTCGTTCACATTCATTTGCATTACCACCACTGATGCTTGTTCGCAGACATTTCGACAACGTTTTTAGGTAACATAACACAAATGAATTACGCGTGATTTCCAGCATTCGCGGCGTTCCACTCATTTGCGAAGTGTGTGTTGTTGTGACCACATGTTGCCTTACTTTTGGTGGTATTGCCTGTCTGAAGAATGTATTCTGCTTGACAATCTTTGGCTTAATCATTTCCAGAAGAACGGCAAAATCTGCTCTGGATACTCTGGTGAAGTTTTTAAAAAATGTATCATTCAAGTCCGATAGTAAGTTCATACTATCATATCTATTTCTGCTTAAGTATAAATCATTCATCCAAACAGTTCTTTGTTTTCTCTTCTTCTTTTCTTTTCGTCGCTGTAAAATTCTACTGATAATGATATATGCGGCACTAGCCATAACTAACTGATTTTCAATCATACTTGTGAGAAGAAGACCAAAATAAAATTTTTTGGAAGAATGGTATTGAAAAGTGTCGTCGTGAATAGACGTGTTTTTAAGATGCTCTCTAAATAGCGGTAAAAGAGCGGTAAAAACTCCGTTAAATTCGAAAAAATTTCAGTCACCGGTAGATTAAAAAATTCTGCATGAAATGAAACGGAGTTCATATGAAATTAATAATTACAAGATTGTGTAATAATATTAAATCAAATAAAGCAAACAAGCTCAAATGAAGTGCGGTGTCCCTACGTACACCCTTGACGATCCAACAAGATACTTTTTAAGTGATTCATGGGCAATAAATAATAGCAGAGTCAGTATCAAAATAAGGCACATATGTTTACAAAGCAATATAGCTGTGTTGTGACCTAAAGTAATTGTATACAGTGGAAAGTATTTAAATGGACAAAAATAACTTAACCCAAGAAAGAAAAGGAAAGGAAATAAAATAAAACAGCAATCACAAGACGCTACAGAAAGACAGATAAACTATAAATTAATTTATTTTATTTTATTTATTATATTTTATCTGATTTAATTGATATTATTCTATTATATCTTTCTATCTGATCTTCACCATCTTAAATTTTATCAGCTCGATTTATAGATTCAAAACATAATATTTTATTATTAATTTGGAAGGCGGAAACTGGAACCGATTGTCTCAAAGAAACGACATACAGGGTGAGCAAACTATCCCTTCTGACTTATTTTTTCTCATAGCGCGCAAAAAAATATTGTTACCGCGAGATAGGGCCCTTCCTAGCAACTCCACTGTAAATAGATATTTTCCTATGGAACGGTTAATAAATAAAAACAAAACAAAACAAAAAAAATGAAAGCTGCCAGATTCAGAAACAGAAGAAACAGAAAACTTGGAAGAAGAAAATTAAGGAGATGACGACAGATGGAAACTTAAAAGAAGCATGGAAACTGAAAAAAAGTATCTCTTAAACACCTGCACACCCCAACCGATGAAGACAGATGGAAACTTAATAGAAGCATGGAAACTTAAAAGAAGCATCTCACAAACACCTATACTTCCCATCCTATATTCCCACCCCATGCATCATGCGGCTCTCTCTGCTGACAACAAGCATGTCCAATGTCCAACCCGACGTATGCAGCAATGCAGCCTGTCTGGCGGTTTATAAAACATCCGAGATTTGGTTCCGGCACGCGGTTTGGCCATCCGTTGGGCGTGTTCGACGGGCGACCAAGCTGCGTGTTGGATCGAACCTCCATGGATGCCCGGAACCGGCGACAATGTCCACCTTATGCTGGCAAATCAATCAATGGTATCGAACTACTGGAAATTATTTTAATCGCGTCCACATAGCAACGTTTACAGACATTTTTCAGTTCGCATTCTCTTTGATCCTTTCATTTTACTGACAGCCGATGGAAAACATTCGTTCGCCACTCGCGCAACAATTAATTCTTTGCAAACTACCGTCTACACTTGACCTTGACGAAAGCATAGAAATAAATGTTGGACAACGCGAATGAATAGCAACGTTTCTTAGATGTATTCCCGGCTTAATAGGCAATGCTAACGGAATCGATTTGAATGTCTGAAACATAGTAGCAATTAGTGGAATAAATAGAATATCATGTTTTCGGTGGATCCTTTCCGGTTCCTCTCCCTAACTCCAGGCAGTGTACAGCGCATTCGTATTAGGAAGATTCTTTGACGATAAACTAATTGGTCATTAAAGACTAAGGACTAACGTACATACCCTTCGGATAAATATGTAGAACTTCAGAGAGGTATTGCCATATTGGATAGGATTTCAAATATTTGTTATGTGATATCTACGGGATTCCTGTCGATAAATCTCAAGCAGTAGGTGAGTTTTATTGCCATATATTTTAAAACCTCATATTTTTCTAAGTGCAAAAATTACCTCGAGTATAATTAATGGAATACGTTCTAAATTAAATAAGTTTAATGTGATGTACATATTTCTTTTGTTTTCTCAACATTGACTGTATGAGCAATTCTAAATATTCCTACAAAAAAAATGGAACAAGTCACTGAATTCTGTTTGATGAAATTCACATTTTCTATTAACTAATGTTCGCAGACTACATTGTTTGTTTTGTCTGAACAGTCTTCGAACTGCTTCTGTGGACCATCCCTTATTGAAGTAGCCAAACTGATGTTGATGGATTTTAAAAAACTTTCAGATACTTACTGATATTTTTGAACAAGAGAACCATTCTTATTTTAACAAATTAAATCTCGAACGTGAGCACTTTGTGACCTTGGTTTAAAAACACAAATTTTGCAATTTTTGTCAATATCGACTTTCTCGAAAATCATGGCATAAACAAGAAAATTACAAGAGGACTTTTCTTTTAGGAAATTAGTCCAGCTTCCTTTTTTATGATGGGCAATTTTTTTATATCTTCAACTGTTAACGAATTATCATGAAAATTAGGCTTTTTCTTACCGAAGGGGTGGTTTTCTGGGGGTGGGGGTGGGTTGCACCGTACCCCCAGAACTAATTTTTGTGAATTTGTGATGTATAATCTCTCGACTAACAGTTATTGATGGAAAATCTCAGATAACATTTCTTGTTATGTTATGGAAATCTTTATAATATTGGGCTATATAGACTGTTGAGTTTTTAAATTTTTAATCGTTATTTTTAATATCTTAGAAAGTACTTTACATATTATTTTCAATTTTGGTATGTGTTAATAGAATATGAAGCCACATGTTTGAGTTAGAAAGTTATTTTATGGCTCCGCCAGTGGCGTCCCTGTAAAGATATCCTCTGATAATTCTTTAACAAGAAAGTCATACGCCACTGACATTTTTCCATATGGATATTTTTTCTGATCAGCCTGGTGAATTCTACATGAGAACAGTCTCTTGCGTTTTTCTCGACAGACGTACACCCTGAAATACTAGCAAGTCATTAAGGAACACTCTATATAATTATTACTCAATTATTATTACTTCTTTTCACTATTTCGGGTATGCTCTTGTTACACCTTAAATTATACTTTTAAGGAACTTTTAAGTAAAACTCAAACACCGGGACCATTTTTTATTAAAATCTGGTATTGTATAGTAATTTAATTTTCGGATGACTGTAGTGACGAAATTAGCCATAGCGGAGATTTGTGCCCATTAAGACATTTAATCAGCATCACGTGATTTACAATATACCAAAATTTCAGCCAATTCGGGACCACTTTTTCGTAACATTAGTACGTAATGGTAAGGTGAATATCTGAATTTTATTTTCTTAACCCCCTTAGTAATATAGCCAGCCCTCGAACGGAATACCGAAGATTTTAACTAATGTTTCCAGTCTACGTTTTTTGTTTTGTCGGAACAGTCTTCGAACTGCTTCTGTGGATTGAAGTAGCCAAACTGATGTTGATTGATTTTAAAAAACTTTCAGATACTTACTGATATTTTTGAGGCGAGGGAACCATTCTTATTTTAATAAATTAAATCTCGAACGTGAGCACTTTGTCTACTATGATTTCAAGTTACCACATACTAATTTTGTAATATTGAGCAGTTCTGGACCGTCATGGTTTATGATGTTATAGATGTTCGTAATCAACTGCTTTATTGAACTAAAGTCTTCACCTTTTGCCGACACCCAAACTTCGAAACATTCACCATACGTAAGAGAGTAACCTATAAAAGAAAAAAGTTGCATATATACTTTTATATAGTTTTAAAGCCAACAGAAGCTTTTAAGAAAACAAGAACAAAATTTTACACTGATTTCTAGAATAAAAATTACTAAGTTGATAAATGCCAAATAGTGAGTTCATACTAAACTGCTGGCCACTCGAACTTACACATAGAGACTTTTAGGCAAAATTTAAAGTTCAATATTTTCAACAAGAATGCAAATTTTTGAACGCGGATTGGAAATTTTAAGAGCTAGTTTTTTTCGGATTAAGCTGCATGACGTACATTTATCGTAGGACCATAAGTTTATTATATACGGGGTGATCAATGAAGTCATGCAAAAAATCAAAAAGTTTGTATGAGTGAAATTTTCGCAAAAAATTTTTTTTTGGTCGTTGCAATATGGTTCCTTACTAAGGTAACATCAATATCTCTAGACGGTTTTGTCAGTTTTTGGATTAAGGCCCTTAGGCCTTGTACACACTACTCAACATAAAATTTGGATACAGAAATCTTTAAAATGCTATAACTTGACATTGGATTGACGGTTCTTGATGATTTTTGCGGATTTGGAATCCTTATTTCACGTAGATTTTCCATGGTCTAAGCATTTTATTTGAGGGTTGAAATTTACACATTATACCGGGTTGATAATAAACAAAAACGTAGGGTACGACGCGCTCTAAAGTTTGGCATTATTTAAGTTTTTGTAAAAATAAATTCTCACCTCAAGTTGTTTTTATTTAATGTTCTTCTCACTGTCCTGTCCGAAACTCACACCCCAGTTTGTTGTCTCAAAGAATCATTCAGTTTTACAGAGTTCTTTGTCCACACCCATGCCCATAATTATGATCGGGTGTAATTTCTACGCGACGCGTCAATTTCAAAGTAGGCATTGGAAAAACAAATTTGTTGCTATGGAATTAAAACCTGTTTACATTATTTTAGAAATAATCTGACATATTTCAATGTTATAATTTTGTAAAGTTTAATTAATATGAGGCGTTTAACCACGGCAGAAAGGGAAAATTACATTCGACTTCTCAACGAAGGAATGTCAAAACAGCAAATTGCGCACATTTACAATGTCAGCCGAAAGACAATTTATAATTTGAACCGCCGCGTCGAAACTACTGGTGATCATAATTATGGCCATGGGGGTGGACATACAAAAAAAATAAACCAAAGAACCGAAAGAATTTTAATGAGAGAAACTATGCGGAATAGAACAAAGAACTCTAGAAAACTAAATGACTCTTTAAGACAACAAACTGAGGTGAGAGTTTCGGTCAGAACAGTGAGAAGAACATTAAATAAAAACAACTTGAGGTGAGTTTTTTTTTTTTTTTAAACATAACATAATGCCAAACATTTTAAATTATAGAGCCCGTCGCAGAGCAAAATGTGTGCGGTTATTACAACGCCATAGAGCGAATAGGCGGGCATGGGCAAATCGGCATGCGAATTGGGGTAATGCAGAGTGGAGCCATTGTTTATTTACTGACGAAACAAGATTTAATTTGTTTCACTCCGATGGCCGAATGTTAGTTTGGAGAAGGCCAAATCAGCGATATTTGGAGGAAAATATGGCCCCTCAAGAAGCATTTGGTGGCGGAGGTGTTACAGTGTGGGGAGGTATCATAAGAAATGGTAAAACCGAGCTATTCATTACCAACCAAACCATTAATGCTACTGTTTATCAGGAGGAAATTTTGAAACCTATTGTTGTTCCTTTTGCTCGACATTATGGCCCAGAAATTCTATTGGTGGATGACAACGCTCGACCTCACAGAGCGCGAAGGATCACAGAGTTTTTGCAGGCACAAAACATCAATAGAATGGACTGGCCTGAAAATTTTCCGGATCTTAATGTCATCGAACACGTTTGGTCTTATTTAAAACTTAAAGTAAGATCTCTTGATGTACCCCCTGAAACCTTAGAAACTCTCAGTGAGGCCATTCGTGAAGAATGGGAGAATATTCCACAAGATTTTATAAATAATCTTGTGGATACTCTACCAAATCGATGTCGGGAAGTAATATTCCGAGCAGGAGGACCAACAAAATATTAGCTTCTCTTTTTTTTAATTAATGTACCTAATTTTAATTAGGTAATTTTAATTTAAGTTTAAATTAAATTAATTTTTAATTTTTTAGTTAAATTTTTTTTCAGTTATTAAAAATTACCAGAATTAGAATTATAAATTTTTTTAGAATTGACTTTTGGTCGTTGTTAAGCAATGTTGTATATTGTAGAATTTAATGTAATAAACTTGTTCTTGTCGCTACGTTTTTGTTTATTATCGACCCGGTATAATGTGTAAATTTCAACCCTCAAATAAAATGCTTAGACCATAGAAAATCTACGTGAAATAAGGATTCCAAATCCGCAAAAATCATCAAGAACCGTCAATCCAATGTCAAGTTATAGCATTTTAAAGATTTCGGTATCCAAATTTTATGTTGAGTAGTGTGTACAAGGCCTAAGGGCCTTAATCCAAAAACTGACAAAACCGTCTAGAGATATTGATGTTACCTTAGTAAGGAACCATATTGCAACGACCAAAAAAATTTTTTGCGGAAATTTCACTCATACAAACTTTTTGATTTTTTGCATGACTTCATTGATCACCCCGTATATAATAAACTTATGGTCCTACGATAAATATACGTCATGCAGCTTAATCCGAAAAAAACTAGCTCTTAAAATTTGCAAGCCGCGTTCAAAAATTTGCATTCCTGTTGAAAATATTGAACTTTAAATTTTGCCTAAAAGTCTCTATGTGTAAGTTTGAGTGGCCAGCAGTGTATATTATTTTAATAGTTAACATACCTGGATTTATTTCTTCCATGATCAAGATACCACAAATTAAACACTCCTCAGCACACAACTATTCACATATAAAGCAAGAGTTTTACTGACCAAGTCGGTAATACAAATACTTCAAATTACCTTCGATTCGGACTAATTCACTTCCGACGATATCTGGAAATTTCAAAAAAATTTTCTTGGAATAGCTTATTTGGTTACTTACACCCTATTCGGCAGGAAATTAATGTTTAATGTTTTCTTAACCGTTTCTCAAGTCACCGAGGTAACTCCTTGAAAATCCGGAATGATTTTGTATAAAGTAAAGAGAAACGAGGCCCTACAGTTTATAGTGGAGTCCGAACCACATCTTGAGTATAATTTTATAATTAAAATTATTTCACGGTGAGCAAGAATTGAACCTGCTTCGCTAGGTATGCCCGTATGCAAACTAGACGCGCTAAACCACTGAGCTATCGACCCCCAAAACCCAAAATTATGATTCCATTGTTACCATTTTGTCCACAGGTCATTGCTCTATGCAGCGGTGGTCTGTATCACATAACTTAGCGGTGACAAGCCCGGTTATTCCCTAGTTTAAGGAATCTTCATACACGTTTGGTGGGGAGGATCCAACCGCTTCTAGTAGCTGCCATTTCTTTTTTCTCTGTTGACAACGTTTTACATTTATTTGTATAATACACTATACGTACTCAGTTTTAGTTATGTTTTTAAATCTTCGTAAATTAGCTCAGTTTTATATCGCAGAAGCTCCATTACATAATGACATCAGCAACAGATAATTGATCTATAATTATCCAGAGATATTTGAGAATGCCTATCTCCGCCGTACTTTTTTATTGTTTTTGGACGGCGCCATTAACTCTTTGAACAATATCAAGCAATAGGACTACAGTATCCAGTCCAGTTTCAATTAGCTCGATAAGGAGGGCACTTAATCTTATCCAGTGATAAGGAAGAGGGCAAATTAGATAGAAGTTTCAGCGCTTTGTGGATTGCACTAGCTAACTAATTGAATTACCAGGTTGATTTTATAGCGCTCGATTTAATGAAGTGAATATATCGAAGAGGTGCTTATCTGCAGCCCTCAAACGTACTGATACGTACTTAATAGTGATATTTTATGTCTTGATTTCTAATAGATTATTTCAATGTTTGTTTTCTATGTATGAAAAGATAGTTCGGTAAATTTACTAAGTATTTATATGAACCGTTATTATACCTGTTTGACTTAAATACGAATATTACAACCGAAAATTTCTAATAGTGGTGATAAAAAAGAGATTTTGACTGATTGAATACATGACGCATGTGGTAGGAATATAGGATGGGAAGTGTAGATGTTTGTGAGATACATCTTTTAAGTTTCCATGCTATTTTTAAATTTGTCTCCATCATGATCTCCTTGTTTATTCTTCTTCTGAGTCTTCAGTTTCTTCTGTTTCTACATCTAGCAGTGTGCACTGTAAGAAGTTTTTATTTATTAACCGTTCCACAGGTAAATAGTTATTTGCAGTGGGAATGCAAGGAAGAGCTCCGGGAGAACACCCTGTATACTGATCTGCCAAGGTAAAGCAAAGTAAAGGTATTTAATTTATTTATTTGTGAGATATTACCCATAAATATTATTCGCGCATTGATATTTTATCTACATTTTTTTTCTGGGAGTAACTTGCTAAATAGTGATATAATTAGTGTAAATAATTGGAAATTTGTTATCAGAGATTAAAAACCGCAGCCTAAGGAATCACTACTTCCACATCCAGATTTTCCCTCCGAGTCTCTTTAAAGGTAAACTTCTTGACTATATTTGCACTTTAGCATGCGGAAAAGAAAATTACAAGTTGTAGGTAATTTAGCAAGCGTCGTTAAGACATTGAAAATGAACTTGGCTAACTTTCAAGCCTGACGTGACATTTACAAAACTTGCAAAATATACAAGGGATGGAAATAAAGAAAAGTTTAAGAAAATTGAAACTTTTATTAAGCTGCGAATAAAAAATTAAAAAAGTTACATAACTCGGAGTAACTGTTATAGGTTTTACATTAATATTCCACAAAAAAAATGGGTTTCGTAAAAATTCGGGAATATGAATCTAGGCATCAAATTTTATCAAATACACAAGTTTTACAAAAACGATGCGAGGCGTCGGTGGGCGTCGGGACGTAAAAATGCAAGAATATGAATATAGTTATCAAAATTGCTCAAACACACAAATTTTACAAAATCGACGCTGAGCGTCGATCGGCGTCGTGACGTGAAAATGCAGAAATATGAATCTAGGTATCAAAATGTATCAAATACACAAGTTTTACAAAAACGACACTAGGCATCGGTCAGCGTCGAGATGTAAAAATACACGAACATGAATTTAGATATTAAAATTGATCAAATACCTACACAAGTTCCACAGAAAGTACGCAAGGCGTTGGTAGGCATCGAGAAGTAAAAATACAATGTGAATCTACGTATTAAAATTTATCAAATACACGAGTTTTACAAAATCGATGCTAGGTGCCGGTCGGCGTCGAGACGCAAAAATGCAAGAACATAAATTGAGGTATCAAAATTAATCGAGTACACAAGATTTACAAAATCGAGGCTAGGTGTCGGCCGACGTCTAGACGTAAAAATTGCAAGAACATAACTTCAGATATCAAAGTTTATCAAATACGTAAGTTATACATAAACGACGCTAAGCGTCGGTCGGCGTCGAGACCTAAAAATGAAAGAATATGAATCTAGGAATCAAAATTTATCAAATACATTAGTTTCACAAAAACGACGCTAGGTGTCGGTCAGCGTCGAGACGTAAAAATGGAAGAATATGAATCTAGGGTTCAAAATCAAAATTTATCAAATTCAAAATCAAATTTGGATTTTTCAAAAAGTATGCGATGTAACAGCACTGAACGCTTTCCTGTCCTATAAAACAGCCGAATTTCCAAGCGTTACACAAATCGCTACTGGACCCCCCTTACCGCTACATCTTAGATTTGTTAAACATTTTCAATGTTAAAAATTTCTAGCACATACGCCAAAAATGAAGTTTCAAAACTTTTATTAGCTTGCTCTACTGATTTTTCCCTACACACCCCCCTTCACCCACGCAACAAAAAATACATGCATGTACCACATTTCAAGTGAATATCTCAAGTTTATTTCATCAACCCATTTATTAATGGAGTGGTAGTGGTGGGGGGGTTGAAAAATATTATAAAGAAATCCGAGGGCTTTGGCTTCTAGTATATGCATCAAACCCCCTGTTTTTGTACTCTACACAGCTTGGTTTACTCATTTTCTCCTATTTGCCTATACTTATATGCCCACCCCTTGAACGGAATGGGCTCAAAATATAATTTAGTTCCAGATGTCGGTATAATACATATGTGTACCAAATTTCAAGTGAGTATCTCAATTTTATTTTATTTATGGAGTAGGGGCGGTGGGGATTGAAAAATACTATAAAAAAATCTGAGGCCTTGGCTTTTGATATACACAGCTAATTTGAAGTTTCTGCTTGCTTCACTTATTTTCCCCTATTTACCATTATTTAACCCCCAACCCTTCAAAGGAATAGTCCAAAAATTTAATCCAATTCCAGGTGTCATTATAATATATACGTATACCAAAGTTCAAGTGAATATCTCAATTTTATTTTATCAACCCCTTTAATAATGGAACGGGATGGAAAATGTTATAAAAAATTTTGAGGCCTTGACTTCTAGTACATATACACCAAATTTCACGTTTCTGTACTCTTACCAGCTTGCTTTACCTATTTCCCCTTATTCACCCCTATTTACTCCCCCAACCTTTGTCCGGATATGTTCAAAAACAATCCAGTTCTAGATCTTATTATAATACATGCATGTACAAAATTTCAAGTCAATATCTTGAACCGTTCCGGAGATAACGTGAGGGTAAATAAAAAGTTACAGACTGGCAGACCAACAGACCGACAGGGAGACATACATTTTTTAGTCGCTTAAATTTAAAATCTCAACGTTTCATGACATTCTACACCTATTCCAAGAAAAAAAAATGTTTTTTTTACGATTACTATACTTCTAATCCACTACGTGGATGTGGAAGTGAAATCAGACAATAAACTGCCAATTTACACTCTTTGTATTACCAGATAACTATGCTTTTAAAAAATTTTATTGATAAAATTTGAAGACTGGTGATATCACATACGATAATTCATTAGGGAGTTTACAGGAATCAATCTGGAATGTGTTCCAGAAATAGTTTACTATCCGTTAGCGAAAATATTCCGAATACAAGAACATCGAAGTTCACAAACTTGACAAACAAGGGCACATTTAGATTGAATGAAAAGCAGAAATCTACAGAGATTGCTTAAAACACTGATTTGTGGGTTTTCAATAAATAGATTCAAGTAGATCGAATTTGCATTTGAAGTGTTTGTAAAACACAGCATTTACAAATTTTAAATACTATTAAAAATACTTTTTATGCTTCATGTTTCTAAAATTGTCGACTCGGTTTAATTTTTATAACATTTTAGTAAAAAGTAATAACACAGAAGTAAACTGCATTAACAGTACGCTTTAAACATTTAGTAGGGACAAAGGGAACTGTATTTTACAAATTCTTCTGTCATGTAGATATGTGAAATCGCTCATAAAATTGTTCTAATTCAAAAATTAATTATGCGAGGAACGGCATTGTGTAAATATTGCATTACCATTAAATTGAGGTAGGAAGAAAAATTGGTAGTACGTACAAAGGCAGAGAATTGAAGTTAATGACACATAAATTATACAAAAACTTTTCAGAATAAATGCAGAAGGAGAATTGAAAATAATAGGAATAGGGAAAAGGTTTTTAAAGCGAAAACGCGGTCAGGTGTTTTTCTTGGGCTCAAGCACACATATACGTTCTTTGTGTGAAAGGCCTTTTCCTTTAAAACTAAATTGAAAATTAAATTGTATTTTAAATTTCTATTTAAATGTGTAATAATATTTATAAACAATTCACTTACCTATCACGTGAATGGCTTTTCGGATCTAGAAGAGAAGAAGGAAATTAGATTTTAAAATACAGTATAACAGTCAATGAATATAATCTTTGTAAATACACATGCAAGAACTTCCAGGAATAATGGGCTGAATGGGCGGTTTGAATATTGTCATTTTCACTACTTTTAAAAACTTGTCTAATATTATCAATAAGTGTATTAAATTAATACGGTGCGCGGATGGTTTGCCAAACGGGAAGATTAAAATAATAGGTGAGGCCATTTGGAAGATATTTAGAACCAATGACCTCTAGATTACTTATAGATATTTAGTCAAAATTCAAAAATTCAAAATGGCTAGACTGTTTCAAGGGCAAATTTAATAGGCCATTCTCAAGATAGCGCATAAGTTTTGTCATTTATGGGTAGGAAATTTTATTAAGATGCGTCTTATTCATGTATTTGATCAGTGTGGTACTACCTCAAACACGATGGTGGATGAAACTAAGATGAAGAAAAAAAAATTAAAAAATTTTAAAAACAAACTTTTAAAAACCCACTGAATCTGTTAATTGTATTTCTCGTCTCGTCTTCATGATCACATGGTAGTAATCCCTTTCTACGCCACTGCCACCACACGTTTAAAGCAAGCTTTGCTTTTTCTCCCCGGAACTGTCATCCTCAACTGTCATTGTTTTTTTTTTTGGTATCACGCGTATCACATGTATTTTTATTTTCAGCCAAAAAGAATAGTATGTAATACTGTAAAAAATGGGAAAACAATTTAATGAAAGATAGTTCTAATAGAGAAAAGCATCGTGAGTACATAAAATTGGTGGAAAATTGCCAGATGGCAATATTCTGGGTTTCAGGTAGATATTTGAAATCTGTCACACATTACTTAATGTTAATTATGTTCCAAGTTGAAAGAAATGTCTAAGTATGACAGTTTTCATTTGTCAAATAATATTTGTCAAGGAATTATCGAGTGATAATCAATATTTGGAAGGAAAAATTGCCATAAATATGGTTTCATTCTGAATTCGAGTAAGTATTCGAGATCTCCCAAACATAATCTAATCATAATTATCCCCAAAATCGGAAGTTAGAAGAACGATGTAGAAAATCACTGTGTGTGCATACGCTTGTGAAAGATTGCCATAAATATGGTTTCTTTCTGATTTTGAGTAAGTATTCGAAATCTCACAAACATAATCTAATTATAACTATCCCCCAAAATCAGAAATTAGAGGAATGATGGAGAAAATCATTGTGAATGCATAAGTTTGTGAGAAATTGCAATAGGTATCGTTAATTTCAGATTTCAAGTCTCATCTCATAATTATTCCCCAATTTGGATATTAAAAGAATAATGGGAAAGATCAGGGTGAGTGCAAAATTTTGTGAAATTGCCATAGTATGTTTTTTTCTTCCTGATTCCGAATAGTATTTGAAATCTTCCAAACATTATCTAATCATAATTATCCCCCCAAATTGAAAGTTAGAAGAATAGTGGTAGGTACCTAATAACAGATCGCATAATATAACAGTTTGTTATGTCAAATAGTGTTGGAGATTTATAAAATTTTTCCAATA
Source organism: Stenurella melanura (assembly GCA_963583905.1). Lineage (NCBI taxonomy): Eukaryota > Metazoa > Arthropoda > Insecta > Coleoptera > Cerambycidae > Stenurella > Stenurella melanura. The sequence goes on from OY757309.1 coordinate 158,716,204, forward strand.
TTTGGATTCTGTAAAACAGTATCTAATGAAAATTACTCCCGAAATCATGATCGTTTCAGAAGAATAATAATTGTATCTAATAAGATAGTCATATCATAGTCTTCTTTACCAAACTATTTTTTAAGAGCCTAAAAATGATCGAATGATGATTATTTCTCAAAATTGTTGAATATATAGATTTTCTTTGATGTATCATCGGCCACATAGGAGCTATTCTTAAAACAGGAGATCCCACGGTTTTTTGGAAAATCGATGAGAAAGTTGCTTATAAATCAACTCAAACTCTCGAGCGCGTTTTTTCTGGATTAAAGTTGCTTGACCGCCTTTGATGGACCGCCTCAATCGAACTGAGGCAATTATAAAGAGGTAAATAATTCGTTATCTTTTCCTGCACAACTGCAAGCAAATAATGGCCGTAGAAGTTTAAACAGAGCGTTTCTTTACATGTGTGTCTTTTAATTTGGAGCAAAATATTGGATTAATGTTTATAATTTAGAATATTTAAATGTGATTTATTAACGTTTGTAACATACATGAGTGTCCTGGGTTAAAAGCTTACATAAGTAAATTATTCGAAATCTGCATCTGCATCAATACACAGTTCGGTACGTCGAATTAAGGACATACGTACTCCGTTCAACACTAAATAATAAACTATCAACTAACGTTGTCAATAAAGAAAAACTAAATCCAAGACGGAATACAAAAAGAATGAACAAGTAAGGTATGTCTGTACGTAATCAAGAATTTAACGACTTGAACGGTAGTCAGTAAAATAAATCTTCACTATAAATACACAGCGACCCGAAATTCAAAAATAACAAAAACAACGAACGGCGGGTTGGACGTGTGTACATAACGAAACACCCACAAAAACTAAAATATTGCACAAGGGAGAGTCAGAGTATAGTTTTCTTTAGATCAGATCTACTAAACACTCAGAAAACGTCGACGTCTTTCATTTTATTTACCGCACCGCTAAAGACCGCCGACATTTTACAGCTATCTACACAATATAAAGTATCATAGGCAAAGACACGTGCGATGATCTAAACCTACCTCAACATTCCAGCAGTTCTCAAAAGACTTAATTGAAAATATGCGAAATATTTGTTTATTTTTTTTATCCAAAACTATGAGCTTTAGACCCCATATTATATAAGGTTTTTTTGTTTGTCTTGTCATTTCCTACCACCAGTTTTTTTAATGACATGAAACTAAGTACACCCTGTATAAAAGTACATTTACTTGATTTCCACATAGAAGCCAGTGCATGAGTTAAATAACCCATACTACTATCTTCTGTTATATGTCGAATATATGATGGATTGGTTGTTCAGTTTCTAGTGATAATCTTGTTGTAATTCAAGATAATATACAGACAATAATTGTATGGCGTTTGCTGTATGTAAACTAAACAGCTAATTTACTGTCCAGAGATATTGATAATGCAAGGAATAATGTTTTACCTCACATTTTCCGGTCTGTTTATTTCAAGTATTTTTTAATGTAATTGTTACAAATGGCTGTACATGAACACATTTGTTACACGTTAACATGTTAGCTTATTAATCGTTATGCATTGCATGTTTTACACAGGATGCGTTTAATTATTATTAATTATAATAAGTTTACAAATTGTCCACAATACTATTGATATATCTGAACATATATGTACTTTTTGATGTTAATGAAGAAAAAAATACTAAATACTGCTTTATGTGATGATATGTAAGACGTTTTTTCCCGCGCCTTGAATACTTGAAATTAATGAAGTTTCTTTCCACCTTCCCCTGACCTTTTTCAGAAGCCTTACTATAGCAGACCAGATGATATGATTGTAGAAGTGTCAAGTACGGTACGATCGAAAAGAATGAAAGACACGTGACACGGAAAAGTCACTAAAATTATGAAAATAATTTCTATTCTACGTACATTATTAAAACTAACTTGTTTTAATTGTATATTTTGTGGATTTTATGATGTTTTGAAAGTTAAGTTTGGATTATTTAACATCCACAATTATCCTTAATCAATTCATGTGATGAACTTTGCTTGTTAAAATGGAGACGAGTTAATATTTTACGATATTGTTTTACGATGTACAGGATAGGTGTATGGAGAGATGTTAGTGCTGTCAGTTTAAATCCATACGTATTAAATAAAGAAGATTTAAGTTCAGATGCCGATGTATTTCCGAATGTACGTATATTATAATTACATAATTTTTGAAAAGATGAAAATTTAAAAATAAGTCCAAGCCATTCAAAAGTCGAAGCGTATAAATTTCGCCTATTCCAACCTCAACTTTTCCAAGTTGAAAAATTTAATAATTTAATAAAAACTGACGTCATTTAGTATTGGCACACTTCCACAATTAATAACATAGCCAAAACTTGGCATTCTGTATAATACAATATTCACAAAAGTACTAATATAGTGAAAAGTTCTATCAGTTTCCATTTAATATCTTGGGAATTTGGGTTTCGCGTGCACACGACCTATACAGGGTGTCCCAATAAAAACACCCAGGCCGGATATATTCTAAACGAATAGAAATATTTTAATTATGTAAGAGCCAATTTGTAGAGCCTAAAGAAAGCTCCATTTTCGAATATAATTGTTTTTTTAATATATCAGTATATAGATGGCGCTGTGCTCTAAAGAAATATTTCGATGGGAGAAACTTTGAAATGGGGTTTATGTGAAAGAAAATGCATTTCTAAGCAGATTATGTTCTAAAAAAAACCATAAAACTAACCGTTTTCGAGATATTTGAGTCCAAATGTTGGCATTTGCCAATATTGAATAATTGTAATCTCTTCAACATTTCAGTCCTTTAAATGGGACAATCTGTATTTAATTTACAAATTTAAGAATAAAATATTTAAAGAATTTTTCATATCTTATGAATTAAATATATTTGAAGTAACCCTTGGAAAAAAGAACTAAACATATTATTTATCATATAATTCAAACATTTAAGCAATAAAAAAACAATTACGAACATAGAACAATTTTACGAACTAATGAAATTAAAATAACTATTTTAATAGGTGTTCAAAATTATTGCCATTTTCATCAACACACATCGTAAACCTATTAATTAGTTCAGATCTACAAACTTTTTATAATGTATGCCGATTAATGGCGGCAACACTAGCATACATTTTATTATAACGATCTGCCATGTCTTCTATTGGTTCTTTGTACACTTCACTTTTTAAAAAACCCCATAAATAAAAGTCTTATGGAGTAATGTTAGGAGATCGAGCGGGTCATCTAAGTACTCCATTGGTACCAATCCATCTTCCTGAGTATGTTTGATTTAAAAAATTAACAACGTTGTGATGATTATGTGGGTCTGCTACATCCTGATAAAACCTCATATTATCCAACTGAGCGGGCAAATTCCTTAATACTACTTACTTGTAAATTATTTTGCAAACATTGTAAGTAAATATCTTTCACCTGTTAAATTCTCATGGTAGAGATATGGGCCAACAATGTAACCATTAACAATACCACACCAAACATTTACTCCAAAACGATTCTGGGATCTGGTATATCTCATCCACCTAGGATTCTCTTGAGACCAGTAACGACAATTATGTGTTGTGATTACTTCATTGTTGTGGAATCGATTTTCATCACTCCATCTAATTGTATCTAAAAGATTCGGATTTTCTTCTAAGAGAATTGAAAATTGCGCCCTAAAATCTAATCTCCGCTCATTGTCCCCTGGAATCAAATGACGAACTAAATAAACTTTAGGTGAAAACAATTTGTTTGCTTTAAGAATTCCGTGGCAGGTGGAACGTGCAATATTTGTTTCTTCCGTCAACATGCGTATTGACATGTTTGGGTTATTTTCTACTTGATGTAATACCAATGCAATATTTTCATCAGTTGCAGTTCTTTTTCTTCTTGTTGTTTTTGGTTTCTTAAAACCTCCATAATTTTTTAAATTAGGACACAAACTTACAAAAGTTTTCCGATCTGGTAAAGGTCTGTCACGAAAACGTATTTCATATAAACTTACAGCTCTTGAAGCATCGTTACGACATTCCCCATAAATTAAAATCATGTTCACTTTAACTTCCTTTGTATGAGAAACCATATTTAATAATAAATATTCACAAAGAAAACAATAATTAGGTATAATAATATAGTTCCATTGACACACCAATAAACAAAATGTGATTGAAATTGAGAAATGTCAAAACTATTATTCCAAAGGTAACTTTAATTGTATTATCAAATATTTTTAATTATAATCGAACCTAATAACAAAGCGATTATAAGAAAAATTCTTTAAACATTTTCTTCTAAAATTTGTAAATTAAATACAGATTGTCCCACTTAAAGGACTGAAATGTTGAAGAGATTACAATTATTCAATATTGGCAAATGCCAACATTTGGACTCAAATATCTCGAAAACTGTTAGTTTTATGGTATTTCTTTTTAGAAAATAACCTGCTTAAAAATGCATTTTCTCTCAGATAAACCCCATTTCAAAGTTTCTCCAATCGAAATATTTCTTTAGAGCACAGCGCCATATATATACTGATATATTAAAAAAACAATTATATTAAAAAATTAAGCTCTTTTTATGCTCTACAAATTGGCTTTTACAGAAATAAAATATCTCTACTCGTTTAGAATATATCCGGTCTGGGAGTTTTTATTGGGATTTGGTTCCTATTTAAATATGTTTCTAGAATTAATTTTAGAAACATATTTAAATAGGGATCAAATCTTTGTATTTCATTCTTGGTTGAATCATCGTTTGAAAATGACCTAAATGAAACTGCAGTCAGGTTTTGTGCAAATATAGTGGTAAAAAACATAGTAGTGTTTTACTCAATTTCGTTATAATTATGGATTACCACAGAGTAACGACTTCCTCAATCAATGTCTTGATATTTTTTATTAAAAACAGATTTCAATTTAGCAAGGATTAATAACATATTTTTTAAATTGACATTTTTTATTTAAAATTGTACAGCCACACAAAAAGAACATACCTAATGCTAATCATTTTCATATATACTTTGACTTGCTAAGAACGAGCCTGATGTCCAAATTACTTGACATAAACAACATGTCACAAAATATGTCGCTCTTTGACATAGAATATATCTACCGTTTCGTTTCAGTACTGGGTCCCTCGGTCAAAATCCGTGTGCCCCAAAAAGTGTACACTAAACTTAACAATTTCAAAAATATAAAAGCTAGCACAAGAATATAATAACCTGTTGAGGAAAAGAAGATACCAATACAATTGCTTACCGAAATATCGTGAAACAATCACCCTCCGAGATTTTTTCGGATTTCCACGTTTCAGACCATGTACGAAAATGAAGATCTGTCAATTCCGTCAGTCTGCCTATCTGTCTGTTGTCTGTCTGTTGGCGCTATAACTAATAAACTACTTGACGTAGAACAGTCAAATTTGTCAGATAGTTGGCGCTGCTGCCAGGTAAGAAATGGGTAAACTTTAATTGGAAAATGTTGCAGGCTTATTAAAGTTTTCAACAGTTTTGTTTGTATTTAAGGTACTGGACTAGTGTTTAATCAATCTAAACCAACGTGTTCAGATAATTGACCATAGCGAAGGGTTTGATAAGGAGTCTGGCCCCAGGAGCTCCACGGAGATACCGGATTACCCTCAGAAAGTGCCAGTGATACAGACACCCTTTTGTTTTATTTCTATGGTCAATATATACCGATTCGACAATCGATACCATAACACCAGACCTTATCTGGCTTGGCAAACATCTCCTGAGCAAGCGGGTTTGATGAAGGAACGTGGTATTAAAGACCAAATATTAAATTTACGTCAACTTGTGTACAAGGCAAGATAAAACTACGTGTCTATGTACCTCCGTTCAGTGGGCTAACGTAAGCCAATTGACGATATGGAACGGAATAAACCATGGACAGTATTATTAGAGGTGAGAACACCCAGACATTTGGTTGTTTCCATTCGTAAACAGTATGAAACAAACTTTGCTTTGATGAAAGTTTGCAACATTAACTCTGATAAATATAAAGTTGGCAAAGGCGCCAGACCGGACTGGATTCTGTCACAAATCCTCATTAAGATCTATGAACAAGTCATGCAACATGTGTTGGAAAACTGACAATAAGCTCTGAGTATGGTTTGAGTATAAGTTCCAACAAAACAAAAATTTATTATTGCAGACTGAGCAAATGAAAACCACCCAGACACGTTAGGGTTAGGTGATTGTGAGGTAGCAAGCAAGATGGTCTTTCCAGGAGCCATTGTAGACAACACTGGAAATAGCCAGTATAAGATTCGATGAGGAATGCAGACGGCAAGAATAGCAACTTGCCAGTTGAACAAAATTTATCGTGATAGAAATATTAGGAGGCACGCGAAGATTAGAGTTGATAACCCTCTAGTTTTTTCAATGTTTCTTTACGCCTTTGATATATAGACTATTAAGGAGGCGGGCAGGCAGCTTATTAATTCTCTCGAAATGAGAGACGTTTACTACGAATTCCCTGCACAGCCTAGCATAGCAAAGAGCTAATAGGAAAGAATTTTGGTGATGCTGAGCATTTGACAGGCAGCCAAGATAGATGGTTTGAGGTTGTGCGACGTGCTGTATAACAAAGAGTGGCCAACTAGCATACTACTTGGACCCTAAAACGACCTGATGGTCACAGTGGAGGGCCTGACAGGAGCCCACTCACATATGAAAATAAACAACTACAGGTAATGAAGGCAAAATTTTGTAAAAAACTCGCAAAAATTAATTAAAAAATCATCTCTGGGATTTAAGTAGGTAATAATCTGTAGAATGGAATGATGCATTCTTTGCACATTCAAGTTCCGGGAAAATTTAAAAAAATTTGGAAAAACTTTTTGATTTTCGGTTGTTTTGCTCTAGCGACTAAAATAATGAAAATAGAGAAAAAGGTTTTGAACAAAAGTTGTAGCTCGTCTCCCTCTCTACAAAAAACGTCTTTACACATTTTTGTCTTACTTAAGCCGTTTAGGAGATAAATCCAGTTTTCCATAGTTTTGAGCAGCTCCGAAATGCGCGAAAAATGAGAATTCCCCCGAACTTTCGAACGACCGGACATATCAATCGATAATTCTTACTATTGAGAGTCGCTAAAAAATGAAAATAACGTAAAATGTAGAGAAAAGCCTCAGCTTTAATGAGGAACTAATCACAAAATTCATACAAGTATTTATCATAGAGAAAGAAGTGTTAGAAGATAGCTTAGTAAACTTTATACAGTTGATTTATTCATATCATTGAGCTTTATGTATCCTCCTTATTTACCCCGTAACAATGGATGCTTTTCACTGCATGGATTCGATTCCACGTACTTTAATCTATATTTCCTGAAAATCTCGTTGAGAAACAAATATGTTGTATATGTTTTACTGCATAATTGTGCATTTTCTGAATGTATATGAAAAATGTATACAAATTCAAAAAGTACCACACGCATTTAAAAAACTCTAAAGTCATTCGAAAGAATATGTTTAATTGTACTTATAATCCAAAAATTAAGGCTGTGCTATTATTATTAATTAAGATATAGCGAACTGAACTCTAAAATTTGGAGGTGACTGACAAAAGTATTGCAATAAAATGTTAATTTGATTAATATATCATTATATAAGAATATATTGGCAAAATGAATTATCATTCTAACGACTCCCGGCAAAGATATGAATAAATCTGTGGTTCAACTGTACAAAGTTTACTAAGCCATTTTCTAACACTTTTTCTCTATGATAAAATTCTTTATGAATTTTGTGATTAGTTCCACATTAAATCTGAGACTTTTCTCTACATTTTAGGTTATTTTCATATTTTTAGGGGCTCTAAATAGTAAGAATTATCGATCAATGAGCCCGTCGTACGACACTCCCGGAGATTTCTCATTTTTCGCGAGTTTCGAAGCGGATCAAAACCGTAAGTGGAAAACTCGATTTATCTTCTAAACGGCTTAAGTAAGACAAAAAGTTGTAAAAATCTTTTTTTTTTTGTAGAGAAAGAGACGAGTTACAACTTTTGTTGAAAACTTTATTCTCTATTTTCATTATTATGGCCACTAGAGCAAAAAGACCGAAAATTAAAAAGTTTTTCCAAATTTTTTTGAATTTTCCCGGAACTTAGAAGTGCAAGTAATGCATCATCTCATTTTCTAGGTTATTAACTACTAAAATCCCGGAGATGATCCTTTTATTAATTTTTGTTACCCTAAATGGCTAATTTGCCTGTACTACCTGTTAAAATGTTGTGAATGACAAAAATGTATGTAACATTCTGTTGTTAGTTTCTTTATATTTTCGTAACAATTAAAATGTTTCTTCAACAAAAAGGAGTCATATTTTGAACGCCATTTTACTTTTTAAAATAAACAAGAAATATGTAAACTAACATTCAAACGTTTTACACGCTTTATCAATTACTTTTAAATGGCAAAATTCCATATTACAACACTTCTCAACATTATAACTACACAGAGAGAAATCGCTTTGGAACATTTTGCAAAATGTTGTGGAACAACATCTTGTTGCATATTTTTAAACAATTGTAAAATTTTAAGGCACAACGTTATATAGTTTTATACATTTTAATTGTGCATAATTCTTGTGCGTTTTATTTATCCAATATAAAGACTTAGTTACGATGAATTTATTGGAAACTTCGACCAACAAATTGGCGAAATTTAGATTTAAATTTATTTATTTTTTCTCAACAAATCATAGCCAATTTAACTTAATTAATTGTTAATAGTATCCTCAAACTATATATTTTGTTGCCATTCTATTTACAATTAATTTTAAGTTGAGTTGCACAACTTGTGTAACATAAAAGTGTGATTTTATTTTATAAACGGTTGTTGACAAACTTGTGAAAGTAGGAGTCCCAATATATTTATTCCCGCTGAACAATAATAGTAATCTATGCCGCCCGCACAAATTGCACAATTTAATGACATACTATTCACAATCAGTTTGGTGATATTGTTTTAAAATTTTGTATAATTGTTTCATTTGTTTCACGTAAAGTTTATTGGTTAAAAATTGTACTGACTGCGCCGGCCATGCTACTCATATACGCGCAGGCAATTACGCATCAGATCCAGGTGATATTTCGTTAAGTGAAGACGTACACTTCCGAATTATACAAGTACTTACATTTGTGATGGAATTTCTTGAAAACTTATTAACCGAGTGGGGTTTCCTAGATCTAATTCCAAGCAGCATTCACAGAGGTAAGTACTTCACACAGAGTTACAGATTTGCATATATGTTCTCTTAAATTAACTTCGTTAACGTATAAATATAAAAATGGTTTCTTGTTTATATGCGAAGAATGCATGATACCTATCTTCTAATACTTGATTTCGTTTACAGCTTGAGAGTAATTTCGCTTTCTTATGCGAAGCGACAGAAAGCTGTTCCTAAACTGCTAAACCCAAAAGGCAAACTTGTAAAGGAACTGTTTCAAAACGAAGATAACACTTCTGATGGTAAGCAATACATTTGATTTTGGTGATGAACTGATAGATGTTATTTTTTAAGGAATATGACATGACTACAACATAAGCTTTATTACTACAAACTACGTTAATAGAAGCTAAAAAGAAGAAGCACTGGAAGCCTTCCAAATTATAATTATTAACTGGATTTATTTTAAGCATAAATGTAAGTCACCTACTTCTTTTCAACTAGAACTTTATGCATATAAAATGTATTCGTATTTAAAAAAATAGAAATTTTTTCATTTACCATATGATAATATATAAATGCATGCTCTATTATGTATTGTTCTGTTAAAATAAAATATTTATTCTTTAATTTTTTTTATTGAAATCCTTTAGGAATACCTCCAATTTTGGAAATATTATTTCACAATCTGTGTTACAGAATAATACAATTAAAATGAAGTAGATACACATAGTGTGTGAAATGAGTGCAAGGTGAACCATAAAATATATACATAATTTGGAGATTATCGAGTAATAAATTGTGCAAAACTAACCCCAGTTCATACATTACTGAACAGCTTCTTTGAATTAAGTGTATATATTGTGCAAAATGAATTACAAAGTTGACCAAATAAACATACGGTTTGTGGATTTCTCATTTAGAAATAGTGGAAAACTAAAAACACATTCTCTTAAAAAACTATAAACATTGTGTCCCTTAACAATTTTTTGTAAATATGTTTTACAAATGAAGAGGTTTAGATGTGAATATTTGTTTAGGAAACCTTCAGAATATATTTAAAAATTTCACACAAATTGTAGAAACTAACTTAATCTGTTCAGAGATTTGTTCCACAAGTGGAATAAAATTATGTATTTTTATGCAACCATAATTCAAATTTGTAAGGAATTCAATTTATGTGATTTTTAAGTTTGTACAAAAATTTTAAACAATGTTAATGCATAAACTGTACAAAATCATTGCCCCAAAAATGTATTATTTATTTGCACAAATTGTTCCTGTCACCATTTTAAGACCAATTTGGAGTACAATTTTCTACAATTGTGGTAAAATATCACACACATTTTTCTCTGTGTAAGCCAGAAAATAGAACATCGTAAGTTAATTAACAATATTTTACTATTTGTGTACCACGAGTTATTTTACGTAACATTCTGAAAATATTTTATGCTTATAATAACGCGCCTCATTTCACAATAATTTAAATAGTGACATATTTAGTTAGTTCAGTTAATTTAATTTATAATATATGCAGTGCCAACTACTCCATTCAAATTGTGTCTTTAAACTGAGTTTTATAATGAAGAATTTATGTAAAATATTTAACTAATTTGCCCAACTATGCCGTGTGTGGGTAGAATAAACAGTTGAAACAGTTCCATTTAAGAACTATGCATGTATTTAATCTACTTTCATATTTAACTCCATAGCTGACTTTAGTTTTGCCATATGTATAATTTATATGAGCAGCAAGTGCAAATGGTTTTTCAATAAGGAACTGCTGCAATAAAATACACTAGTACGTATGTATTAGACTATAAACATTTTTCTAATTGTTTTTACTATACTCATTTCGTTTCATGTTTAGGTTTTTATTATTAGGATAACTGTATATTTATTGACTAGTAAAACCTGCATAAAATGGACCTAGTATACCTGTTGTTATATGTGTATATTTATTACTGCAGCAGTAGTACAATTCAAATTTTATGATTTTATTGTAATGGAATATGAATATATTATTAGGTGATATAATTTTGTGTTGTATCTATATCAATTGTACGACTATTAACATAAATATAAACCAGTTACTACTGCCATAGCTTGTTTAACTTTATGTCTGTTCTTGTGCTCTTGGGTATTGCCAGCTAGGAGTATATATTTATCCGGCATTTTTATTTACGACTAAATTAACCACAATGATAATAATATATTGTTATATATTTTTTATTTATTGATTTATGTGGTGTGGCAAATAGTGAATGAAAAAATTAAATTTGTTTTAAAATTGAAATTTTATTTGCCCGGCGCCAAATTGTTTGAAACAATTAATGAAGTACACACCTACACAAAAATATATAACTTCCCCTTGTTCGTATAGACTCTTTCAGGGCCAAAAAGCAGATTCAACGATCTGAAATAAAAAATATTCACCCTGTCCAGCACAACTTCAATGAAACACCTACGTTGGTTATGAATCAAACTTTTAATTTTATTAAATTACTGGTATGGTTTTCCTGTGGAGTAAATATTTATAAGAGAATAAAAAATATTAAAAACTAATAGGCCTTTTATTTTACGTTGATCAACTTACGTTAGAGCTCTAGTTTCGGGACTTCTGATTTTAGTCAACCTAGTGTTGAAAAGTGGTAATTGTATCGACCGGTCTATCGCATTTGCATACGTCTCTTCATTCAGCTGGCAGACAAGAATTTGGACATCTCTTCTTCTTCTTACCATTTGATTAGTTTGGTGTAATCGTCGTATCACTTTGTTTTTTATTTTCGGAACATTTATTTATTAATGACGGTAAGTTAAAACTATTTCCCGCACTATAAGTTTAAAATTTACAATTTGACTGCTCTTGATTACTGTATAACAATAAAACTTTATAATTTTGTGAGAAAACGTTTGTATAAAATAATTTTCTCGAGGTTTGTTCCACTTGGAACTGTAAAAATTTCATAATTTTCTCACTTGTGATGGGATAAACTGATTCCTTTTGGGTATTTACTCATACACTGACTTTCAATCAAATTTAACTGGTAAACAACTCTAGTTTTATACTTTTGAGATTGTGAGGTTATAAAATTTTGGTAAACAGAAACGTGTTGCCACCTCTAATATTCAAACAAGACTCAATTTAAAATATGCCCTTTTTATTGGCTCGTTTTGACATTTCTTTGGATTTCATGTCACTCGATTTTATTGAAATAAATTTTGAAATTTTATTTTTCTTTTATCTGTTTTATTTATTAATTTAGCAATGGTTTTCTTTTAGAATAATGATATAGAGATGATTGGCTTTCTTTTGGTATGCCATAACCAAGTCTTTCTTGAAAATTAAAAACTTTCTTGTTTCAACAATTTTTAACAATTTCTCGCTTATTTCTAATAAAAACCTAATAAAACACATACCAGTGTATAACTTATAAACTAATGAACAATTTGCTATCAATTTTTATAGCCATAAAATATTTTACACAAATTTTTTAAATATTATGTCGTTTCAAGAGTGCCTAAGCATCATTTGCTGGAACTGTTGCTAATTTGCAAAATATCCTAAAACCAGCTGACAGAAAACGATCAATGGACATTTGTCCTTAAATACAACAAGAAAAACTTCAAAGAACATCTTTATTTTGGAACAAAATAACATATTTGTCAAGATTTTACATCTCCCTTGACCTAATTTTGCATTTCCTATTGTTACCAATGCCTGTAGTTTGAGGCTGTAACGTTTTATCTGCTCATAAGGTGAGTCTCTTTCACTTTTGTAAAGTTTTATTTATAGACGATGCACTAAATTGTTAGAATTGGGTAGATTCTCAGTTCTCGGGACTGTTTACGCTACTCAAAATATGAAATTACTTTATAACAAATTTTCCATAGTGTTCATGTTAGCTATCTTGTTTATAGCTTTCCTAAGACTAAATTTAACATATTTGTGTACAACAAAATTAATAGATTCAAATGCTAACAATAAATTTGTTCCTTTTTTTAGGTTTTACATTGTCTTTGATACCTGTTGTGACCCTGTATTTTGGATCTGTATCATTAAATTTGCTCACAAGGTGAGTCTTTTACACTTTTATAAAGTTTCATTTATAGACGATGCACTATAATGTTGGAAATGATTAGATTCTCAGTTCTCGGGACTGTTTACGCTATTCAAATTTTGAATGTAGCTTGTAGCACTTTTCTCACAGTGTTCATGTTAGCTATCTTATTCATAGCCTTTCTTATGACTAAATTTAACATAATTATTTATAACAGAGTTTATAACTTATTAATAACAATAAATATTTCCCTTTTTTAGGTTTTTCCATTGGTTTTGGTACCTGTTATGCACCTGTGATTTGGATCTAGCTACCATGCTATACACAAAGGTTCATCCAAAACTTAATTATGTATCAACGATGATTTTTAACTTAACAATAACAAATTAACATTTATTTACCACACGGTTGGTACTTATATCTAATGTTTAATAAAATTAATCAAAGTTATATCATATCCAATATAAATTTTATTTAATAAAGTATTTCCATTGACATTATGCCTTCACAGAGCTCAATATTCACCATTTCAGCTCTATAGTTTGTCTCAAAGTTATATATAATCATTTCCAGTTACTTTTACCATTCTATTTTGCATTCTTACATAATTTTATAGTTCAGTACTCAGTTCACTAAATGTGTAAGGTTTTGGTCATCGCAATATAATATGAAATATTTATAAAAACAGAATTCTTATCTTTAAAATAGTAACAATAGATTCCAAGATAATATAGTGTATTATTTAAGTTCAAGAGTTAAATAAAGATAGGGTACGTGCAAAAGCTCAAAAGCCTGAATTGTATAATGAAAACAGAGCTGAAAGTACTGGCAGTAACCAATAAACAGTCAGACAATTTTTGTTTCACTCGCATTAAGTAGCAGTGCTTTTCAGAAATACTTGAAATATTCAGTAATATACTTAAAATCAAACATTTGCTGTAGCAGTAATAAGAAAGTATTCTTCGAGTATTTTCAGTATTTTAAATACTTAGAGTATTTTATAAATACTTGCAGTACTTTTTAAATTACTTGCGGTATATTTTTGTAAGTAGTTTTTTAAAAACTGTACTAATATCAGATACATATTATGAAAATCATCTTTAGTATTTTAGGATTGCCAACAAGAATCAGTAGTACAACAGTAACATATTAATATCAACAATACCGGTGAAGTTTTTGGAAGTATAATTTTCATTACAGAAATTCATGTTTCGAGCCCATTTTTATTATTATTGATTGGTAATGATAAAACTATTAATACAATGTTGCATGTACTATATGATACGACATATGATATGATGCACAGTAAGTACACAAAAGATATATTTGTAATACTCATTTTATTTCTAATATATAAATTTACAACAAAGGAAATAAGTAAAAAATATATAAAAACTTAAGGCAACTTAAAATTATAACGCGTAATATATAATAGTCTAAGAGCTGATAACATATTTTTCTGCCTTCTTCCCCATCTGACCTGTGAGCATTAAGCAGACTTACGGAAAAACGTTTGTTCAAATGTTGTGTATTATGGTAAAAAATTTCAATCCCCCACTTCCGTGATAAACTAACGCCCGTTTAATCACCCGTAGCGCCCTCTCTTCTCGCCTTGGCATATATGTATTTTACGGTCATCTACAGAGAGGTCAGAAACCACATATTCCCCATTTCCCCAGTTTCATTAATGCTGAATTCGGGCGGCTATGTATTTTTTTTAAATTGTCCAAAAATGTATATTAATTATAGTTGCATTGGTGGTGACATTTTGAGAAATGGTAGTTTTTGATTTGGAGATGGCCGTAAATATATGAACAGATGCTTAGGTTGCAGAGAGAGGGTGGACAGATGCGCTCAAATGTTTAATCAAGTGATTAGACCCCTTTATACCTTGGGAAGTAGGTAGAGACTATTTTTTCAACCTAAATAAACGTTTTTCATAAGTCTGCCTGTTTAAATTGAACAAAAAATATGTCATCTCATCAGCTCTTAGACTATAAGCATTTATAATGAATTAAAAAATCTTTGTTGCTTTTCAGTAACAAGTAACACCAATTTTCAAAATTGTTCATCGTGTTCATTTTCTGAATCATCAGTCAAAATGAATGCATGAATCTGCTATTTTCACTGATAATCCAGAAGATGAATTTGTTGATTCAAATGATTTGATTACACTGTATTTTACCATCGCCCACCCCATTGCAGTGACCAAACATGTCACAACAAGATTTTGCGAAAATCACTTGATTTGTTAAATAAAGATCCTCGTTTATTTTAAGTACTTGGAGTAGTTCATATTTTTCCACTTTTTATTAACACTGAGAGTGTTTTTTAATACTGGGAGTACTTAAGTAAAATCCTTGAAGTAGATTATGATTTTACAGTACTTTTGTAAGTTACAAGTAATACTTCGTAAAAAATTGTAGAAAATCAAAGTACCTAAACTACTGCAGTACATTTTTGTACTGAAGTACTCGGCTCTAAACGAAAATAATATAAGTGAGCAAGTCTGCATTATAATATAAGATTATTTATTAAAAAATGTATGTCACAAGTAATATACGTTGGTAGTTAGGTGCATGTAGTCTGCATTGATTTTCGAAAGACGGCCTAGTGATAAAAACCATCAAAAAGGGTGGGCAAAAAACATCATCAAAGCTCTTAAAATGTTGTTCAGTAAATGTCTACTGGAAGGAATAATTCGCACACAATGGGGAAGTGTAATTATAGTAATTATACATAAGAAAGGCGATAATACAGATCTCGCAAACTATAGACCAATTAGCCTTCTTCGCCATATATATAAGTTATACACGAAAATTCTGACAAAGCGTTTAACAAGCAAGATCAGGTTCTTTCTCTCAAGAGAACAGGCAGATTTCAGAACGAGTTATGGCACAAGCGACCACCTCCTCACAATAAAACTCCTCATTGAAAAAAGTATTGATACCAACAAACCACTAGTGTTGATATTTGTGGATTTCGAAAAGGCGTTTGACCCGTAGTCCAACAAAAACTTCTAGAAGCACTCGCGGAATGTCGCATTGACTACCTTTGTTCAACAGCAATTAAACATATTTGTAGAACTGCACCAGCAAAGGTTAGAATAGCAGACAACCAATACACTAACAAATTTAAAATCGAGAGAGGATTAAGACCAGGCAATGCACTATCCACCAAACTATTCGTCGCACTACTACAAACTGTGATGAATAAAGTAAACTGGGAGAACATGGGAATAAACATTGATGGTGAAAAGTTAAATCACCTTTGTTTTTCAGATGATATTGTCATAATAGCGGACAGTATGCAAGAGGCATATGCTGCAGACGCTACATAAATGTATCAAAAACCCAGTTTATGACAAATCTTGTCTTAAGTGATACTATAAAAATTGATGACGGAAATATAGATCAAGCACACGTAGGCCATGAGATCAACATTGGACGAGATAACCAAACATGAAATCCAGCGCAGAATAGGCCTATCTTGGGCAGCTAAAACCTACATTTACATCTGACCTCTCAATGTGTTTAAAGAGGAAGGTATTTAACCAATGCGTGCTCCCTATATTAACGTATGGCGCGGAGACACACTGACGAAAAAGAATATCAACAAAATACAGGGGTAACGCAACGCGGGATGGAGAAGTCAATGTCGGGAATTACTCTTCGAGACGGAATTCCTAACCAAAATATTAGGCGAAATACAGGAGTACGAGATGCTGTCAAAGATATTTTGGTTCTGAAATGAAACTGGGCTAGAATAAAAGACGGTAGATGTACAAAAATATTGGAGGCCAAGATTCGAGGCTTTTAGAAGCAGAGGAAGACCGCCTAGCCGTTGGAGTGATGACATAAAAAGGCTCGCCGGAAACTGGAAACAAGTTGCTCAAGACAAGAAAAGATGGCAAAATTTGAGAGAGGCTTTCGTTCAGCAGTGGGCAGTATAAGCTGCGACGATGTTGAGATCTGTGTTGGAATATTATTTTTCCATTAAGAGTTAGTTTTACTATATAAATGTGGAAAGTATGGAAACAGTGCAGAATAAAGTATTAAGATTTATAAACGTAGAGACACTGGTTAATATAGTTGGGAAAAAAACATTGTTAAGAAAACGATATAATCTGAAAACACTCAGGAATGAAAGCAAATAGAGTTACATGGTATATCTACGTGACAATGTTGATGATCTAAATTTTCTGCCTTATGTTTAAATGTACCTGTGTATCTAATCCTGACATTTAGAAAGTTCTATACAGAAATTACTAGTACAGACTACCAATTAAAATCTTCCCTTTATAGAATATGCGGTATTTGTAATGTGGTACAAAATAATTATGATATATTTGATATTAACATAAGATATTTAAAATCCACCTTTGATATTATATTATGTTAAGTATTGTTTGTCTATATTGTGTGTATCACTCTCTAATAAGATTTGCCTGTCGAGTGTATTATTATAGATTATATACTGAGAGCTCTAAATTTTATTCGATAAACTGCGGGTAGCTTTTTTGTAAAATTTTGCCTATAATATGTTCCAGACTTAATAATTTACTATAAAAGACTTCTCGTGTAAATTATCAAGTCGAGAATATTTATTTAAAAGCAATATTTTTCAAAAAATATATCTACCCGCAATGTGTGAGAGGGGTATATGTCAAGATTAATTTCCAAATGAACAAATTTCTTATACACTTTTATACTTGGGTTTTATTTATAGATACATACTCTTTTCCCTTGTATTTCTTGACTAACTGTTTTCAACTTCTTCATCAATTTTAACAAATTCTATCAATATGATGTTAGTTTCAAGCTTTAGCTCCCTAAGGTCAGTTACTATATCAAAATAGTACTGGAAATTAAGTTCTCCACTGAACTCTACATAGTAAATTGAACGTCAATGTCCACATCTACTTATACCACATCCAGATTTTTCATTCAAGTCACCTTAAAGGAAACATCTTGACTATATGTGCACTCCAGTATGTGGAAATTATTGGTAATAGAATTTTAATAATATTTGGGGCAGACAACCTACCACCCCATTAACGGGATCATCTCAATCAGATGTCACTACAATACTAACTTTCAAGTAAGTATCTCCATTTTATGTTATCGATCCCTTTAATAACGGATAATATTTTTCCTTATTTACCTCTACTCCCCCCCCCCCACTCCTTCAACGGAAATGTCAAAATATAATCTAGTTTTAGACGTCCTCATAATACATACGCGTACCAAATTTCAAGTGACAATCTCAATTTAATTTTATCGTCTTTTGAGTGTAAAACATAATAATATGTATATAATAGTGTGAGATATGACGAATCAACTGAGACTGGGCCGATATATTACAGGCAAATAAATAATAGAATATCAGGATTACGTTTTCATAAATGCATCAGGCGTGCCTGCAGGCCCTAATGCAGTTAAAGCTTCGCGATAAAAATGTTCTGAACGAGAATTGATTGCCTCGATAATGAGCCCGGCTCGAAGTCCCAATTGTCCTTCTATGGGTTAAAAACTTTGCGCTCCCCTCCCTCCCCTTTTAATCATCCGATCGCAATCTGGCCGGGCTATAATGAAAGAGAAAAAAAATTCCGTATCTGATGGCGAAAAAAATTCTTCCCCACCCTTTTCCTTCCCGGCGAAAAATACTTTTTATAAAAAACTAAAGAATCAGTTTTTCTGCAACCATTTGTTTATTTATGCCGAAAGTTATAAACAGATGATAAAACGTTAAAGTAGGACCATTAATATACAATGTCGCGTTTGCTGGGCGATATGTGGCCAAAATTGCGGAAGTTACAGCAATTTTAAATTGATTTTCATTTTCCCCCCCATCCCTCCTAATCGACTTAGTGACTTCAAATTTGGACACAGTACTTTGGACTCGACTGTCTATTGGAGAAAAAAATAGCAAATCGCTAAGTCGCTATCTTCCCTGCAAAAAACGCGAAACCGGCTCTTGATGCGTTCTCGCCGCAGCGAAAAATCCTTCAAATTGCAATATCTCGAGAATCGTTGGACCGATTTCGACGAATCAAAATTCAGTTTATGCACGTTTGCGAGCCCTCTATTTTTACCCCCATAGAAAGAATACAAGGCGAGCTGCGCTCTGCAATAAAAACAGATTCCATAATTCCATCCGATTTTTCGATCCAAATTAAACTAAACGAGTTATGTCCGAAGAACTGATTTCCCGTATCTTTACATGTAAATTTCCGCCCCTTCACCATCCATGGGTCGCCCACAGGTCACCACAAATTTCGGGAGGCCCGACATTATAATATCACAAAAAAAAGTTCGATGAGAACGTTGTCACTGCCGATGATTTTGCGTGCCAGATCGACCACTATATCTGTTTTACAGTGTTGAGTGATGGTTTCTGTTTTTGTGGATATCGAGTAGAAAATGGTTACATGTTCTTGATATTACTTTATCACGTTCTCCATAAATAATAAATACATTTAAGAAGTCTTCCTGGCTACAATTTAAGCTTGCTGGCATTTTCTGACGTAAGAGAATGACTGACATTGATGGTTGTTTCTAATTATGGCTAAGTTGATGACAATTTTTACTAAAAATTCTTGAACACTTAAGAAAATCGCAAATATATTAAAAAGTTGTAACTTTAACCTTTGTTGGAAAATATATTTTAATTTCACACATGTGATAAAAATATATGTGTTCCATTTGAACTAAAAAAGTTCTTGATATTTGAATTTGACAAAATGTAACGTGAAAAATAGAACACTTGGTACGCTATTATGGAATCTGTTTTTATTGCAGAGCGCAGCTCGCCTTGTATTCTTTCTATGTGCCAAAGAGCGAATGATAATCTCCTACAGGAAGATAGTTATAATGGTTCTTGCAAACCATTGCACCAGTCAAATTTCTCCGAATCTGCTTGGCTTAGGTGTAGAGTATTCTGCATGTTATTGACTGAATTTTATGCTTAGTTCGAAAAGTTGGAAATATGGTGTTATATTTAAAATAACCAAATTAGTATCGACTTCCGGTATAACTGAACGTGACACATGCTTGTAATTATTTTGGTTGGATTGGACACATTGACTTCAGTAACTCCCAAAATTTTCAAAATTTTTAGTTACATACTTTTCCCTATACCGATCGATTCAGTTCCCGGTGAAATACCCTGTATAAAATTCAGTGGGTTTCCCCCGCCGTGCGACGCGCAGGTCGTAAGATCATGTTCTCGTAAGGCAATCGTGGCAAGTATCGACTCTTGCCACGATACATTAACATCTATCGTGTCAAGAGACCATTGCAAAAATGTCTAAAAGAGATACCTAGTTCTCTTCAAATCACTTTTACGATAGTCTCTCGGACTAAAGAGTTCATTTCTAAAGCTAGTGTGCTAACTGGGAAGTGCCTGGTGTCTCGAGTTACGTCAATAGTTATTTACTAGTGCAAAGAATTTTGGTATAATGCCCTGTCGATACAGAGGTGACTTAATGGCAATTAATTTGATTTATATTTGTCACATTTACTTAAGTTCATATAATATGATCGAGAAATACATGATTTTATATTATAATTATTGCCGAGTTATTCGAGATAAAATAATTTATGTTAATTTAAAGACTGGTTCTGATTTATTGAAATTTAATTGATTACCTATGCTTGATTTACAATAATAAATCTAGTTCTGAATAATATTCTGTGTAAAGTGTAGAACTAAGACATTGAAAAAAACCCTCTACTGGAATTTCTAATAATTGTTTAGCAATTATTCAAAATTATATTATAGTTAACGGTGATATTGTACTACTAAATTCAACCTTGACAATGAAAGTTACTAGGAAGGTCATGTGATGAAAACTATTTGGGTCAGAAAATTAGTAATTAAAAGATTATGCAAATTGTAAAGACGTTGTAGGACAGAATTGTATATAAATGTTACACCATGATATGTAAAATTTAATGTAACTCAGATTTCATTTAATTCAAACGAAATTTAAGTTCTCTTCCGTATCATGTTCTGTAGGGTTCATTATTATTGAAATTTTTAGTTTTATTTTTAACTATTTTGACAGTCCCTTGTTTTGAATTCTCTAAGCCTTTTTCTTCCAAATTTTCCACGAAAGCTGGCTTTAATCTGTACATAGAAATATTCTTTTCTTTACAATTGATTAACAGTTTAAAATATTTTCCTGCCTTCTTTAAAACGTTAAATGGTTCATTATAGGCCAAAACTAAAGGTTTCTTCACGGCGTCAATTCTTACAAAAGCGTAGGGACAGGTGCTTAGTTCTTTAAATATAAAAGTACTCTTGGAGCTATGATCCGATGCAGTCTTGGGTTTAATTTGGTTC
Organism: Stenurella melanura; assembly: GCA_963583905.1. Classification (NCBI taxonomy): domain Eukaryota; kingdom Metazoa; phylum Arthropoda; class Insecta; order Coleoptera; family Cerambycidae; genus Stenurella; species Stenurella melanura. The sequence continues at coordinate 158,737,842 of OY757309.1, forward strand.
ATTACTTCAACGACTGGCCCGGGCGTTTTCCAAACAATCATGTCGTTCCAAATTACAAGGCTAAGTACATTTTGTGTCTCGTTCTTTTAATTTTTGATGATAATAACTTCCTATTGCCTCCTCGATTTTTTACATAAATCTGCGTTTCTCCGACCAGTCACGTTCTGTAGACCTTAATCTAGATGTTTTCTCCAAAGTTTCTTCAATCTCCTTAGTCAAACTGTCAATTTTACTATTTGATGTATGAAATTCGTCGTCTCTTTTAAAATCACAAATTTCATGTTAATTGGCATCCTTTTAGCATTTCATCTTCCATATTCACCAAGTCTTCATCACCAAGTTTCTCTCTAAACGCTCTGATTGTAGGTTCGACTAAATTTGGAAGCTAATTTATCCATGCCAATATTATTTAGTTTTTTGACATTTGATCTGATACCAAATTACTTACCTTTCTATACCATTGACATAGGCATTTTATCTCCAAGTTCATATTCAGCAAACATCTCTAAAAGCGTCTCTTCATCAGACATGTGATACAATTTAATTAATTGATTCTTTAAAACATCGTACACATTTTCGTTATTTTGTACCTAGTTTAAATGTTTTCGTTTTCTTTCATTAAGAGACAATTCAAAGCTCAACTTAATTTTATTCGACTTAATTTTATTCACTTCAAAAATGATTTCGACTGCATCAAACCAAAGTTGCGGTTCTTGTTTCCAGAATGTTGGCAAAGTTAACGATTTTGAATGGTTGAATTGATTTTCAGGATCATCAATAATTTTAAAGTCAGAATTAGAACTTGCGGTGTCAATAATTTTATATGCGTTATTTTCTTCCGAAGTAGATTCCATTTCATGAACGTGCTTCTCAAACTGCTTTAGTTTATGATTATTTTCAACTATTTTTTTAATTAGTTTTCAACAGAGACATTTTAAATTGTTAACCTTATTTAACAGCAACTGATTGTCAACTTGTGGGTTTTATATCTAAACACAAATATTATAGGCCAGGCTAGATAAGTGTTAGAATTAAAAGAAAAAGTCGTTACGGCAAACTGATAGCAGAATATTTTAGAACACCCAAGGTAGGAAAAATAGTCCGAACCACCTGCGATTTCTTGGGGTGAAATGGGGTGAATTTTTAGGGGTGCATAATGGTTTTTACGATTTCTGGCTAAACTACGCATCCTATCGAAAAAAGTTTAATGTATAAGTTGTAGGTAATAAAAAGGTCCACAACATATGTGCAGAACATTTTTATCCTAACATCAAAATTTGTCGAGAAATATGCAAAGAACCGTTCTTTCGGTTTTTAATTTTTTTCTTCTAGAAAAATAATTCTACTTAGCTCAAACTTGGTGAAACTATACCTTTTGGTATCCCACATAAGCGTTATTTTTTGTGAATCAGAATATTCAACGGTTGTTGCTTAATTCAATTTGAAAGAAGAAAAAGTGAAATTTTCAACTGCGATTCTTCATAAATGTAAGTACTTATCCGACAGACACCATTTTTTTATAAATCGCGGAAATAACCTAAAGAAATTATTTCTCTTAAACTATTTTCCCGATTTACAAAAAAAATGGTGGGTGATAGAGCCAAATGGACATCGGATTCGTCTTCAGCATGTCGAAATACATAGGGATTACTATGTCGGGTCTCTACTACAGATCCCTTTTATTTTTTTCTTAGTCCGGTGTTATAAAGCATACAACGAAAAAAGTAGTTTTTTCTGACTTTTCGATTTTCCGGCAATTTTTTCCATTGCACTATATATTGTTTTTTTATTTATTGAAAGTAGAAGTAAAAACAAAAAAAAAACGAGTCTTGTCCGAACTCTGTCGGATAAGTACACTTATGAGGAATCGCAGTTGAAAATTTCACTTTTCTTTCTTTTTAAATTGAATTAAACAACAAACATATTTTGATTCACAAAAAATGAAACTTATGTAGGACACCAAAAAGTATACTTTCACCAAGGTTGAACTAAGTCGAATTATCGAAAATTAAAAACTGAAAGAACGGTCTCTGTGTATTTCTCGAAATATTCTGAGGTTAGGATAAATTTGCTTTCCACAAAAAATTTAGATCTCTTTATTACATGCAACTTTTTTATTTAACTTTTTTCCACAGGATGCGTAGTTTAGCCAGAAATCGTAAAAGACCGTTTTTCACCCCTAAAAGTCCACCCCGTTTCACCCCAGAAAGTCGGCGGTGGTTCGGAGTATTTTTTCTTCCTTAGCTATGATATGTTCTACAATATTTCATTATCAGTTTGCTGTAACGACTTATTTGGTTGTACAACCCTTATCTAGTCTGGTCTATTAAGTGTATTTATTATATGAAGAGATACTTTATTCATTAACTGTCAAAATATGATAACTTCCTACTATACTATAACATATAAAAGGGGTGAGTCAAACATTCACCACACAACCAGTAAACTACAACTTTTTCCATATATCTCAATATAAATTGTTTTTTCTTACAGTACCAATTTAATCACGGTAGACAAATTGCAAATGAAGTCAAGATAAGAATTTATTTATCACAATTAATTCAGTTGACAATACCATTGAATAGTTCGAGAAAGACATACAAGAAACGGAAAAATATCAAAATAAAAGCAGATGTAATGATTAAATGCTGACTGTGGGGAAGAATGGGAGTCAAGGTATCCTAGAAAGATACATTTTCTCATATGAACGGCAGCTATGCCAACTTAAATACCGGCCATGGAAAATTTCATTAATAAGAAAATATATAATACCTCTTTGTTGCAAACCATTTAACACCATAATCGTGTAATTATGAAAGTCAATGTAATAAAAGTTTTATTGCATTAAAATTAGTTATACCACGGACTTGAGTTATCCCATGAGAAGGCCGCAATAATGTATTTTACAAGACATAGAATTAGGGTAGACAACTAAATTAAATTATAAACTATTAACTTCCTAGTATAACATATAGCATTCAACAAGCTCTGTGAACAAAGCAAGTAAATAGCATTAGAACAGATACGAAACTTAGTTTAATATTTTCAAAAGAATAGTATACTCCCTCAATGAAATCTTTTATTTTGAATTATGTGTTATTCTATGAACTTGACATCATCATTTTGAAAAAGTATATTATGAAGTTTTTGGGTAACAAGGTTTGTTTTCAGGGTACATTCCGGAAAAGTGAAACACGGAACCAAACAAGTCATTCCATAAAATGACTCATTTGTCCATCCGTTCGTTAGTTTGTGTATTAGTCTGTCTATCACAACAAAACGTGTTATGGGAAATACAAATGTTCCTAGTACTTCCTTTTGTATTCGTCGTTATTCTCATATCTTAAGAAATGTTTATGTAAAATAATGTATAGATTCCAAAGGTATTATCTCAAGAACTGCAGTTTATTGAATAAATTATTTATTAACTGTTATTATTAATCTATGTACCTATAATAAAAATGTATTGATATATTGCATTGTGCTTGCTTCATAATTAATTTATTATATTAATATCCATGACAAGATCGAGCGTCTATCAGATCTCACGGGTTTATTTCATTCATTATTTATAAATACTTTTTAAGGATAATTTCTAACAAATATAAATCATATCTATGTAAATCTACTTTAATTAGATTACTTGTCATTCAAGTATCAATGCTTTAAAAAATCCATATGAAAAGATTAAAAATTATAATTGTTATTAATTGCTGGCATTTTTCTCACTATATAATAAGAATTTTTATACTGTTCAGCATTTTATTTTATAATGACATTAATTAATTAATTGTTTTAGAACGCCAAGTTATGGACGAATACAATTCATATAATACCGATACTACTCCTGAAACACAAAAGAAACCATACATGCTTACTCGTGAAGTTCTAATTTGATATTATCACAAAATTAGGTCGAAAATAGACCAATAGGAAGAGTATAAGTCTAAGAGGTTGTTTATTCATAGTTAACGACGGCCCATTTCCGAAGATCGGTCACTGACGATTTGTTGCTAGCCTAAACATTTACTAGACAAAGGATTGATTGCTTTATATTCCCTTTGACGGTTGATATATGTACCATGCAATGGTCGCCTGAAATTACATAGTTTCTTCGTATGCATTGATACATAAGCCAAAAAAATGAGGTGATATCGCTGTGTTTCCCTGAAGAGTGGCACATCAAAGTCAAGGTGCACCTGCACCCGATCACGTCCAAGAGTTAAACACATTTAATATGAAGAGGAATAATTTAGATACAAAGAATATAATAGAAGCAATAAATAATAACATTAATAATAATAACAATAATTTATTAGTCCATTCGATCATAAAGTATGAAACCGCTGCCTAAGGAATCACTACTTCCACATCCAGATTCTTCATCCAAGTCACTTTAAAGGAAACATCTTAACTGTATTTGCACTCTAGTATGTCGAAATTATTGGTCATAGAATTTTAATAATATTCGGTAATAGAAAGAGATGTAATAGAAAAGTTTGAAAAATGAAGTTTCTAGTTTACCCTACTTATTTTCCACTATTCACAACCTAATACCTCCGACTCCTTCAATGGAGTCATCTGAATCAGATGTCACTACAATACATACGTGTACTAACTTTCAAGTGAATATCTCAATTTGATGTTGTCAATCCCATTAATAATGAAGCGGAGGTGTTGGAGTTTGAAAAATATTAGAAAGAAATCTGAGGCCTTGGTTTCTAGTATATACACCGAATTCCAAATTTCTGTACTCTTGCCAGCTTGATTTACTTATCCCCTTCTACGGAATCATCCCAAAATATAATCTAGTTCCAGATGTCGGTAGACGTATGTATTATACGTCTACCAAATTACAAGTAAATATCCCAATATTCAATCAACCCCTTTAATAATGTAGTAATGTAGTAAGGGTAGTGGAAGGGTTGAAAAATATTATTGGCCTTGGCTTCTAGGACATACACCGAATTTCAAGTTGCAGTACTCTTACCAGCTTGCTTTACTTATTTTTCCCTATTTACCTCTACTTACCCCCACTCCTTCAACGTAATCATGTCAAAATATAATCTAGTTTCAGATATAGTTATAATACATAAATGTACCAAATTTCAAGTGAAAATTTAAATTTAATTTTATCAACTGTTTTAATAAGGGAGTGGGGGTGGTGGGGGGATGGAAAATACTAGTAAAAAAACCTGAGACCTTCGCTTCTAGTATATATACCAAATCACAAATTTCTGTGCTTTTACCAGCTTGTTTTACTTATTTTCCCTTATATACCTCTATTTAACCCCCAACCCTTCAACGGAATCATCTCAAAATATAATCTAGTTCCAGATGTCGTTATAATACATATGCGAACTAAATTTTATGTGAATATCTCAATTTTATTTTATCAACCCCTTGAATAATGGAGTAGGGGTGGTGGGGGGCTGAAATATATTATTAAAAAATCTGAGGCCTTGGCTTCTAGTACATACACCGAATTTCAAGTTTCTGTACTCATACCAGCTTATTTTACTTATTTCCCCTATTTACCCCTAAATAACCCCCAACCGTTCAACGGAATCATCTCAAAGTATAATCTAGTTCCAGATGTCGTTATAGTTCATACATGTACCAACTTTCAAATGAATGTCTCAATTTTATTTTACCAACCCTTTTAATAATGGAGAAGGGGTGGTGGGGGGCTGAAATATATTATTAAAAAATCTGAGGCCTTTGCCTCTAGTACATACACCGAATTTCAAGTTTCTGTAGTCATACCAGCTCACTTTACTTATTTCCCCATATTTGCCTCTAAATAACCCCCAACCCTTCAACGGAATCATCTCAAAATATAATCTAGTTCCAGATGTCGTTATAATACATACTTGTACCAAATTTCAAATGAATATCTCAATTTTATTCTATCAACCCTTTTCATATTGGAGTAGGGGTGGTGGGGGTTGAAAAATATTATAAAAAAATCTGACGCTTTGGTTTCTAGTACATACATCAAATTTCAAGTTTCTGTAGTCTCACCAACTTGTTTTACTTATATTCCCCTATTTACCCCAAATTAACCCCCAACCCTTCAACGGAATCATCTCAAAATATAATCTAATTCCAGACGTCGTTATAATACATACGTGTACGAAATTTCAAATGAATTTCTCAACTTCATTTTATCAACCCCATTAATGGGGTAGGGGTGGTAGGGGGTTGAAAAATATTATGAAAAAATATGAGGCCTTAACTTCTAGTACATACACCGAATTTCAAGTTTCTGTACTTTTACAAGCTTGCTTTACTTATTTTCCCCTATTTACCCCTATTTAACCCCCAACCCTTCACCAGATATCCTCAAAAAACAATCCAGTTCCAGATCTCGTTATAATACATACGTGTACAAAATTTCAAGTCAATATTTTAAACCGTTCCGGAGAAAACGTGCGGACAAAGAAAAGTTACAGACAGACAGACAGACCGACAGACAGACAGACAGAAATTTTTTTTTGGCTCAAATTTAAAATCTCGACGTTTCATGACATTCTAAACCTATTTCACGAATGAAAATTTTTGAAAATTTTTTTGCGATTACTATACTTCCAATCCACTACGTGGATGTGGAAGTAATATAGAATAAGTCAGTAAGGAAAATTTGTAAATATATAAACACAATAGCACAGAGAATAGAAAACAATAAAAGAGTCAGTCAAGACTTCCTTAAAAAGTACAACACATATGATCAAAAAATATTATTACACACGGAATCATAAAGAATATACAAACAGTACATGAATACATAATATAAGTATATCACAGAACTGATCCTTGAGGAGCACCATGCGAACTGTCTAGAATATTAAATGAACAATTGTTTATTTCAACTAGTATTTTCTGCCTTGTAGATATGATTTGAACAAATCTATTCCTTTAACAAATACACTTCAAGCTTATTTAACAGTCGCTCTGGACATACTAGATCAAAAGCTTTACTAAGATCTATAAATAGACCAATACATTTTTTCTATCATCTAAGTTGTTATAAAGTTTATTTAGTGTTTGCACTGATGGTTAACAGGCCCTTTCGAAAACCGAACTGATTATTATTAAGTAATTAGTATATAGTATAGTTATCTATTATGTTTTTCTTACAAGATAAAGTAATGCAATGAAATCGATACATTTGCTCTTTAGCTTCTAAGGATTTAAAACATGCTTAGAAAGCATCTTAGCTTAATCTTATCCCATTATAATTTTAAGGATCATTTTAGTGACATATTCTGTATGGTAAAGGATTCAACATATTATGATGTTAGTGAGTCGGAATACCTTTTTAAGAAATAACGTTCATTCTCCATTAACATCAACCATCAACTACTGCATTGGTACATTTAGGCTTGGATAACAAATGCTGTGTTATATTGTTAACTGTTCAAGTGTTTAGCCATATTTAAAGAGCAGGACGTATTTTAAATTTTGAAACTTCTTCTAATAGGCTAGGCATATTAGGATTCTCAGAGGAAAGTTTTGCTATAGTGTATTATAGTCAGTAGTATAATATATACTCATATCATTATAATGATAAATGTTGCGAATGATGAATGTCGCTGCCTTCATAAATTGGACTCTCTGAATAATCTGGAACAAAAATTCACCGATTTCGCAATTCTTGCAACCATCGGGACATTGGAAATGATAACACCCTACATAAAACATAAACTTTTTCAACAGCTACGATCCACTCTCGATTGCGACACCACCGTATTTCGACCTTAAATGAAAACTGGTAACTTGACCCCCTGTGATATATGCAACCCACAATACATTTAAATATATCAGCTGTTGCATATACGACAGTCTCGCTCAATCGTGACACCGCTGTCTTTTGACCTTGAACGAAAACTGGTAACTCGACCCCCATATACGAATATAAACATTTCAAATGTTAACAGGAGATCTTATTTTAATTTTATGGATTTATTGATAGATGAGGTGAGTAGTAATCTGCACATGTTTACTGTTGAAAATTCTGTTGTACATAACTTCATTTTTTAAGGAACTGTCACATCCTCTTCAGTCCATTCATCTATTCTCCTTATTTTTTCAGGTGGTGGGGGGTCTGTAATGAACAGAAGATATGGGTCAGCTTGTACATTCATATTAACTACTTTAGACAGGTACATTTATGTTCCAAGTGTGTGATTCCCGCTTTTGAGGAAGGAAATGTTATATACCTTCGTCTTCTTTCTCCACACTTTCTTCGATGGTCTCAACAACCGGGGAAAAGCTGAAGCCCAGTTCGTCCTGTACTTCGACGTCGAATGGTAAGTCCTCAAAGATATTTATGAGATCTGTCTCGATTGTCACGTTGTTGCAGGACCCCTCACAGTTGATGCACAGATTGGTGCAATCCGGGCCACTTTTTTGCAGCTACATTTTTTTACGTAGGTCTTGACGCATCTGTATGACACCAGACGCAGCAGTTCGGGAGGAGCAGGGGCTTGTAGAGAGGTGATCGGTTCCAGGCAATTTGTTGCTCGTTTCCAACCACAATCTTCGGCATTTTTCTCAACCTCCAGCCATTGCTGCACCTGGTGATACACCCTAAAACTGTGCTGTGTTGGCTGCAGCAGGTGATGGTGATAGTGCAGCTATTTTTGATTAGGTCTTGAAAGCTGCCTTCTTATAATTAATGTACCTCCGACGGTTTATCGACGGCCCAGTCCTTCCTGTGTAGCCATACACGTTGACCAGAAATCTCTCCCCTGCTGCTGCAATGCTTTCTGGAGTTGCCTCAGAGTTTTGAACACACTTACAACATCGGTAAGGTGGGGGTTTTTGGTGAGAGTTTTCACAAACTTCAATTTCCTTTCGTTGTAAGGTGCTGAAGTCGTATCACACTCACTCATTGCGTGAAGAAATATGATGTGTTCTTTAATGGTTTTGTTTAGCAGAGCGTGCCCAGGACAGTAGATGGTTGGTGGAACGTTTCCCCTTTCCTGGTTTTAGGCAGAATACGTTTTCTCGATGGCAAAGACCAGTGAGGATGACCAACAGGTCGATGTCCTCTCCAACCGTCACCACAGTCTCAGTACGTTCAGCCAAAGACAGGGCTTCGTTCACAATGACGGTGTCGGCATCTTCTGTGGCTGGTAAAATTCAGTTGCAAGATTTGCCCTAAACAAACTAACATACGTGCATAGCAAGTTAAATAAAAGCTTGTAAAAAAACCATTCGAGTGTTCCTTCCAACATTTTTACGACTTGATCCGCTGACCAGGAGTCTCACGCAAATTTTGGAAATTTAGAACTTTATATTCAACAATCATGACAACTCATACAAAACACGAGTTCGTTATAAATCATATACGACCAACAGTTAAGTATCATAGCAAGAGCAATTTCCGCGAAAACGGTGAATTTCACTAGATATGGGAATATGGCCCTTTTTTGGCGTGCTCTAGCGGCGGAACAGTTAGTCTTCCAAAAAAACGTTGTATATAAAAAATGTAGGAAATTTTGTCTACTTTAATTTTGTGTAAAATAGGCTTGTCGAGAAAATGCTTCCTTTCTGAGATGTAGGCCAAAAACTGAAAGTGCCAAAATTTGGGCAAAAAGTGCCAGAAAAACAAAGTTCCGGACCAAGTTTTTGCCTGCAAACTTCAAATTCATCTCCAGTGATCCAAAAAAACATAGAGGGTGAGAGAATCAAAACTATAGCAAAACTTTCCTCTGAACCCCCATTTCTTTCGTAATATGCCTAGCCTATAATTATTTTTTAATTGATTTGAAATATTTATATATAGTTTACGTACTGAGAATGCGAGAAATAAGTAATATAATAAGTATATTTTCTGATGACTATGACTACTCTTGAGGATAGGCGTACGTACTTTTCTCAAGTATTTTTGTTTAAATTACTACACAATGATTTTGACGCACCTGAAATAATTAGTAAGCTTAATTTTCACGTTCCCAGATTAACCTCTCGTAATCACCAAGTGTTCTATTTACCTACGCCGCGTACCAACGTACTAAATAATTCACCTTTATATACGATTTGCAGTACTTCTAACAAATTATGTAACGACTTCGATATTTTTAATTGCAGCCTTAGTGACATAAAACAAAATGTTCTAAATTAAATAACCAGTGAGTGTCTTTGTTTTTCTTAATTTGCTTTGAATCACATATGTGTATATATGTATATATAGTTTTTATATTTAAACATTTCCCATGTTATTTTTTTCTCTTTCTTCGTATCATTAGTTATTCATAGTTCGTACTTTTAAGTAATTTTTTTCTTTATTTTACTTTCTTTCTATGTTGTTGTATATTATGTAATTAATGCTTTGTATGCCTTTATTCCTGTTCTGTAATTGGGTATCTTACCTGTTGAACAGTGTATGCAATAAATAAATAAATAAATAAATAAATGAAATTTTACTCGCCTACAATTTAGTTACAAGCTGAGGTTGAAATATAATTAATTCATCAAGCAAACTTACCTTCAATGAAGTTCCAACTTAATTATATAGAAACTTCATTAAAGGAGATAACACACTTTAAATTCCTTTGTTCATAACCCCTTCAATTGCAGGTCCCGTCTTAAAATAAATTACGGCAATATGCGAAACGGTTTGTCTTCAAAGGTAGTACAGAACCGAATGCAGAATGAGAATTCTACACATTATTTCCTTCAATAAAAAAGCGTTAGGGCGACTTCATATAAGATAAGTTAAAATAGTTATTTCACAGTTTTCCGAGATAGGCAAATTAATTTTTGTTACAGATACAGAGAAGAATGGTTTAATGGCATACTAAACAGTACCAGAGATAGAAGTAAATAACTTTTTCCAATATGAACCCAGGTGACTTGAAGGAATGGAATTCCAGCTGGTTTCCACTCATATATTTTCCTAGTTACTCTCGAGTCTTCCATTCTGATGACATCTCCCAACCATGTTAGCCTATAACTTTTTATACATTTAATGATGGCACTCCCTTCATTGATCTCATCCAGTTCAGCATTAATGCGGATTCTGCACGTTTTATCAGCGTCCTGGACTGGCCCATGTATCTTTCGCAGGATCTTTCTTTCGAATATTCAAATTATTTACTTCTTTGTGTCATTGTCTAGTTCTCACAACCATATGATACTATAGGTCTAATTAAGGTTTTGTATATTTTTGTTTTTGTATTTTTATTTAGTAGCCTACTTGCCATTAATTTTTTGTGGACGTAGTAACATCGATTTCCACTTGCCTCAAGTGCCTTGATTTCACCGCTTATTGAATAGGTTTGCTCAATTTGGCAATAATACCTCTGTATATATTCAACATCTTGGAGTTAATTCGTAGATAAACTAGCTCAACTTTTAAATAGGAGATCGATGAGAAAAATAGAAATGTATTTCCCATTGACTTCAAATACCAGAAAATTTATTTTCGTTGAATAAACAAAAGTTACATACTAAAATTGTTGTTATGGCACAACTGAAATGGTCTCTTTATAATATTTCTCTGGGTCAACTGTTACGAGGAAGTCTATTGCAGTAGTTTGCAAAACCAAATTTTTCTCAATCGATATCTGCATTTACCGCAAATAGGGAGTTGTATTTCTGCTATACGTTTTGGATGTGATGCCTTTTCACATCTATGGGTATTTTTAACTTTTAGTAGCTGATTCCTTGTAACCACAACTTCTCAGCTGGGTGCTGAGGAAGCTATGAAAGACTAGCAACCGGTTAACTCAGGGTTGGTCGAATTTCACTCTGTGGCGAGAAGAATTATTTAATAATTTGAATGTTACAAAACATAAATAAACAAAGAAAAAGGGCGCCAGCGTATTCATACAACTGATATTCCTGCAACGGTGTAAGGATGAAACAATCAAAAGCAAAATAAAAAAAAGTAACCATATAATTAACAACAAGTAACGCTTAAAATTTACAAAGACTTTACATGTGCATTAATAAAACAATTTAGAAAATTTACTACAATAAAAATATACTTATAATATTTAGAGTTAAAATGATTGAAAATGTAAATACAAAAAAAATAAATTGATTTATTTGAACATTTAAAAGTAATTAAAAAAAACCTCTAGCACAAGAATAAAATTGAAAAATTTAACAATCATAATAGTTATCTTCTGACCAAAAAAGAAACAAAAGAGAAGAGAGACGGTGCATGTGGCTTACGTAACTTAAGCGGTGGGAGTGGAGTTCAATAAGGTCGAACCCTGGAAATGGCCACAGATACCTGGGAGTGAGGACTTATTAATCGTGTCCTGTTCAACGCTGATGTTCCAGGAAGACGCTGAGTTGAGAAGATGGCCAGCCAGTTACAATTTTCATCCAGCCAATAATTATTAATAAATTCAATAATTAGTATGCTAGTCGTGAAATAAGATCATCTAATAAAGAATTCTAGAGCGACCCTAAATACAAAAAAATATATGTAAGTATATGATATAGTACCTATTAAACTACTGGCAAAAATTATTGATATAATATCTAAACATAAAATATCCAGCAGCAACTGTCCCAAAATGACAAATAAATAAGCTACTGCTGTGGCAATCCACTAACAAGTGGTTTTTTATTAACCACGTGGTTAACCTCAAAGATACTATAATAAATCAATTAAGTGCCAGCTTAAAATTCAATAACAATCCAAAATAACCACGTTATTATTATTGTAATGCAATAATAATTCAATAATAAAAGTAAAAATTTTAACAAAGTGTTACAGGATGGCTCTAATAATTCCAAATCTTTTAAGAAAAAATTAGAACAATCTCACCTCAGCGACGTCAAGACAGAAAGTGCCGGTTTTCAGTTGCTGTTAATTCCATCTCTCTCCAATATTCCGCTCGCGCATGCTCAATGGTGAATTCGCATTGGTGTTTTTATCGCGGGTGATTCAAATTTTATGTAGCACGGGTGCTGAATGGAAAATATTTGGCAACTAATTAAGTAATTGACAACAAGTTAAGGAAAAAACTTGTTACATCCTATAATGAGGTCTTCATGTCCTCTTTTGGTTCATACCCACTACACTCTTGTCCAATCCAAATTTAATTTTAAATCGCTTCTCCTCACTCCATCTCAGAACATATTACAGTTTGCGTTCTCTAGAGGTATGAAGCTTAATACCATTGACATTAAATAAATAACTAAGCAGGAGGGTAGAAGGACTCACTGAGTAGGGCTGAAAATCTCTTGTTCTATCTATCAAAGGCCGCTAAGCACCTGAGGTTATGGTGAAATGGATTCTCCAGAGAGATGACGACGATGTTGGCATCTCACTAATTGGGCTGGTAATGCACTGCATTGATATGTTAACAGCCCATTTGACTTTATGTCTGACAGATTTCATTCATATTGTAAGAATATCTGTATAATACAATAGGTTTTCTTTGCAGTGTGTCACGGGGTTCTTACTGCTACACAGTGAAAATTAATTAGCTATTTGTGAACAATTTAGACTGAAACACACGTTTGGTGTTAATGTAAAATAGGTATTACGTTTCAAAATGGACTCGGCTATCACATGGTTTATCGTAGGGGTGAAAAGGTATTAAAAAAATCGATAACCGAAACTTCTCTTTTAGTCACTTTTAATTATCATCAGCATACATTCTTGCATTCTTGATAAACCAGTCGGCTCAGTCAGTTAAGAAAAAAAACGTATTTTCTAAATTTAAAAAATGTGTGTTAGAAACTTTTATTTAACTTTCTTTGTTGTCTGTCTGTCCGCTAGTGATCTTGCAATAAAAATTTCGACTAGTTCTAGTTGAGCTAGATCTTTCAAATTTTGCACACGTAGTAGGTGGCAGCACAATGTAGCAAATCTAATATCGTTCTAAATCCAATGTAGCGGACATCCGAAGATGGCGGATTACCTTTTTCTTCATTGTCCAAGAGCCGGTGACATTGATTTTCAAAATTCTGTTGGAAACTGATTGTAATTGAACTGAATTATTATTAAAAAACAATACTGTTTTCCAGTTACCACGGAAATTGATTTTAATTAGAACATTTGTTAGGAAATTTCATGCTCTTTCAGAAAAACCTGGTATGACGACCTCTGCTCGGCCGAAAATGTCTGTCATACGTATTTGAAGGAAGTGATAAGTAACAAAGTTTTACCGTTATGGCGTAGATACATTTTTTTTATTTTGTTCGTTTTGGTGCGTTCTTACAGAATATCATGGTATGACAGCCCAAAAACTGTTGGAAACACCTGTCATACCGGTTGTACTTATAGTGGCGGTCAGGAGTCGAAGGGACACGCAATTATATGCTAATGGGAAATTTAGCTCCCACCCCCCGTTTTCGAGGGTGCTGGAACCGATTCCAGAGTTCAAAGCACTGCTTGACCCCGGCTACCCCCTGACATCGCCAAAAAACCACCACGAGAGTCCCTTTCCTGGCGCAGACATCAATTTAATCCTGTATTTTGATGAATTTGCCCTTCCAATAACTTAAGGTGGTAAGTCTAGAAGTGTATGACTCCAGTCATACGTTTCATTTTTACACCATTTAATGGGTAAAAATGGGACGCAAATTCATTTAAATTCTTTGAATTTGTTATTCGCAATTAAAAAAATTGTATCGTCCTTAATTAGAGTCAAAGTTCTGTTGTTTACTTCTAATTTAATTTTCATAACATTTAAATATTGTCTCGATATTACCCTAGGGTTGAATCGAGGGGTATGGGTGATTAAGGTCATACCCCTCAAGAATTACCACCTTAAGTTATAGGGAGGGCTAATTCACGAAAATACAGGATTAGATTGATGGTTGCGCCAGGAAAGAGACTTAAAGGGTGGTTCTGGGGCGATTTTAGGGGGTGGCCGAAGTCATACAGTCTCCTGAACCCCGGAATCGGTTTCAGTATCCCGTTCAGTAACAGATACTTGCATGTCCCTCCGATTTCTGACCTCCACAATAAGTACAACCCGTATGAGAGGTATTTCTGGCATAACGGTAGTTAGTAGTAGTGGCAGTTTTACGGCATAACGGTAAAACTTTATTACCTATTATCTCCTTCAAATAGGTATGACAGACAGTTTGGACCGAGTAGAGATCGTAATACCAGCTTTTTCTGAAAGAACATGAAATTTCCTAACAAACACTTTAATTGAAATCAATTTCCACGATAACGGTGAAACATTATTGTTTTTTGATAATAATTAATATAATTAAAAATACTTCCGGCTAGAGAAACCTCGTCATACCGGGCTCATTTTGTACGTAGGGTTTTCTACAGTCAATTTTCACTAGCATTTTTAATATCCGCGATGACAGTAGTTTCAGTGTCACCGGCTCTTGGGCTGTTACAAACCTGTTGAGATGGGTACCAAATGAGAGGGTTTTGTCTGTCTGTCTTTTTGTAGAATAAGTAAAGACTAAAAAGTTAAATATAGAATCACATATAAAAAACATGTTTTAAACAAAGCTTTATTTAACAACATGTACTTAGAGTAAAAAATAATTTTTAAATTCATACATCTGGAAACTAAAAGCTCTGGGGGCAGTCAATTGAGAAAAGTAACTATACAATGGTGTAGTATGATCGCCTTTAGTTTCCAGATGTATAGATTTAAAAATAATTTTTTACTTTTTAGTTCATGTTTTTAAATAAAAGCTTTTTATATACTTACATGTGTCTCACTTAAGAATGTGACAGCGTAATAATTCTTTTGTTTTTTGTACGATTTGAATCAAACTGATCCTAAAAAAACAGAGGTCACTAAGGTCTATTTAAGATAAAAAAATCATCACTTTCCATCTTTAACTGCAGGGCCATCTACGATACTAAATTGTATGAAAAAAATCAAGAAATCATAGCAGGCATATTTACATCAAAAAATTTTGTTAACAAAACTTGTTCGAAATCATTAAAAACCCTGAATCCGAAGTTTAGCCTGCAACCCTCCGAAAAGTTATGAACAATAACAGAAAGCGATGCGGCCACCGTCCTTTTAAAAGGACGCATTACAAATTCCTACTTAGCTGAGGAAGTTGCAGAAAAGCCTGAATCGGAGGGAGATTTAGAACGGTGTAACACTCAGGAGGGTGCAGAAAATCTGCATGAAGGAAAGAAGTCCCAGTCTGAAGACTATGATACAGAGGATAACTTGCCATTAGCAACATTTTTAAAGAAAAAGAAAAGAAAAGCCTCCTGAAAAATAAGCAAAACAAGAAAAAAAAATTGAACGCAAATGGAAAAAAACAGATTTAATTTCAGATTTTCCTTCCTTTTTCTACAATATTTTGATGATGAAGTAATCACAATGCTGGTTCAGTATTCTAATATGTACGCTTCTTCCCACACTCGTCCTGGAAATATAACTGAAAATGAAATGCGCTGTTTCATAGCTATTTTGTTATTGAGTGGGTACGTACCTTTGCCAAGGCGCTGTATGTTTTGGGAAAATTCGGAGGACACTAACAATAAATTGATTTGTGAGGCAATGTCAAGGAATCGTTTTACATTTATAACGCAAAATTTTCATTGTAACGATAATAGAAAATTAAAAGATGACAAATATTCAAAAATTCGACCCCTTATTGATGCAATAAACAAACGATTTCTTGACTTGGCACCTACAGAAGAAGTTCATAGCGTAGATGAGTCTATGGTGCCATATTTTGGACATCATGGAGGTAAACAATTTATTCGGGGTAAACCCATAAGGTGGGGATATAAATTATGGACTGGTACGACCAGATACGGATATATTGAGTGGTTTGATCCTTATCAGGGTTCCTCAACTACTCTGCCTGAAAAATATAAAGATTTAGGAATGGGCGCTTCTGTTGTCATGCAATTTTCAGATGTAATTCAGGAAAATAGTCCCAACATGCCTTTTCATATTTACTTCGACAATTTCTTTACAACCTTAAAATTATTAGAAGAATTAAAATCTAAAGGTTTAAAGTGTACGGGCACAGTTCGGGAAAACAGACTGGCAAAAGATTGTCCACTGGAATCTTCCAAATCTTTAAAGAACCAAGAAAGAGGTAGTTTCCAATACGTTTCTACACGTGACAACAAACTGGTGGTTTGCAAATGGAATGACAATAGCGTTGTAGGCATTTCATCTAATAATGCCCAAGTACTTCCTACAGCTCCTGTAAAGAGATTTTCTCAAAAGGAAAAAAAAAGTGTACAAGTTCCTCAGCCGTATATAATTAAGAAATATAATGAAAATATGGGAGGTGTGGATCGAGCATACCAAAACATAAGTTTATATAGGGTTGATATTCGAGGAAAAAAGTGGTACTTTCCATTGATTTCACAATGTGTAGATATGGCCGAGCAGAACTCGTGGCAACTACATTAGCGAAATGGAGGGAAAATGGATCATCTAACATTTAGAGGAGCTGTCGCTACGGGAATACTGGAATCATACAAGAAGGATACCAAGAGAGGCCCAAGCAAACCGTCATTAAACCTTCACGAGTATCCAAAATTCGATAGATTAGATCACCTAGTAATATATCAAGAAATGCAAACCCGTTGTAGGTTATGCCATAAAAAATGTAACTTTAGTTGTAAAAACTGTAACCTGGCACTTCATCCAAAACATTGTTTCGAGATCTATCATGCAAAATAAATTTTTTAGGGATTAATCTTTTTATTTACCCAAACCGAGTGAACCTTTTAAAACAGATAAAAGGACACCACTTTTTGCAAAAAGTATAGATATTTTTAATAAAATTCTCAAATAACTTTTTTTTTACATAGCTTTAAAGTCACTGAGTGAAAATCAAACGGATTCTGTGAGAAAAAAAGTTTCGGCGTTATTTGGGTTAAGGCATGCATAAGAGCTGATAGAGGTTTGATAGAACATAATGTTTATTTCTGTTGGTTGTATTTATTATTCATTTGTGTAAATTGTTTCATAAAAATAAATGTAGAAATAATTTTTATTTAAATGCCCCAAAAGAATTTTTTTCATCAATACCTCACTTTTTTTTTATTAGAATTTACCTAAACTTTGGATTCAGGGTTTTTGAATGATTTCGAACAAGTATCATTAACAAAATGTTTTGATTAAGAAATGCCTGCTATGATTATTAGATTTTTTTTCATACAGTTTAGTGTCGTAGATGGCTTTGCATTTAAAGACGGAAAGTGATTTTGTGGTCTTAAATAGACCTTGGTAACCTCTATCTTTTAAGATCAGATTGATCCAAATCGGACGAAAAACAGAAGAATTATTACTCTCTTACACTCTTAACTGAGACACACTGTATAATTTCATCTTTGTCA
This sequence comes from Stenurella melanura, assembly GCA_963583905.1. Classification (NCBI taxonomy): domain Eukaryota; kingdom Metazoa; phylum Arthropoda; class Insecta; order Coleoptera; family Cerambycidae; genus Stenurella; species Stenurella melanura. The sequence continues at coordinate 158,756,119 of OY757309.1, forward strand.
AAAACTAATTAATGAAGAATTCTGAAGTTTTCACAGAATTCTTATTTGATATATACCAAAAAATTATCAAAATTTTGTTTAATAAACGCTAAACCATGCTTATTCTTCTACGTCCTTTCCATACAATCGGACTCTTCTGTCTTATCATCGAGCTTACAAGAAACGTGATGGGCGGACTGCCAGACAGACGGGCAGACGGACTGACATTTTGAAAGTTGTTGTTTTTGTCTACCAGCGATATTTACGTTTTTAGAAATGTGCCGATTAAATGCAATATACCCTTCGTTTTCAAATTTGCAAAGAGTATAATAATTAATAATATTATTTAGATTTCTTAATTAGTCAAAATACTTGCTCAGTATTACTTCCACATTCTCTAGTGGATTGGAAGTATAGTAATCGTAAAAACGTTTTCAATTTTTTTTTCTTGAAATAAGTTTGGAATGTCAGGAAACGTCGAGATTTTAAATTTAAGCGAAAAAAAAATGTCTGTCTGTCTGTCGGTCTGTCTGTCTGTAACTGTTTTGTCCGCGTGCTTTCTCTGGAACGATTTAAGATATTGACTTGAAATTTTGTACACTTATGTATTACAATGAGATCTGGAACTGGATTGCTTTTTGAAGATATCCGGTGAAGGGTTGAGGGGTAAATAGGGGTAAATATAGGGAAATATGTAAAGCAAGCTGGTAAGAGTACAGAAACTTGAAATTTGATGTATGTACTACAAGCCAAGACCTCAGATTGTTTTTATAATATTGTCAACCCCCCACCACCTAGTGCATTATTAAAGGGGTCGATAAAATAAAAATTAGACACTAATTTGAAATTTGGTACACGTATGTATTAAGCGGCGTCTGGAACTGGATTATATTTTGATATGATTCCGTTGAAGGGTTGGGGTTAAATAGGGGTAAATAGAGAAAATAAGTAAAGCAAGCTGGTAAGAGTACAGAAACTTGAAATTCGGCGTATGTACTAGAAGCCAAGGTCTCAGATTATTTATAATATTTTTCAACCCCACCAACCACCCCTACTCCATTATTACCCATACAGCACAAGGACATCCTCAGAACATACTGGGGACAACTTTTCAGGACATATGAGATATCCCGGGAAGATCCCATTATCACCTTAGGATGTTCGTAGGACATCCAAATGGGACAGTTCGGGCTTTCCTGATGACGTCCTCAGGACATCAGTTCGGGTGTGTACAGGACATCATCAGCTCTTATATGGGTTTACTATGAACAACCTAAGGACATTGATTGGACTTTATATAGGACATCCCCAGTTCTTTTAGGGTTTATTGGATATTTCTAAAGACAGCAAAAAATACATATTATTTTATAAGATCATTACTTTTAAACTGAGCCAATAAGCGAAGACAAAGGAATACAAGTTTATATAGCGGCAGAGGTAAAATGACTAATAAAAATGTGATACATATATGTACAACTCCATACACATATTTGTATCTATCAATTGGTTTATATCGCTTTAAAAGTAAATCTACCAAATTAATAGAGGTTGTATATAGTTCAATAAAATAGGTCGACAAATCAAAATATTAAGGTAAATACTTGAATTTTTGATATGTTGCTTTGAAGTATTTGAACATGATTAATGAAAGAAATTTTGGGGTGAGAAAAAATATGTTTTTTTTTCAAAATTATTCAAAATGTGTAAAAGATAGTAAAATAAGTTACAAATAAAAATTGGAAAAGCATGAAATATTACATAAAAATGATCTCTTGCCTTTTTTTTGGTATTATTAAAATCAATAGAGTTTAGGGTGGTTAGAAGTTATAAGGAATGATATGTATAACTTTAAAAAATCATAGTGTACTGAAAAGTTATAATGAATAATTTAAAAAAAATGTATTCACTCAGAAAAATATAAAGGATTACGTATCTGACGATAACATATGCGGGCAATAACCAATCACATTTTCCCCTTTTAGACAATATAATAAATACAAAAATATAATATAGCAGCATTATATTTATGAAATATTTAACGTAATCTTATTTGTCGAAAGAACTTTAAAATGAACGTGGAACAGATATCGACGCCGGGCGGATTTCTTAGAACTTTCGACTCGTCACAAAAAGGCGGCTAATTCAAAACATAGTAAATGTATTAAAACCAAATTATAAATAATTGCTATTTAAATAAGATATACATTTTTAATAAATTTTTAATGAATTATTTGTACTGGAGGGGATTATCAAATAGAACAAACAAATAAGTTTTTACAAGCAAATTTTACAATCCAATAAAAGACACTGTAAATAAATAGCCTCAAAATTATATACTTTTCATTACTTTTGTTGTTGAAATCTCCTAAATAATAATAGCTATAATAGGACGACTCTAGGACTTGCCCAGGATATTCCCACAGTGGATATTTTGTTAGGCTTTTAATATCTTTGAAGGATATTACTGGGACATCCTGCCAGAATTTGTCTAGGATATCCCAATTTGGGATATTCTCAGGTTGTATATATTTTATTGGGATATCCTAAGGATATCCTAAGGAATGTTGTCCTCGATTTGGATATATGGGACTAAATAAGGATATCCTAGGGATGTCATGTGATGTGTGGGTAAAGGGGTTGATAAAATAAAATTGAAATATTCACTTGGAATTTGGTAAACGTATATATTATAACGATATCTGGAACTAGATTATATTTTGGGAAGCTTCCTTTGAAGGGTTGGGAGTTAAATAAGAACAAATAGGGGAAAATAAGTAAAACAAGAGTAAGAGTATAGAAATTTGGGATTTGGTGTATTTACTAGAAGCGATGGCCTCAGGTTTTTTTATAATATTTTCCATCCCCCCTTATTAAAAGGGTTGATAAAATTAAACTTAGATTTTCACCTGAAATTTGTTACACGTATAACGATATCTTAAACTAGATTATATTTTGTCTAAATGTTATTTGTGGCATTAACTTAATTTTTTTCCTTCTTCAATTCTTTGGGACTTCCTGTCACATGTATGTTTTCTTTTTAAGCGGTGCTCGGGGAATCTACAAAGTATCACAATTAACCAGTATATTACTGGTAAATAACCTCTAGATTATATTTTGACGTGATTGCGTTGAAGGAGTAGGGGTAATTGGTGGTAAATATTGAAAAATAAGTAAAGCAAACTGGTAAGAGCACAGAAACTTGAAATTCGGCGTATGTCCTAGAAGCCAAGGCCTCAGATTTTTTAGTAATATTTTTCAACCCACCACCATGACCCTTAATCCATTATTAAAAGGGTTGATAAAATGAAACTGAGATATTCACTTGAAATTTGGGACACGTATGTATTATAACGACATCTTGAACTAGATTATATTTTGAGATGATTCCGATGAAAGGTTGAGGGTTAAATAAGCGTAAATAGGGGAAAATAAGTAAATCAAGCTGGTAAAAGTACAGAAATGTGGAATCTGGTGTATGTACTAGAAACCAAGGCCTCAGATTTCTTTCTAATATTTTTCAAACACCACCATATCCGCTCCATTATTAATGGCTTTGATAACATAAAATTGAGATATTTACTTGAAAGTTAGTTCAGGTATGTATTGTAATGAAATCTGATTGAGATGATTCCACTGAAGGGGTGGGACGTGATAGGTTCTGAATAGGGCAAAATAAGTAGGGTAAACTAAAAACTTAATTTTTAACGTATATGGTAGAAACAAACGCATCAAAATTTTCTATGACATCTGCTCCAAATATTATTAAAATTCTATGACCAACAATTTCCACATACTAAAGTGCAAATCTAGTCAAGATGTTTCCTATAAAATTACTACGATGAAAAATCTGGATGAGGAAGTAGTGATTCCTTAGGCAGCGGTTTTTATATTGTAAAGTTTTGGATATATTATAATCCGAATCTCAATAGATCTCATCAGATTAACATAATTTATTGCATTTCACTGATTATCTCCTGCCTCTACAATGACTTGGTCATGTCATCTGTTTAGGCTTTACCACACATTCGTAGATAGATTTCACATCCATGATATCAAAAAGTCCGTTATCATAATACCTCTTTCATTTTAGTTTTTTATTCTTCTAATGGTTTCTATTTACACATTGCATATCATCTTTATTTACATGAACACAATTTTCCTTACAATATATCTAAAATTGTTTGTTTCTCATTAAGATTCCTGCTAACGGAATTGCATCTTAAACTTACAAAAAGAAGAATGTTTACATTTCTCATGTCAACGCTTATTTATATAATGATGAATGATTGTCTCTGCCACTTGTACGCTTACACGCGTTCAGTTAGGTGATGGATTAGACTAATTAATAAAATAATTCGTCGAATCAAATTTAATTTTATCTCAATGAAGTTGATGAAAATTAAAACGTATTTTGTATAAACTAGTTATATCTATATCACCGTGATTTAAGGAACTGTGTCATCCTTAGAGGAGCAGGTGGTTTCTTGAGTATCTAATAAGGACTGCCAGGAAATACAACTACTTGCAGTCGATAATTCAGATAATATATTGTCATTTATAATATCAGACTAATTATATTATTTATATTTGCTGGGCACTTTAAAACATGTAAACGCTGGTAAACGCAGTTACATAAAACTAATAACTGAAGAACTGCTGTTTTAGCATAACTGCTCCAGCAATTTAGACCCTTTATAGAATGAAATATTATCAACATAATTATAAAAACTTTTTTTACTATTTATTGACAATTTTGGAAAATGATTTTACTTTCTTGATTTAAGTAATAAGGCTGAATAAAAATATTTATTAATTATTGTAGAAACTAAAAAATATTCGTAGAAAACTCTTGTACACGGGCTGAAATTAACACTGATAACACAGCCACACAAAATAAAAAATTTTTGAAGTGGATGCCTCTCATGGTGTTTCTATGTATTTTTGACGCTGAATCCAAATCCGAGGTCAGAAAAAGTCCTATATCCTTCAATTTTTGTGTAGAGGCAAAGGCATCCCTTCCATAAACACATTTATGATTATAAGAACCTATCGTTCCCATTGAGGTATGAATTAGGACTCTTATCTCTCGTACTCTTTTTTTTAGTGCCAAGGGCTTCAGCGAGGGAGTAACAATTCTTCCGAAGGGGTTGATACACCCTCTACACCCCTTCTATACCCTTCTGGACACAGAACTGCGTAACAAAAGCTTCTAAAATGAATTATTATTTGTTTGCACATAATTGTAACGACTCTTCATAGGATTTTGCAAACGGCAGAAATAACTATGCCTAAAAGTATTATTGAAATCTTTGCTTTCGATAACCTGATTTTTGGTTATGCTAGCAAATTAAAATCCTAAAATGAATTTGTCTAATTTCTTATTTGACAATTCTCATTCTAACACTAGCATCCACGTAAGCTTCTAGTTTACAATCTCTTGAGAATGTAAAGGAAACACGGTAGAGGGTAAATGCCGCTACGCAACCAAGCCTCCAGAAGGATATAAACTACCCCCTGCTGGATGAGGAACACAGGGGTGGGGGGAGATCTGGGAGAGCAAATATTCCTTGCTTTTACTGCAGAATGGTCGCAGTGCATTAACGAGAATCTCCCTCAATTGCCTTGACCGCACTCTGCACGGGCGAAAACTAACATCCAAATCCACAAAAAGAGTTCGAAAAACTTTTAGAATTGGAAAAATGTACTTTTCAAACCAGTGCATCCAAAACAAAGTTGCAAAAAGGCTTTACACACGAGAAAATGTAAAAAAGTCGGTTTTCCTCGTTTATCTTGCGAATGCAACTCTTTCATCGAAAAAGTTTCAAGCAATAGTTCTAGGCATTTAAAAGACTTACAAAGTGGCGCCCGCTGAATGAAAATTCGTTTGTTAGATTTCTGGGAAATTAAAAAAAAGCATTGAAAAATTAAATTTTTTAAATTTTATAGTAACTTTTGCAATATTTAATTTATGGTATTAACAATCTCAGGAAATATGCGTCATAATGTGCTTAAAACGTGGTCGTAGCCCGAATTGCGACGGATGAACAGGTTCTGAAAAATTCAATTGTTTATTAAAAAAGTGATTTTTAGTAACATTTGAGTTCCCCAAAATGAGGTGGTCCGATTTCAATTTTGCTAAAAGCTTTCTACTCGTCAAAATTTCACTATCACTAAGCTCAAAGCTGATGTAAGATATTTCAATTAAGTTGCTTTAAAACGCCGTTACAATTTACTTAAGTAATATACAGAATGTGCCGAGAATCGCAGGACTTTATTTTTACTTATTTCCATATGACTTATTTTTTCTGGGGGTATTTTTATAGTATAGGGGGGTTTCATAACCTGTAAGGGATTGTTTTACTGTAATGTGGGTATTGAGTGTAAAAAATAGTTTACTTATAGTTACTCGGTTGCTGAGCAATTTTTTTGTACTTTGACAAATTCCTAGAAACTTGTTTTACTTCCACATCCACGTAGTGGATTGGAAGTATAGTAATCGCAAAAAATTTAAAAAATTTTTTATTCGTGAAATAGGTTTAGAATGTCATGAAACGTCGAGATTTTAAATTTGAGCGAAAAAATTTTTTTCTGTCTGTCGGTCTGTCTGTCTGTCTGTCTGTAATTTTTTTTTGTCCACACGTTTTCTCCGGAACGGTTTAAGATATTGACTTGAAATTTTGTACACGTATATATTATAACGAGATCTGGAACTGGATTGTGTTTTGAGGATATCCGGTGAAGGGTTGGGGGTTAAATAGGGGTAAATATGGGAAAATAAGTAAAGCAAGCTTGTAAGAGTACAGAAACTTGAAATTCGGTGTATGTACTAGAAGTTAAGGACTTAGATTTTTTTATATTTTTCAACCACCCACCACCCCCACCTCATTAATGGGGTTGATAAAATAAAGTTGAGATATTCATTTGAAATTTCATACAGGTATGCATTATAACGACGTCTGGAATTAGATTATATTTTGAGATGATTCCGTTGAAGGGTTGGGGGTTAATTTGGGGTAAATAGGGGAATATAGGTAAAACAAGTTGGTAAGCGTACAGAAACATGAAATTCGGTGTATGTACTGGAAGCCAAAGCGTCAGATTTTTTCATAATATTTTTCAACCCCCACCACCCCTACTCCAATATGAAAAGGGTTGTAAAATAAAATTGAGACGTTCATTTGAAATTTGGTACACGTATGTATTATAACGACATCTGGAACTAGATTATATTTTGAGATGATTCCGCTGAAGGGTTGGGGTTAAATATGGGTAAATAGGAGAAAATAAGTAAAGCAAGCTGGTAAAACTACAGAAACTTGAAATTCGGTGTATGTACTAGAAGCCAAAACGTCAGATTTTTTCATAATTTTATTCAACCCCCACCACCCCTACTCCAATATGAAAAGAGTTGATAAATTAAAATTGAGATATTCATTTGAAATTTGGTACACGTATGTATTATAACGACATCTGGAACTAGATTATATTTTGAGATGATTTCGCTGAAGGGTTGGGGTTAAATAGGGGTAAATAGGGGAAACTAAGTAAAGCAAGCTGGTAAGACTACAGAAACTTGAAATTCGGTGTATGTACTAGAAGCCAAGGTCTCAGATTATTTATAATATTTTTCAACCCCCACCACCCCTACTTCATTATTAAAAGGGTTGATAAAATAAAATTGAGATATTCATTTAAAATTTGGTACACGTATGAATTAAAACGACATCTGGAACTAGATTGTATTTTGAGATGATTCCGTTGAAGGGTTGGGGGTTATTTAGGGGCAAATAGGGGGAAATAAGTAAAACAAGCTGGTATGAGTACCGAAACTTGAAATTCGGTGTATGTACTAGAAGCCAAGGCCTCAGATTTTTTAATAATATATTTCAGCCCCCCACCACCCCTACTCCAATATGAAAAAGGTTGATAAATTAAAATTGAGATATTCATTTGAAATTTGGTACACCTATGTATTATAACGACATATGGAACTAAATTATATTTTGAGATGATTCCGTTGAAGGGTTGGGGGTTAAATAGGGGCAAATAGGGGAAAATAAGTAAAGCACGCTGGTAAGACTACAGAAACTTGAAGTTCGGTGTATGTACTAGAAGCCAAGGTCTCAGAATATTTATAATATTTTTCAACCCCCACCACCCCTACTTCATTATTAAAAGGGTTGATAAAATAAAATTGAGATATTCATTTGAAATTTGGTACACGTATGAATTATAACGACATCTGGAACTAGATTATATTTTGAGATGATTCGATTGAAGGGTTGGGGGTTAAATAGGGGGTATATAGAGGAAAATAAGTAAAGCAAGGTGGTAAAAGTACAGAAATTTGGAATTTGGTGTATGTACTAGTAGCGAAGGTCTCAGGTTTTTTTATTAGTATTTTCCATCTCCCCACCACCCTTATTAAAAGAGTTTATAAAATTAAATTTAAATTTTCACTTGAAATTTGGTACATTTATGTATTATAGCTATATCTGAAACTAGATTATATTTTGACATGATTTCGTTGAAGGAGTGGGAGTAAGTATAGGTAAATAGGGAAAAACGAGGGGAAAAATAAGTAAAGTAAGCTGGTAAGAGTACTGCAACTTGAAATTAGGTGTATGTCCTAGATGCCAAGGCCTCAGATTTTTTCATACTATTTTTCAACACTTCCACCACCCTTACTACATTATTAAAGGGGTTGATAAAATAAAATTGAGATATTCACTTGTAATTTGGTAGACTTATGTATTATAACGACATCTGGAACTAGATTATATTTTGGGATGATTCCGTAGAAGGGTTGGAGTTAATAGGAGTAGGGAAAAATAAGTAAATCAAGCTGGTAAGAGTACAGAAATTTGGGATTCGGTGTATATACTAGAAACCACGGCCTCAGATTTCTTTCTAATATTTTTCAAACTAAACCACCTCCGCTTCATTATTAATGGGATTGATAACATCAAATTGAGATATTCACTAGAAGGTTAGTACACGTATGTATTGTAGTGACATCCGATTGAGATGACTCCATTGAAGGGGTGGGAGGTGGTAGATTGCGAATAGTGGAAAATAAGTAGGGTAAACTAGAAACTTCATTTTTAACGAATATGGTAGAAACCAACCCCTCAAACTTTTCTATGATATCTGCCCCAAATATTATTAAAATTCTATGACCAATAATTTCCACATACTAGAGTGCAAATATAGTCAAGATATTTCCTTTAAAGTGACTTGGATGAAGAGTCTGGATGTGGGAGTAGTGATTCCTTAGGCAGCGGTTTTTTTGACTCATTTGTGGACTATGCCAGGTTTGAATTCAACGACTCAAAATACATAAGGATAGAGTAGTCTAGTCAAAAGATTAGATTTTTTTTGTGTGTGCCTGTATTATTAATAGCGTAGAAAACGAATTTATTCGCTACATATGGACCACACTGTATAGATATCCCCGAAGAAAAATTCATACTAATTACTAATAGTACAGGCAATGAAGGCAAAATGTTGTAAAAACCTCGCAAAAATTAATAAAAGAATCATCTCTGGGATTTAAGTATTTCATAACCTATAAAATGGAATGATGCATTCCTTACACTTCCAAGTTCCGGGAAAATTCAAAAAAATTTAGAAAAACTTTTTGATTTTCAGTTTTTTTGCTCTAACGGCTAAAGTAATGAAAATACACAAAAAAGTTTTCAATAAAATTTGTAGCCCGTCTCTTTCTCTACAAAATAGGTCATCAATCAATGTTTGTCTTACTTAAGACGTTTAGGAGATAAATTCAATTTTCCATTTATAGTTTAGAGACGCTGTGAAATGCGCGGAAAATGAGAATTCTCTGGGAGTTTCGTACGACCGGACATATCGATCGATAATTATTACTATTCAGAGCCGCTAAAAAAAATTAAAGCAACGTAAAATGTAAAGAAAAGTCTAAGCTTTAATGTGGAACTAATCACAAAATTCATACAAATTTTTATCATAGAGAAGAAAGTGTTAGAAGATGACTTAGTAAACTGTATACAGTTGATTTATTCACATTTTTGAGCTTTATGCATCCTGCCTATTTTTCCCGTAACAATGGGTGCTTTTTCACTGCATGGATTCGATTCCAGGCACTTTAACCTATATTTCGTGAAAATTTCATTGAAGAATGTTAAGAAACAAATAAGTTGTATATGTTTTACTATATAATTGTGCATTTTCTGAACGTGTATGAATAATGTAGACAAATTCAAAAAGTACTGCGCCCATTTAAAAAACTCTAAAGTCATTCGAAAGAATATGTTTTATTGTACTTACAATAGAAAAATTAAGACTGTGCTATTATTATTACTTAAGATATAGCGAATTGAACTCCAAAATTTGGAGGTGATTGATCGATGAGAAATATACCCTCTACTTTGATCGCAAGGCATATTTTTCCAACAAAAGTAGTTTCAATAAAGTGTTAATTGGATTAATATATTATATAAGAATATATAAGCAAAATAAATTACCATTCTAACGACTCCCGGCAAAGATATGAATAAATCTGTGGATCAACTACAAAGTTCACTAAGCTATCTTCTGACACTTTCTCTCCTTGATAAATTTGTTTATGAATTTTGTGATTAGTTCCACATTAAAGCTGAGACTTTCCTCTACATTTCATGTTACTTTAATTTTTTTAGGGACTCTGAATAGTAAGAATTATCGATCGATGAGCCCGGTCGTACGAAACTCCTGTAGAATTCTCATTTTTTGCGCATTTCGAAGCGGCTTAAAACTATAAGTGGAAAACTCGATTTATCTTCTCAACGGCTTAAATAAGACAAAAATTTGTAAATACCTTTTTTGTAGAGAAAAAGACGAACTACAACTTTTGTTGGAAACTTCTTTCTCTATTTTTATTATTTTGGCCGCTAGAGTAAAAAAACCGAAAATCAAAAAGTTCCCCAATGTTTTTTTTAATTTTCCCGGAACTTAAAGTGCAAAGAACGCATCATCTCATTCTCCAGGTTCTTACCTACTTAAATCTCAGAGATGATCCTTTTATTAATTTTTGTTACCCTAAATTGTTAATTTGCCTGTACTATAATATAATTGTAATATTTAATAAAATATGCAATTTGTAGACAAGTAGATAAAACTGTAGAAACGTCTCAAGTAATGTAACCAACTGAGAAATTTAATTACCATTTATAAGTTCAAGCGACCAAAGTAGGTATAAATGATGTCAACTGAATGCAACATAAACACAAGCTGGAAAAATTTGTTACTCCGTCAATTTTGTGCAACTTTTAACTAGGTTTAGTTTAGTAAATTTACTCCGTAGAACGTTTTGACGAAAATTAATTATATTTATACTAAGACGGAAACTTCCAAATTCGGTAAACCGAGTTAGTCAAGCTGTGATTTCACTTCATGTAGTTCAAATATGATATTCTTTTTGTTTATGTTAAGTGCGCGGGATACATAAATATGACGGAGAGGCCGGGGGCGAGGGGCGTTTTAGGGCGGTTCTATTAGATTCACGCTACACACAAAACAATATAATCACTTAAGTAATAACAGTCACATAAGTAACAAAGTAACATGAGCTGTAATCTATCTAAGCAGGTAAATGTCGAACAATAACCTTATTGTTGAAAGTACAAACTTATACTACAAAATACTGCAACTAGCAGTCCTTCGCCGCCACTCCCGTGATCTCATACTCACTATATTTACCACAGTTATCTCTTCCGTTGTTTTTGTATTATTACACTTCATTTTACGCAGAATTATTGATCTACCAGTGACTTAAATTTTGTCGGATTTAATGGAGTTTTAACCGGTTCTCTAAAATAATAAATTTCAATTCATGGGCACTTCGAAGTGCTCTTTCACAAAAGGTGATCGCAATAGAGGTATTTTTAGTGAAATCGACTTATATTGACCACAAATACCATATGGAATGATGGGACACCCTGTATATTTTCTATCGTGTGGAAGTCATGAGTAAATCTTTGACAAGAGGATTTATATAATTGATAAGCAATATACTAACAACAGAACTAGCAACATTTCTAGAAAACACAAATATAACAAAGAGGAGCATCTACCACAAATGTAATAGCGTAAAAATTAGATGTACAAGAAGGAGAATTAGCTATTCGTATTAACTGTAGATCCAAAGCTGAGTTTCTGCCTAGTCAAGTAAGCTGGCATTACTGCTGGCAAGTAGCTGCTTATAGATGCTTCTTGTATGTGAGTATTGGCGTAAGCGCGCCCCTATGTAGAGTAAATCGCAGTTGTAAACCTGGCTTGAAAACAGCACATACTAATAGAATTAGCATAGATTTTAAGTGAATTGGAATAAAAGTTTATCATTGCTAAATAGTTCACAACTTCCTTGTCACTGTTAGGGGTTACAAATAAACAACAAGAAATTCTGTACAAATTTCTCCGTTGAAAATTATCAAATTATTTCTATTCACAACGCCTTAGCAGCACGGCTTCGCCAAATGTTGTTCCCAGCAGCTCCTCGGCAAGATCAGTCCAACGTTCTCGAAAGTGTTCTCTTCACTTCTTGTCAGCTAGTTTTCCTAAACTCTCAACCATTTTACAGCGTACTCTCTCCGGTTGCTGTGGTAATTAAATGGGAGGATTTGGGAGAATATGATGCTGGAGAGTTGTATCGTACGGAGGTATCTGGAGCTGTTGGTGTGACCTCGTAGAAGACCTCTTTATATCCACATCTCGAAACCATCAATATGCCGTCTATTTGCCTTCCTAAACGTTTTCCACAAAGTTGTAAAGAAAGATACTAAACATATAACCGTTAGTTAACAAATCTGATTTTGTTCAACTGGTTAATTGCCAATGTTGCATTTCCATTTGCTCGGCATACAATCATAATTTTCATATTGTTGTAATTTACATTTGCACTGTTATTACGTCGCACCATATGTTCGTTTTAGATATTAAAGAGGATTAGCAATAGGAACAGCTCTGTCTTATGCCCTTACATTTGTCAGAATAATATAAATGTATGGTTATTCACATCTTGAATAACACAGCCTACAGGTTGTCTCATTCAACATTGCCAAAAGACTATAATCTGTGAAATATCAGAAGAAACAATATTGGAATCGAACCCAAATATAAACTAACAAACCTATAAAAATCGAAATTTTACAGAAATCAGAAATCAGAACCGGTATTAAACAACCAATAATTATAAATCATGTTTAAAACAATGTTTTAGTTTGAAATGAAATACATATTTAAATAAAAAGAAACAATAGTTCCGTTTCTAAAATTACTAAATTTTAAAACTGATGGCTTTTGAATAGCATCGTCTCTTGTTAGTATATTTTATAAATTACCAAGTTCCTATACAAGCAGGAGCCCGATAAAGCAAAAAACAAATAAAAATCATTGTAAAGCATAAGATGATTAATTTAAAATTTCTTGACATCTAACTTTAATCTTCTCAAAGAAAAAAATGAGCCTCCTGTCAGGTAAAATATTAAAACGTTATAAGGAAATTCAGCACCTTTTTTTTAATTCGTACCTGAAAATGATTGATATTTGTTTACCTCACGAATATGCACTAGATGATAACACCACGCTCGTATTTTCTGCTTAATAGCGAGATAAAAAATTAAATTGATTTGGCAATATATTCCGATTAAATGTAAATTACTGAGCTTTACACTGATACCATTTAATAAATGCGTTATTTCGTAGTGGTATACCGTTACTAATTCTTTTTGTTATAATCTTTATTGTCGGTGTTTTACAATTGTATCGTTCCATGTTCCAAACAATTTAGATTTCTGCTACACTCGTTTAAACGACGTGCATGACGCATTTAATTATAAAGCTTTGTTCATCGGAAAATGTTTTTATCCATATCTACATGAAAGAATTTGTAGCAATCCTGTTCAAAACAATAAATACCGACTATGTTTACAGGCAAACATTTGAATGCGATTTTCAATTTCTTCCTCGTGTTTGTTTTTGAAACCGAATGAGATTTATTAACAGATTAATTTCAGATAAAAACACTTCATTCGACTACTTCGTTGAGTTTTTTTTTTATAAATGGGGATTTCTTTGCAAAAATAGTATAGAATATACAGTATCATTCTTGAAGGGGACTGGAAGTTTTGGCGTAACGCTGTCTTTGAAGCAGTTTTCAGTGTTTCCACAAGCACTAGAACTCTTCAACAAAACATTCGAGGCTTGACGCGTGCTTCACCAACTAAGTTGGCATCATCGGGGATGATTAGAACTAAACTAGAAATAAGAATTGTAAACATTTATTGTAAAATATTATCATCATCGAACGAATTCAACCCATCCTTTTATCTCAATCGCTACTAAATCACTAACGATTGCACGAAGAGTAGCTATTAAGGATACAGTGTGTTTTATTGGGCTGGTTGTTCAGGAGATGAGGTATTGTACTGTACAGATTTCTCAATAAACTCAGAATGAGTCATAGATTTCTCAACATCTACAGTGTGATCTCGAGGACGAAGCTATCGAAGTATAAATAGAGTTAACGACTTATCTTAAGGAAGTCGAACCCTCAGTTATATGAGATAGCCCTATCCGAAGAGATCACGCTGACCTGCCACTGGAACTCAAAAGTAAAAAATTCGCGATCTGAGGAAATGCAAAGTGAGTATCGAAGCGGCTCGCTCTGTAATGGGACCGATGAATGGGGTTAACATTCAGTTAATTTTTCTTCCTATAAATAGAAAGAAAGAAGCTAGTTAGACATAAACTACAGTGTGATCCTTTCAAATGGAGCCATCTCGTATAATTGAGGATTCAAATTTCTTAAGATAAGTAATTTAACCTCCAATTATGTTATTGGTCATTGGGAAATGATTTTATCTATATTAACATGAAAGAATTTGTAGCAATTCTGTTCAAAATAATAAACACCGGTTATGTTTACTGACAAATATTTGAATGCGAGATTCAATTTCTTCCTCGTGTTTGCTTTTGAAATCAAATGAGATTTATTAACAGATTAATTTCAGATAAAAATCACTCGACTATTTATTTCAGTAATACTATATGGCCATTATACCGGATGTTACTGATAGAAATAATCGCTTTATTGAAAGATTTAATCATCGGCATCCGTTTTATAAAGCAGTAGACGAATCAAATAATTTATTTTCTTTTACGAGGAATTACTTACGAAACCAATTATCTTTGACGGTCTTAATATTTACGATAAAGACTTTATCAAAAATAGACATTGAAGAACAAAATAATGAAATATAAGCTGATATCGATCAACATTTGAAAACTTCCGGTAGAGGCTTGCATGGCTGACCACTGGTCATACTCACTGATACTATTGACCCATGAAAAATCTGTCAATATTACAAACAGCTGTTTTTCTCTATTCTTTGTAAGAATTTCTTTAAAATAAATTATTTTTGCATTACTTTATATGATATAAATTGATGTACAGCTTAATATTCTGGTAGCCATCTTAGATCAAATGCAACAAAGATGTATAAAGTTTTACAGTCCTAACAGTACGTGTATACAGAACTATCATAAATGATTACAAAACACGTTGCACAAATTTAGGCAACCCACTACTATCGACTTAATATTACCTCTACGGGAAATCTCTCTATAGTTTATCTATTGACATCCTATCTAATTAATGCAACATTTATTTATTTTTTTTGTTAGGTGCACATGTCTACAGGATGGGTATCCCAATTACAGACAGTTGTCTAGCTTAACTTAACTACACATAGACATTATCACAACAACCATTCCCTGCGATATTGCCATCTACCGCAGCTGAGACTCGAACTCAGGAGAGATAACAGCGACTAGACATGTTGTGCCACTCAACAGTGGTCTAGCTCACTGCTACCATCTCGGTAACACATGGAAAAACGCCACTGAACACCAATACCTTAGCCAGGATTCGAACCTGGGACTCCATGGTCGCAAGCCAAACCTTCAGCATTGCGCCACCGAGATGGTAATTCAATAATAAACATGTGAGATACCTTTTACATATTTGTAGAAAATAGTTCACAGTACTACAAAAAGACAATAACAATGTAAAATAAAGCTGCAGGATTTTCGTACAAAAGACCAGCAAAGCTGCACCCAAATTATACAATTTCCATATTTCTGACTTCCTAACATTTCCAAACACCAAACTAATACGCTGATAACAAAACCATCTATGCGCATAGTCATGATGCGAAAGCTGCTAACATCCTACTTAAGGACCACATTGCTCGTATCACGTTGTCACGATGTGGAAAATTTCAGTAAAACAAAATTCGACTAACCAGAAGTGAATCTCGCTACATGCAATTTTCTATAATACATAATGATAACTCTAATTCTGGGTAAGTCTCACCAAATTGCAACAAGGGAGTGTGAATTACCTTACAGTATAGTGAGACTAGAAAAATGACAATCAACGCGCACAACAAAATTACACGTCTGTTCAATGTTTAAGAGTCATCTCTTCCCGATCAGGATTAGCAGACTTAGTTGAAATAATAGCAAATAAATTATACTATTGTAGTACGGCCAACTTTTACAAACTCGGTGCCGGTATGGTGCAGCTCGTCGGAGACGACTTTACAGGAACTAACAGTTTTGGAACAAAGTTTATGCATTTTTCAAGTTCTATGCGTTAGGTACACTTCCTTAAAATATTTCATGCATTTTGTCATGGCACAGCTCCAACTAGTGAATTACATCTAACTAATTTCACAAAAGTTTTAAATATTCAAACTAAATGATAGCTGATTAACAAACATCAAAACAAAAAATGAGAAAATTCGAGAGAATAATAATAATAATAATAATAATAATAATGATCTTATTGTTAGGATTAGTTGCATAGAAAAACTTACACTATAATATATGAATTGTATCACTGAAATATTCGTAACAAATGGCAGAGTTCAAACAAGCTGTCCGAAGGGCAGGGGTTTGCTCTTCCACTCAACCATAAAGGCACCCGAATAAGACTGAAATAAACGTAGTGGCAAACAATACATAATATTTTAATGTACTTCAGCCTTATATGAGTGCGGGAAAAAAATTATTGATCGTTAATACTTACTAGTAATGGAAAAAGAAATAATGCTTAATACTTAATTATCTAATCATCTAATGTAATTACAAGACATAACCTTAATAAACGATATGCCTAACAAAAGTTGTTGAGAACAGTAAACAGTGACAAGATTTAAAAATAAAATGAAAGGGTGCCTTGTAGTAACTCTTTTTTGAGCTTGCGTTGAAATTTATTTTGTGGTAATATTTTGTAACTATTGGGTAGCCGATTGTATTGCTTAGATATTTGGTATGAAAACGAACTCTCGAATAATGAGGTTTTATGCAGGGGTGGTGTAATCGCGATCTGTGGCGTATGTTTATATTATGCACATCAGTCCGAAAACTTATTTTATTATAAAGGTATGCCAGTTTTTTGGATGTAATTATTTTGTGGTATAGCGTGCAGGCGTGAACCAATTGTCTCTGTTCGATATTTAGCCAACCAATTTCTTTTAAATGTTGAGAGATGCGATCTCTTCTTCTGAGTCCACAAACGAGGCGTACACAAGAATTTTGTATACGCTGAAGTCGAGAGGAATCTGAGTTTAACATGCTGGGTCCGTAAACTATATCTGCATAATTTAAATGTGAGAGGACTAGAGCGTTGCATAATGGGCTTGTTCCATGGTATTCTTTTTATATGGTTTTTATACTTTTTCATATAGTACTCGATATTCGCATTATACACTTAAAATTTCGTATTATTAACTTTTTCCGTTCTCGAGATATAAGGTGTTGAATTTAGTAATAGTTGCAAAAACCGAGCGCTCATTTGTGACGTCACTATACGCAAGTGACGTAAGAAAAATGGCTTTCTGGGACCTTTCAAATTTAACCTGAAAAGTCGAAAAACATGGAATTTTTAAACGCTGGTAACTAAATAAATACGTCGAGTGGAAGTTCGTTCTATGTGTCTACGGAAAGGAGAAGGTCGGCGATGAATTATAATCGTAAATTGCAGGGTCGAAAATTCGTTCTGGCAGGAGCGAGAGAAAATTGTAATTTTTTGACATTTCACCAAATTCATTCATTTCACCCCTACTGTCAAGTAGTAAGCAAAACAAACAATACTTCGAAAACACTTATAATTATAACCAATAAGGAGCATCAAGTCTATTGAGATCGCCGAGTCTATGCGTATAGTGACGTAGCGCCTGGCCACGCCCCATTTTCGCGAGATGGAAATTTGTAATAGTTTTTAAGATACTAAACGTGCGAATAAGGTTCTGATATTTTGCAGATCCATTAATTTATACTAGCACTTTCGATTTGTGAAATAAAAAAAAATGCTGAACAAGCCCATTGCATTTTCAATTTTTTATTAAGTAAGGATCTGTTGGCATACATTAATTTTAAGTTACTGAAAGCACGACGAACAACCATGACTACATGCGTAGAGTACCTAAGAGAGTTATCTAAATAAAATCCAAGATTTTTTGAGCAGTCTTTTACAGGTATGATTTCATCGTTAAGGGAAATTTTGACGTTTTCAAGATTTCTTCTGCGTGCTACAGTCCTACCGAACAGAATTATATTTGATTTGCAAGGGTTGATAGATAGGCAAAATTTTTTTGACTTTAATAGCAAGGAATTTAGATCATCAGAAATATTTAGGCAAGATTGTTCGATCATATTTCCTTCAAAGGAGTAGTATAGCTGTGTATCATCCGCGTAGAAATGTGAGGTGCAAAACTGCAGACACCTACTAAATGCGTGGGTGTACAAAACGAAAAGTAATGGTCCAAGTATGGAACCTTGAAGCACCCCACTTTCAATACTGATGTACTCAGATAAGCAGTTACCATACATCACGGCCTGAAGGCGATCTGCGAGATAGTTTTTTATTAAATTCACTGAGCTATCTTCAAATCCAATGTAATGTAGTATGGAAAGTAGTAGTTCATGGTTAATTCTGTCGAAGGCTTTGGAATAATCGATCAACACAAGAATACACAGTTTATTCGCATCTAATGCAGTATGTATGTCATCAGTGACCTTGAGGAGGGCTGTTGTGCAACAATAAGCAGTGCGAAATCCAGATTGATTATGAGGTAAAATGGAAAAAGTTTCCAAATATCCTTGAACTTGAGAATTAACTATTTTTTCAAAGGCTTTTGATAAGGTGCACAATATGCCAATTGGTCTAAGATCTTTGTATGATTCCGGAGGGTTAGTTTTAGGAAGGGGAATAACTTTTGCGCGTTTCCATACTGAGGGATATACATTATTCTCTATATAAAAATTAAAGATATGAGTTATATAGGGCAGGATGTAAGGACAACTATATAGTAAGATATTTATTCCGATATTATCAGCACCAACTGCCTTAGACTTTATTGATAGTAATATACTGAATATCACATTATCATTAGTTGGACTAAATTTGAATGTACCTGTACCTTGCCGAATGTTTTGTGAATAATGATTAATGGTTTCAAGGTCAACGTCATAATCACCTTTAGATGTTCTAATAAAATAATCATTTATTTTGTTCATGTCATTTAGGTGCTGAGGTATCGGTGTGTTTTTTCGTTTACTATATATGTCTAAATTTTTTAATTCTTTCCATACATGTTTCGTTCTACTGCGTAAGCTGAATTCCAAGTATGCTTTTTTTTCGCGCTTGATAGTGCTATTTGTTAAATTGCGTAAGTTTTTAAGAACTGTCGATATTAGACAGAGGAAGGTAAATACAATGAAAAAACAAAAAGAAAATAATACAATTCGCCAAAGAAGGAAAAAACTCAGCAACAATCGATAGAGCTATAGTCAAAATAAATAGGAAGTTTAGAAGAGGGAGAACTGAAGTAAAAATTAGAAATTGGCAAGAGAAGTGCGACAGGGATGAAACCAAAAGACGTATAATGTAACGTACTTATAACATATAATGAGAAAAAAATTTATTGAAGAACAATCCAACTTATTGCCAGATATGACCACATGAACAATGTCTTGCACAAAGTAGAGGAGAGTATAGTTATGGAAAGAACTAAGAACTATTTGATCAGCATAGGGAAGAGATTCTCTATAATAATCACAACAGAGGAGTAGATAGATGATAAAGGACTGAATATCCAATGAAATTAAATGTTTTCGGCCACATATATGAATGAACAACAGAGATACAGGGAATTTTTCGTCAAATATTTGTGAGTAAGCGAGTTGGAGGAAAAGTTATTTTGGTGATGGTTTTGCTAGTTGCAGGAGAACTGCAAGACTAACACTGGAAGTTGGGACGTTGTCCTCTAGAAGGAGAAATACAGAAGACTCCAAATTTGGCTCATCTAATAAGTTGCCCATCTTGCAAATTGTTTTGTCCATTGAGTTTAGTATTCGCACTTGCAACTGTCAACAAGGATTCCAAGAAACGCCACTTTGTTTACTATCCCACATTTAACTTTTTCGGTTATTTTCATTTGTTTGTTCTTTCATACGTGAAACTTATTGTTTGAGGATCATCGACGAGGAGGAGGACCTGCACTTACTGTAACTAAAGTAGTACCATTTGCAAATCTTAAATTACCAGACTTTAATTGCACCTGCAGCTACTACATCCTGTAAGTTCTCCAGCACACGTGACATCACTTGTTCAGTGGAAAAAATATACAAATTGTTAAAGAGAACTGATGACAAAACAAATCTGTCTGATATCTTTACTAACTTTATATTTGTTGGAGTTGGTATTGTCGCCTTTAAAGGAATTCCTTCATGTACAACGAATAATGTAGACCAGATGTATGGTTGTTTTACTTAGGTCATTATTGCCTATAAACTATTTGCCACCTTTGATTTGTTGAGATCGAGAAAGCTCTAGCAGCTACCGTCTCAAACTCTATACGCGGACAGCGAATTTAGGGTTAGGTTAGGATTACAGTTCAGTGAAACATATTATTGTCCTAATGCAGGCCTTTACGAGTATTTCAATGAATCTTTTGTCAAGTATCTACTTCCTCTTTGCTTTCAAACTATAACCTAAATTTGGATGATGTTAAATCAAATGAAACGTAGATTTTTGTATAAACGGACTCGTCTCCTGTTACGACAAATATATGAATTGTTTCTATTATATTAGAAAAACAAAATATATGTGCCAAAATTGTTTTAATATCTTCCCAATTTATTACTTCCACATCCACGTAGTGGATTGGAAGTATAGTAATCGCAAAAAAATTTTCAAAAATTTTTATTCGTGAAATAGGTTTAAAATGTCATGAAACGTCGAGATTTTAAATTTGAGCGAAAAAAAATTTTCTGTCTGTCTGTCGGTCTGTCTGTCGGTCTGTCGGTCTGTCGGTCTGTCTGTAACTTTTTTTGTCCGCACGTTTTCTCCGGAACGGTTTGAGATATTGACTTGAAATTTTGTACACGTATATATTATGATGAGATCTGGAACTGGATTGTTTTTTGAGGAAATCCGGTGAAGGGTTGGGGGTTAAATAGGGGAAAATAGGGGAAAATAAGTAAAGCAAGCTTGTAAGAGAACAGACACTTGAAATTTGGTGTATGTACTAGAAGTTAAGGCCTAAGATTTTTTTATAATATCTTTCAACCCCCCACCACCCCTACCCAATTAATGGGGTTGATAAAATAAAGTTGAGATTTTCATTTGAAATTTCGTACACGTATGTATTATAACGACGTCTGACATTAGATTATATTTTGAGATGATTCCGTTGAAGGGTTGGGGGTTAATTTGGGGCAAATAGGGAAATATAAGTAAAACAAGTTGGTAAGAGTACATTGGGGGTTAATTTGGGGTAAATAGGGAAATATAAGTAAAACAAGTTGGTAAGAGTACAGAAACTTGAAATTCGGTATACGTACTAGAAGCCAAAGCGTCAGATTTTTTTATAATATCTTTCAACCCCCACCACCCCTACTCCAATATGAAAAGGGTTGATTAAATAAAATTGAGATATTCATTTGAAGTTTGGTACACGTATGTATTATAACGACATCTGGAACTAGATTATAATTTGAGATGATTCCGTTGAAGGGTTGGGGGTTAAATAGGGGTAAATAGGGGTAAATAGGGGAAAATAAGTAAAGCAAGCTGGTAAGACTACAGAAACTTTAAATTCGGTGTATATAGTAGAAGCCAAGGTCTCAGATTATTTATAATATTTTTCAACCCCTACTTCATTATTACAAGGGTTGATAAAATAAAATTGAGATATTCATTTGAAATTTGGTACACGTATGAATTATAACGACATCTGGAACTAGATTATTCTTTGAGATGATTCCTTTGAAGGGTTCGGGGTTATTTAGGGGTAAATAGGGGGAAATAAGTAAAGCAAGCAGGTATGAGTACAGAAACTTGAAATTCGGTGTATGTACAAGAGGCAAAGGCCCCAGATTTTTTGATAATTTATTTCAGCCCCCCACCACCCCTACTCCATTATTCAAGGGGTTGATAAAATAAAATTGAGATATTCACATGAAATTTAGTACGCATATGTATCATAACGACATCTGGAACTAGATTATATTTTGAGATGATTCCGTTGAAGGGTTAGGGGTTAAATAGGGGTAAATAGGGGAAAATAAGTAAAGCAAGCTGGTAAGACTACAGAAACTTGAATTTCGTTGTATGTACTAGAAGCGAAGGTCTCAGGTTTTTTTATTAGTATTTTCCATCTCCCCACCACCCCCACCCCCTTATTAAGAGTTGATAAAATTAAATTTAAATTTTCACTTGAAATTTGGTACATTTATGTATTATAATTATATCTGAAACTAGATTATATTTTGACATGATTGCGTTGAAGGAGTGGGGGTAAGTAGAGGTAATTAGGGAAAAATAAATAAAGCAAGCTGGTAAGAGTATTGCAACTTGAAATTCGGTGTATGTCCTAGAAGCCAAGACCTCAAATTTTTTAACAATATTTTTCAACCCTTCCACTACCCTTACTACATTATTAAAGGGGTTGATAAAATAAAATTGAGATATTCACGTGTAATTTGGTAGACGTATGTATTATAACGACATCTGGAACTAGATTATATTTTGGGATGATTCCGTAGAAGGGTTAGGGTTAATAGGAGCGACTAGGGGAAAATAAGTAAATCAAGGTGATAAGAGTACAGAAATTTGGGATTCGGTATATATACTAGAAACCAAGGCCTCAGATTTCTTTCTAATATTTTTTAAACTCCACCACCTCCGCTTCATTATTAATGGGATTGATAACATCAAATTGAGATATTCACTTGAGATTAGTACACGTATGTATTGTAGTGACATCTGATTGAGATGCCTCCATTGAAGGGGTGGGAGGTGAATAGTAGAAAATAAGTAGGGTGAACTAAAAACTTCATTTTTAACGTATATGGTAGAAACCAACTCCTCAAACTTTTCTATGACATCTGCCCCAAATATTATTAAAATTCTATGACCAATAATTTCCACATACTAGAGTGAAAATATAGTCAAGATGTTTCCTTCAAAACGACTTGGATGAAGAATCTGGATGTGGAAGTAGTGATTCCTTAGGCAGCGGTTTTATCATTTTATTTTTGTTTTCATGCTGATCTGGTATCCAACGATTCGTGTTCGATGACTGTGACGGAATTATAATTGATTCTTAGGATATTAAAAAAAACCGCTGCCTAAGGAATCACTATTCCACATCCAGATTTCCCATCCAAGTATCTGTAAAGAAAAACGTACTGGTATGTGGAAATAATTGGTGATAGAATTTTAATAATATAACGTTTGAAGCAAATGTCATTAAAAAATTTGAGGCGTTGGCTACTAACAAAAACGCCAAAAATAAAGTTTCTAGATTCTCATTAGCTTGCTTTATTTATATTTACTATTTGCTACATACTTGTAAAAATATTATAAAAAAATTCTAATGCCTTGGCTTCTAGTATATACACCAAATTCCTAGTTCTTGCTTAGCTTACTAGCTTGCTTTATTTATTTTCCCATGTTTACCACTATTTAACGAAATCATCTGAAAATATAATCTTGTTCCAGATGTGGTTATAATACAAACGTTGTTCGGGTTTCATTTATTTTTGGGTTGTTAATTTAAAATATTTTTTTTTATTATTGTTTTATTCAATTTAAATAGCGCATTTTAACTCAATGTCAATGCCTCTGAAAATTGGTGGTTTTTACTTAAATCAAAAAACACGCAGTAGATATCAGAAAACCGTTGAGTTGAGAGCACGCGAGCACGCTGCAATTAACTACAATTTAAATTATTTTTCGGGTACTTAAAATTGTTATAAGAGTCTTTGCATCACTTGGATCTTACGCAATCCCACAATTGAATGGTTCGTGAAGGAATCTGGCCCCAGGAGCTCCGTGAAGAAGCTATACCGACCAGCAGGAACCGACAGGAAAAAAAAGATCCTATAAGTGATTACAACTTAAAAAATACAGTCTACGTTCTCATACCATGGTTCGGCTATCGAAGCCGTAACATGCGTGTGCCAAATTTTAAGTGAATATCTCAATTTTACTTTATCAGTCCTTTTAATAACGGAGTAGAGATGTGAAAATATTGTAAAAAAATCTGAGGCCTTGGCTTCTAGGATATACAACAAATACCAAATCTTTGTACTCCGACCAGCTGGCTTTACTTATTTTCCCTTATTTACCCCTATTTAACCCCAAACCCTTCATTGGAATTCGCGTAAATTATAATCTAGTTACAGATCTTATCAGGACACGTATGTGTACCAAGTTTCAAGTTAATATCTTAAACCTTTCCTGAGAAAACGTGCACACAAAAAAGTTACAGACCGACAGACAGATAGACCGACCGTCCGACAGACAGAAAATTATTTATCACCCAAATTTAAAATCTCGACGTTCTCCACATTCCAATTTTTGAAAATTTGTTTATGATTATTATACTTCCACTCCACTACGTGAATGTGGAAGTAGTAAGTGTAGACGACATTATGGTTGCCATCATATTAGAACTAAAAAGGTAGTTGATGCCATTTTGTACATAATGTTATAAAAAATTAACAAATAAAATTTTAAATTGTACCTTAAAACTTGACCCATTAATTATTATTAACAAAACATGCATATTGTTATATGCAGCATCAATAGAAATTGGATACATTTAAACAGTTTGTGTGCCGTTCTGAACGCCTCATCAAGTGGAAGTGTTGAAAACGTTATACATTCTCATTTAGAACAATATGTTATTAATGGAGTGGTGTAGTTAGTACCGCATAATCATATTTTAATGTTTATGACTATATTAATTGAAAGCCAAGCTTCTCATTCTCTAATACATAATTCTTCCTATATGTACTGTTACATTTTTATGGTAGGTACACTTAAGGCGAACTGCTACAAATAATAATAATTAGTTGCTCCGTGGAATAAACGATTATGGTAATTATAAAATGTCTTTAATCTAGTAAGTATGGACAAAGAAGATCTTTGTCTTACAAGAGGTGGGACAAAAACCATTTTGAAATACCTTGTTTAGGTCTGCAGCGGCGCAAAGATGAATATTTAAAAAAAAACCATCACACTTAATTTCGGTTGATAAGTGTTGATAATAAATTACAGATTAAGATTTTCTTAATAGTCTTGATTCAGGGACAGAGAGAACATATCAAAAGTGTGATCACCCTCAGGTTGGCAACCCAGGGGGGTGGAGAGGGTGGTTTTACTATTTATTCGTTTGCGGGAAATATAAATGCAAAATATCCAAGCTTGCTCACCAGTGTTGACCAGGGTATCCTGGGGTTTTGGGCTCGCCGATTCCAAACCCGAAGTCCGTTAACCCGTATCACATCAAGTTTAAGGTCATTTGAAGGTCAAATTGGAAAAAAATGACGAAGAAATCCAGAAAAATAGATAAATACGTTCTCGGCGTCTCTGAATTCGATTTCAGACTTCCTTGAATCGCTCGCTGTCAAAGGGAAAAAATGATAAATGAGAGCAGATACAGTTAAAGATAGTGTGGTAGTGTGGTATTTTATCAAGCAAATATAAGATTGAAAGCGATATATCTCCCCAAGAACGCTGTTAGCAAGTTTACAAAGGGGTTTTACAAAATTTAAATATGTGCTATAATGGAATAAACATAGAGAAGTCCACTGAGAGAAATCTGTCCGTGGACTAAAATATGTAGATAAAACCAATGAAATAAGTACTGATTATAGGGAAGTATGCTGATTAAAGATGAAGGTAAGTAAAATCATTAGATAAATTTTAATTTCTTTTTAATTATATTCAACTTAGTTGGTGAATTACAGTTCGAAGAGTTGCAATAATCGATTCTATCATTTTTTTTTAAACAGTTTTATAGAATTTAAAATGTTTGGCTCATTGGGTATGGCATTGTATACTTTAGGACTCAGATATGCAAAGCTTCTTTGACCAATTGTTTTTCCCATTTTTGGAATTGCTAGAGAATTTAATTTATATCTGTTATGGTAAGAGTGGTCAACAACTTTATTTCTAGACAAATTTTTGTTGGTATAGTATTAGAGTTTGGCAATGCAACTGCCTAATATCTAATATTTTTGATACGATATATAAATCATTGCTGAGGAAAAGGTAAGGTTTATTAAATGTGATTTTTAAAATCCACTTTTAAATTGCCTCTAATTGTTTTAGGTGGTAGTTCATTACACCACCCTAGGTGATAAGACCATACACTAAATGTGTCTGGATCAAGGTATAATACATAGTTTTAAGATGCTTAATATCGAATATTTCTTTAAAGTATTTAAATTTTGGAATGAGGCCACGTAACTTTTGTACTATATTGTTTACATGCGCATCTTATTTCAGGTGGTTATCGATAGTAATTCCTAAGTACTTTATCGTTTTGGAGGACTCGATGCGGTTGTCATTATATTTGAATCAGATGTTATCATAATTGGGGAGGTTACTAGCGTAACTAGTAAAAGGTAAGTATTTCATCTTTTTTAAGTTTATGGTAAGTAATTTAGTTCCAAAAAAAATCTGATAATATAGGAAACACCTGCTGAATAGTTTTTTTTAAATATAGCCAATTTGTGTCTTTATAAAACAATACCGTGTCATCTGCAAAGCTTAATATTTGATCAGTAATAGGGATGTTAAATATGTCATTCACATATATATTAAATAATAACGGTCCTAGGGTGGTGCCTTGGGACACCCCAAAAAGAACATTTCTTGAGTTACTAATTATTTTATCAATGTTGACACATTGTCGTCTATTTTGCAGGTAAGATTTTAATAGGTCATGAGTTTTGCCCCTAATACCTACATTTTCAAGACTATCTAGCAAATCCGTATGGCTGACTGTGTCGAAAGCTTTGGCGAAGTCGACAAAGATGCATATTACTGGTTCTGAATTATCTACCGCGTCATATACTTTTGACATTAACTCAGCAAGTGCATCCTGTGTCGATCTGCCCTCCCGAAAACCATATTGCTTGTTAGATAATATATTATATTTGTTTATGAAATTTATTAATCGTTTTTTACTAACCTTTTCGTATATTTTTTATAGAGATGATAACAATGAAATCGGTCTAGTCGGTCACCGGATTTAAATACCGATTTTATGATAGCTGTCTTGAAAGCTGCAGGAAAGGTGCCACTGTTAAGCAATTTATTGAAAATATGAACTAAGGGAGCAACTATAAACTCTGCACATTCTTTAATTGTTTCGGCTCTTAGGATATCTACTCCTGGTGCTTTGTTGGGTTTTAGTTCCTTTATAATCTCAAGTATTTCTTGGTCGCTTGTTTGTTCTAGATAGATTTTAGTTAACTACATGTGTTTTCGGAAATTTCGTTTTTACAGGCTTGATTATTTTTGCTAAATTATCGCTGATTTCATTAAAAAAACTGTTAAACCATTCTGCAACTAGTTGTTTATCTGATGTAATGTTTCCATTTTCTAATTTTATTTTGTTAATTTCATTATTGTGTGGTTTAGTTTCAATATTTTTAATGCACAGCCACATATTTTTTGAACAGTTTTTATTTTTCTCTACTAACGTTTTGTAATAGTTTGCTTTTTCTGATTTTGAATTATTTTTAATTCTTTATAATTTATATTTTTTATATACTTACTTTTATCAGTTATTTTTTCATTTCCATGTGAAATATATTGTAGGAGAACCAGATAATGGTCAGTTATCAGATGTTGTAAAACTATTGGTACAAAACGTTCCTTTTGAATATATGTCCTAAGGATCGCATATTCATGATTGAGGGGGAGGCTTCGGGGATCGTCCGATTAGGATAAAATTGACTTATTATTGTTAGCAGACATTAAAAAAATGTTTTATGATTTTTCCATCCAAAAATAATTAGGGGCAAAAACCGCCCAAATCGACTCTCCTCCTTTACATTTATTTGCGGTTGGATATTAAGGGTTAATATTTGATAAAACTGTAGATAATATGGATAGCAATTAATGCAATGATCATAAAGTTATATTCGGGCCGCTGTCCCATGGTTACCCTGCCAGGCTGTCTAATGTATTATTTAATCAGTTCTTGAATAACTTCCCACCTTAGATCAATAAATAATTTTTTTTAAACAAAATTTTCACTTTAGATAAATTTAATTGTGCTTCTGTCTCATTTTAATATCATAAAAAGAGCAAGAATTGCCACAAAAAAATTGATTTCGATTAATTTTAGCTATATTTAAGAATGAATCAGATGAA
This sequence comes from Stenurella melanura, assembly GCA_963583905.1. NCBI lineage: Eukaryota > Metazoa > Arthropoda > Insecta > Coleoptera > Cerambycidae > Stenurella > Stenurella melanura. The sequence goes on from OY757309.1 coordinate 158,784,860, forward strand.
TCATGTCACAGATTTTATTTTGTTGCTTATATTTTTCCCCAACTTATCTTCAAATCTTTCTCCAACACTATATTTTCTATGCATTAATCTTAATTTAAAATGCAAATTTAAAATTGTTAAACTGTTAGCGAAGTACTTTAGGGAAAGAATGATTGATATAATTAAATCGATTGTTTCAATGTGTAATTTATTAATTATGGTGTTCTCAATAATTATAAATAACACACCGCAGGTAATCCTATCCCCTTTGGTCCGGAAGGCCCGACGTGACTTTGTGCCTGAGGAGTTTGCATATTCCTAGACGATGGACGCACGTCCATTATCCAAACATAGCAGGATTTTTTTCTGAAAAAATACCAGTGTCCCGACAGGAAATCAAAATCGGAAGTTCAAGATGAGAGACAAATATGATTGTCACTCGACCACGCAGTTATACAACTCCATTTTAATAACGTAAAACCTTAAAAGCTTTGTAGTAATAATTTACCTCTTCATTACGTTGATGTTATAAATGAGTTTTTAATTTGCGCGTAAGTAGATCTTGAGGCGTGGAGTGAGGAGAATCCATATACTATAGCCGCAAAATGAGTTTCAATGTTTTGCTTCTTTTCTATTTTTCATAATACTTGCATAGGAAGCTGTAAAAGTGTAAAAATCCGGCAAATATGTAGTTGCGTCCTGTTGCGGCACCGGATACCAAACCGTTGCTGCTAGAATAACGAGTTCCTAACGATTATTGCTATCCTCGATTTTCGGCCTAAACCACTTTCAATATACTGCTACTAACTTTAATACAGCTCCCTTTTGCCTTCTAACAAATTCATTATTTATTAGTACCGGCTATTTCTAGCTGTATATGTACTTGATTATCCTATTTTATATAAGACCATTATGCACTTGATTAATAGGCACTATATTGAATGTAATTCCAACTATAATAGTTAACTGCAATTTACTGCAAAATTACATGGAGATGTATTGTTGAGTGGTTTTTACTCATTAGTATAAAGGAAGCGAATAACCATAGGTAGATATTTTAACTTCAATTTTAATGCACATATGAAAACAGCAAAGTATGAAACTAATAGCGTTCTAAGGATATCATTCTGTGTTACGGTAAATGGTCTATATCATTTCGGCCAACTCCATTCGCATTTTCTCGAAACAAGTATACTGTATAGTACGACGATTATTACTGTCACTTATTTTTTGACAATTCACACGTTGTGAACATCTACAATTTTCGCAAGACAAACAAGGTGATATACATCTAAAGTTAGCGAACATGAACTAGAACCATGGGTGCACGAAAAACCATTTATACTGGGTGGACCATAAAATAGGCAATAATTCAGGGGTTATGTACATAATTCTTTGAACCGAAATATGAGAATATAACTAAATATGCTTTAGAAAATTGTGGCTATGGAAAAGAAATAATACAATATTATAATTAACTATGTTATTGATTGGTTTTATTGACATACTGGCGTGGTCGGAATAAGATCAACAGTGTACATAGAAAACAAGCTAACCGTTATTCTTCGCCGATTTATTGCACTTTTTATATAATTGTTGCACATTCTATAGGATTTTTTTTTTAGATTTTAGCTAGAGGAGCTGGCTATTGGCCTTGCCTACTGCGATCAGTAGAGGTCTATTGTAGTACTCTTCCTTTGTACCTTAGGGCTCCTTATCCAGACATGTCCTTACTAGAATTTCAGTCTGCTTGATAAGGAGCTCCTTGGTGAAGTTATCAGCCCTTCGTTTCTATTTTCTCGCCAAGCCGTCTCAGTCCAGTCAAGGCTATTACAGCTCATGACATAGACTAACGTACCTGAATGAGAACTCACCCATCCATGTGCTAGACCCGACCGAAGTTACTTAACTTCGCCGATCGAGTGCCGGCATCATCATCATCATCAACACATTTATTAATTTTTGAGATACAAATTATGCTTCCCCCCTGAGCTGGTGACCGTACGAGGAACTAGGGATAGGATACTCTTCGCAGTTTTTTTGTAAATAATATTAGTTTTAGACATTTTTAGTTTAATTAGAAAACATTAAAAAAAATTAAGTAAAAATTTTTCTTTTTTATTTTGAGAAGCGTTAAGTCTCACTAAAAGATGTTTTAATACTTTTTTGTAGAGAACTGAATTCTCTACAATCTTGGTCTAGATACTTCTTTGCGTAAAATTGAAAATGGATCAACTGCATCAAAAAAGGCATTGGGCAACTCTGAAGAAAATTGAGCACACTTCTGGTGTAATTCCAAACTATTTTAGTCTCCTGCAATTTTCGTCCAAACCTTTTCTATTTCGATTGAAAAAAAATCGCATGCTTCTAAGATTTTGATTATTCCTCTCCAGATAACTAAAAAAAATACAAATTCAGAAAAAATGTTTCGAACAAAAGTAATATATTTTTAGCTACACATTCCGAATTTGTAATAAAATATAGGAGGTACCCATTTAAAAAAAACTGCCCCCATCCCATTCCACAACTTTTGTTTGAAACATAAAAATGTTTCATAGAGTGCTTATTACTCGATATATTTGAAAGTTAAAGAATCACACGGGTGATGTGTTCGAATGTTTTGAGCAAAATCGATCGACAAATAAAAAAGTTATACATTTTTTTTAAATAAAAAAAAAATGAAGTAAAATTTTTTTTTTATTTAAAAAAATGTAAGTATAAATTTTTTATTTATCGATCGATTTTAATAGGTTCCTTCCTCTAGCTAACACTAACTTACTAACTCACTGTCCAAATTCAATACAATCGGACTTTTCGTTCTTAAATTATCGTGCTTACAAGAAACGTGACGGACGGACAGACAGACGGACAGACAGGCGGACGGACGGACGGATGGACGGACATTTTGAAAGTTGTTCAGAATTCGATCACCAACATAGTGATATGATTTTTTTTCTCTACGAACAGTATTATAGCGGTTTTAGAAATGTGCCGATCGAATGCAATATACTCTTCGTTTTGTATTTGCGAAGACTATAATAAGTAATTTATTGTTTTTCATAATAAATATTAGACATTGAGTTCATGAAAGTTGTCATGGATAGGTGACGTCATACGGTAGAATATTTAAAAAACCGCTGCCTAAGGAATCACTACTTCCACATCCAGATTTTTCATCCCAGTTACTTTAAAGAAAACGTTTTGACTCTATTTGCACTCTAGTATGTGAAAATTACTGGTCATAGAATTTTAATAATATTTGGGGCAGATGTTATAGAAAAATATTAGAATGAAATCTGAGAACTTAGTTCTAGTATATACACTAAATCCCAAGTTTCTGTACTCTTACAGTATGCGTTATTTCTATTTCCACATTTACTTCCCCCAACCCTTCAAAGGAATCGTGCCAAAATATAATCTAGTTTCAGATGTCGTTGTAATACATACGTATACCAAATTTCAAGTGAAACTCTCAATTTAATTTTATCAACAATTTTAATAAGGGAGTGGGGGGCACGGAAAATATTTTTTTAAATTTTGAGGCCTTGGCTTCTAGTACATACACCAAATTTCAAGTTTCTGTACTCTTACCAGCTTGATTTACTTATTTTCCCTTACTTACCCCTATTTCACCCCCAACCCTTCAACGGAATTATCTCAAAATATAATCTAGTTGCAGATGTCGTGATAATACATACGTGTACCAAATTTCAAGCGAGTATTTCAATTTTATTTTATCAACCCCTTTAATAATGGTGTAGGGGTGGTGGAGGGGTTGAAAAATATTGTAAAAAAATCTGAGGCATTAGCTTCTAGTACATACACCGAATTTCAAGTTTCTGTACTCGTACCAACTTGCTTTATTTATTTTCTTTTATTTACCCCTATTTTACCCCCCAACCCTTCAACGGAATAATACCAAAATATAATCTAGTTCCTGATGTCATTATAATATATTCGTATACCAAACTTCACGTGAATATCTCTATTTTATTTTATCAACCCCTTTAATAATGGAGTGGGGGGTGGTGGGGGGATGGAAAATATAGCAAATTTTGAGGCATCATTGTCTTCTAGTAGATACATCTAATCTCAAGTTTCTGTACTCTTACCCGCTTGCTTTACTTATTTCCCCCTATTTACCACCCAACCCTTCACCGTATATGTTCCAAAATCAATCCAGTTCCAGATCTCGTTATAATATGTACGTGCATAAAATTTCAAGTCAATATCTTAAACCGTTCAGGAGAAAACGTGCGGACAAAAAAAAGACAGGCAGACTGACAGACAGATCGACAGACCGACAGACCGAAGATAGACAGAATTTTTTTTTTCGCTCAAATTTAAAATCTCGACGTTTCATGATATTCTAAACCTATTTCAAGAGAAAAAAAAAATGAACATTTTTTTGCGAATACTATACTTCGAATCCACTACGTGGGTGTGGAAGTAATAAAACTTTGGGAATTTATTTTAGGTGAATAAACCAATGGATTGGTTAAATTCTACTATCGCACCAATACCAAAGAAAAACAACAAATTCTAAAACATGCGAACACATCACCCGTGTGATCCTTTATAGAGGAGCGAATTCGAGACTCTATCGTGCCGTTTCTTTTTTCTGGCGTAGAACCAGGTCAAACATGGTAGGTTTTGTTAAGCATGTCACTGGGCATATGAGATCGTATTTCACGACATTTTTTCGTGGTCTGGACCTTTTTAAATTAAAAAAAAGGGAAAATATTGCATTTTAAATAAAATGTGTTTTTTTTTGTTTCCACTGTCATATCTTCAAAACTAATGTTGCTATCGACGTTGTTTTTTTTTCAATTAAAGTACACACAATAGCGCTTTTAACTGTACTAATGGTTTTTACACAGTTCGCAATTTCATTTATTTAAAAATTAGGAAAACTAGATATTTGAATTTTACGTATTACAATTTTCACCAATCGATAAACTTTTTTATTTTTGAAAATTTTTATACACATACAGTGAAGCAAATGTAGCCCAAACATTAGAAAAGTTTTTGATATAATTATTTTTTTGCCAATGTGTATCGTTTGGCAACAGCGATTTTTTTTTAAAGCGCGCTAAATTAGTCATATGTATTATTGTACACCGCGTATGGAAGGTAGGATAAGATGCGTCTAACTAATAGACTATTCAAATTTATTGACCCCTCACCTTAACCGCGAATATCGCAAAAACGGAGGAACGGAAAAAATTTAGAAAATTATGTGTCTATTGTAAATCATTCACTGAAATTTGAATAATGTACATTGGACAGTTTTGAAGTGCTGCTAAGTTATATTGAAAAATGTCCCACTTTTTAAGGAAATTTTGACAATACCAGTTTTAAATCCATTATATATTTGAAAATATGTCTACTATATAAATAATCTTTTAGATGCCGATAAGGCGTGGTATTTTTTGTACGAGGAAATTTTTTAATAATTTTTTATTCTAAAATTTTGCAGTTATTCTAAAAAACACATCATGTTTATTCGGTTATTTATCAAGGTATTTACAAAAATTTTGATAAAATGGTTAATTATATAAAATGTAAGCATTTTCAGAAAAAAGAATTGGTATATATCAAATATTAATTTAGTTACCAAGTGCACAATAGATAATATTATTGCCCGGGTTCTGCAATATTATCTAGTGCACTTGATAACTAAATTAATATTTGATATATACCAATTCTTTTTTCTGAAAATCCTTACCTTTTATATGATTAACTAGTTTATTAAAAATCTTTTAAATACCTTGATAAATAGCCGAATAAACATTAAGTCACGTTTTTGACAATAACTGCCAAATTTTAGAATAAAAAATGATGAAAGAATTTCTTCGTACAAAAAATGCCGCGCTTTATCGGTATCTAAAATATTATTCATATAGTAGGCATATTTTTCAAGATATAATGAATTTAAAACTGGTATGGTCAAAATTTCCTTAAAAAGTAGGATATTTTTCAATATAACTTAGCAGAACCTCAAAACCGTCCAATGTACATTATTCAAACTTCAGTGAATAATTTACAATAGACACATAATGAACACATATTTTCTCAAATTTTCTCTGGTCCGCCATTTTTGATATTTCGCGGTACAAATGAGGGGTCAATACATTTGAATCGTATATTAGTAGTTTGCGGGATTTAGAGTATACGTATAAATAGTTTTAAATAAATGCGATGCTGTAGAATATTCGCAATTAAGTTTTCTAAAATAATGGAGTGCATTATTTGTAAGAAAATTGCGCGGGATGATGACAAATATGTGGTACCAAGACCTAGGATACAAGGTTTGTTGAAACTATAATATCTAGTGCTGAAAAAAGACGACATCGCGGAAATATTGTGTCAGAAAAGATATTTTAAATGACGAAATTTAATTAAAATATCATATAGACTGTCGTATAGGTAGACAAGTTTTGAAAACATGAACGTTTTTTGCAATCATACAGTGCCGCCGCGCCGCGCCGAATACGAAATATTAATAATAGATGGAGGATTTAAATTAACAGAAAAAGTAGTGTCACTACATAAACGTCATTCATAAATGACCAAAAATCTATTTAGCAAACAGCAAGATATACCAGGATGATTTTGCATGCAATGTACGAAACTAAATTTAGCAAACAAACATTGGTGAAATTAGTTGATATAGATGTATTAATTTTACTTACTCTCCGTTTTTCACCAGCAGACAATTTTTGTAAATATAGAAGGTAGTGCAAAGTTTATGAACTACAGTTTGTTCTTGTCTTCATTGTTTTACTGGTTGCGACACCACTAATGGTTTTTTTTTTAAATATTTAAAAAATCTGCGATTGATGTTCTTAAAGAATATTGTTGCTTTTAAAAAATTATCGGAATTGCCATTGCTGTCTAAAGACGAAGCTTTAAAAATCTTTACAAAATTGATTCTAGTACTGCACAAAAACCAAAGTAAACAAATTCAGATATTAAACGACCTAAGGATCAAATTAGCAACAACAACAAACGGAGCTTCCTTCAACTGAAGGCACCTTTTACCACCCATTCTTAAGGTAAACATATATATTTAAATCATAGATTTCCTATCTAATACATTTAGTTAACTATTGCAGGTTTATGCATCAACTTAGAATATCGTACAGAAGCAATATGCCAACTACACTTATAAATGCACATGGTTCAGGACGGAATTTAAGTGACGATGTTTGGACAATATTTTCATTAAGTATTTACTGTTCAGATAAAAATTGTGAAAATAGAAGGCCTAAAATGTTGTAACGAGTGTAAATGCCGTACTTGAAATACTGTTATTTAAAGGTTTCGATGAATGTACAGACGAACTAGAATGCTTTTAACGCAGGGCCTACGTAACTAAATACTGATTTTTAATAGAAAAATAGTTGCAAAAAAATAAAGTTGTTTTATTCCTGCGTCTTGGTTTAATTCAATCAAAAATGTGTAATAACCTACTTATTAGGTGGGTACTTACTTTATAACAGTGATTTATATTTACCTGCTTTTAAATATTTTTTACCTTAAAACAACAAAAGGTAGGCTCGTGCCTATTTTGGAGCTGTTAATAAAAGCCCGATTAGTACACATGAATCCAACAACCGTAGTCCGCAGGCGGTAAGCAGTATAATGAGAGCCGGGCGTGCAAGAATATGATTTAGCCCGTTTTAAGAAAATCGCTGACTACATACTATAACCTGCACATCAAAAATTATGATTCTAAAAACTATTTTCATATATTGGCTTCAATTTGTTCACAGTATGTATATACATATTTTCATAAATAAAAATTTTTCTCGATTGCTGAAAAATACATTCACGAAAATAACAACTTTAAGTTTGCTATTATTTTAACAATAAAAAAATATATATTTTACAATCGCATTGTACATAGTTAGAAGCGCTATTGTGTCTACTTCAATTTAAAAAAAAAATCAGTTCCATAGCACAATTATTTTTAAAGATATAACGATGGGGACGTTAAAAAACATGTTTCATGGAAAAATCATTTTTTTACAGTTTTTTCGAAATAAAAAAGTTCCAGACCACCAGAAAATGTCGTGAAAAGTGGTTTCATGTACATGGTCACCTAATTAAAGAATCGCACCAAGTCTGGTTTGGTTCTACGCCAGTTTTTTTTTTCTCGGAAACTAAGCGTCTTTGCTTCCCAATTTTACTCGTCTATTAACCTGAAACTTTTAAATATCTCGAGTAATAAGCACGCTATGAAACATTTTTATGTTTCAAACAAAAGTTGTAGAATGGGATGGGGGTAGTTCGGCGGTATATCTCACTTTCACTTTGGGTGGAAGGGTTAGGGTCATTCAAGGTCAAGTTCGTTTTTTTTAAATGGGAACCTCCTATATTATATTACAAATTCGGATTGTTTAACTTAAAATATATTACTTTTGTTCGAAACACTTTTTCTGAATTTGTAATTTTCTTTAGTTATCTGGAGAGGAATAATCAAAATCTTAGAAGTATGCGATTTTTTTTACTCGAAAGAGAAGAGGTTCGGACGAAAATTGCAGGAGACCAAAAGATTTTGGAATTACACCAGAAGTGTGCTCTTTTTTTTCAGAGTTGCCCAATTGCCCTTTTTTGATGCAGTTGATCGATTTTCAATTTTACGTTAAGAAGTATCTAGACCAAAACTGTAGAGAATTCAATTCTCTACAAAAAAAGTTTGAAAACATTTTTTTGTGAGACTTTACGCTTCTCAAGATATCGCGGAAACTGTTTACGCCCCCTTTTCAAGATGGAGGCCAAATAGGAGGGATTTCAACCCCGAAAATAGAGTTTTATACTTACACTGACCCACTCCCCTAAACGTTAAAAGAAAAAAATGTTGTCCTACCCAAAATGCAAGGTTCGGCCAAAATTTCATTGGAGTATATATGCAAATAAAACATAATTGATATACGGAGTTAGACGAGGCTGTATCTTATCACCACATCTATTCAACATACATGTTGAAAGAATCTTTCAAATACCATTTGTAAACGAAAATCGAAGCATTAAAGTAAATGGAGTAACTTAGACATGCCGATTATATAGCAATACTGGCAGATAATCTTCAAAATATCCAAATACTGATCAATGAAATTTACAGTGTCGAAAAACATTATAGCATTAATGTTAGCACTACTAAAACCAAATTGATGATAGCAGATACTCCATTAGAAACGACCAAATTTAATAGACCATAACACCATCACGATAGTGAAAAATTTAAATACACTTTAAATGCAAAATATGACTGCGGCGGGGAAGTCAAACTACGTGTAGCAATGGTTAAAAGTGCCTTCATACAGTTCAGTAAATACCTTCTTTACAGAAACTCCGCTAAATATTTATCTCCGTGCCATCAGAAGTTATACGTTGTCAATTGTATTGTACGGAGCAGAAACATGGTCATTAAAATTAAAATCATTAAATCGGATTGAAGCGTTTGAAACATGGACCCTAGGACGACTTCTTAGATTTCCTTGGAGAGACCACATCACCAATGAGGAGAGCTGGCACTCAGAGACAAATCATCGAACTGACAAAAGAACGGAAAGTCATATTTGGGTCACACTTTATGGGTCTAAAATATAAATGGCTCAAGAATGTCCTAATGGGTGAAATAGAAGAAATAAGTACAGGCCGCAAGCATCATTCATAGCTTCGAAACATCCGAAATGGGTGTAACATTTCTGACGTCTTAACAATTATCAGAAGGCACATAACATCTACAGTATATTACCGCCTACGCGCTGGCTAGCGCACGGCGAAGAAGAAGAGTTAAATATATTATTTCAATTATACATGTTTTGCATGTACTTATAATCTAAAAAGAAATTATTGAAAGTTCCATCGATCCCTTTCTGTGAATACCATTGCACTTTGAATGAGGAGTTGCATCATATCACTTCAACTAATATATCGATGTGGTGGGAAAACGTTTACTGTGCAATAACAGTTTCATGAAAGTATAATGCGTTATATCAATGAGAAACCAATTAAATTCAATGTTCGTTATTGTTTGTAGTAATAATTATCACAGAGAACGCAATGAACATTATGCAGTACGATATAAACGTGAGATATTATATGCTAACAATGAAATTTCGGGTGGTAAGTGCACTGTGGAGACAGTGAACATGTAATTTTATAGATCATAATCTGGCACACAGCGACTCTATCTCACATTACTACGGCATTATTTCGAGGTAATGTCAGAGCCTCTTATTTTATTCAAATTAGTTATTTCAAATAATGCTCTCACCGAGTGCCAAATTACCTAGAAGGCCTTACTTTTAATTTTATGTGATGATATGCAGATATTCCTCTACCGTTTCCTGACATTAACATTACACTTTTAATTGTTGTAATTACTGAAGGCAACAAATGACTCCGAGTTTTGTAGACATATCCTTACTTTATTACCAAGATTTATCACGGAGAGAATGCACTTTGGTCGATGTATACTCCAAAGAATTAAAATATAATCGTCACTGGTGTTAGTCTACATATTGGATATAAAAATTAAGAGGGTTTTCGCACAAGCAGTACCTATAGTCCCTTCAAATTAGGAAAATTGAGGGAAATTTTACCTACAGCTAAGCCACTCATATAGTTTTCTTGGGGTTGTGTTAACATATTTTTCACTAAGCGCATGAAAAAAAAGGGTTGGTTTTTAGATATAGATACATATATATGTTTTTTTGGCCACTTTGACGGTTTTTTGCGTTTTTCTGCAAAACTATGCATTTTTGAGAAAATATAACCTGACTTGATATTCTAGATCTAGCGATTCTCTACAATTTTCGTTCTTTTAATTTTTTTGAAATTCCGCTTAGTTGCGCCGCTAGAGCGCGCTGAAATTTATGTAAATATATACATTTTTTTGGTGTTTGATTTTAAGCCAAAACTATGCATTTTATAAAAAAATATCTAGATATCAAAGTTGTAGATAAAAAAATGTTCGACAATTTTGCTGCCTGTTTTTTTTTTCAAAGTCGCGTGGTTTTCCCGCTAGAGGACCAAAAACATTTTTTTAATACTCTTGAAAAATTTCCCAAAATCAGTGATTTTTCTTCTAATTTGAAGGGACTACTAATAGTTATATATGATAATAACAGTTTTTAGGAGAGTGTAAACACTGATTTTAGATGTCAATGAATTAATTTAATCCTTCTTATTCACAACGTCTACAAGTTTCATGGACCATGTAATGATCTAATTAGCCTTCCCTTGCTGAATAGCATATTCAAAAGCCTCACGCTATCCTTCATGGCTGCTTGTTGCGTGGCTGACAGTTATCAGAAACATCTGTCAATTCCTTCAAATTATGTAGTCCTGGCGGCAGGTAAAATATTGTGACAAACACACCTACCGCGCTGATTTTTTGCATACGTTTGAAGCCCCCCCCTCGGTAACCCATATACATCTACATTTTCTGAATCTCGGGGGAGAGGAGGGGGGGTCCTAACAGGTGAAAAATTGTTTTTATTGTACTTTTTTGAAAACACCTTATTTTCATCTGTATTAGTAATAATGTAAGATGGGCTTTTTCGGATTAGCAGCGCACGGAAACAGCGCATAGGAAATGTTTTCCCGGTCTCCGATTTTTCCGTGCGCTGAATAAAATTACCGAATAAAAAACTTTAAAATAGAAATACAGTAAAATAAACCAAATTTAAGAAAGTCTGCTATCTGATATTTATCATATTCCTACTTTGTATTTTAATTAGTAAATGTTTGAATATTTGGATGAACTTGTAATATTTTTTGACGTTTTGTCAACCTTACCTGACAGACCAATTTAAAACAAATCGTCTTTGAAATTTGAGAGTAACCATGGGAACGCATCATGTATACCAGACACTGCATTGTCAGCGTTGTTTATTTTCTGTCAATTAAATTTATGCCAATAAAAATGTACTCAGAAGAAAATCCCGAAATTCCCGATAACATCCTAGAGCAAGCGGCATGCGGCAGAAGCGAGCGCGAATTTCTTCCTTCCAGTAAAATCCAACTCAAGATATGAATATCAACTTTTTCTGAATGGCGAAATCTGAACAAAATCAAAACTGTAAGTGACGATATTCTTCTAGTTTACTTTGTCGAAAAAGCAGTTTATGAAATCTTCCACGTTATGGAGTCGATTTTCAATGCTAAGAAATTGTTTGGCCATAAAAGAAAATGGTGACATCAACAGATATCCAAAAACTCTTGCTTGCTTTCTTGAAGCGTCAAGCTGTAGGATATATACCGAAAAAGTCCATAGTTCTAACCGTAGAACAAGTAACAACATTTTTATGTGAAGCTCTAGATGAACAATATTTACTGGTAAAAGCAATTTTAGTGTTTGGGATCTTTGGAGCGTGTCGAAGAGATGATTTAATACGTTTAAATTTAGACGATGTGGTAGATGATGAGCGCTCTCTTGTCGTGTATTTACGAGATGGAAAACTCATACGTCAAGAATAAGTCACATTTGAACCCTGCACACCTTATTTTATTTTATTTCATTTAACAATACATTGCCGAACAGAGCATTCAAGTTACAGGGCAGGAGATGATAAGTACATACAGATATATATTTTTTTTTTTTTTTTTTTTTTAATATTGGGGCATCGACTACTAAGGTCATTAGCCCTCCATCTCATAATAAGAGATACCTGTACAATATACACGTACTTTACTTTAAGTGAATTGGTAAGCTGATCATCAATAGACATCAGATTGCTAGGACTATTTAAGGTAAGTTAAGAGATATTTTTCAATAATAATTAACACCATATATTAGATCAAGTTTCCAATATACTCCTCAAATCTTTTGGTATATATTTGAGCGCTTTAAAAATTCAATTGTGTTCATTAAATTTACATGACGATTGTTAAGGCATACGTTAACTTGATTTGATAGGTTCAGGGCTCTTCTATGTTGTCCAAATATAGGACACTCTATTAAAATATGTTTCACCGTTAATGCTTCATTGCAATTATTGCAATTCGGTGGTTGATCTCCTGTGAGCATATAACTAGATGTTAAGTTGGTGTGACCTATTCTCAGTCTCGTTATTACAGATTGTTCCCTTCTTGTCAATGGTGTACTAGCTTTCCATTTATTTATATTGTGCTTAATTTCTTTTAGTTTGGTATTAATTGCGTTCCATTCCTCTTGCCAACTATCTATAACTTTCTGTTTCAAGTATATTTTCAAGTCACTATTACGTATAGGTATATCATCTGATTGGTCAAACTCTGCTGCCCTTTTCGCCGTGTCGTCTGCAAGTTCGTTCCCAGGAATACCCATGTGGCCTGGGGTCCAAATACAAATTACCTGTTTGCCCTGAATTTGTAACCAATGTGTAAGTTCGAGGATGGATTGTACCAGTGGATCGGTGGAGGAGCAATCAGACAATGCTTGTAATGCACTCAGTGAATCAGTACAGATCAAGGTCATGGGAAGATTTTTCATCTCGGAATATCTCAAAGCCATCCAGATGGCATATAATTCTGCAGTATAAATGCTTGCTGATTTGGGTAAAGACCAGCTGTAGGCATTATTGTCGTCTGAGAAAGCACTTCCTACACCTTGGTCTAATTTAGAGCCATCTGTATATAATACATGGCCTCCTTCGTAAGAATTCACTATTGAGTAAAACTCCGTTAAAAGTAGCTGTCGGTTAACATCACTCTTTTTGAATTTAGTGCATTCTAAATGAAATCTTGGGAGCATCAGCTTCCACGGTGGGATTTCAGTTGGACGAAAGTTGTAAACGGGAGTTAAACTTTCCTGCATTGAATTTAAGAGTTCGTATAATCTTACGCCAACAGGCCTTGAGATAGTGTTTCTATTCTGGTAAATATAGGTTTCGGTTGAAGAGTATCTTATAATTAGGATGTTCTGGTTGCGCCCAGATAGAAGAAGAATAGGAAACTAGGAACTGCTGTCGCCGGTATTCTAAGGGAGGAATTCCGGCTTCACAGCAGAGTGCCTTGTATGGGCTTGTGCGATAAGCCCCTAAAGCCAGTCTTAGTCCGATGCAGTGGATGCTGTTTAATTTTCTTAGTCGGTAATTTCGTGCTGACCCATATACTACACATCCATAATCTATTCTGGATAGTATCATTGTCCTGTGGATATTGAGAAGGATTTCCTTATCTGCTCCCCAATTGATGCTCGATATTGATCTTAACAAATTAAGCACTTTCTTACATTTCAAGGAAATATCATTTATATGGGCCTCCCAATACAACTTACTATCTAATGTCATTCCCAAGAACTTTGTTTCGTTTTTATATTCTAACGCTCGACCTTGCAGCGTTAGATTTGGATGTCTGTGTTCTGATCGTAATCGACAGAAATGGACACAATGAGTTTTGGTAGCTGAAAAACGTAGTCCATTTCTATTTGCTTTCTCCAAGAGGTCATTGATAGCTGTTTGTAAGTTGTTTTCAATATTTTCTATTTGTCTTTCTGAATAATATATTGCCAAATCGTCGACATATAACATCCTTCCTATTGATGGGTTTATGGAGGTCAATAGCTCATTTATTGCAATAGCAAATAATACTACGCTCAATGTTGAGCCTTGAGGCACTCCGTTTTGTAAGTGTCGAGCTTCTGATGTATAGTTTCCTACACGTACTCGAAAGGTTCTGTTATGTAAGAAGCTTTGAATGAAAAGAGGCAGGTTGCCCCGGAGGCCCCATTTATGGAGAGTTTTGAGGATGCTGAATCTCCAAATCATGTCGTATGCTTTTTCTATATCGAAAAATACTACAATTGTATGATTTCTCTTGCTAAAGCTGTTTAGAATAATTGTCTCCAATTGGACTAGATTGTCTATGGTGGACCTATGCTTTCGAAAACCCATCTGTGCTTCTGACAATAATTTGTTTTTTCCTAAGTGCCACATAAGTCTATTGCTAACCATCTTTTCTATTAGTTTTCCTAAACAGCACGTTAATGAGATAGGACGATAGTTATTAGGTGACTTTGGGTCTTTTCCTGGTTTCAATACAGGAATTATTATTGCTTCTTTCCACTGATCTGGATAGACGCCTTCTAGCCAGATTTTATTAAGTACCAATAGTAGGGCCTCTTTAAATGTAGATGGCAATTGCCGAATCATCTCATAAGTAATTTTATCAGATCCTGGTGAGGAATTTCCAGCAGTGTCAAGGGCCTGATCCAGTTCCGTAATCTTGAAGGCTTCATTATAGTTTGAGGTACTAGGCTCACTAAAGTCCAGGGGAGTTTCAGAGATTTCTTTATGTTGTAAAAAGTCTGCATCATAGTTAGAGGAACTACTAGCGTCTTTAAAATGATTCGCTAATGTTTCTGCTACTTCATTGGTTTCTGATATTATTTGACCATTTAGTTCCAATATAGGTGAAATGTTTGGAAATTTTTTACCCATTATAGTTCTAATTTTTTTCCATACGTCTGATATAGGTGTATTAGTAGTGATTGAGCTAACATATGTCTCCCAGGAATGTTTCTTACTGCTCAAGATAATGCGCCGAGCTACCGCCCGGGCACGTTTAAGGCAAATGCAGTTCTCTTGAGTTGGATGTCTTTTAAATTTGTTTAATGCCTGTTTTTTATTTTTAATGGCAGTAGCAACTTCGTTGTTCCACCAAGGAACTCTTGGATGTCGACGGTTACTTGTTGGTTTATTTGGAATGCTACTTTCAGCCGCATGAATAATGGTAGTGGTTATTGTGTCTACTGCGGCATTTGTGTGATTGGGAATTTCTATTTGTACTATTTCTTCTTTAAATTTGGTCCAATCTGCTTTTTGTAAGTTCCACCCTAATCTATAGGTACATATTCGGAATGTTAGCTTCAGCAAACTTTATACATATGGGAAAATGGTCTGAGCAGAGATGATTGTCAAGTACTACCCACGAGAATCGATTTGCAATTGAAGGAGAGGATAAAGTTAAATCAATAGCAGAGAATGAGTTCGATCTACTATTAAGGTATGTCATATCACCTGTATTAAGTAAGACCAAATTGTTATCATTAATAACTGATTCTATTATTCGTCCTCTTTGATCTCTATTCTCTGATCCCCATAAGGGATTATGGGAGTTGAAGTCTCCTAATATCAGATAAGGTATTGGCAATTGAGAGATTAGGTGTTCTAAGTCATTTTTATTCCATGCAAAATTAGGTAAATACAGGTTGCAAATTGTCATTCTGATCGGGTAAAATATTTGTACAGCTATCGCTTGTAGTTGGGTTTGTAAAATAATTTCATTTACAGGGATATTATTTTTAACGTATATAGCTACTCCTCCCCTAGCACGACGGTCAGGGAGGACACTCTTGCTAAAATTGTTAAAGCCTCTGATATTGAATTTCTCTCCTGGTTTTAAATGGGTTTCTTGTAAACAAATGCAGAAGGAAGATGTCTCCATCAATATTTGTTTTAGGTCTGCATAATGATGTTTTAGTCCGTTACAGTTCAACTGTAAAATATTTTGTGCTAGCTCTATGATTGGTGAAAAGTTATACAATGGAGTAAATAGGCTAAATATGAATAAATAAATAAATAAATGAATAAATAAACAAATAAATAAATAAATTGACAAATATATAGACAAATAAATAGATAAATATGGAATAAAAAAGAAAAAAAAAAGAATAAAAAATATATTCAAAAATATCACAGACAATATCACATCTCATCCATTTTAGTGCCTGATAGAGCTTGCTGCTCTGTCGAGGCACGGTTATCTGGTTCTAGGTTAGATGTTATTTCTGATTGGATCATATTTGCTGTTTCTGACTTACGGCCCTTGCCTTTCTGCCAACCAGGTTTTCGTTTCCTCGCTTTTGTTTTACTTTGCGTGGATGTACGACTCGTATCAGAGTCATCAGCAGTTAATTCTGGAGACTCGTCAGCTTTTCGCTTATCTCTACTACATGAGGAATCTGATGCATATGCAGATGTTGTTGGTTGAGATCTACTCAAAGGTTTTAAGAAGATAGGTGCGGTTTGAGTTTCATCTTGCAATGACGGTTCTTTTGTGGTTTTTTCTGCATTTAGGTGTTTTTTAATAAAATTGGTCATTAACGAGTTAATTACTTCAGTTAGATGCGGAATTAATTCCGTTACAATATCTTTATTCTTCGCCTGTTGAGGTATTGATTGAACTGTCTGCGCATATGATACCCCCGGTGTGGGAGTAGTGGTTACCACCTTTTTCTTTGCTTCAAAATAACTAATTTTTTCTGTGATCTTTACTTTTTGTATTGCTACTTCTTGAAGATAAGTTGGACATTTAGGGTCTTTTGCAGAATGTGATCCATTACAGTTAACACATTTATATGGTAGTTCGCATTCTTTTCCCTCATGAGGGCTGCTTCCACATACGCATCTAGGTTCAGATGTGCACTTAAGTGCAATATGACCGAAGGAAAGGCATCTAGAGCAACGAAGTGGGGCTGGGAAATATGGACGAATCTGTAACCTATACATTGCCGCATTAATATATTGTGGTAGTCTTGGCATATTAAAAGTTAAAATTAAGTTGGGTGTATCTATTAGTTTACCATCTTTTCGTGTCTGTATCCTTTTTACTGCTATTACTCCATTTTCTAATAAATTCTGTTCGAGTTCTACTAACGAGCAATTTAAAAAGTCTCTACAATAGATAACTCCTTTACTATAGTTTAGAGTTTCATGTGGGGCTACTTCTACTGGAATATCTGCAAAACGTTCTACTTTTAGGAGTCTTCTTGTCTGAGCGTTGGAACTAGTTTCTACTAACAATCCATCTTTAATCTTTTTGAGCATTTTTAATTCTCCAACAAGGCCATACATGGTTTTATGTATCAAAAAAGGACTAATTTTTGAAAAATCTGTACCATCTAATTTTTTAATGACCAAGAACCGGGGTTCCTCTACCGCCGTCTCTTGAGTCATTCTAGCTGTGGCTGTTTTTTTTGTAGGTATTTTAGGTGACCCCTCACCGGTTGTGTCTGTTTTTTCGGGAGCAGACACCTCCCCTTTTGATTTTTTTGCTGAGGCTCATGTTGTTCCCACGAGTCGGGACGAACTAAGTGTCCAACACGGCAGTGCGCCCTTACCGTGTTAAGGCCTATACTTAACATCGGAGGCGGCCAGGTATCCAATGTCCACCGTTTGCGACTCTCTTTCGTGGAGTCATTCACCTCTCGGCACGGTTCAGTTTACACCTTAGGTTCCGCCCCGTTTACGTCGGGGAGACGAGCTGAGGTACCTCGGGTTCGCCAAACCCGTACTTACTAGTGTCCTAGTAAGCCCCTGAGGGCATACAGATATATTAAAAAAAAAAAAAAATAAAAAAATATTAAGAGTATATAAACAGAAATGTGGTAACATGTTTTAATTTATACAGTTAATCTCTCTATTTCAGCTACATTGCAGTGGAATATATCAAAGTTGTCTTGTAGATTATTGTAGCTCTCACACATTTTGCACAACAGCGATAATTTCTGTACGTTAGTTCTGGGGATCAGCAGATAAAATAAAGAGTTTTGTCTGGAACCTGATCTAGGTGTTCGAAAATTTAGTAAACTTAAGATAGCACTACACTGTTATATTATGTATTACTTTAAAAATAAATATTTGTTGTGAAATCGTTCGACAAGTCTCCAATCTCGAAAGCGAATATTTGTTTAAAAGTGCAATCTGGGGAAAATCGATAGCAGGATGGACACCGTCCTCCTTTTAACTTAAAGTCTTTGAGAAAGGTCTCTCAATTCTCTCTATATTGTGTATATGTATATTGTAATGAGAAGAGCAAATAATTGACGAGTATTCTAATTGTGATCAAACAAAAGACTGATGTAGTGGTTTCAGCGTGTTATTGTCCTTAAAATCATGAGAACATCGTGTTATAAATCCCAGTGTACTAAAACTTTCATTGGCTATGGTGTTGATATGACAATTAAAGGTTAGTTTACTATCAAATGTTACCTCGAGATCGCGGAAGATTGATGGACGCATAAGCACTGAATCTTCTAAACATTAATTAAATTCGACCAGCTGATGTTTATTGGTAAACGTTAGAACATTGCACTTCCTTACATTCTACTGTAGTTTGTTCAAATTACACCATTAATTTACTTCATCAAGGGCCATTTGTAGAGCCACACAATCAGCAACATCATTTACTTTATTGTACAACTTCATATCATCTGCGTGTAAGAGACAATTGACACCCAGTTCTACTGTGATGTCATTAATGGAAACATTGAAAAATAAAGGACCTAACACTGAACCCTGGGGTACGCCTGAAGTGGATACAAATTCTAGAGACCGCTGACCACAGTATTCAATGTGGTGGTGTCTGTTTTCAAAATATGATTTGAAGAATGATAGCAGATTTTTTGAGAAACCAAATTGTTGAAATTTTGAATATAAAATACTGTGGTTAAGTCTGTCAAATGCTTTAGTGAAGTCTGTGTAAATTACGTCAACTTGTGAGTTTGCGTCGATAGCATCAGTTATATATTGGGAATACAAAAAAGATTGGTTGAGGTAGATCTTCCCTTGAAGAAACCGTGCTGGTATTCAGTAATGTGATCCTTTGCATAAGGAAATGTTGGCTCATATAGCAAAGTTTCGAAAGCTTTGGAGAATGTTTTGATAATCGTTATGGGTCTGTAATTCTCAATATTATTTTTTTCACCTTTTTTATATGCAGGAATTATCTTAGAACATTTGAGTGAAGCGCGGAAAATGTTTGATTTAATGGCCTAGTTAAATCAAAATGTGACAGGAATTGCGAACAGGCTAGCACAATCATGTAATAGAAAGGCGGGAGTTTTGTCAGGGCTTATCGTACATTTAGGTTTGATTTTTTGTATGAATTTAACACTTCTTGCTCTGTAAACTGTTCAGTTGTTAAAGAATCAGTATTTGTGTCATGATTGTCCTTAATTGGAACGCCTAAGGTGATATAAGAACTACAAAAGTATTCAGCAAAACCATTTCCCAATTCTCTGTTGCCAACATAATGTCTAACCTTGTAGTAAATATCTGCCGGTAAATTATTACTAGCTTTTTTATTGATAAACTTCCAAAACTGGTTGGGATTGGTCTTGATATTGTTTTCAATGTAGCTAGAATATTTTCCATATTCAGTTTAATACTTTTAATTATATTGGAATTGTACCAAGGTGTGGTAGCTCTTGCCTCTGATTACAGTTATTGGAAGAGTTAAGTCAAGAACGGCATATATTCTTTCATAAAATTGTTCAAAGGCATAATTTACATAAAAAATATTGAATAGAAAATTCCAATCGATATCTGCTAAGTTTTGATAGAGGTCAGCCAGATCAGCTTTACGGTAGTTATATTAAGTCAGATTAATGGTGTTCTTATTATTTTTATGTTTTCCATGTACATTAAATAGTATCAGGAGCGCTGGATGATGAATATTTTCATGAACTAATATGTCGGGAGCTTTGCATAGTATGCAGTTCATATTTGATAAAACTAAGTCTAAAATGTTATCGTCTCTGTTTTTTACATGATTAAATTGTTCTAAATTTAGAAAATTACTTACTATTTAGTTTATTACAAAAGTAAGACGACTTTTAGGCGTTAGCGAAAGCCAGTAATTGGAATATTCATTAAAATTAAAGTCACCTAAATATGCAGCTCTACGACTTAAAAATATGAAAAGCAGAAGATTATTTGTTGTATATCGAAACGGCAGGTGTTACGCTCAACATGTTGGATGCTATACCATCAGTTGTGTTCCGAAAATTGTTGCAGAATACCTAAAACTAGAAAATCCCAGAGAATATGCCGGGCATGTAGGTGTTCTTTGGCAAGCATGTTGGTGGAAAGCGGCGGTGACTTACTTATTCTGAAAACGCATGGAGGATGGCGTTCTTCCAATGTAGCAGAAGAATATAAAGAAGAATCCATACAAAGAAAAATTGAGGTATCACGAAAACTGTTTAACCTTTCTCACTCACAAAATACAACAAATGTATCATTCGTTCAAGAAAATCAAAACATTTGCAAAGAGTCTGCTTCAATAATTGCAGTTTCACAAAATGAAACCCCAAGATGACTTAAGTCGTGCAATAATACCAATTGCATAATAAACATAACCATTAATAATAACAATTCAAACTAAAAACATTATTAGTTGGAGCTATTGTTATTAACAGTTAGTTAGTTAGTTAGGTAATTTTCAATATTATTACTCTAGTAGTTACATATTTTTTTGTTCCTAACTTATGAAAACAAAAATTTTCCAAGCTTCTTTCGTGTGTTTTTTGTTGTAATTTGTTTTTCTGTTATTGTTTTCAAAGGAGTATAATAAGAAATATCGTCCATTACACACCCAGAAACAGATTTTTCCCTGTTTGCATGACTTCTCGTGTTCGGCTTCGCCTCACACGAGAATTTGTCACACGCGTATGGAGAAATTCTTATTTCCAGACTCCTAATGAAATATACTATTTCAGTCATCTCGACTGTGTAGAGGGCGCTTCGAGCATTAAAACTTTGCTCCTTTTTACTTTCGTCGTAAATGCAACGGTTATCGATTAAGGGATGAAGCAAGCTTTCGGAGCAACAATTTTGTTTTAATGAACTTGTATATCTGCAACGTGCTTTTTTATTTTAACCATTATGTGATCATTTTATCACTTTATAACGTTAGTAAAGGCTAATGTTTAGAAAGTTAATAAAGTAAATAATTTATTGAAATCACACGAATTCTAGAACGTTCGGGTAATTTAATCCTCCGTGAGATAAGACCTTATGATAAAAGGGGATAAGCTGAAAACAACGAGAGAACCCAAGAAACTGAAGAGAATCAGGATGGATGTGGAGATACGCAAATGGACAATATCGAACGAAGACGAAAACGAACTCGAAGATCGCAATAGAAAATGGGCTTGTTCGGCATTTTTTTTATTTCATGAATAGAAAGTGCAAGGATAAAATAATAGATATGCAAACAATCAGAACCTTATTTGCACGTTTACTGCACCTCCACCTCGCGAAAATGGGCCGTGGCCAGGCGCTACGTCACTATATGCATAGACGGCGATCTCAGTCGACTGCATGCTCTTTAGTTGTTATAATTATAGGTGTTTCCGAAGTATTGTTTGTGTTACGTACTACTTGACAGTAGGGGAGTACGATTTGATGTTACGGGTCGATTTACCGTAAAGATAATTTTGTATAATAAGTGTATTATGGGTTGCCCACTTACAGAATATTAATTGCTGTTAGTAGGTAGTTCACTCTTTAGCAATTAGACCGATGTCAATTAGTATCATAGGTAATGGAAACAGGGCGATCGTAGTCCAGCTGTTCGACTGGAGTTTTTCTTCTTAGTTAAAATATATGATTAGATATAAAACGTTCTGGAATCTCTAGAGATAGCTGTTTTCTAATGGTTGGCTAGTGTGCGTAACTTTTCTAAGGAGTATATATAGTTTAGTTAAATCTAATTTCCTGGAGAGATTTGACCTAAGAAAAGTAGTTGATGGTTGGAGGAAGTTTCTGGTTGGAGGTGTAATTTTATTCTATTGTTTTTTTTGACAACCTACCAGGTTTCTGGGACAACCGCCGAACTAGCCAAACCACGTTTGGTAAGTCTCCCGGTATACCTTCAGTCGGGGCAAAGCTCAAGGAAAGAAACCCTCCGCATATGAGGTAAATATTTGCATTTTCTTATGACTGTCCGGTTATGAAAATTGACATTATCATCACTTTCAGGGTTTTTCTTCCTACCCCCTTGTTCTTCAGTCAATTATATTTGGGTCCCACCACGAACCGGGAAACTACCACCCCGATCAGCCGTCTGGTAGCCCTCAGCGGATGCACAATACAGGTTCTCATAGGTACAACGCTGGATACGGGGTATGCCAATTAAAATTGTATATTTTGGACGGGAACCATTAGTAAACAAATGCGTAAATGAATAATAGTATTGTGATTATTATCATTAACAGAATTCTTGTGATTATTGTATAGATGTATCTACGTATGCCATGTTTTTTTATAATTGTGTACCGATTATATTGATTTTTCTAACTTGATCATATATAAAGAAGGTCTTATCTCGTCAGTTATTCTTCTTGTACGGACCGACGGTATAGTGCTATATAACTGGTCTACCCATATTTATGTTTTTTTGGTATAGTTAATTAATGTGTGAAATACGGTTGAATTGTTATAGGTAGATAATTCAGTTATGTAATCATTCACAAGTCACAACCCCCCTTCTAGTAAATAGTATATTAACAATTCTATTTTTGTTTTTTTGTTTGCTTTAAATCAACAATCACCACTTGATAGTAATAACCTAGGGGAGGACATATTTTCTTTTGCTGTTGATTTTATAACAGAGAATACCGAACTTCCCCCACGCGCAGAGCTAGCTGGAATGTGTCCTCAGCTGCCTACCTTACTCTGAGTACCCACTATAATCAATATTTATTACCACATCCCTACTGAGAACAAAGGGGGTAATATTGGTGAAATTTCAAAAAATTACAATTTTCTCTTGCTCCTGTCGGGACTAATTTTTTATTTTCATCCTGCAATTTGCGATGAGGAGTCATCGCCGACCTTCCCCTCCCCGTAGAGATATAGAGAGAGCTTCAACTTGACGTATTTATTTAGTTACCAGCATTTGAAAATTACATGTTTTTCGACCTTTCAGGTTAAACTTGAAAAGTCCCAGAAAGCCACTTGTCTTACTTCATTTGCGAATATAATAACACAAATTGGTGCACAATTTTTGCAATTATTACTAATTTCAACTTCTTAGATCTCGAGAACGGAAAAAGTTAATAATATGAAATATTAAGTGCATAATAAGAATATCGAGCACTATATGAAAACATATAAAAACCATATAAAAATAATATCATGGAACAAGCCCATTACAAAGTACCTAGCAGCAGCAAAAAAATTGTGGAATATACCTCCTGGAGACACCACGTAAAAAAAATGCGCCTGGGACTCTACCTCTGTGGTGTGGTAAAGAATCTATATGAGATGGATGTTGCATTTTAATGTGTAACATGTATGTAAAAAAATACGAAGAAAAGCTGAATTTAATTAATGTACTAGCACGGAATTGTTAAATATGTATTCGCACCTACTATTAACAGAATGTAGATATTTCCCAACTTACAATGTTTATGATAATTGTTGTTTCCAAATTTACAAGTTTCATAACCACTGATAATAAATAATAAAGAAAATTCATATATGTATAAAATAGAAAAAGCACATAGCAAATGAACTTTATATAAAAAAAAAAATTGTTGCTCTGAAAAAGTTTGTCCCACCCCCCAATCGATAACCGTTACGACGAAAGTCAAAAGAAGCAAAGCTGTAGTGCTTGAAGCGCTGTCCTTTGTCGTAGCTTCGACAGAAGCCGAGATAATTGAGAAACAATTTTTGCACCTGCTAATCCCCCCTCTCCCCTCCGGGACTTAAAAAATATAAAATTTTGTGCATCTGTAATATTTAAGGGGGGCTTAAAACGTATGCAAAAAATCAGCGAGATAGTTGAGCTTCTCACAATAACATAAGGAAAATCTCCCTGTCGCACAGTGGAAAAAAAGCCTTCTTTTGGACAAGAATCTGCCTACAAGTCAAATCTTAATCAATTTTGATCTACCTTGGCTTAAAATGTAGGTTATTGGCTACACTTTCAGAGTGTACTGCCTAAATTGCAAACCCCGATTTTCTAACCTCAAAAAATGTATCAAATATGAGAGTAATCACTTTTTTCTATTTCTACAAGTCAAATTTTAATCAATTTTGATCTACTTTGGCTTAAAATGTAGGTTATTGACTACACTATCAGAGTATACTGCCTAAATTGCTAAAATCAAAAAATTCAACGATACATAATTACCCTACTCGAAATTTTATTAACATGTTTTATAAATTATTTCAGTTATTGCCATATTTTGTTATAAAAAAAAATTGAGCCAATGAATTAAAATTTTACCTACAAATAAAAGAGGTTGTTTGTAAATTATTAAAATAAAGAAATGTATACTATAAATAACAAAGCTCGAATCTTTTATTGACAATAATTGTGGAGATATATCGAAGACACTAATTAAATGTTGGTATATCTATCTAATATCTAATATCTATTTAAAAGATGCAATCGAATATTTCATTGTTAATAATTATCTTGAAGATATATTGGAGAGGTTAACTAGATATTGATAATACCATCAGTCTACCAAATTTATTATTATATATTAAAGTGCAAGCTTTATCACATTAAGCAGGGATCTGAAAAATTGTATTTTATAAGTGAATGTATTCCAATTTTGTGCAAATATCAAAATTTATGGATGCGATATTATTCTCGCCTTTTCACCAAATGTAATTATTAATTATAGCTATAAAATTGTTAATATTGACCTTGTATTGATTTATAGAAAAATATTTGAAGAAAAGAATCTTGAAATTTCAATTTTAAATTGTTTTATATAAATTAAACATTGTTACAAAAATGAAATATAAAATCAAGAAAAAAAAGTTTTGTAAAATTATTTGGAATGGTGAGAAACAAAAACATACAAAAAAAGATTTAATATTAAATAACATTAGGATACATCTAAATTTGATGAAAATCAATTAAAGATAATACAGAAAAAAATGATCAATTTGACTTGTAGAAATAGAAAAAAGTGATTAGAGGTGTTTTAAAATCTCATGAGCTGTGACCTTCATATGCGCACAGACATAATCCCTCCTGTCGGCTCAGTTACACTTCTTAAAATTGTTATATTTATTGTTTACAATTTATCCCGAGCTCTTGTTTATGTATACAACAATTCAACCGCCAGTGTCTTCAAAAAAATACTTATAACGCAGAATGAACTTTGGCTTTTGCGCATTTCGCGGCTCATAAGATTCTGAAACACCTCTACTCTCATATTTGATACATTTCTTGAGGTTAGAAAATCGGCGTTTGCAATTTATGCACTATACTCTGAAAGTGTAGTCAATAACCTACATTTTAAGCCAAGGTAAATCAAAATTGATTAAGATTTGATTTGTAGAAAAAGAAAAAAGTGATTACTCTCATATTTGATACATTTTTTGAGGTTAGAAAATCGGGGTTTGCAATTTAGGCAGTATACTCTGAAAGCGTAGCCAATAACACTCATTTTAAGCCAAGGTAGATCAAAATTGATTAATATTTGACTTGTAGGCAGATTTTTGTCCAAAAAAGGCTCTTTTTTTCCACTGTGTGTCGCCTGGACTAATGCAGTAGCACGGAGATTGACGTTTTCTAATCACCGGGCCAGATTTCTGTTTTCCATAATTTTTGGCAAATTTTGTGGAGAATTCTCACTCCATTTTTTACAATTAACTTAAGCGTCTTAGCCACGATATTGTCAACTCCAGCTGCGTTGCCAGCTCTTAGTACTTGTGTGGCTGTTTTCACTTCTGATTACAGCATTCAGGATTCACATTCATAATTCTGCTGCCAGTCATCTTCTGCCTCAGGATGGTCTCCCTCGAATTGATTTCCGCAGTATTGGCGAGGTTAATTATCTGACCCCTGTCAGTACTTAGTCTAACGACAGAGTTCTTAATTGGCCAACTTTGGGTTTACATTTGTGTGTAGTAACCCATATTGTTCGGAAAAGGTCCTTGATATTACTTGTTGTGATCAGTAGTTTCTTTACTCCTTTACAAAATACGAAAAAAATAACACTTTTTCTTTATCACAGTCACGATTACAAATAAAATATGGTGTTTGTCTTGTAAACTATTTTTCTAAAGATCATATATGTTCTGCCTATGTTTCTGGAACTATTTAAATACTTCCTTAACACATCGCCATTCAGGCAAATTATCTAGGGAAAATTTCTATATGATTACTATAATAATATGAAAGCGACTAGCTAGTATTCATACCCTGTATCTTGAACATGATTAATCTGATTCAAATCTACGGTTAGCGCGGAAAAACGTAGGTGTGTTAATTGTCATTGTTAAATAACTTGAAAATGTCATGTGCCAAATTTCAGTCCTTCTATTACTTCCACATACACGTAGCGGATTGGAAGTATAGTAATCGCAAAAAAAATTTCAAACATTTTTATTCGTGAAATAGGTTTAGAATGTCATGAAACGTCGAGATATTAAATTTGAGGGAAAAAAAAATTCTGTCTGTCTGTCTGTCCGTCTGTAACTTTTTTTTTTTTTGTCCGCACGTTTTCTCCGGAAAGGTTTAAGATATTGACTTGAAATTTTGTACACGTATATATTATAACGAGATCTGGAAGTGGATTGTTTTTTGAGGATATTCGGTGAAGGGTTGGGGGTTAAATAGGGGTAAATAGGGGAAAATAAGTAAAGCAAGCTTGTAAAAGTACAGAAACATGAAATTCAGTGCATGAACTAGAAGTTAAGGCCTCAGACTTTTTTTATAATATTTGGGGTTGATAAAATAAAGTTGAGATATTCATTTGAAATTTCGTACACGTATGTATTATAACGACGTCTGGAATTAGATAATATTTTGAGATGATTCCGTTGAAGGGTTGGGGGTTAATTTGGGGTAAGTAGGGGAACATAAGTAAAATAAGTTGGTAAGAGTAGAGAAACTTGAAATTCGGTGTGTGTACTAGAAGCCAAAGCGTCAGATTTTTTAGTAATATTTTTCAACCCCCACCACCCCTACTCCAATATGAAAAGGGTTGATAAAATAAAATTGAGATATTCATTTGAAATTTGGTACACGTATGTATTTTAACGATATTTTAGATTATATTTTGGGATGATTCCGTAGGAGGGTTGGGGTTAATAGAAATAACTAGGGGAAAATAAGTAAATCAAGCTGGTAAGAGTACAGAAATTTGGGATTCGGTGTATATACTAGAAACCAAGACCTCAGATTTCTTTCTAATATTTTTCAAACTCCACCACCTCCGCTTCATTATTAATGGGATTGATAACATCAAATTGAGATATTCACTTGAAAGTTAGTACACGTATGTATTGTAGTGACATCTGATTGAGATCGGCTGTCCCAAGCAGAAACACAGTAATTGACAAATTTATAAAAATTGAGTTTTCTAAAGTATTGGACTTACTGTGTCCCAACACGTCTTGTGGAACAATAATAATTGATTAAACAATGAACATTTAAGAGTTATTATGTGCACAAAACACAGTAAGTGATACTGAATGAGTAGCTGTACCGGAACAAAACACAGTATTAGCCAAATATCATTGGAAAACACGGTAAGTACTTTGACCATTACTGTGTTTTTGCATGGTCTGAGTAGTTACTTTGTTTTGAAAATGGTGGTCAGATCATCCCTTTCATAATTACCACCACTTACTGTGTCAAGTGAAATGATGGGCAGCATCCGATTCAGTTGTTTAAGAGACCTTCATTTCTATTTAAATACCTACGTGTGTCTCAATTGTCAATTTCCTGCACCCAAACACACTTACCGTATATCTAATGTTTACTTTTTGAGTATCTACCCGTTAAAAATACAGCAAATGCAGTTACTGTGTTTTGTATATACAGATTGCGAAGCTACTTAAAAACAAAATATATGCTGCTAATCAAACATTTTTAAATATATTTTTACTCTGATAATGGAGAATGGCAAATCAAGTCATTTACGAAACTTCTGTGAAAATATATGACAATATCTGTTCAAATGTTGTGAGGCTAACACAATTCATTCAAAATCAATTATCCTGATATTTAGCCCGACTACAATTACTGTGTTTCTACTTGGGACAGCCGAGATGACTCCATTGAAAGAGTGGTAGGTGGTAGGTTGTGAATAGTGGAAAATAAGTAGGGTAAACTAGAAACTTCATTTTTAACGTATATGGTAGAAACTAACTCCTCAAACTTTTCTATGACATCTGTCCCAAATATTATTAAAATTCTATGACCAATAATTTCCACATACTAGAGTGCAAATATAGTCAACATGTTTCCTTTAAAGTGACTTCGGTGAAGAATCTGGATGTGGAAGTAGTGATTCCTTAGGCAGCGGTTTTATTTCGAGGTTCAAACCTTTGTAACTGGACTATTAGCAGTTTTCGAGATAATCGCAAGTGAAGATATGGAATACTATCTCAATTAAAACGACGCAGAGACCGTTGTAATACTAACTATTGAACGTAATTTGTGCACGCTTGGCACTGAAATGCATTTCATTCATTGAACGCAGTTCTAAGGATCCCGTTACAATTGCCGCACTCTATATTTAAAAATAAATTCATACGAATTAAATAATCAAATTGCAATTTATTATTTATAATTACAATATATGTTTTT
This sequence comes from Stenurella melanura, assembly GCA_963583905.1. Lineage (NCBI taxonomy): Eukaryota > Metazoa > Arthropoda > Insecta > Coleoptera > Cerambycidae > Stenurella > Stenurella melanura. Next base: position 158,814,188 of record OY757309.1, read on the forward strand.
ATGGAAGTGAAAACGAAATTTTTATTGAATTTGATATTGTGGTATATTCCTGCAACGCGATAAACCATATTTTATGTAAAAGTGAAACAATCACTAAGTGGTGTAGCAAATCGGTTTGATTTATTGCAAAAGCGAGCACGTTTTGTGGTATATAGTTGAAATAGAAGGAAATATAGGGGTAGTTGCGGTTACATTTGTCAACGCCAATCCGTTTCTATTTTCGTGTGTGCGTGAGAGCATGCATTTGCGGATCTGTTACAGAATATATCTAATTCTATTATCCAGTAGACATACAAATGAAAACCCCAAAAGCATCTAAATTATCTTTTCAAATAAAACTCTATACATTTTGCAGCAGAATATAAACGAAACGTAATATTGCACACCTCGTAAAAAAGTAATATACCTAGTAGGGAAAATGTATTTTTGTCGATATTTATTATATTTTATACCTCAAATTTAATTATTTATGATCCATTCAGGCTTTATTTGAGTTAGGGTAGACCATAATATTTTTTCGTTGGTATTTATTTTGGAGGGAAATACTGAAATGTCAGATTCAAATGACTGTCTGTCATCGTCTCTTATTTGTTTCCAACTCGATTGTCTGATATTTCAAAGCAAATAATATGTCTGAGGTTATAAATAAAAACCAATTCTACTGATTTTAACGCATAGTATACAGGGTGTCCCAATAAAAACTCCCAGGCCGGATATATTCTAAACGAATAGAGATATTTTAATTCTGTAAAAGCCAATTTGTAGAGCATAAAGAGATCTTCATTTTTGAATATAATTGTTTTTTTAATATATCAGTATATAGATGGCGCTGTACTCTAAAAGAATATTTCGATGGGAGAAAGTTTGAAATGGGGCTTATGTGAAAGAAAATGCATTTCTAAGTAGATTATGTTCTAAAAAAAAAATACCATAAAACTAACCGTTTTCGAGATATTTGATTCCAAATGTTGGCATTTGTCAATATTGAATAATTATAATCTCTTCAACATTTCAGTCCTTTAAGTGAGACAATCTGTATGTAATTTATAAACTTTAGGAGAAAATATTTAAAGAATTTTTCATATAATTGCTTTGTTATTAGGTTAGATTATAATTAAAAAAAATCGGTAAAGGTATTTACACAGAACTTCCCTCGTTCATGGCAGTCTCTCTAAAAAAATAATAATTACGAAATGACATTGAGAATAATAATCGGAGTAGAGTTATTGCTAATATTACAAAGAAAACTTGATAAGTTTTGGTCAAAAAAATATACAGATTGCTCATCCAACAGCAAAAGTTCAATACTAAATAGCAGGTGCCACATATGGCAGGCTTGCGCAAATACCTTTACAAATGTCCACCATGACTGAATTATTTCTTGGGATGACCACCCTGTACATTTTTCAATAAAAGTATAATAGGTGCATATGCCAGATGTTATTGCCATCTGTCACATTTTCAATCCAACATTCACGTAATGGAGTGGAAGTATAGTGGTGGTTAAAAAATTTCATTTTTTTTTTAATTTTCAAAAGATGGTAAAATAATTTTCAAATTTTTTTCTTCTGAAATAGGTTTAAAATGTCAAAGGTAGAAATTTTAAATTAGAGCAAAAAGGAAAGTTTCCTTCTGTTCTATAGTAGTGCTAAAAAAAGTTTAAAAATTGAAAATGATGTATTTTTTAAAATAGGAAACGTGAAAATTTTAAATTTGAGCAAATAAAAAAAAATTCGATCTATTTTAGTGGTAAAAACTTTTTGAAAAATGTTGGTGAAAAAAATTTTCAAATTTTTTTTTCTGAAATACCTAGGTTTAGAATGTCATTTAAATTTGAGCATTCTGGTGTTAAATTTTTTTCCAAACTGGTAACAAAATGTTGCAATTTTTTTTTTCCGAAATTGGTTTGGAATATCATGAAACGTGGAAATTTTAAATTTGAGCAAAAAAAAATTTTTTCGTCTGTTCTATAGTAGTGATACATAAATGGATTAAAAATGTTTTCAAATTTTTTAAAAAATTCTTCAAAAACATTTTTAAATTTGTTTGAATAGTTTTAGAATGTCATGGAAACGTGGATAGTTAAAATCTGAACAAAGAAAGAAAAATTCTATCTTAGTGATAAAATTTCAAAAAACTTTTTTTTTAATCAGGCTTAGAATGCCATGAAACGTGAAAATTTTAAATTTGAAGAAAGAAAAAAAAAATTCATTTTAGTAGTAAAATTTTTTTCAAAAATATTGGTGAAAAAAATTTTCATTTTTTTTTTCCTGAAATAGGTTAAGCGTGTCATGAAACGTAGAAATTTTAAATTTGAGCGAAAACAAATTTTTTTCATCTTGGTAAAATTTTTTAAAAAAATGTTTGAAAAAAATTTTCAAATTTTTTTTTCCTGAAATAGGTTTAGCGCGTCATGAAACGTGGAAATTTTAAATTTGAGCAAAAAAAATTTTTTTCATCTTGGTAAAAATTTTTTCAAAAATGAAAAAAATTTTCAAAAATTTTTTTTTCCTGAAACAGGTTTAGCGCGTCATGAAACGTGGAAATTTTAAATTTGAGCAAAAAAAAATTTTTTTCAACTTTGTAAAAATTTTTTCAAAAATGTTTGAAAAAAATTTTCAAAATTTTTTTTTTCCTGAAATAGGTTTAGCGCGTCATGAAACGTGGAAATTTTAAATTTGAGCAAAAAAAAATTTTTTTCATCTTGGTAAAAATTTTTTCAAAAATGTTTGAAAAAAATTTTCAACATTTTTTTTTTCCTGAAACAGGTTTAGCGCGTCATGAAACGTGGAAATTTTAAATTTGAGCAAAAAAAATTTTTTTTCACGATTTATTCCGTTTAGACGGTCCACCCTGTATATTTTTCAGTGAAAATTCTACCAGTTCTTCGCTGACAGTAGGGTCAACTAACTACCAAATTTGTCTGCTCTCCGTCAAGTAGTTTTTTAGTAAATACACCAACAGACAGACAGACAGACAGACAGACAGACAGACAGACCGACAGACAGACAGACAGACAGACTGACGGAATTGAAAAACCTATATTTTCGGAATCTACGTGTTCTGAAACGTCAGAATCCGAAAAAATCTCGGAGGGTGATTTTTTCTCGAATACAATACTTCCCTTCGGTATGCGAGGGAAGTAAAAAGTAAAAAATCGGTAAAGTTATTTACACAGAACTTCCCTCGTTATTTGTGCATGACAGTCACTCAAAAAAATTATTAATTACGAAATGACATTGGGAATAATAATCGGAATATAATTATTGGTATTATCACAAAGAAAACCTGATAACTTTTGGTCAAAAAAATATACAGAGTGTTCATCCAACAGCAAAAGTTCAATATACTAAATAACAGGTGCCAAATATGGGAGGCTTGCGCAAATACCTTTATAAATGTCCACTATGACTCAATTATTTCTTGGGATGCCATTATTCAATAAAAGTATATAATAGGATATGCCAAATATTATTGCCATCTCTCACATTTTCAATCCCACATTCACGTAATGGAGTGGAAGCATAGTGGTGATTAAAATATAGAACAAATTTTCAAAAATGTTTTCTGTCTATTCTAGTGTTAAATTTTTTTCCAAATTGGTGAAAATATGTTGCAAATTTTTTTTCCGAAATAGGTTTAGAATGTTATGAAACGTGGAAATTTTAAATTTGAGCAAAAAAAATATTTCGTCTATTCTATAATGGTATATAGATTACATAAACATGTTTTCATTTTTTTTTTTTAATTTTTATAAAACATTTTTAAATTTGTTTTAATAAATTTGGAATGCCATGGAAACGTGGAAATTTTAAATCTGAAAAAAAATTCCATCAATTTGTGGCAAAATTTTTTCAAAAATTTTTAAATTTTTTTAAATTTTCCTTTAAATAGATTTAGAACGCTATGAAACGTGGAAATTTTAAATTTTGAGAAAAAAAAAATTCATCTATTTTGGTGGTAAAAATTTTTTCAAAAATGTTGGTAAAAAATTTTCAAAAATTTTTTTTCTTTTAAATACGTTTAGAATGCCATGAAACGTGGAAATTTAAAATTTGAACAAAGAAAAAAAATTTTTTTAGTGGTAAAATTTTTTTCAAAAATGATTGAAAAAAATTAAAAAAATTTTTTTTTTTCTGAAATAGGTTTAGCGCGTCATGAAACGTAAAAATTTTAAATTTGAGCAAAAAACAATTTTTTTCACTATTTATTCCGTTTAGACGGTCCACCCTGTATATTTTTCAGTGAAAATTCTACCAGTTCTTCGCTGACAGTAGGGTTAACTACCTACCAAATTTGACTGCTCTCCGTCAAGTAGTTTTTTAGTTAATGCACCAACAGACAGACAGACAGACAGACAGACAGACAGACAAACAGACAGACAGACAGACTAAATGGATTAAAAATGTTTTCAAATTTTTTAAAAAATTCTTCAAAAACATTTTTAAATTTGTTTGAATAGTTTTAGAATGTCATGGAAACGTGGATAGTTAAAATCTGAACAAAGAAAGAAAAATTCTATCTTAGTGATAAAATTTCAAAAAACTTTTTTTTTTAATCAGGCTTAGAATGCCATGAAAAGTGAAAATTTCAAATTTGAAGAAAGAAAAAAAAAATCATTTTAGTAGTAAAAATTTTTTCAAAAATATTGGTGAAAAAAATTTTTTTTTCCTGAAATAAGTTAAGCGTGTCATGAAACGTAGAAATTTTAAATTTGAGCAAAAACAAATTTTTTTCATCTTGGTAAAAATTTTTTCAAAAATGTTTGAAAAAAATTTTCAAAAAATTTTTTTTCCTGAAATAGGTTTAGCGCGTCATGAACGTGGAAATTTTAAATTTGAGCAAAAAAAAATTTTTTTCAACTTGGTAAAAATTTTTTCAAAAATGTTTGAAAAAAATTTTCAAAAAATTTTTTTTCCTGAAATAGGTTTAGCGCGTCATGAACGTGGAAATTTTAAATTTGAGCAAAAAAATTTTTTTTTCATCTTGGTAAAAATTTTTTCAAAAACGTTTGAAAAAAATTTTCAAAAATTTTTTTTTCCTGAAACAGGTTTAGCGCGTCATGAAACGTGGAAATTTTAAATTTGAGCAAAAAAAATTTTTTTTTCACTATTTATTCCGTTTAGACGGTCCACCCTGTATATTTTTCAGTGAAAATTCTACCAGTTCTTTGCTGACAGTAGGGTTAACTACCTACCAAATTTGGCTGCTCTCCGTCAAGTAGTTTTTTAGTAAATACACCAACAGACAGACAGACAGACAGACAGACAGACAGACAGACAGACAGACAGACAGACAGACAGACAGACAGACAGACAGACAGACAGACTGACGGAATTGAAAAACCTATATTTTCGGAATCTACGTGTTCTGAAACGTCAGAATCCGAAAAAATCTCGGAGGGTGATTTTTTCTCGAATACAATACTTCCCTTCGGTATGCGAGGGAAGTAATATTTGATATCTAGTGAGTATAATAACCATTATAGGTACCTTATCAATTAAATACAATTAAAGTTACCTTTGGAATTATAGTTTTGACATTTCTCAATTTCAATGACATTTTGTTTATTGGTGTGTCAATAGAACTGTATTATTGTACCTAATTATTGTTTTCTTTTTGAATATTTATTATTAAATATGATTTCTCATACAAATGAAGATAAATTAAACATGATTTTAATTTATGGGGAATGTCGTTAAAATGCTTCAAGAGCTGTAAGTTTATATGAAATATATTTTCCTGACAGACCTTTACCAGATCGGAAAACTTTTGTAAGTTTGTGTTTCAATTTGAAAAATTATGGAGGTTTTAAGAAACCAAAAACAACAAGAAGAAAAAAAGCTTCAATTGATGAAAATATTGCATTGGTATTACATTAAGTAGAAAATAACCCAAACATGTCAGTACGCAAGTTGACGGAAAAAACAAATATTGCACGTTCCACCTGCCACATAATTCTTAAAACAAACAAATTTTTTCCATGTAAAGTTCATTTAGTTCAGCATTTGATTGGGGACAATCGGCGGAGATTAGATTTTTTGGCGCAATTTTCAATTCTCTTAGAAGGAAATCCAAATCTGTTAGATATAATTATTTGGAGTGATGAAAGTCGATTCCACAACAATGGAGTAATAGCAACACATAATTGTCGTTACTGGTCTCAAGATAATCCTAGGTGGATGAGCCATACGAGATGCCAGAATCGTTTTGGAGTAAATGCTTGGTGTGTGCTATCGTTAATGGTTACATTATTGGCCCATACCTCTACCATGAGAATTTAACACGTGAAAGATATTTACAATTTTTGCAAAATGATTTACAAGTATTATTAAGGAATTTGCCCGCTCAGTTGGATAATATGTGGTTTCATCAGGATGGAGCAGGCCCACATAATCATCACAACGTTGTTAAATATTTAAATCAAACATACCCAGGAAGACGGATTGGTACCGATGGCCCGCTCGATCTCCTGACATTACTCCATTAGACTTTTATTTATGGGGATTTTTAAAAAGTGCACAGAGAACTAATAGAAGACCTGGCAGATGTTTATAATAAAATGTATGCTAGTGTTGCCATCATTAATCGGCATACATTATTAAAAGTTTGCAGATCTGAACTAATTAATAGGTTTACGATGTGTGTTAATGAAAATGACAATAATTTTGAACACCTGTTAAAATAGTTATTTTAATTTCATTAGTTCGTAAAAATAGTTTTATGTTCGTAATTATTTTTTGTTGCTTAAATGTTTGAATTATATGAAAAATAATATTTTCTTTTCAAGGGTTAATTCAAATATATTTAATTCATAAGATACGGAAAATTCTTTAAATATTTTCTTCTAAAATTTGTAAATTAAATACAGATTGTCCCACTTAAGGGACTGAAATGTTGAAGAGATTACAATTATTCAATATTGGCAAATGCCAACATTTGGACTCTAATATCTCGAAAACGGTTAGTTTTATGGCATCTTTTTTTTAACATAATCTGCTTAGAAATGCATTTTATTTCACATAAACCCCATTTCAAAGTTTCTCCCATCGAAGTATTTCTTTAGAGCACAGCGCCATCTATATACTGATATATTTAAAAAACAATTATATTCAAAAATGAAGCTCTCTTTATGATCTACAAATTGACTTTTACAGAATTAAAATATCTCTAATATTCAATATTCGTTTAGAATATAAATGCCTCAGAGTATAACCAAAATAACAATAATCAGTGTACAGAGATGTTGATATTTGGTATAAGTAGACAATTTAGAACTATTTTAATTAAAAAATTAGACATTATTGCTGCATTAGGTTGCATAATACTTTAATGTCATGCGACCTAAGTATGACAATTTTTACATTTTTGTTTCGGAGAGCTTAGTATTTATAATTCTGTAAATCAGTTTTTAGTTTGGGCTTAATTACAGATTTTACGATGGGAGGTATCAAGTTGAGACAATTTAACAGGTTATATATGCGTTAATTTATACCTGAGCTATTTTCAGTTTGTGAGTACTTTCTAGTTACAGTTGCTGTGGTTATTAATTTGTTAGTTAACTACTGTACAAAGAACATTTTATTCCTAAGGAAATCGATTAGATCCTACCACGTATAATTAAAATTACAGTTATATTATGTACAGCGCACCACTAACTATGTAACAAATTGCGAGCCCATTCATACCGACGCACTTAATGAGGTTAAAAACGCAACAACATTAACAACTGAAACGGTAAGAGACGGATTTTTTTGTCAGTATTGTGTTTTTATAAATGATTTGTAACCATCTCTCAAGTCACTCAAGTATTTTTTTGAAAATGTAGCATTTTGTATTAGGTAAAAACAATGAGAACCTACAGTTTATAGTGGAGTTTGAACCATTTCTCGGGAATAATTTTATAATTCAAATTATTTCGCAGTAAGTAGGGTTTGAACCCGCTATGCTAACTCGCTGTGTTTTGCAAGTGAGACATTGGCATCAAGATCATTTATTTTCATATTTTTCCAAGGAAGCTCGATTAAAGTTTTGAAAGAAGGACTACGGAAAATGAAGAACATATTTCCTATTATCCTCATCCGGGCGAAGCTAGTTTATTTATATATTTCTTTCGTAATGATATAGACGTGACGTCCTAAAATTCAGTATACATTGTGATTTTGTATAAATCAAAATATTTAGGAGGAAGGTAATATTTAACAAACCAAAGAAAACGAAAAATGCACTGTTACTGGAAGCGGCTGAAAGATCCTCACCATAGATTTGTGAAAATTGGTTAACTTTGATAATAGTCGGGCTCATTGTGGGTAGTAGAAAGTATGCTTAATGATCCACCTTCATTAGAAGAAAAGAGCGAAGATGTATCACTGAAATCACAATAATATTCAATAATATTCTGTTTCCAATGATACGAAAAAAAATGTAAAATAGGAAATAGTGGCGCGAGGAGAAACTGAGTGGGAAATCTTCATAACGCATTTGCAAAAAAGCTGAATTTGTCTAGACCTTTTTGGTCGATTTATTAATTTTCAAGCTATAAATATTATTGAGAATGACAATTTTTGAACCATGGTAACTTGAACGATAATGCGTATATTTATACTTAAGTTTAATAGGAGTATGTGCTCCTAGTAGAGCTGAATTCCGGTACTAAATTTTGAGATGATATGTTTATACTTAATAATGCCTAAACAACAATCGCGCAGCTGAAAGTTCATTCGTCGAGTTATGTGTATTAAGTTGTAAACAATATTTTTTCTCAGATCGTTGCTATTTTATGAGCTTTTCAAATGCATTTTGTTCCTCTATATTTTTTTTCAAAAATATAGCATATTTCAAAAGCATATAGTATAATATAAAACAAAAAGCAATTTCTGCGCCAGCGGGCGGACGCTCTGGCCAGAAGGGGCTCTCGGAGACCTCTGCTTGGTCCAGAGCCGGCTCTCGGCTACCCCAGATCCCAAGCCAAGAGGTTAATAGATAACTGGACTTGCTCCCAGTTCATTGACCTCTGGGATTCCTATCCAGGACTCCGGCAAGCGAAGCTCTTAATCTCAGGTCCCTTGCCGGAGAGAACAAAGCAAATTCTGCGTCTAAGCAGAAAGCAAATTAGAGCCGTAACAGGCCTCTTGACCGGACATGACTCTTTTAGGAAACACCTGCACACAATGGGGGTGGTTGACCACCCCGATTGCAGGTTCTGCGAGGACGAGGAGGAGACTTCCATCCACGTCCTCACCTCTTGCCCAGGACTGATGAACCTGATGCATAAACACTTCGGTACTGGCTTTCCAGTGCTGGAGGAAATTAGGAGTTCTCCCGTGGCAAGGATTTCAGCCTTTGGGCTGGAATCCGGTCTGTACGGGGGAGGTCCTTAACTTGTTAGCGGTAGCACAATGGGCCACAAGGCCTGAGTGCGGCGACCTCTGGGCGCCCCGCTAAAAGAAGAAGAATTTCTGCGCCAATTGGGAATTGGGATATGACAATTCTTGTGTTTTAGTCACGTATGAAAAAAATAAATGATATAATGATTAATATTTCCACTGAACTCTTCCTAATGTTTAAAGTCCTTTATTAAACACGATATAAATTTTTTGATCATACAAATTCTTTGAAAATTATCGAATTGAATACCAGACAGCGCACTGTGGTCCGAAATAAATAAAAAGTTGACAAATTTCAAATTTTATGTGTGTTGTTATACAGCTTTCACGTTCCAGGTGTATATTAGGGTACATCTCAGGTAATATTTCCAGGAATATCGACCCATTTATTCGAGAAATCTACCTGCGAAGACCCTTCAAACATGAATAATTGTTAAACTATGATTTTACTTCGCTTTATTGGCAGATTTCAACGTGTAACTGGGCTTCAAATATTCGTGATTTTGGTTGGTAATTTTTGCAACAAAAACATTAAGGCAAGTACTTTACTTACATGCACAAATTTTAGCTTGAAGCGGCTGATTTTATTATTTTTTTTTAAACGTAATTTATTTTAGCATTTTGTAATTTCTATTAGACCTAAAGAGAGTTTGCTACTAAAAGCTGCGGAGATTTTAACTCTAAAATATGCTCTAGGTATCCCTTTATGGCGGGATTAAATAGATTGTTGTTCAAAGTTGTTCCATTAGAAAGAATTCAGGTTTTTTATTTCGATATAGGGCGCTTCAAGTTATTTTCAAACCAAAATAAGATAGTGTCGTTGCCGTCAGTAGTAAGGCAAACGCTATTCTATGGAGACTAATAGCTTTGCACCTATAGTATATATTGAAGCAATTGCATCGCCCCCACTCTAAACTACCCTAGTTTAAGCAACCACAAAATTCAATTTCTTTACTTTAGAATGCCATAAGAAGAGCACTGTTTGACGCTTTGTCGAAAAATCTGGTAAAATGTGTGTAGCACAGAAGGCTCATGTGGTGGATATCTAGTCAATCACTATGGAATGGCAGGGGATGCGCAAGCTATCGTTCGCATAAGAAACGCTGCATTTGATTTTTGCAACAAAGTTCTTTAAGGACTGGACAAATGCAATCACCCCCTTAAAAGCCACTCCCAAATTATAAATTTTTATCATTATTTATCTCGTACTCTATTCTCTCTTCTCGTACACTATTTACATAGAGTACATGCATAAAAACATATAAATGGTCACCTTGTCCAAAAACCACCCCTACGAAGCCACCCTGAGTTTGACATTCTTTCAATATTTTCTCATATTTTATGAGTCATTCAAATAAAATGCATGCAAAAAATACATAAATTTTCACTTTGCAAAAAAACTACCACTACAAAGCCACCATTATTTTTTTCATATTTCATGAGTCATTTTTAATAATGTGCATGAAAAAATACATGTGAATAGCCACTGCCAAATAACCTCCCATAAAACCCACCACAGATTTATTTTTTTTCACTATTTTTCTCGTGATATGTACGTCATTCCTGACGTGCTCAGACAACAATCAGATTTTTGTCCACTTTTCTCCGATCTTAGACCACTGTGCAGTGCGTCGAAAGAGTAATGTGGCGCACTGCCTACTCCCGCAGTCTAGAACACTCAACCGTTTCCATGGTGTAATTAAAACCTGATCCATCATAACGCTGGATATTTAAGAAAAACTGCGAGTAAACTAAATTTTTAAAATTATTTTATTTAAAAAGAAGTCTTCTGGACATGGTATTTATTAAAATATTTTCCTACACTTCTAGTAATGTTTTACAACTTTCAGTTAAAAAATGCTATAGTGGGATAATTCTCTAGAAATGTTGGTTTTACTCCATTATATGCCATACGTGTACCAAGCGTTATCCAATCTGCACCTTTACAACGCATGTACGGGACAAATATTACCCTTGTGCCAAATTCCATCAATGTCGGTTCCCTAGTATCGGCGCTATCGTGTAAACACACATACAGACGGACATATTTAAAAGAAAACTTTTCTGTGTTACTGGAACCTCAAAACGTAAAGATCAAATAATTAAATGTCCAAAGGTTTTAATATTAGTTATTGTTTATTGTCATAAATGCCATTCGCATTTTCTCATATGCACTATTTAATCTGGCCGAGCCAACGAAAAAAAAACGGTAGGTAGTAAGACGATATTATAGAACCATGCATTTTTTTAAGCAGTCCAAGTAACGCGTACATTTGGTAGGTGGTGGAACATATATTTCTATGCACTTTTATGCAAAAAATGCATTTCTCGTGATTTTTGTTCCTTTTTCGTTTCTTTCAATTAAACATGATTAAAAAACTTTAAATTTGTTGAAAATGTATTGTTTTACTATTACTTAAACTTAATATCTTCTCATATAGTGTCTTTTATAAGCATTTATGAGCCCTTTAGGGATCAAAATTGCACGTATAAGTGCATCTTACAAGTGTATAATATAATAACACTGCAAAAGACGGTTTAATATTTAAAATTTCTGGAAAAATATTTATAGTCGGGGGTTTTCAAGGTCGCTAATTACAAATCTGTTGTAGAAATTGGGAAATTCAAAATGGCTGACTCGAAATGGCGTGAATTTTAAACTTGAAAATGCAATTTGTTACGTAATTTTTTATTTTAACTGATACCCACGAGAAAAACATGCATTTTGTGTATAATTTTACATAGATTTTTAATTGTAAATATTTTTTTATATTTACTCCCCAACACCTCACACTATTAAAATAAACTGGTAAAATTTAATACTTTTTCAATTCTCAGGAAAAGGATAGCTGCAGTATAAGACATAAGGTAAGAGAGTAATAAATACGAAAAGAGGCGGGGGGGGGGGATTGACAAGAAAGTGAAATTTTTGTTGAAACCTGATAAAGTCTAATATTAATACACAAAACATATTTTTTCACGTAGTTATCGTTTAAAATCGAAAGAAACGTCTAAAATTGCATTTTCAAGTTTGAAATTTGCGCCATTTCGTGTTAGTCATTTTGAATGTTCTAATTTCCATAACACATTTATAATCATTGGCCTTAAATACCCTTGACTATAAACTTTTTCTAATAAATTTTAAGATTTTTCCAGTGTCAGTTTATTATGCATCTATGAAATACTTGCAAGTTTGGGCCTTAAAGGCTTCCTAAATGCTTATAAATGACACAATATGATAAGGGAAGTTTAAATAATAAAACAATACATTTTAAACAAATCTATGCTTTTTGAACCATATAAATTGGAAAACATAACGAAAAAAGAGCAAAAATCACGAAAATTAAATAATCCACGGCCTACCAAATGTCCGCGTTGGTTGGAACACCAATATAAATATTAATAATAATTCACTTTATTCAGTATAATTACAAATGCAAAAAATATAAGTACAAAGTATATTATAATTAGAAATGGCGAAGTTCAGCTATGCAGCACAATGTTTGCAGCTATTCTTACACTTAACCAAGTAAAAAGTATATGGAGTTTAATCTTAATGAAAACGTAAGTACACACAATATGTATTTTGATGACTATAACCTTATCTATTCTGCTTTCTAAAGAATACCTATCACAAAGAATACCTATTATGCTACAGCACATCAACCAAGACGTTTGTAATGTTTTTCGAAGCTAAAAACAGACAGACACAATGTTTTTTTTTTAATTGAAGTTAAGTATATGACGAGAATTATATAAAAGTTTTAATTTAGATATGACTTTTCTAATGCAGAGAGATATATGCTTCTGAAATTTAAATTCGGTGTCAACTGTTAAATCCAAAATTTTTCCCTCATCTTTTAACGGTATAACAGTATTATTAATTTGTATTTGCACATTGCGTGTTAATTTGATTCTGTCTATCCGTCTACCAAAAAACATCGCAGCACATTTTCTGGGATTGAGATGTAAACAGTGTTCTAGTAAAATTGTGTACAGCTTTTCTAAATCATTATTTATTATATGGCAACTGTTTAATAGGGTTTTTGGGTCAAATGAAGAATATACTTGTGTATCGTCTGCATACATTTGCGCGCTATAGTAATCTAGAATGGAGGGAAACATGGACGTGTAAATAGTGAAAAGAACCGGTCCCAATGAAGAACCTTGCGACACCCCACAAAGAATATCAAGTGAATGAGAAAGTATATTGTTAAGAACTACTCTTTGCTTTCTGTTTTGTAAATGATTTTTTATAAAAGTAACAGCAGAGTCCTCCAATCCGGTAAATTTTAAAATGACTAGCAAGGTGTCATGATCTAAGGTGTCAAATAACTTTGGGTAATCTAACAATATCAAAACTGCACACATACCATCGTCAATAGCCCTTAATAAACGTTTAAGAGAGCAGCCACACAACTGCGACCTGTTTTAAACCCCGATTGCTCTTCGGGGAGTATTTTCTTCATTTCCAAATGGTGAACAGTTTGATATTTGATAATATATTCTAAGAGTTTTGATGAAACGGAAGGATACTTATTGGTCTAAGATCGTTAAAGTCCCGAGGGGAATTTGTTTTAGGAATCGGGATGATATGAGCAATTTTCCAATGACTGGGAAAACTGAATTTATAATACATAAATTTAATATATGACAAATATATTTTAAAATATATGGACAACAGAATATTATAAAATTTACATGAATACCATTTACTTCAATTGCTCGAGATTTTATTGAAAATAAATATTTACTAACTTCAATTTCAGAAACTGTTTTAAATGTAAAAATTGAGTTTACAGATTCCTTTACATTATTGTAGTAGTTTACATTATTGTTAATAATATCGTCCCGTGGCACAGAGTTTATAAAGTGTTGATTAATTAAATTAGGGCCGGATAAATTAATGGGAATATTTGATTTTTTTTGTCTGCTATAAACATTTAGGTCTTTAATTTTTTTCCAAACTACCTTATCATTTTTAAGTGGATTGTTTAAATAGGTTTTTTTCTCGCGTCTAATAGAGCTGGTGGTAATTTTTTTAAAATTTTTGTATTCTTGAAAGTGTAGAGGATTATCAGTTCTTTTTAATTTTTGTTGTTCTTTTATATCATCTGTGAACCAAGGGTTGTATGGCTTATTGAAAGTACGTGGTTTTAAAGGTGCATATGGTTCCATTAGAATATTAATATTCTCATTGAAAAATTAAATTTTCCTGTCAATATCAACAAGGTCATAAATATTGCGCCTTATATAAAAAGTGCATAGATTAAAATAAAAATGGGATGGGCCTAACATTGCCTCAAATATTGGCCCGGCCGGACTAATTATATCCTAAGTGAAGTGCACCACACTAAAGAAAAGAATTTTCGTCGCAACTATTGCTTAGTAGTGCTTTATTTTCGAGACTCTACTTGTAGGATGTATATGATATAACACAATAAATACAACTTAAATAAAATAAGCACGTTAAATTACTTTTCGTAGTAAATATTTCAGAAGTGTTGTCAGTGTAACAAAAGGGAACGTGTCCCAGCGGACTCAACAACAGAATAAGTAGAAGCGGATTCTCTCACTTGATTTAGAAGTGAACTTTGTATAAACTTTGTACAGAGTTATTCCAATTCGGAAGTACATCTTAAATTGTAATTACTTTGCGCATATTTAGTGGATACCGCGTGTTTTTAATGCCCTATGGGAGGAAATGAATCAGCCTGATGTCTTCGTATTTTACTTCGACTTTATTGGGAGAACCCAAACCAACTAACAGTAATTTACTGCTGAATAGAAATTTTAAATCTCTAATGGTTACTTATAAATTAACGCTGTAGTTTCCACATACATAGCTATGTTTAAAATTTGTGGAGTGGAATTACTGTTTTATTAAACTTTGGAAGAGACACTGTCTATTTATTTTGCTTTTACCTTATTTAGTACACATGAATAATTACATTTAATGATTGTTTTAAATAATTAGAAAACATGTTGTAGGGCAAAATTATTAATATTAATGTTTCACAATTAAATATGGATGATTGACTGCATGAGAAGGACGTTGTAGTGGGTATAGTAAACGTCTCAGGACATTAAGAACCTCATAAAAACGATTTGTTTGTTAAAATATACAGAGCACCAAATAGTGTTAATAGCATTGTAATAAACAAAATACAAGATATTGTACAAATATCGTACGCTAGGGAGGTTTTATGAAATTTGGCCCAAAATGTTTTGTTTACCGTATACAGGGTGTTGCATCATGAGAGGGATATAGCTTAATAGGAGGTAGAGAACATCAGTGGTAACCGGAACCTCCCATAGAAATGTCTCATTGGGCCTTCACTACGAAATTACAGGGTGTTAAATAATTTTTGGCCAAACCTGTTTTTTGTCATAACTTTGACAGGAAATGAAATAACGGATTCATATTTGGTACGGCTAATGTACAAACGAGCCCCAAGAGGTACATGTATAAAAAAAAATATATCCAGGTCCGGACTCACTATAATTTATGTTTCTTCTTTGCATCAATAAAGCATCACCCTGTATATATTTTTTTGAAATTTCGATACGATATTCGAAAAGAGCAAGAAAAAACAAACAAAATGGCCTATTTCATTTTTTTATTACACCTTCGTGGTTATTTAAATACGTTGTTAAATGTGCAAGAAAATGGATTACAGAACCCTATTAAATGAGAGGCACGTGAAATAAATAGTTTTATAACTAAAATTTGCAAAAATTCTATTGAGCCTAGGTGGTCTGGGTGAATCCTAATTCCGGCACGTTTTAAAGGTCCATTTTGGTAAAAAACTGTGGTCCTAATAAGTAATCGGGTATCAAATAACAAAATTTTTAATCAATCACAGTAGGCTTGTTCAAAGAATAAAAGTGACGGATAATTTAAACCATTTAGGCCTAAGCAACCAGTTACTTTGATCAAGAAAATCATCAACATTTTATACTTAATAAAAATTGGAAGAGAACAAACTAAAATCTAAATAAATAAAATATTTTCCATTCAATTAACAATAAATAACAAAATAATAACTAAATGTGTTTAAAAATAAAACGTAATTGACACTAAAGTAAATTTTCAAAATGTCCTCCCCCAAATTCTGTGCATTTTCTTGCGCGTTTAGAAAGGTCACCAATTGCTCGACGTATCATTTCTGGATTATTCCGTATTTCGTCGCAGGTTGTAACGATGCGCTGGATTAAATGTTGTCTACTTTCAATTTCTATGCTATAAACCTCGTTTTTTAAGTGGCCCCATAAAAAGTAATCACAAGGATTACAATCAGGAGATCTTGGTGGCCATTCATGTGGACCCCGCGTCCAATCCATTTATTAGGATACACATTGTTTAAGTGTTCTCTTACTTGAAGATTAAAATGTGGTGGGGCCCCATCATGCTGAAACAACATGCCTCTTATACCGATATTTTATAAGATATTCGGTAAAATGTTTTGAAGAAAATCAAAGTAAATTTCACCATTCAATCTTTCTTTAAAAAAATGTGGCCCTATCAAATGTCTATTCACAAGTCCGACCCAAACATTTACAGAAAACCTGTGTTGCGAACGGCGTTGGCGTACCGCATGTGGGTTTTCCTGTGCCCATTTATGATTATTTCGTGAATTGTTTACTCCATCCCTTGTAAATTGTGCCTCATCCGTAAATAAGGTTCTGTAAATGACTGGGCGATGATTAGACAACAACGACAAAATGCCAGGCGGGGGATATCGTCGCCTTGTTGAAGACGCTGTACCTGCTGGATATGATATGGATGGTAACGTTCTCTTTTTAGGGTTCTCCATACTTGCCAATGAGGAATACCAGTTGCCAAACTGATTCGTCTAGTGCTCATATTTGGGTTTTCTTGAACTACGTTTATAATATTGTTTTGTTCCTGCACATCTTGTTGTAAAACACGCTCCACAACTGCAGAAGTAGGAAACTTTCCGTGTTGTCTTGCATACTGGAACACCGTACTAAAGGTTTTATGATTAGGGCATCGACGACCAGGAAAACGCAGCCGATATTCTCTTTCCGCCGACCTACCATTTCCATTACAGAAACCATAGATGAATATTATGTCAGCATATTCCCCTTTTGTAAATTTTACTGGCATAGTTAAAATATTCACAAGTTTTCACTAACTAAATGCGGATTATTGACACATTAAATTACTAACAAACAATTATTCAACTGTTTAGGAGATTTCTTTTTATTATCTGTCACTTTGAACAAGCCTACTGTGATTGATTAAAAATTTTGTTATTTTATACCCGATTACTTATTAGGACCACAGTTTTTTACCAAAATGGACCTTTAAAACGTGCCGGAATTAGGATTCACCCAGACCACCTAGGCTCAATAGAATTTTTGCAAATTTTAGTTATAAAACTATTTATTTCACGTGCCTCTCATTTAATAGGGTTCTGTAATCCATTTTCTTGCACATTTAACAACGTATTTAAATAACCACGAAGGTGTAACAAAAAAATGAAATAGGCCATTTTGTTTGTTTTTTCTTGCTCTTTTTGAATATCGTATCGAAATTTCAAAAAAAATATATACAGGGTGATGTTTTATTGATGCAAAGAAGGAACATAAATTATAGTGAGTCCGGACCTGGATATATTTTTTTTATACATGTACCTCTTGGGGCTCGTTTGTACATTAGCCGTACCAAATATGAATCCGTTATTTCATTTCCTGTCAAAGTTATGACAAAAAACAAGTTTGGCCAAAAATTATTTAACACCCTGTAATTTCGTAGTGAAGGCCCAATGAGACATTTCTATGGGAGGTTCC
Organism: Stenurella melanura; assembly: GCA_963583905.1. Classification (NCBI taxonomy): domain Eukaryota; kingdom Metazoa; phylum Arthropoda; class Insecta; order Coleoptera; family Cerambycidae; genus Stenurella; species Stenurella melanura. The sequence continues at coordinate 158,832,391 of OY757309.1, forward strand.
GGTTACCACTGATGTTCTCTACCTCCTATTAAGCTATGTCCCTCTCATGATGCAACACCCTGTATATTGCAAAAAAACGATCAGTCAAGGGTTACAAAGCCATGTCCTATGTATATGAAACAACACATAAAAAAATAATGGCTCTGGAAACACTTCATTTAAAGATGCTGAAACCTTGGTGAACAACCCATCTTATGCCAAAGTTACTACAAACAATAGATCTGTAATATTAAGCGATATAAATAATTTTTTGCCATTACCCACTAGACCTGAAAACAATACTAGTAACAACGATAATGATAACACTTTCTATAATCCACCATCAAATAATCTAAAAAACATAAAAACAAATCACCAAATTGTCAATCCCCTACACCAAAAAAAAAAAAAAGAAAATTGGAAGTAAACCTTCTAAATCGACCCCCGTTATACCAAACCCATGTAAAGAACAATTAAGAGAATACAAAAAAAAAAATGAATAGGACAAAATACCACGGTAAATAAAATTGTTTACCATACGTTTCGGTAGTAGACGTAATAGTATGCCCACAAAAACAGATTCTCTGTAAAAGAAAGCGCCGAGTACACTTTGTCCAAAAAAATATCTTTCCTCTCTATTAAAACATGAAATAAGAAAATCTCCAAAAATAGTTGAAGTCCATTAAAATCGCCATCTATTTATAAAAAAAAATATGGAAAACATTTTTTTTCCCAATACCAAAAACTTGGCGCGTTTATTATTGTTACGCTGGTTCCAATATAGAAACGTGAATAAAAGCATTCAAAATGGAAATAACCAAACAAAACGTAAAATTAAATGTTATGTTAGTCATATAGTCCATAGAAGCGAGGTTATGCTGTGCGAGAGAGACCACAGAGCGAACAGGAACCCTTGAAGCGGGCTCCAGTGATGACAAGGGAAAGTTCTTCGGAGGACCCATTATGAGGGGGCCACGGCGAAGTCATACGGGGCCCCATTATAGGGGCGAAATGAGGCCCAGCGAAGCTTTATGAGGACCCCGACGGAACCCTACAGGGGCCCCATTCTGGAGAACCGAGGCCTGCTGAAAGTGCCGCATTTACCTACTGAGCATCTCTTAGATCGGATAATCACCGACGAAAGCCGAAATTAGTAGGACATGTTGCATACATATACAGTGTGTTCCAGAATAGATGTAACAAGATGTGCAATGGACCAAAAATGTTGGAGTTTTGGAATGGTATTTGGGGATTGAGTCCTGCTTGTCGTAAAACTAAAGTGTACCAAAAATGACTTGATTTGGTATTCTACAGGGTGTTTTATAAACAAAGTTGTAAAAATCACCACTAATAAAGTACCTTTATTTTTCAAAATATGAAAAAATTCCACTAAGAAAAGTGACTTAGAATCCAATTTTCTACCTCTATACCAAACTTCAGGAATATGAAATTATTTTTTTGAAACTTTCCACTTTTTGCGAATTAAGAGTTGAATTCATATTTAAAGTTGTGTAGGAGCAAATATTAATCATCTCAAAAAGTAGGCTATTGGTAAATAAAGCAAGTCGGTAAGAGTACACAAACTTGAAATTCGACATCTGAAACTAGATTATACTTTGAGAAGCTTCCATTGAATGGTTGAGGGTTAAATAGGATTAAATAGGGGAAAATAAGTAAAGCAATCTGGTATGAGTACAGAAACTTGAAATTCAGTCCATGTACTAGAGGCCAAGGCCTCAGATTTTTTTATAATATTTTTAATTGTAATTATTGTAATAATAATATTGTAATGACATCTGATTGAGATGATTCCATTGAAGGGGTGGGACATGGTAGGTTATGAATAGGGGAAAGTAAGTAGAATAAAATAAAAAGTTCATTTTTAACGTATATGGAAACCAACTCCTCAAACTTTTCTATGACGTCTGCTCCGAATATTATTAAAATTCTATGACCAATAATTTCCACATGCTAGAGTGCAAATCTAGTCAAGATGTTTCCTTTAAACTGACGGATGAAAAAAATTGGATGTGGAAGTAATGATTCCTTAGGCAGCGGTTTTTTAGGTTGAAATAACACTAAGACATAATTTAATTTTACTTGCATTTAAAATTAATTGTATATACAAACATATATATCAGTGGTAATGAAAATAAAAGTAAGCAAACAAAAAAATTAGTCGCTATCACTGTCATCACAAACAATTTCCTGAGCAGGCAGATCATATACCAAAGAGAAATGTGGAATACTACTCATAAGTGGATTTTAATTGGCTGTACTATACGAGGACAGCTTTTTCTAAGTTTCTTTATTACGCAAGCAACAACACATTTTCCACTTGCATGATGTGCGGATTGAGTTGCTAAGCTTAACTGTTCTGAAAAATTTTCGAGTATTGGTTGCACCTTTCTTCTTTTCGTTCTTTGTCCACTATCACCAAAACTTACATTAGATTCACAATTGGCTGTTTAACCAAGTCGAATATATTATCACAAACGAAGATACGTTAAATTTGTAGGACCTCCATCGCTTAAACAAATTACACAAGAATAATTTAATAATATGACAAATTCATCATTTTCTCCTAACATTCCACAAGAATTTTCTTTCTCATAGTCAATATACTCAATTATCTTGTGCAATGAAATCATCAATATTTTCTAAAGTTAATGCAAGTAAGTGAAGTTTCATTACATGTTTGAATGCGAAGACATAAATCTGTAAGGTACAACACAAATTTCGGTGAAACTTTGCGAAATTTTCTTCAAAACTCAAATACAGGCTTTCGCAAAATAAATCATTAATGTGACTCTGCTTAAAAGTATACATACCTCGTGATATTTTTTCGATAGCTGGAGATATTTATTAACAGCACTCAAAAATAGTTTCAAATTCTCGAATTCAGTTAACAACTTGCTTGGACTAGTATCGGTGATGAATTTTCAGCCGTGTACAGCCTTATTTAGGCTGGGTCACAACTTTATAGACGTACGGTATAAACCAAATATTCTCTTCGTTTATGATTTTCTGGTTATTCAGGTATAGGCGTATATAGTAATTGTGAGTGTGGGATTTAAAAAAAAAATAATTCCTCCTAATATTGGCAAATTGAACATTGTGTGCTGCGGTTATGGTCTTGCAGATATTACACAATTAGGCATTAGTCGTTATTTTCTCAATATAAGTTTAAAAAAGGCTCCAATGGCCTGAGATCTGTATTCTGAATGGGATCTAGTAATTTATGTCATGAAGAATATTCATCATAGTTCACTTTGAATAATGTAAGAGTGTATATGTAAATAATATCTATTTTTGAGCTCCCCATTTGATACTAGACAAGACACATTAGAGCGTTTGAGGTGGGCTTATATCTATTTACTACGGCCTTGAATATACATATTCCAAGTCAGATTTTTTAACAGTTATAAACTCCTAGAATATTATAGTCTTCATTTTCGAAGATCGAGTTATTTAATGTAATCACAATCGCCCCAAAAGTATTGTGGACCAAATTCCCGCTCTCATGAAGATTTTCTCGAGATTCTCTCGTATTTCCTTCTAAATGTACACCATATTTCCATCGCTGTTGGCTTCGTAAAAACTATGTTTACTTCATTCTTGAAGAATGAAAATGATTTCAGTACCTCATTTGAAAAGCATTGATAAAAGATCCAATTGAAATAAACGCTGCTATTTATCCTAACAAAAAGTTGTTGACCTTCTTCAAACAGCTATCAAAGTAGATCTAACATTTCCTATAAATGACGAGTATTATTTTCAGTAATGCCTATTTCGATGTAAAATCGCTTGCTGCGAGAACATGAAATTGCAGGTTTTCAAGAAGCAGAGAGCTTCATTTGCCATATGAGGTCGCCAAGTGTCTCAAACTGGATAGCAGTAGAAAAATGTGCCTGGACTAATTAGTTACTTAGGAAATTTTATGGACTACAAAATTGTTCTCTTGAAGTTTCAGCGTATCTCGCACTGAAATTTATAAAAAAATTAAAAAGATACCCTTAATGTAGAGAGCGCTTTTGGTCATTTCCACCAAAGTTGTTTCATCAACTTACTACTGGATACCAAAATGAGACCTGGACTATAATAACAAGCATTTTTATTCAGGAACGAAGAAAATTTAATAGAACATATGAAATTATTTTCTAAGATTTATTTAATTATTCATGAAACGCCTTCCTCGATAAGTTGTATTCCATTGCGAAGTATTGCTGCTTCTTTTAACGGTAAAAAAACAACAATTTTATTATAATTTAATTAACAAAAAAAGGCGTAAACATTTTTGCATACATTATAACAAATGAAATTCCTTGTCGGTAAACAACAGCGCATATGTAATTTTATTGGCAAGGACAGGTAAGCCGTAATATTAAATAAATAATAAACATGCAAAACAAGCAAAAACGCTGTCATCATTTGATCAGTTAACATTGTATTGAATTTATTTTATTGCAAAAGTGTACTTTAGTAATTATATTGTTATTTAGCTTTGTGCAAATCCAATTAAAATTTTGTGATGGATTTTGTATTTCCAATTAAATTGTGTTAAAAAATAATGACACAAATTACACGTACATCATCAGTGTAGGAAACAAAATAATTAATATTGCTCAAAGCATTGCAGAACGGTGCCTGTAATTCGTTCAGGCATTAGATATTTTTTGTTTAATTAGTATCGGGTAGGCAAAGAAGACTGCAATATTTTACTTTTGTGATTTCTGATTTACTCTCACTTCGATTTCTGAAATTGAAATAAATAAAATAACGTTAAAAAATAAAAAATATTTATACAAATCGACATGGTGAAATTTATTATTGTCAATAATGAAACTTGGTCACAGATTGCTTAAAATAAAAAATAAAAAAATTCGTTATATATTCCTACCATCTTGCCATGACCATTTCTCTCCAAAAGTGTTATCATTACACAGGTCAACAAAAAAAACGTTCCGCTAAAAAGACTTACTGCTACTTACGGCATGATACGTTTACTATCATGTCGTAAATATTTTTGGGACCTTAAACCGAAGTTTAATTTAAAAATTTTTCAATTTTTTATAATTTCGAGTAAAACCCGGTTTTGATTGTGAAAAATCGTACTTTGGCAATACTTATATTCTTATTCGAAATCTACGAGGCAGAAAATTTTTTTAATCGAAAATTCGGTTTCAGCACACAAATATACTTAAGTCATGAAAGGTTTAGTCCTTGGAGCCAAACGTTTTTCTTTTGCAGACCTAGAACCACAGAACGTGCATAGGTCTACAAAGAAATTCTTTTCGGATCCAAGGACTAAACCTGCCCAATGTTTAATACATTTTTAATTTCAAGAAATTCAGTTAGGTTTAGTATAATTAATAAGGGTTAATAAAATAATATTACTAAGAGAACTTATGTCATTCGTCCGTCTGTGTGTTGGCACCTTCCCTCTCTGTTCTGTAGGACTCCCACACTCCACAAAAATAGTTTTAGTTAGAGTTTTATTACTCCTAAGTCACAGCACAGCTAATATGTCTATATTGCTTAGTAAACACATGTCGCTTACTTGTCACTAAACAACATTTGTCTATTTAACCTTCTTTACCAATAACCAACCACTCGAAAGGGTCCCAGGTATAAATCGATATTTTTCCATCGACGACGGCCGAACTAGGCACTGCACGTATTTACTTCGTTTTTGGTACTATTAACAAACACTTTACCAATAATTTTCAATTATTAATTGGGTATGTACTCTGTTCTTCTATTGTGACACTTTATTTTACGTAGAATTTTTGGATCTACCGATACTTAAATTTTATCGAGTTTAACATAGTTCTAACCAATTCTTTTTGCGCTTTCTTGGGGAGCGTCCCACAGCACGTCCACCATCTACCATTTCCGTTATTTTACATATTTAAGCCTTAACGCCAAACTCATTAGATAGTCCATATAATTGTCATGTAAATCTGGAAGAGTTTTGCAATTGTCGCAGCCCTATTGGAATCCTCATTTTGAATTTTTAACTTTCGACATCAGATTCAGTATCAGTTACTCCGAAAATACTTAACTATCACTTTTAATGAAATGTTACCATGTAATGTACCACTAGCGCATTCGCCAATTTCTAGAATATAAAAGACTTCACGATTTCTGCCCATCTTACTTAGCTTAATACGACCACTGCCCAGTTTTCAAAATATTTTATTCATATTGCCTAAGCCATTTCAGAAGATTGATTTAATAAACATGAGCAAAACAAGCAGTTCCTTTGAATTGAGATCTCTCCCATTTTAAATTTTTTATAGGCGGTTAAATAATCATTCCTCTTTTTAGTGACTACTTATTACTGCAGTAAGTGCATTTGTTTATCCCGATTCTGCAATAAATCTTGGGATTATTCAAATATAATCCCAATACCGATTTATTTACTCTTAAAATCAATCGAGATCTCGGTATTGGAAACCCTACTAGTACACTAATTAGTTTTTTAATATAAAAGCAAGAAGCGTTCATATTAAGATTTGTTACTAATCAAGTGTACTATTATGCTTGTCCATGTCTGGCCCATATAACAAAGTTTTACACCGTATTAATTCTCCCTAATATATACCGATAACTGTTCAATGAAAACAGTAATTTGTTTTCAAGGAGGAAAGCTAGATATCCTATAAAATGTTAATGTCAATTTAAAGGCAAGTACGGATAAGATAGAGAATGAAATAATCCAATCCGTCACGACTGCACCCTAAATTGGTACTAAATCTTTATTATTTAGATAAAAGTTGATGACAACCCTTCCTCTTCACTTTTGTTATTACCCAGTGCTTATCTCTAACTCATCATTAACGTCCAGGTTGTCACATAAAATTGTTACGTGTTCTTGTTAGACAATACAGTTTCCTTCAATACCTACTCCTATTATTATTTAATCATTAATCATTAAAAGGTGTTAGCAATGGCTGAAAATGAAACTAAAATAGCTCCTCGGGTGAAAAGTGAAAAGTAACTTGGCTTGTTAAAAATTAAATCTCATGGGTCTCTTTTATCTATTTTTCCTCCTTACGTTCAAAGTCATGCATGGTACACCTAAAAAATATCTGATCTTTTGAAACATTCAAACTCGCAGCGAGAAGACTTAATTTTAATCTAAGCCCTTTTCCATCATTTCAACACTATAATAACACAGATACACCAGAAAATGTTTTTCCAGAGGTCAGAATACCAAATTACCAAGTATGTTGAACCGCTGAACATTATATTAAGGCATTTTTTTCAATTTTCCCGCGATTTAAAAAAAGATGATCTAAAATTTCGCCATTTGGACCTCAAGTTCATGTTCAGTAGCGGTTCAAAATATATGGGAACGTGCTACCTCACATGGCACAGATACTTTTTAAACAATGTGCCATATATATTTCGTTAAAAAAATGCACATTAAAGACTATAGTTCAAATTTTATGTAAAAATTAATTCATTTTATAGGAACTCTGTTCATGTTAGTAACTTTTTCACAATTATTTAAAATATGTAAATAAATTATAACATTACACCTCCGAAGCTGTTTATATTGGAGTGAGTAGCTGAGACACGCTAAGTAGCTGAGCATCAGGTTTGGTCGGTATGGATATCGACAGCTTAATTGGTGAAATATTTATCGGCTCCACCCCCCACCCCTTGTGGAACCAAAAATATCGTGTATAGCGTATAGGGCAATACTTATGAGTTTCTTCCAAGGCCGTCGACATGAATATATCAAGGTCAGATGATGTAATACTGAGCGGGAGGCTGTTACTATGTGGGAGGCGATAATGTGGTGTAATCAGGCAGCGCCGATCGATATTGTACCATCTGTTCAACAAAAGGCGGTACCGAGAGTGCAAATCTTGTAGCATCGAGCCGGGACGCATTAGTACTGCTGCGGCGGACCAATAAAGAAACGTGATATCATTTGTCTCACTATTTATTCCTTATCCCAGTGTTCATCATCAGCCGTACGGTAGGCGCATAGGTAATATATCTCGCTTACGGTGCGAAAGGTCCCGGGTTCAAACTCCTATGCCTGCTGAATAATTTTTCTTTAATTTTGTGAGGATTAATATATTTTTTCCAAATTCTTTTCTATGATTTCTTTAGGTTAGGTCGGTAGGTTTTTACTCTGCTTAAAATAAATTCATTCTTTCGTGTGATGTCTTTAGGTTAGTAGGTTTTTATTCTTACATAATTGTTAATTATTATTATTATTAGCGCGGGTCGAGATCAGATGACGTAATACTGAGCAAGTGTGCACAGTATGAATATGCGCGGAAGTTATTACTTCATGTTCTCCGCGCATGTGGTTGTGGCAGCGCCAATCGTGGTCGTCATGGATTCACAAACTTTGACAAATAGCGAATAGTTACCTTTGTCACAAGTACCTAAAATCATGATTTTTGGAAAGGATCGTAGCTGTTTTCGGACGAAGCGAAACCGAGTTCGGAATAAGTTTATGTTCTATGTATTGTGTTACCATTTCCAATGTCCCGATGGTTGGAAGGATTGCGAAAACTGTGAATTCTAGAATTATATAAAAAATGTGCCATAATATGTAATCAAGGTTTCTATTTTCATTCGCATATATTCCATAAATTTTTATGAAACTCTCCAAAAATGTGTCTCTGGATATTTATAGAATGTGCAGAGAACTTGCGCTCTTTACGCATACCTGCAAGAATATTTTTATTTATTTATTTATTTTTTAATGGCCCTATTTATATTAACATCCTGGCGGAGTTCAGCTATTGCTGTTCTACCACTCAAGTAGAGGACTTTAGCCGAAGTTGGGTCTCCCCCCACCACTTTTTGTGACCTTGACCTTGACCGTGAACGTGTATGCCGCCGTAGCGTGACCTTGAGCTATAGAGAGTGCCTACTCTTGAATTCGGTTTGCACTTGACCTTGAAACGTACGTTTATTAGTCAAGAGTAGAATATTTTTGTGCCCTTGTCGATAGCAAGCACGCCTCGACCGGGGTAGTATTATGTAACCTTGAGTTGCATGCATGCTCTGCCTTTACTAGAGACCAGATTGCATCCGAGGTTAGATGTTTCGTGACGTAGCAGACCGTTACGTTAAAACAGCGAGAGAAGTTAAAATTTCATCATTCCTAATGTTACTCTCGTAGAGTAAACTAGCGCGCCAACTCAATATGTCTTTTGAAGTTGGTGCGCCGGATGGGGTCGAGCTGACGCTCCCTACCTCAAATGCATCGCTGTAGGCCTGGCCATCGCCGTGGCGTGACCTTCAGCTGTAGACAGCGCCTACTGTTGAATTCAGTTTGCACTTGCCTTGAAACGTACGTTTATTAGTCAAGAGTAGAATGTTTTTGTGCCCTTGTCGATAGCAAGCATGCCTCGACCGGGGTAGTATTATGTAACCTTGAGCTGCAGGCTTTGCCTTTACTTTGAGTCCAGATTGCAATCCGAGGTTAGATGTTTCGTGACGTAGCAGACAGCGAGAGAAGTTAAAATTTCATCATTCCTAACGTTACCCTCGTAGAGTAAACTAGCGCGCCAATTCATTATGTCTTTTGAAGTTGGTGCCGGATGGGGTCGAGCTGACGCTCCCTACCCTAAATGCATCGCTGTAGGCCTGGCCCGGCGTTAAAATGTATACGTGTACTTTAAGTGAGATGACAATATGCAGCATCATTCAACGAAGACGTTTGCCAGGTACCTATATATTGCCAACTCAAGAAACAGTCCTTTAGCGCCTCTGCCTCGGTTGCGTCCGGGATATCAACGAACGGTTACGTGATCTTATTAAGAAAGAGGGCTCTCGAAGGGTAGAAGACAGTGGAGGGATGCATTGCTAACACGGCCGTACTGTGGCTAAGACCTGAGCGTCGTCATCGCTCTGTTATTGTTATTGTTATCTAGGTATCTGAAATGGTATAAAGTACGGAAACATAACTTCAAATAAATTGTGGCTAATTCTTTGTTCTTGTGCATTGCTTACATATATTTAGTCAGTTATAAGAGAGTGAGATCTGAGTGGAAATAAGAGTACTAATGTCCTAGAAATGTAATTGCATAGGTACGTAAAGTAAAAAAATAGAGAGGAAATAATCAACAAAATTAGATTTTATAACAATGTTACGTATAATTCTAATAATTATTTTGATCTTTTACATACTTCGCAATTAATTGCAAGTGTCATTTTGTATAATTTACTCATTCGTTTTGTATACCTACGCCAATAGACCTCGAAAAATGTTTGCTTGCGCGCATTACAAGAAGCCCTTTACAAACAAGAAGGTCACAAAATCGAGATATTAGGTGGATACAGATTTTGGCAATGGAAAAATTTCCTTATTTTTATTAAATAACTTAATATGCTTATTCTAAATGAAGAGCACTACTTATATAATTAGACACAATTATGCTTTATGAGTTATGCGATATTTTTAGGGGTTTCCACTGACTACGCTTGTAAATGTCTGCTTATTCTCATCTTGTTTTAATGATTTATAACTTTCAGATAGTTAATTTCTAATTTCTTCGGCAAAAAGTAATTTTTTAACAATTTTATCACATGTTTAGAAGTTTTATCATTTCTTTTGCATACTTTAGTCGGATCTCAGAAAATATATTGTTTAGTTGAGTTCTATTTCTACTTCACCTTTGGCGTGACCTTGAGCCGTAGCCGGTGCGTACCCTTGAAGCCGGGTTGCATTTGACCTTGAAAAGTCGTCATGACCTTGGTCGTGAACGTGGAGGCCGCTCCGTGGCCTTGAGCTGTAGCCGGTGCGTGTCCTTGAAGTCGGGTTGCATTTTACCTTGAAAAGTACTGTTGTAAAGCTTGACCTTGAAAGGTCGTTGGCAGTTGTTGAGTTCGACTTGCACCACTCCATTTGACCTCGAAAAGTATGTTTGTAATTGAAGAGGGGGAAGGCTTTGTGGCGTAGCAGAACGCTATAAAAGAGCAAGAGGAGTCTCTGTATTATCATTCTTAAAGTTAGATTCCTTCAGTAAAGTATCCAAGATGTATACGTGTACTTGCGGTGCTAGTTTTACTCGAGGTGATAATATGCGACGTCATCAGAGACAGTCATGTAAAAATATAAATGATAATGGGCCTGGGGCAAAACAACCAAAATTAGATTCAACTCCTTCGACATCTACAAATCAGCAAACGTGTTACAGCTGTAATGTGACTCTAACAGCTAGACAGATGAAATCTCATAAGAGGACATTGCAGCATAGAACAAATTCGTGTGTACCTTTGATGAATGGTGTAGAAATTGTCCGAAGTGCTTTCCAATATAGAATAATAAGTTACCGAGTGCATAGTGAAAATGAAAAATTGGACTATATAATGTTTTTCAACGAAATTAGACATAAAGTATTGGATTTATTGCATGAAGTCCTGATGCTTCACAAAATAGTGAAGATAAACATGGAGACATTTGCCAGATACATATTGCAAACTCAAGAAGTGTCTGAAATGAAATCATTTAACACCTGCAATAAAATTTTGGATCAAGGTATGGATTTAGGCAGCTTTCTCGATACTTTTGTGGATATGATGGTTGCCCAAACTACAGAGTTCCAAGAACGCGATTCCGGTACGTAAATATTTATCGAAGTGTAGAATAATGATTAATAACTGCATATTATTTTTAGGATGGGCCCTTGAGGAAATAAAATTTGTGGAAATAAATGTGAATAAGTACAGTCCACTACGTGGTTCATCATATATTAAACTACCAAAGTACATAGAAAACAAAAAGGCCGTAGTGAATATAGAAAACCAGGATCAATGCTGCTTTGCTTGGGCTGTAACTTCAGCACTGTATCCTGCAAATGGTCAAACATCTGACATGTCATCTTATCCGCATTATTCAAGAGTTTTAAACTTGACAGGTATGGATTTTCCAGTTAAATTGCGCGATATTTCTAAATTTGAAGAATTGAATAATATATCGATTAACGTATATGGTTTAGAAAAGAAATTTGAGAATAATAGAATAAAGTATGATGTTGTCGGACCTTTGCGTTACTCTGAGAAAAAATTACGTATGCATGTTAATTTGTTATTAATTTCCTCGGAATGTGATGAAGATCACCATTGTTCAATAGACTGTGCCAAAACTCACTATTGTTGGATAAAGAATTTATCTGGGTTAGTTTCACATCAAATTTCTGCTCACGGACATAAAAAATATTTCTGTGACGGATGTTTGCTGTATTTTAGCAATGAGCGCCAGTTAATGCTTCATCAGAAAAATGATTGTAATCATATTTATACAACAACACCATCGACACAATTTCGGCTTGATAAATATGGAAAACAGGTACCGGAAAATATATTAAAATTTGAAAATTTTGAAAAGCAAATGCAAGTACCATTCGTAGTATATGCTGATTTTGAATCAATTCTTAAACCAATAAATACGTGTGAGCCAAATCCTCAGTGCTCTTACACTAACAAAACCTTCATTCATGAGCCGTATTCTTTCGCATATTTCATAAAATGTTCTTTTGATAATTCTCTTTCCAAGTTTGAGCTATATAGAGGATCTGATGCTGCTAAGGTTTTTGTATCACGTATAGAATGTGATGTAAGAGAAATTTATAATACATATTTGAAAGATGTAACACCGATGGCTCCTCTAACACCATCGGAGATAGAAAATTTTAACAATGCAACCGTTTGCGGTATATGTGAGAAACCCTTTAAAGAAGGTGACGTAAAAGTGAAAGATCATTGCCACATAACTGGTAAAATAAGATTCGGTGCTGCTCATTCTATCTGTAATTTAAATTATAAAATTCCAAATTTTATCCCTGTTATATTTCACAATATGAGTGGATATGACATACATCTATTTGTCAAAGAGTTGTGTGCACATAAAGATAAAATTGAAGTAATACCACAAAACAAGGAGAAATATATATCTTTCACAAAACACCTTTATATGCATGATTATGTTAACAGCAAGGGAGAAAATAAAAATAAATTTTTAAAATTACGATTCATTGATAGTTTCAAATTTATGTCAGCATCACTACAGCATTTAGGAGAAAATTTATCAGACGATCAAATGGCTATGACTAGAAACTTTTGTGGTGATGACGTAAAATTTAATTTAATGCGTCGGAAAGGTGTATTTCCATATAGCTTTGTAGATAGTTTAGAGAAGCTAAATAATCAAAATTTGCCTTCGAAAGAAGAATTTTATGATAACCTAAATGAAACACACATATCAGACGAAGATTACGAAAGAGCTCAAAATGTGTGGAGGTTGTTTGAGTGTAACAGTTTGGGATCTTATTCAGATATTTATTTAACCACAGACGTGCTACTTTTATGTGACGTATTTGAAAATTTTCGTGAAATTTGCCTGAACAAGTATAAATTGGACGCGGCACATTACTTCACTAGTCCTGGTTTATCATGGGATGCTATGTTAAAATTAACACAAGTAGAACTTGAGCTATTAACAGACATTGACATGATTCACTTTTTTAAAAGGGGTATACGTGGCGGGATAAGTCAGTGCTCAGAAAGGAAGCATATTGCAAACAATAAATTCCTACCTAATTATGACTGTACAGAACCTTCCTCATTTATTACATATCTCGACAGCACGAATTTATATGGCCATAGTATGTGTCAGATGCTGCCATCTAGCGGATTTGAGTGGATGTCTGAAAGAGAAATTCTCGATTTAGATATTACCAACATTTCAGATCAAAGCGCCATCGGGTATGTTTTTGAAGTAGACATACATTACCCGGAAGAATTACATGATTTGCACTCAGATCTCCCTTTTTTGGTAGAAAGCATTATACCACCGGAGTCAAAATCAAAATCCTCGAAATTAATTCCAAATTTGAATGACAAAAAGAGATATGTTGTACATTACAGAAACCTGAAACAAGCCATTAAACATGGTTTAATGGTGTTAAAAACACATAGAGTGCTTAAATTCAATCAGTCGGCGTGGTTAAAAAAATACATCGATTTGAATACAGAAATGCGAAACAATGCAACCAATAAGTTTGAAAGAGACCAGTATAAGTTGATGAACAACTCAATTTTTGGAAAAACAATGGAAAATGTAGATAATAGAAAAGATATAAAGTTAGTGACTCACTGGGAAAGTATCAAAAAAACTGTAGGTGCAAATGCACTAATAGCTCGGCCAAATTTTAAGTCATGCACAATTTTCTCAGAGGATTTTGTGGCCATTGAAATGGGTAAATTGAGGGTCTTATATAACAAGGCGATTTTTGTTGGCTTTTGCGTGCTTGAATTGTCAAAGACTGTATTGTATGAGTTCTTTTACGAAGTTATTAAAAGTAAATTTGGCAATGATGCTTCCTTGCTGTACACTGACACTGATTCATTAATAATCAAAATTTTTACTGACAATTTTTACGACTTTATCATACAAAATCCCGAAAAATTTGATACGTCCAATTACACTGTAGGAAACAAATTTAATATTCCAAAAAATCCATCGGTGCTCGGAAATATGAAAGATGAGTTTCCTGGGGATCCTATAATTAGCTTTTATGGTACGGGAGCCAAAGCCTATTACGTGCAATCCGTCAATAACGAATTAAAAAAAGCAAAAGGTGTCAAGAAGTCGGTTATTAAAAAAGAATTGACATTAGACGACTACAGGAAAGTTGTGGAACAAGGGGGTTTAATATTTAGAAAAATGAACACGTTTAGAAGTCATTTACATGATATATATACGGAGATGCGTAATAAAGTAGCACTTTCTCATCACGACGATAAGCGTTTTGTTATTCCAAATACCACAAAAACTTTGCCTTGGGGACACTCTGATATAAGATTCTTTCAAAGTGAACCAAAGCAAAACGTCGAGATGCTAATATCAGCCGTAAATAGTCTCGAACGAGGTGTTGAAAAAAATAATGATAATTTAGATGCTTTACTTGCCGCAATAGCCGAGTTAAACAATGAATATGTGTAACATATAATGCTTTTAATACTAACGCAAAGATCGGCGAACGTCCTACTAAACTGGAAAATTCATCCCTAATATTTCACTTAATCAATTTAAAACAGTATTTAGTCAGTTGTAGCAAATGTATGACATGTGTTCTCTTATTGGTTGTTAATAAAATTTATACATGAATTGTTGTGTTTCTTTTCTCTCAAAATAAATTGTAATCAAATAATGTAAAGTGTATACTATTAACGCTTTCAGCTATTACACCACTTTCTTACTGAGAGTGTGCATAGTCGAAGTTTGGTATAGTTCTCTTCATATACTTAAGGCACATAAAAAGTGTAGGCGCCTTTGACTTTAGGGTAAAGATCAAATACCCTGACATTTTGTTATTTGCTTTAAATATATGAAGAGAACTATATCGATGTGGGGACTTGAAATGTGCAGATACATTAACGATGGGGGTGAATTTAAACCAATCAGAAAAATGGGTGGGGAGGAGTAGTGGGGGTGAACTCCTCTACATAAGCGCCAGCAATGCTAACAAGATTCATTTCGTCTTCAGCTATCCTTAAGTGCTGACGGGTCGTTAAAAGACTTAAACGCTTTTTGCTTTGTGTTAGTTGTTGTTAGTGACTTAAAAAAAAAAAATGGAAG
Source organism: Stenurella melanura (assembly GCA_963583905.1). Taxonomy (NCBI): domain Eukaryota; kingdom Metazoa; phylum Arthropoda; class Insecta; order Coleoptera; family Cerambycidae; genus Stenurella; species Stenurella melanura. The sequence continues at coordinate 158,847,989 of OY757309.1, forward strand.
GAAGTAGCTATTCGCAGATGGCTGGTGGTAGCAGGAAGAGAGCTGCTTCTCCAATATTGGATGTTTTGACGGCGATGGCCTTTGTGTCGAATTTTAGACCATCACAGGAGGACGCCGTGCGTACAAACAGTGGTGGTGGTGGCGGTAGCAATAACTTCAACGACATCAATGTGGGTGCTACTGATTTTAACGACATCGACGTGGATTACCACCTCTCCCAGGATGTGATTGAAGAATACAATCCGGAGTTATATCGTATCCTGGATGAGGTGGAGCGTAATGTGGTAGAAGAAGCTGCTGTGCCACTTCAGGACGCGGGTCCCAATGTCGGTGGCGTCAAAGACCAAGGCAAGTTCAAAGAGCCGATTGATTTGCCCCTTCCTGCATTCGCCAGAAAGAATAATGCTGACGTTGTCGAAGATTCCGGGGATGAATTTCAACCACCCAAGAAGTCTAAGAATTCACCAGGTCCTTCTAGGATTTCTAGACCGGCTCCTAGGAATAATCGTTCTTCAAAAAAGGGTAAGGCGGCCAAATCCAAGAAGGGTGATCATCGTAGCATCCTTAGAAACATTTTGGAAGAACCAGCTCCTCTTACTCCTAGTGTGCAGAAAAAATCCAAAAAAGGTAAGGAGCCTGTCGTGAAATCGAGACCACAGGACAGCATTCATCGTTCCTCGCCTGTTAATTTAAGCGACTCTTCCGATGAAGAACAAGAGATTTTTTCTCAGATCGGTGACAGGGATATCTTCAGCAACTTCGGCAAATTACTGGAAAAAGTGAAGCGTGAAACAGCAGAGAAAACGTCCGCCCGCGCTGGTGATGACAAATTACGGGATACCGCCAGGCGAGCCATTCTCTTAGCAAAACAAAACATCGAAGCCTCACAAAAGAAAATACAGGAAGAAAATGAAAAAATCAAAGCCGAAGAACAAACTATTTCGCATTACACCGATCTATTAACAGGTGCAGACGAACGAGAGGTCGCTGAAGCAAAGGCTGAAAAAAAGTTGAAGGTCGTGAAAAAACAATGTAAGGTCATTGAAAAAATATTGGTAATGTGAAAGTTGTGTTAAAAAATGTTAGAAATAGTTATAATTCGTTCTCTGTAGGTTAGGTTGTAACGTAAATAAATGGTATGTTAAAAAGAGTATTTCCTTTCATTTCTTGTAACAGCGTAAACATATATTTGGAAATAAAATATAATATAATAATTTATAATAAAATAAAAAAACATGTAACGCCACTGTCACTGTGTATATTGAATTTGAATTTATACAGTACGCGGGTATTGGCAGGATACAACGGTATGCAACCAACAACACTACTATGTGTATGTGGAGTTGGGCAAAACACACCTCATACGTCTTACTTAGTGAGACATCTAGCGGTCGCTAGAATAATAACTGTATTCCTGTATAGAGTTGCCTATGGTACGTACAAAAATAACTTACTTCGTTGGGTGACATTTAGAGGTCGGTAGAATAATAACAATAATGCAATCGGTCAGTGGCGCACTGTATGCTACATATTTTTATATTTAATTACTGTATTTATTTTTGATTACATTATTCTCAACTCAAAATTATAATGGTATACTTTGGTAATTTAAGCAAATATTTGTTAATAAAAAAATACTTTTTCTGTGCTGATATTTTATTATATAACTCATAAAAAAAAAATAGAAAGATTACAAATTTATTTATTTTTATTACATAACATAAAAAGTTATACATCTATTTCTTCTTCTTCTTCTTCGTCTTCTGACCCACTGTTCAGTGACCATTCACTCGGTGAACTAGATCTGCTAGGCGGCTCTACCTCTATAGATGAGCTAGGACTACTGGGTGGCTCAACTCCCAATGGTCTCCACCATTCTGAACCATCAGGACCATCCTGGTTTCGATCATCCAAGTAGCGTACTAACGGCACAGACCAAGTACTACTGTCTGGCATGTTACCATTATCTCTGTACTCCATGGCCATTCTGTATTCGTATTCCCAGAATGGCATTGTCGACTCTGCGCAGTCGCTGGAACTTATTGTATTGTCTTGAGCAGCCATTTCTTGCAACTTTGCAGTTTAACTGAGAAACATGATGAGGGGAGTTTCTTATATAAATGGACCCCCACTCTATATTATAACCAACATTTGCAAGAATTGTGGGTACTAGGTTCATCATATACGGATTTTTCTCATGGTAACATTGCCGTCGCCACCACTATCGTAAACGTGGGAGAGAAAGTGGGGGTAAACTGACATACTTAAAACTGAGAGAATTCTCTATTCTTTATCAGTTCTATATTAGAGAGCTCTCACTATGAATACTGAGATTCAAGATCATACCGTGTCGTCCAGCAGTGATCCGATACTTAGTGGACCAGATTATTGGGCAGAGTCCCTTCTACGATTGTTATCACAGCTACCACCTTTGGAAGATATTGAGGACACCCCACCGGTGCCTGATAGTACGACCGAGGACTGTGGAGACAGTAGAGTAGAGCCCATGGGGTCGATGGATCGGTCACCGTCACTCTGGAGTCTGGAGACCATTCCAAATGAGGACGACTATGATAGTGACGAGGTATCCGATGAAGAATATATGGATGATGAAGATATTTAATTTTTGTAATTAATAATTTATACAAATGTTTTTTTTTATGTAAATAAATATATCGATTCTAAGAAATTATTTGTTTATTATTCTCTATTTTAAGTGCAAAATAAAGTGGGGTAAATTGACTTACATAATAAGAAATTAGTACATTTGTCTTCACTTGAGTAGCATAATATCGCTTTACTATAGCAGTCTAGCCTATACCAACCCCATATTCATTTTATACTAGTGCCATTCAACCACCACAACGTACATTAAGAGTGAGGTGGTAGACTGTTTCTTATACACAGATTATTTTTTTCATAGCAGCATTTCCACCACATAGACAGATATTTTAAATTATATCTTATTTTTTTTAGACTTTACAAGATGTAAAAAAAAACACATTTTCATATTACAGAAATATTTATTTACAAAAAAAAAAAAAAAGAATTATATTTACAAAAAAAAAGAAGTATATTTAGAAAAAAAAGAAGTATAAAAGGAAGTAAAAATATATATATATTTACAATAAAATACAACATAACTAAACTAACATAACTAAACTTACTTAACTAAACTAACTTAACTATTTACATATTTACAATTAGGTTTTTTTATTGTTATTACATATATTGCAAATTTCCACAGGCCTTATTTGATGTAGTGGATTTCTACACGATTTACAGTCATCTCTCACACCATCGGCCAATCGTGTGGTACTATGTATGTCGATGTGCCGATGGAGTGACTGATCGACACGTCTCTGGTAGTCCATGTAACACATGTAGCATAATTCGTAATCTGTACCACCTCTTACATCTATAGCTACATATGCCATGGTTGTACAAAACAATGCCTCATTATCGTGCCCTCTTTGTAGATACCTGTGGGCCTGTTCTACTTCGTTCTCCTCGTCCGATACATCAGCCACGATACCATCGTCGTCCGTATCAATATCATGTCGGACGACTTCCTGTTCTTCAACAACAGCTTCTTCATCTACGCCTGCGTCTTCGAGGATATCCCCCTCGTCATCGGAGCGCAGATCTTCTTCTACCTCGCCCATAACGACCTCAGGAATTTCGACTTCGGCATCCAATTCATCACCCCATTGGTTATTAATTAAATCAACTTCCGCCAACCAGTCAAGGAATTCAAAATTGGTGTATCCCGTGGGTGCACCAACCATAAACTTTCGTAAACCAGCCATTGAAGATTTAAGAAATTAACGTCAGTGTAGAGAGACACAGATAGTGTAGTGTTGAAAATCAACTGACTTGTATCGAGTCACCTCCTCGTTTATATACAGTTGATGACGTCATGTCACCTCTGACGTCAGCGCCCTCAGCATCTACTTAAATGAGAATGAACACAATGAGGAGCACAGTTATTATTCTGCTTTGATACTGTACATATTGTAAAGTATTAAGAAGTATTAAAAATGCCTTTTCCAAAAGAGTGGCTGTCAAAACCAACCATTGCAGCATATCCTTTTAGAATGAATGACCAAATGGTGTGTCATAACTGCTACGTTTCCTGGCCGAAGGAATATTTCAATCCATGTACGGGCTTGTGTGGAATTTGTGTAAGGGAGAATCCTGTGTCAATTCAGAGGTTCCAAGGAAGAAAAGCTGGGGAACGTCAGTGTCGTAAATGTCTTCAAATGTTGGCTCGCAGCAACTTCGGAATAATGAGAGATGTTTGTGGTGTTTGCATGGTGGACCATCCATTAAGGCAGCGGTGTATGGCATGTGATAAATTCGGGAGCAATTGCTGGAATAATATATGCAGCCAGTGTAGACATAATAAACTATTGTGCGAAAATGTCGGTCACTATTATGTGGATATGTTGCATCACAATAGAAAATGCTGGTGTCCTGGAATCGAGAAATTCGAATGTTAAGGCGTGGGATTTCATGAAGAATTTTTTTTTTTACAATAATTTGTATTTTTTACATATTTTGCTTAAAATAAAATATATTTATATTAATTTGTTTTTTCTTCTCTTTAACTTAACGAAATATAAAATCTAAATACTGTTACAGTGAAATAAAGCAATTCAATAATGAATTTTATACGTTTAAATAAAACACATTAATATCGTATACATATTTTATTTCCATATTACTGATACATAAGTAAATATATAAATTGATTATGCATATTTTACATTTACACGACATCCATTTTGTCAATCCAAGAGTTGTGTTCATTGGAAAGTCCAAGCCATTTGACAAATATTCTGTTCCCTTTCTTTCTTAAAACCTTCTCCACTAGATATATGTCGGGATACTTAGTTTTTTGTAACTCCATTTCATAAAAACATCCTTTGATTGGTTGTCCATGCATGTCCTCGAGCTGGTAAGTTGTTGGGTTCGTTATGTTTATTTTCACAATTTTAAAAAGTTCAGTTGAAAAATTAATTGTATAACCTTTTTCAAATACACCTTTGTATGCACTTATTCGAACTATGTCACCAACCTTAAACTTGGGTTTTAAAGCAATCCTAATGTGATTATACACATTTAAACATGTGGTTGGTTTAACGTCAGCAGGTTTCATGCCAATAGTTCGATGTACTTTATTGTTGTACTTTTTTGTGACGTTGGATAGAATATCGAACCATTTGTATTTACCTCTGGCTGAGAATTCTTTATATAACCAATTTTTTAATGTTCGTATCACTCTCTCCACAATTGCTGCTTTTTTCGTACTATATGTAGAGTAATGATTAATGCCATACTTTTTCATTAAAGTGGAAAAGTTTTTGTTGTAGAATTCCGTACCCTGATCGCTTTGAAGATTCTTAGGTGAGTAGTTTGATTTTTGCAAAATGCTCCTCATACCCTTCGTAATTTCTATACCCGTTTTATTTCTTAGGGGTCTTGTCCACACATATTTTGAATAGCAGTCGATCACTACGAGGATATATCTATAGCCTTTATTAAGGTTCGCATATGGCTGCATTTCAGCCAAATCCATTTGCCATAAATCCGCATACCCTTTGATGATTGTTCTTCTTCTACGAAAATTTTTTCGGGGTAACCTGTGCAGTTCCTGCACAATGGCCTTCTTTGTAGCACTGATTTCCATGTTAACTTATTGGATCGAATGGGTGTGCAGAGAATACACTAAGCTGTTACATGTTTGCCGATAGACTAATTTCTAATAAGTTAATTCTTCTAATTTATTAATTTTGTCAATTATTTTCTGAAGCTCTCTAGCTTGCTGAGAAATTGAATTTTCCACTGTTTTATGTTCCTTATCAATATTCGCTCGTATTTGTTCATTAATATACTTTTTCATCTCTGCAACAACCCGTACATTTCCTTTATCAATTTTTTTCGGAATTTCCTCATTTACATAAGTTTTTGCAGTAGCAACAGCTAACAAAACTTGACCATTAACATACTTTTCCATTTGACCATTAACATACTTTTCCATTGCTGTGATAATTAAGTTAGTGGCCTCATCCATAGCCTTGCGGATGTCTGCAAAGAAGGTAGTAAGTCGCTCTTCAACATAGTTGCGTGTTACCCCATCCTGACTATCTACTGGTTCTCCAATGTTCTTTAAACGTTTATTCTGAATGTCGAAGTGATTATCTGTAGTTAGCTTAAAGCCAAGACCTGGTGGACCACGCACGACTAATGATTTATTAGCGCCGCCTCTTCTGCGTCCAAATTTATCAATTGTGTTGTGACCAGGTAGCATTTCTAATTACATCTGATCTGATTTAAGCATTTCACAGTATATTATACTTCCCCATTATAATTATGTTAATAGATTATTTTTTCTTCTCTCATTTCCTCCAACAAACTAATTATTTCATTATTAACGCCACTGTTACCTGCCATTTTTGAGCTATACAGCAGACGTAGACGATCTACCAACTCTTTTGGCTTATTCCAATAAACATAGTCGACACCTTTACTATTGTATATTTTCTGAAGTGGCATTTGCGGAAAGCCCAAACCAGTTCTGGATCTCGTCATTACTGTAGAAGATGTTAGTGGTTCTATAATGTCACTGAATTTTTTCCATTTAGTTTTATTCAAACCCTTTTTGATATCATAGTGTTTATATGCTGCTCTCGTCTTTTTTAATATTTCGCCATATATTTGATACTCCTCGTCAAAAAGAGATACTTCATCGCTGCGTAGAACTAATGGGTACTTCAAAAATATTACATCGTACAACTTAGGACTGCCAGAATACGTTCCTAGAGACTTATTACCATTCCACAACGTAATATCCCCACTAGAAAACCGCACCTCGACATTACCCATATGTAGTTTGCCTGTATGGGGGTCTAGACGAACACCATATACAGTGTCATATTTATAGTTGCCGGACTTTACATTTTCTAGATGTTGTTTGATTACAGCACATTTCTCTTCTACACTGCCAATGGATCTTTCTGAGCCTGGGGTACTCATTAACGACGATCTTGGTGGTGTTTCCATATAATATGCTGCATTATTCTCGCCATCGTCGCTACTGGTTTCAGGTGTCGCTTTAAACATACTGGTCGTAGCTTTATTACTATCTCGAGATTGTGTCGGTGTTGGTGGTGTCTGGTTATGTGATTTTATCTGTGAGGCAGATGACATAACTTTTAAAGGTTTTGTTATGGGCTCATAGATCTTCTCAAGTGCTAACTGACTCTCAACATTTCTACTCTTCAGTGAATTAAATTTTTTACGTACAGAATCAGTAGCTTCAACTAGTTGCCGTTTGAGGTTTACTTCCCTTGCCATGTCTCCATCGATATTGCTATGGTCTTTCATTTTCTTTTCCAATGTCTAGCCTCAACGAAGTAGTCCCGACGCCGTCCACAGGTCGATTGAAACTTTAATTGTTATACTTTATGGATATATGAAACTATCAAGTCCTTTCCTATATCTCCCATCATTCACATCTCTATCTTTGTCAATTACAAGAAAACCATACTTGTCTTTCCAACACTGGGCACACATTTCTTGAAATTGCTTAAAAGATACATCTGGTGAGACATGATCAGAGAAAACGTGATGCAAATTCATTTCGTCCTGTTTGAATACAGCTAAAAAATTACTATTGTCTCTTACGATTTGTTTATTTACACGAGAATATGTCTGTGCGAGATAAAAACAGTCTACATTTCTATGACGGCCCATTGAGAAAAATGCACGAATTACGTCTTGCTTTTCACATATAACGTCATCGAATATAAAAATAGAATTGAGCTTGGCATCAGACGGTTGTACTATTTCCGCATTATTACTGAATGTATAAAACCCTAATCCCTTAATCGGTGATAGTATGGTGCGTAAGAACTCATACTTGGGTTGATATAAGGACTTTGAATATAGGTATACATTTTCAAAACGTAATCCAAGGGGGTGAGTAAGCAAAGATATCATCAAGTTCGTCTTGCCACAGTTACTCGGGCCGATAAGTAGTCCACGAACAGTTGATGGAAGTAATGGCCCATGACGCGATTCAATTTGCAATCCACATCCAACTTTTTCATCTAAATTTTCTATAGAAAAATTCTGGCTCTGCTTCACAATGCGCATCGTAGCACGGTTGAAGACTATATAAATAGATGTATGCATTACAATTGTTATTTAAATGTTGTTAGTCAAGCAGCGCACAAGTAAGAACAGCCGATTTTTAAAGGTCGGTAAGGGGGTAGTTAATTCTCTAATAAATAAGTTTCCATTTGAACTACATTTACCCGGCGGTTACCAGTACTGTGGTCCAGGTACTAAATTAAGAAAAAGATTAGCACGAGGCGATCCAGGTATAAACAAACTCGATGCTGCATGCAAGCAGCACGATATTGCATACGATCAAAACTCGAACGATTTATCAGCCCGACATAGAGCAGACTATCAACTTGAACAAGCTGCGTGGAATCGAGTTAAATCCAAAGAGGCAAGTTTAAAAGAAAAGGCTGCCGCGTGGTTGGTTACGACCATAATGAAGGGAAAACAACGTCTTGGTATGGGAAGTAAATCAACCACATCTCGTGCTACAAAAAGAAATAAAAAGAAGAATAAAAGCAGGAAGAATAATGTTAGAAAGGTAGCATTCGGGGCTGGAATAGTACGCAAGGTACGTGATGATCTGCGTAAAGCCGGTGGTAAGCGATCTGTAGCTAAGGATACTAGAAAAGTTATGCAAGTAGCGCTTCAAGCTGCACGACGACACATGAGATCAGCTGGAGGAAAACGCAATATCCGTACACCTCGCATAATACCGATTCCGAAAGTTGGTGGAATTCTACCCTTAATACCTATTTTTGCTGGTTTATCGGCGTTAGGTAGTTTAGCAGGCTCTGCAGTAGGCTTAGCCAAGGCTATAAATGACGTGAAAAAAGGCAGAGAGGAATTGGCAGAAACAAACCGCCATAATAGACATATGGAGGCAATTGCTGTTGGGAAAAGTGGCAAGGGACTATATTTGAAACCATATCGTAAGGGATTGGGCCTCTATCTAAAATCACAAAGTTCAAAAAACTACTAGACACACTGCCTCGAAAACCTCTCACCAACATCGATCTTAAATATTATGCTGAGAAGATGAAGGTGCCATATTTTCGGGGTATATTTATGCGCGATACTTTACCAAATTCCGGGCCAAATCGTAATGAATCCGCCATCATAAATTTGGATACTATAGATGGCCCGGGAACACATTGGGTGGCATATAAAAAACGTGGTAGTTTGGTCACATATTTCGATAGTTTTGGCGATTTACCCCCACCAAGAGAATTAATTCTGTACTTGCGCAATGGTTCAACGTTTACGGATAAAATCTACTACAATTATGAGCGTCAACAAAATTTCAACACAGTGTGGTGTGGCCATTTGTGCTTAAAGTTTCTTTCTTCGAAAGTTAAATAAAACTATCCAAATGGCATCTGTGACCCCATCGATGGATCGAGAGGCAATTAAACGGATGGGCCACTCATTGATTGCTTTCTCTAGACTACGCAGCTTGTTGAAGATGAGTAAACAGCAACTTTCAGATATGCCTAAAGAAGTAATGATTGCATGCGCCCCTTATGAAATTGCATTAGTGTGGGATAAACTACCCAAACATCTTCAGGATGACATTGATATTTTAAAATACCAGTACTGTCAAGAACATTATTCTCCTGAAGGCGAAAATAATGTTGATGTTAACGATGGTCCGTCCCCTCGAAAAATATTTTGCTGCTACTGTAAAGTGGACGGGGTGAACGTGGCGTCAAATAATGATATGAATCTATCTCCATCACCGCCCAAAAAAAGAAGATTAATACACAACTACTGCTGCAAATCGCAATAAAGGCACACACAATCTCCAAAAACATCAGTCATGTCACGCACTTTCACTTTATCAAGCCGCTCAAGCGTGCTCAGTGCAGAGTTTTATCCCCCGATTGAACTAGATATGAGCTGTCGATATGGTCTGGGATTAACCGGATTTTATTCATACAATTCTATATTTAATATAGATGAGACAAACAATGGTTTTTGCTATAGGACTTCACCGAAAGTAGCTCCCACATTTATCCACATACCGTACGGAGTCTATGAAATTGATGAAATATATAATGCAATACTGAAAGTTATGCCAACTAACAAAAATGAAGAAAAAGAAAAATTATTTCAACTGCGAGCAAACAACAATACAATGAAATGTGAGATTCGGTCAAAATACGGAATTGACTTTACACAAGCAAACTCTATTGGTAGTCTGTTGGGATTTGAACCGACATATTTAGCACCAAACAAGACTCACGAATCGACACTCCCCATTGATATAATGAAAGTAAGAATGATACGTGTAGATTGCAACATCATTTCCGGAGCGTATCTGAATGCTCTTAAATCCCACACACTCTTCGAGTTTGATATTGATGTTGAACCTGGATTCAAACTTACCAGGGAGCCAGCTAACATCATATATTTGCCTGTTAAACCTGAAGGACGCCAGTTTATCGACAACATTACTGTACGCATATTGGATGACAACGGAGATTTAATTAATTTTCGAGGTGAAAAGATTTTTGTGAAGCTAGAATTAAAACAATTTTAATATTTTGAGCAAAAGAAATGGGTTTTCGATATAATCAGGAAAGATTAGCACATTACCGATATAAAGTGTTTAACGATAAAAAGAAGGGTGATTGTAGAAACCGATTCATTCAGCGTATACCTCTTAAACAGTTAAGACATAGATTGTCGGCAAAGGACCGTGCATTTCTTCAATCTATTGGATTAAAACTGAGAGAAAATTAACTAATAATGACAGTTACTACATCTAGTGAAAAACTCGAAGTGTTCGACGAACCTGTGTTTGATCAGTCACTTCTCAGTTTACACGAGCATACATACAAGCCGTACGGGTCACCATATTATAGAAACTCCGATGAAATACGTATCCCTATCAATTTTCAAGACCTTATACTCGATATTGCAGAAAGTTACATCTATATAGAAGGGAAATTTACACCCAACGATGTTACCAAGCGGTGTTATTTATCCAATAATGCTTTAGCTTTCCTCTTTGAAGAGATTAGATATGAAATGGGCGGTGAGCAAGTGGCCGTCGTTAGGAAGCCTGGCATCACTACCACAATGAAGACTATGGTATCATATGGGCAAACACATCTGCGATCACTATTAACTACTGGTTGGGGCCTCAGCGAACAGAAACAAGATATTTTAGATAGTACTAGCCATGTGTTTAGTGGTAGACTACCCCTTAAATACCTTATGGGTTTTGCAGAAGACTACACCAAAGGTATTTTAAATGTGAAGCAGGAATTAATTTTAATAATAGCTCGTTCCTTCAAAGATTCCTACATTGGGGAAGTTGATGCAGATTTAGAAATTAACAAAATTGAATGGAAGATTAGGCATATTGTGCCTGAGGATAGACAAAAGCTTAAATTATTAAACAGAATTAATAAAAGTAGTAATAATGCTAGAGTTAAGATGGCTTACCGTATGTGGGATCTCTATGAGCTACCTACTCTGCGCGATACTGCTTCAGATGTCTGGGCCGTTAAAACCACTAACAGTCTTGAGAGACCTCGATACATAATTATTGGATTTCAAAACAATAGTCATTCCGATGATAGAAGCAAAGATGTGACAAAATTTATACATGCGGATATTAATAATATTCGACTATATCTAAATGCGGAAGTATTTCCTTATGAGCGTTGGAACTTAAATTTCGATAAGAAACTTGACTCTGCAGCTTACTACGCATATGAAAACTTCCAGCGTAGTTACTATGATAAAGATATGGGTGAACCTATGATGGATCTTGCAGAATTCAGAAAATCTCCACTGTTTGTCATAGATTGTTCTCACCAACCAGATGCAACGAAATCGTCTACTGTCGATATAAAGATAGAATTTGAAACCCGAAAGACGAAGTTCCCCGAACAAACTCGTGTATATGCACTTATACTTCACGATACATATTTAAGCTATAGTGCATTGGATGGTTCAGTTCAGTCTGGAATTGCCGGCGCTAAATAAAAATCTACTATTATAATGGCGTCATCAAGTAACGAATTCCCTACTTTGATTGTTGACTTACAAGGGTTTCAATATAAAGAAAATATGTTTACAGTGAAAGAGTTGGCTGTGCTGTGCTGTAACACTAATCAGCAAGCACATTACCTTTTCAAGCCTCCATATCCTTTTTCATCGCTAACCCGAGGGGAACAGAATCAGTATCGATGGCTACAGAACAACTATCACGGTGGCGTAAAATGGAGTGATGGATATATTCAACTGTCAGAATTCCCGACGATACTTCTACGGCTTTGTCAAAATATAGCCAATAATTATGAACGTCATATATCACCACAGGATGTTATAATTTTATGCAAAGGCAGACTAAAGAAAAACATTCTATTGGAACATCTAAGATGGAATCGAATCATAGACCTAGATGACAGCTCCCCCTGCATACCTAGTCTAAAATCATTGACTGTACCAAGATGTATGGAACATATTCAACCCAATTATAGTCATTGTGCTCTTGCAAACGTTCATTATCTTAATAAATGTATTGTAGATTTAGATATAAAATTTCAATAAATATCTTTTAGTATTAATAACATTTTTTTTTTATACATGTATCAGAGGAATAGGAAAATAAAAGTATGATCAAGTAATGTGTTTCATTTATTTCATTTTATCCTTACAATAAAATAGATATAGTTCATTAATACATTTTAATATACATATTTATTATTATAAATATTTCGATACAAAATGAAAAAACAATATGTGGTTAACTACTAATTGAGTTGTCTACAGTTTCTTCATCAAATTGCTCGAGTTGGCATTTTAAAATTACTTTTTTAGGTAGATATTTTTCTATATCATATAAAAAACATTTTAAATCTATTTGTACCATTTGTTCGCAAAATTCTTCTAAATTTAAGAGACCACATGAAAATTTGCCACACAGGTTAACACCGGCATTATACCTTTCAGAATCTTCCTTAAGACGTTCAACTAGTTCAGGATCGAAGTTGACACTTAGATCATAGTTCATAGAATGTAGAGAATGCAAACTTAGGTCACTCAGTTTACAAGACAGTCTATCAATGGCCGAATTAATATCTTCCTCCTTTGTCCACCTTTGTGCCGAATATTGCATCCACATATTTGTTGGTTGTAGTAAAGCTGGAAATTACATAAATAAATTTAGAAATATATATATTTTTTAATTATAAAATTACTTACATGGATGCTATTGATGGAAAGTAAATAAATTGAATCGAAGTACTTGTGGTACAAGTCTTTGATGACAAGACCCTACTAGAACTAAGCCTGATTTGATGTGAGATAATGAGTAATCTAAAAAAGATTATATTTTGTAATATTTCTACCACAGCCATTCTTTTACTATATTCTATTTACTAACTAGATAATGTTTTGAAACTTCGATAACATATTTAAAAAATAAGTTCGAATTTTAGTAGTGTTCTCGATTTGGCACCGATATATATGGGAGAACTCTGACCTAAATAAATCAACGCGTATTTACCATCAACTGAATTTATTTCATCTATAATAGGTACACTTAAAAGTTCTACAATACGTTTAGGTAAAAATGATTTGAAGGTATTATTTGAACCTTCATCAAACAAATGTACTAAAATCGATTTACCAAACCGTGTATTAACCACCATCATTTTCTTTATGACGTAAATCTTATTTAAAGTTAATGATGAAATGGGTTTTTGTTCTAGAACCTCTACGTCTTCAATTATACGTTCATTAAGGGCTGATAAATTGATATTGGTATTCATATTTGAACGGTTATGTATAGTGAAAGAATGACAAATAATTATATTACAGAATTTAACTCACTTGGAATACTCAAGATCACAGCACTACTCACTTATTAACTGTAGCCGAATCAGACTAAGTATGATACTTGCCCTGATAGCCTATTCTCTTTTATAGAGAAGAGTTGTTACGTCACAAAACGGAAAGAGTCACCCCACTTTACCGTTTATTTAAAGAACGAATGTACTTTTCAAGGTCAAATGCAACTCGACTTCAAGGACACGCACCGGCTACAGCTCAAGGCCACGGAGCGGCCTCCACGTTCACGGCCAAGGTCATGAGGACTTTTCAAGGTCAAATGCAACCCGGCTTCAAGGGTACGCACCGGCTACGGCTCAAGGTCACGCCATAGCGGCATACACGTTCACGGTCAAGGTCAAGGTCACAAAAAGTGGTGGGGGGAGACCCAACTTCGGCTAAAGTCCTCTACTCACTCAACCAGGATACGTACACATAAACATCCGCACAACAACCATTCCCTACGGTATTGCCATCTACCGACTCGAACTCAGGAGAGTTAACAGAGACTAGACATGTTGTGCCACTCAACAGCGGTCTAGCTCACTGCTACCCTCTCGGTAAGACATGCCAACGCCACTAAACATCGATACCCTGGCCAGGATTCGAACCCGGGACTCCGTGGTCGCAAGTCAAACACCTTAGCACTGCGCCACAGAGCTAATAATATAGTAATATAGTATTTAACGACACTTGAAGTACAAAATATTTCTTTTTCAGAATCATTCATTTCAAAACAATATTTCGAGTAATCAACCTCAATCTGCACAGCAGATATCGTCGTTATTATCGCAGCTCTACTATAAACATTTAAAAGCAAATGAATTTTTGCGCTGCTCTTACCGCTGTTTTCATCGCTGCTTTTTATAGTTAATCACAGCTCAAACATAAACAAACCATAAAGCATTAATACCCAATTCAATTCAATTCAAAATTCGTTTAATCTATTTGGTAACAACTTGGTAATAAAATAATTTGCTATTATATAAAGCTACTCAGAGCCAACCCGCATTAATTCCCCGTTTGCCCCTGACACTCTATGTCTCAGAGACGTAGAGAAAGGTGGAGAAATCTAGTATGTTAGTAAGTCTTTCTAAGTCTCATGATTCCAGGGAATCCAAGGTCCATCTTGATTACTACTTTACAAGCACTTATCCCTAACGGGTCTGAGTGGTTTCCAATTACCCGGTTTACAATATTTTTTTTGCTTACTCGTTAAATATCTTGAATTTAGATGTTGCTTGATAATTTAGAAACAAAAATACTTTACCAGAACCAAAAGTTAATGAAAGTTATGAATAAAGTGTTGCTCATTGTACTACTCCCACAATCTAGGCAACTCTTATAAATAATAAAGATTATTCATATTTAAAGAGCCATAATTCCAATATGAAAAATCGTAGATGAAGAAATTCATTTTGTAGGAGAAAGATAGTATTAGGCGATGCAACCAACAGACACGTGTTGAATATTTTTTGTTTCCTATACCTAACCTCAAACATAGTCCAAATAGCCATTTTTTGGTCATTTAACGTCAAATATCTCAAAAACCTGACGTGATGGGTATATTCTGAGGCCAGATTCTCATTTTTCGGGAAAAATTACAGCTCCTATTTTTTAAACAGCTGAACCTTGCATGTCTGTAATATCAAAAACACAATCTTCACTCCTTAATTTAATACAAAAATATATATCAGAATATTGTTAAGGTGTCAGTGGTCATCTTTATCTTGTATCTTTAAAATTAATTGCAATTACAGTTTATTAAAAATTAATAAAGAACGTTTAAAAAATAGAAATACAAAGTCAGTAAAATGGCCTACTTAATTTGAGACTTGGTTTGAGATTGGAGTATTTATCCGAAGAACTTATTTAATTTATTTTTTTAAATACAATTCCATACCTTAGTTCTCATTACGTATTATCGTACATCAACTATTTGTTTAAAATTTACCAATTGATTTGTAGTAAGCATAAATTTCCTTCTAAAAACGGATCACCACAATACTTCGCTAATTCTGTAAGGCGGCAGCTGCAATCAATATTACCTCTCAAGTAGATTGGGTGATTTGGATTTATTTCTTGGCAGACACCCTCGAAATATATCACTGTGTCGTTTTCTCTTTTAGATTTTGTTAAGGACTAAGTTATGTCGAGAACTTGACAAGATACACTAGAATGAATGTCGTAAACTTTCACAATAATCAAGAAGACTACACTGTTATTTAATTTAGTACAAAAGCGAAACCCGGACATAATTATGAATTACTGGATAGTTTTTAAATAAAAAAGACAAGACTTGTTTAGCAGACACTTTTCTCTTTCGGTACCTAAGGATTAAATCTATATAACTCGTTAACAGGGTAGCCAATGATAACAGCACTTCTAGATAGACTTACAGGCAGAGTTCAAAGTTAGAAACATTTTTTTCTTTTTAAGCGGTGCTCGGGAAATCTACAAAATACCACAATTAACCAGTATGTTACTAGTAAATAAAATAACCCCTACGCCTGTGACTTTTACGCCAAAGGATCAGTTAGAGGTTGCTTTTTTCTTTCTTTTAATAAATAACACAAATAAGTATAAAAACTTGAAATTAAATATTTCGCCGACGTTCCGGAAATCTAATCTGTTTCCTTTTTAAAGGCTTTTTTGAAAAATCTTTTTTGCTGTGCATGATAAATACACAGCTCTAAGAATGTTTGTTATATTCAATATCCATAGATACTTACCATTTACATACAACGGTGGATATAATTTTTTTAATTTTTATACAATGTTAAGTTTGTGAAGTTGTTCTTTTAACATTGGCAACCAAGTTGTACAGACATCTACGGAACAATTCGACACGCATCTATTATCATTCAATAATATTATCGCTGATTCTTTAATTTTTCTTTTTTTGCTATCTGCCTCTTTTGTTAAAATTTTTGCCGAGTCCTACATTATTCTATGCCCGTTCTCCTAAGCGTGTTCGCAGATCTTGGACCTCTGAATTTCATTTTTCTGACATAATTTTGATGTTCGCCCAATCTTAGACTAAACGGCCTGGATGACTCACCCACGTAATGTTTGTAAGATTGGACGAACATCAAAATTTTATCAAAAAAAATGAAATTCAGAGGTCGAAGATCTGAGAACACGCTTGTGAGAAAGGGCATAGAATAATCTGGGACTCGGTAAAAATTTTAACAAAAGAGGCAGATAGCAAAAAAAGAAAAATTAAAGAATCAGCGATAATATTATTGATTGAGGATAGATGCGTGTCGAATTGTTCCGTAGATGTCTGTATAAGTTGCTTGCCAATGTTAAAAGAAGAACTTCACAAACTTAAGATTGAATAAAAATTTAAAAAACTGTACTATATCAACAGTTCTTTGTAAATAGTAAGTATCTATGGATATTGAATATAACAAACATTCTTAGAGCTGTGTATTTATCATACACAGCAAAAAAAGATTTTTCAAAAAAGCCTTGAACGAGGAAACAGATTAGATTTCTGAAACGTCGGCGAAATATTTAATTTTAAATTTTTATACTTATTTGTAATATTTATTAAAAAAAAGCAACCTCTAACTGATCCTTTGACGTAATAGTCACAGGCGTAGAGGTTATTTACCAGTAACATACTGGTTAACTGTGATATTTTGTAGATTCCCCGAGCACCGTAAAAAAAATGCATGTAGCAGAACCCCATTCCTCATTCGAATGAAGGATGAACTGTGCATGAGCGATGGTGTACGTGAGTGGAGAGGGATAGCTCAGTTAGAGGGCAGAGTGGGGGAATAGTAGGCACCCATATATCGCGAATCCATATACCCCTAATTCGTGAACACATAAAACCTTAAATGATCAACTTTAAACAGTCCATTGATTGTGTTGAGTCATTACTGGAGAGGTTTTCCAGATCACGAATTTGAGATCTTTTGATTCGATATTATACAGAGAGTCTGTGCACAAAATTTGTTATGCTCCGTGGCTAGACATTCATATCTAAATCTGGGAGAGGTTCATGCTGCATAACTTAAAACAATGCAATCATCACAAAAACCGATGCTATGCATACTATTGTAGGTTGGGGGCTGCTGTGCATGGGCTGAATCCTGTAAAAACCATTGTGCATGTATCGATCGCAGAGAATGCTACTGTGCAAGTTGCGATCAAGTCGGTGGCTACTGCGCATTTTTTAATCTCGCCGTGTAGTACTGTGCATAGACTGATCAAGTATTACTGATGATTTCATTTGAAATAAAAAAAAACATGTGCCCAATTCTTTCGTTTCAAAACTTGTTAATAACTTTTGTAATTCTATGCAATCATGTCTTTTTTTTGCATTTTTCAAGAAACTCCGTTTTTAGAGCATCGTTAAGAAACCTTCGAAAACAAATAATTTTGATTAATTTCTATAAAGAAGTGTTTGTTTTCTATAAAGAAGTGTTTGTAGGGTTTTTCGCGAAAACCTCCTTTCTGCGTTTGACATACAGTTTATTGATATTCTGGAAGATTTCGAACACTTCTAATGGGTTCACGAGTTTGGGTCTCATCATAGGTTTACGTGTCAACGATATAATATGGGTTTCTACCATTGCCCTACTCTGTCCTCTAATTGAACTATCCCTCTCTTCCCTACTACCCCTTCGCCACTCAACAATCCATCCTACATTTATTTGGCTACTGAATCAGTACATAACCATGTTGCCAACTTTCGACGTCCTGTGTCTCGGAGAAATTTAATTTTCGAGACGTGCGTCCATTGGAAATACGTGTAGAACATCATGTTGCAAAATTAATTAAATTAACGGAAGCCGTTTTTCCATTTCTTTCCATTTTTCCATATCAATTAACATATTATCCGCAAATTGTAGCCGTGCTTTTAAATTTCATTTATAGATTTTTTCCTATGCTATGTTGCCTAAAGTAATATAACTCGTGCATACATCGTATACTATCAGAAATTAAGTCTGTCGCGTTAAAGTACTCGGAATTTAATCAGATAATAATCACGTCAATTTGCACTGTATAAATATTTGTAGGCAACCGTACTCTCAAATATTACCGATACAATTATAACCACTAGGGCTATTATACACGGGAAGTTTTTTTCTAACCGTAACGAATTGAAGAGTAGTATGATTTATTGTTCATTCTGATGAAAAGTCATCACATAAACGCTAAAGAAATTACAAAATTTTTAGTTAAAATCTTTTTAATTTCTAGATATAAAACATTTAACATATGAATTTGGTAGATCCATTTACGTATTTAAAATATAAATGCAATTCCTATAAAATCACAGAGTGCTCTCTCTATTATATATTATATTATATTGGTGAACTATACTTTTAGGAAACATTGTTGAATACTACGATATTTCTACCTGCTACGTTTCAATTTCTAGCGATCTGTCCTTGTCTCGTCTGCTGCCATCTTACTCGTACCCACTTATCATCTACAAATACAAACATCATAGCCAAGTTTAGGAGGTTTTTCGTAGTTTAATAAAATTGTTGATTATTATTATTATTATTATTATTATTATTATGGAAATATTTAGATAAATTGAACAGCACACGGTTATTTCATGTGAAAATAGAATTATTTTGAAAGTGCTTAGTCCACAAAACGGGGACCAAGATTAATTTTAATGTTATATAGATTGATACAAAACATTCTTAATTAGTGCATTATTTAAAGAGTGAACTGAAGGATAGAACACTATATCTGTATAAAAAATAACTCATGTAAAACAAGACAGGTTACGTGCCCCAGGCAATCAAAGTATACGATGATTATAGTCTGATTTCAATTCTTATTGAATGCTACTACTATTCTGTTTTACATAACTTCCAATTCA
This sequence comes from Stenurella melanura, assembly GCA_963583905.1. NCBI lineage: Eukaryota > Metazoa > Arthropoda > Insecta > Coleoptera > Cerambycidae > Stenurella > Stenurella melanura. The sequence continues at coordinate 158,867,820 of OY757309.1, forward strand.
ATGTGTGGCGAAACAGATTTCTTCTACAATGTTTATAAATATTTTTTGTTTTCTAAAATATTAAGTTAATTGAATTAAATAAAAATAATAAGGTATAGGTACATTGTAATATAAAATAGATTGATTCTAACAAATAATCGTGTAGATAATTAGTTTTAAGACCCGTTTGTGCCTTGTAAGTTGATAAATAAATTGGTATTTTGGAAACTCTTTGACGTACCATTAGAAAATTGCTCGAATTTCATCCCGATTTACAGAAAGCTACATAGGTTCTACTTAACAAGGTCAATTTACTATCTATTATAGGTCCGGGCTTCAAGTCCTCTGTAATCACATTTTGGAGTAGAAAAGAACTCAATAGATATTATAAAATACCTGAACGACTTTTAAACACATTCATTCAACAGTATTAATTGCATGGATATATAAAGTATGGATAGTTAATTGAATACAGCGTCTAGCCTATCTGTTACGTCAAGTAGTATATAATAACTAAAAGGAGATATTCTATATTCTTATACGCTATTCTTGTATTGAATGCTTGCAGACATATAAAAATAATAGTACATGGTATTGTGTTCAAATTAAAATAAAACTCATCTAAAGAAATTCAAGTTTTGGCCCAGGTGAAGCTAAAGTAAGATGTGTACAACTAGATAGAATGCATCACAAGTGTCGTTGTAAAAGCGCTCTTTATACATTCTGTTACGAAAGTTCAATTTTTTTCCTAAAATTTCTAGATTGTTAGATAATGCATTAAAGAAAATAATGTTCTACGAAACATTATATTTTGCAGTTGTTTCAAGCTGTCATTGCACTAAAATTGTTTCCGTTAAAAACAATAATATTGTCTTTAATTAAATCAAAAATTAATCCAGGCTAATTAGCGGAACAATCTAATAGCGCAGATGCAGGGCTAAAAAATACTGCCTCCTCCGTATCTTAGGACGAGGCATCGATTGCGATGGGTCCCTCAATTTTTTTTTATTGTGTTATTGGAAAGAGCCTATCAAAATATTACTAAAAATGAATTTAAATTTTTTTTCTGAGCGCATAAAATACCACAAAAAAAATACAAATGTTCCGTAAATGAACAGCAGATTGAAACGATAGCTTTCGGGCGCCAATGTGACGTCATCATAAACTGCACCAATCAGTATGAGATTAAACGGCCGTCAGAATTAGCTATGAAGGTGCATTCAAAAAGAACCTCACTTGTCTGCCTTGCTTTCCACAACCTGCAATTCTATTGGTGCCTGAAGTACATTTATGAGGAACTACCAATAGAATCTCATATTGCAAAGTGGTAACGCTTAATTGAGAACGTGCGTTTATGACGCCCATTGACAGTGCCAAGAAGTATCTGTCATAAATCACGAGAGTGCAGCCCAGCGTGTTTACTTCTTGTTTGGTGTTATAGTATTAATTTCTTTTAAAAATATGAGTAAATGTGAAGACAGATTTGTAAAAGGTCCACTAAAAGAAAGAACAATATATACATACGTTAAAATGATCTTCGCGACAGAAAAATCCAGGAGCAGTATAAACAATACCTGGAACTTTTGCAACTTTCCACCATAATTTTCGAATTTCCAAATTTGTTGGAACTCGCAAAAATAACTTCGTACTATTTTCACTATTATTTGGACACACTGGTACAAAACAAACCTTTTTAAGCGGCATTTTATAATTAGAAGAGAGCAAAATTAATTTTCGTATCGAACGTAAACAATAGAAAGTGAGGTTATCGAATAAAGCTTGAACATTTCAGTACAGCGTTGCCAAATGAAACTGGCATTATACCATATGTGAACCAAATGAACAAAAATAGAGAATATAAATCTGATATATAGATTTTAGAAACTCATACAGTCAAAAGTTGATACAATTTTTGCTTTTATTTAGTGTCAGAGAAACGAAGAATACGTTGTAACGAAAAAAATGCGCTATTCAAAGTAGACAATTGATAACGGAAATACGATGTTCATGTAAAAAGACATACATCTGGCAATAGAGGATCCTCATTAAGAATACGACTTTTATTGGTCTAATAAGTGTGACGTCACGCATGGCGCCTTAAAACTTACGTTTCAAATTACCTGAAATAAAACTGATTTTGTAATGTAAATATTTGGTAGAACGTAAAAAATTGGAAGAAACTAAATTATAATAAAATTATATTGCAGTTTATTATATGGCTTGATTATAGTGAAGTCATGCGGGAAAGGCCCATTATGCCTTCACCCCCTGTTAGCCAAACACGACCCCCAAAAGGAAGCTTTCTAGGTATATAGGGCGAAAGCGAGTGTTAGGGCGCAAATTTTTTATATAAAAGTTGTTAGTTGGGACGACGATAAGAGAGGATATTAGTGATATGAAATGGATGGAGGCTACCCCCATGCGGCAAGTAGCACACTTATTCCGACTTGGTTGTTTTCGAGAGAATCGGGCCGGGAGGTGGTCGAAAGGCACTCTGTACTCAACCATCCACTCCTCAAGCACCAGAAAACTACCGCCCTGAAGAGAATACCAGACTCGATCGATTTCTTTCGCGTTTTCTCGAGAGGATTCGATTGGGAGGCGATCAAGAAGGAGAATTAGGGTCACTTTCGTCTACCCACCCCTCCCGATTACCGACTAAAAATCAGTTTGAACTGTCCGAAAATAGGTCTGTTTCTTTTTCAATAGTCCATCCCGTATATTGAAAGCTTCCATGCTTACTCCTCTGGTGCTTCCCACTAAATAGCTGCTAAAGATATTTTTGCATATATCTGGAAAAGTGAAAAAAGAAAAAAATTAAATTCCAATTTAAATAATTTAGGTAATTTGGGAATGGCTACGATTAGCTTGCACAGGAATGGACTGAATGAAATTTTAAATAAAGCACTTCTTGACACGTTTTCTCAAATCTCTGTTATATATAATTGTTGTAGTTTAGCCTTCAGTATAGTTTCCATTTCCTACTAGACAAATTCAGTAAGAGAACTGTACCAAAGTATAGAAAATGTTCAAATGCCTAGGTACAAACCGGATTTGCCCTTTTTATTCCAGTTAAATCATTTATTGTGCTCCTTATTTAAAAAAAAAATACAATTTTTTTACCGTGAATTCATGCTAAACATGCCGCTGCCTGCTATTTTGCCACGTTTTCTACGAGTCTCCTAAAAATATTTCCATTTCATTTTATTTTCAATATGCTGCAACCTCCTGTAGGCTAGATTTAGAAAAGAAATAAAAGAAACTTAAAATTGATGTAAGGTTATCTCTTGTTATGATTTGCTATTATATACGACTTATCGTGTATTATTTTATGTTGGATGGTGCATCTACAAAATAAAATAAAAACATAAAATTTCTAATTTACATGTTGAAAATCTTATTTTTAGAAAACTACATAATGTGCTGTCGACATATGTGATACAATATTCCAAAATAAATAAAGAGTAATTTTTAATAGTTCTAATAAATCCATCAGAGTCTAACTGTTTAACGGAACATTAGAATCATGAATATTTGTTACTGAACGTGAGAATACAACACACAATTTTCTAAAAAGAAAATCGATTCTACACTGCTGTGTGTAGGGAAATATATAGACTGTGTTTCACTTTCTGTGAAATTAAGAAACGGTTTCATTTTAATTTGTACACTTCTGCAAGATAACTTAAAGCGCATATAACTATTTTACTTATTCCATAGACGCGAGGACTAGGGGTGATAATGGGGCAATTTTTTTGGTAAATCATGTTAGGGATTTTTATAAAAAAACGCCACCTTATAGGGGAAGTCCTGGTTTTAGCGGATGCGCAAAAACCCCTTTATGTCATTAAATTTTTGTATGTTTTTATTTATTTTTTAAATTAATTCAATTTAAACAATGAGAAAAAGCTTTTGTGTCTGTCAAATTAAAAATTATATTTACGATTTCAAAGGTGACTAGATTTAAACAAGTAAACCGAATAGGGTTATGTATGTTTCAAATATATAGTAAACAATGTGAGATAACTTTGTCTTTAACTTCACCTCAATCTAAGTTAATGGCCACTACTTCTTGACAAAATGTCGTATTTACCTGTTTATAGTGCTAAAACTGTTTTAACAAAATTGGACTAAAAGGTGTTTTAAGAAAGTGGTAATATTTTCTCTATAAAAGAAACTTAACGCGATTTCCCTAAATGTTAACCCCATTTTCACCTCGTTATCCGCGCGTCCATGGAATAAATTAAATAAGTATATGCGTACTAAGTTACCTCGAGGTAGTGTGCAGTTTACCTAAAGAAATAAATCCGTCTTTTTTTTAATTTTAGAGTTACCAAGGTGTACTCATAATAAGTGAATCACAGTGAATATTTACATGAATCTTTTATCTTAAATTTGGTACAGCATGTATTATTATAAAAACAGCCTGTAAATTTATAAAAAAAGTTTTTGATGTCACAATTATTTAACTAAATTTATTCGTTACTGACTTGCAGCCATGTTCAAATTTGAATCAAATGAGATGAATTACAGCGTTTTGCAGCTTTACAATAATTATTTAACATGAATGCTTCCTGTATTTCTCATAGATTCTTAACGCCAATTTTCTACATTTACTGCATGCAAAAGTTCGTAATCCCTAACACTAAAATATGTCATTGTGCTAGATAAAATTTTTACTCTGGTGGAAGCTTCATTAATTTACTCAAGCTAACTTCTGTTTAAAACAAACTTTGTAATTAAAATTAATATTAACACGTGTGTTGTAGTATATATTCAGAGTACTTATATTTCAGCTCTTTCTGCCTTGTTGGTACGAAAATTTATACTTTTGATAAACTAGCAGAGTTAGGGACATAAATGAGGAAGTTTTGCCGTTGGGTACATGAGAAAAGTTTTATTAACCTTTAAAATATATACCGTACATGTTGCTCAAAACTATTGAATTACAATAAAGGCGAACGGCTGTACGTTGAATTTTATGACGCCTTATTTTCACTCTAACCAGTTTGGAAAGTAGGTAGATAAATGTATTTATTGTTTAAGTTATAGGGTGGTAATAAATTTAAAACTTGAAAGATTATTTTCTTAGAAGAGACATTTTCTGCTTTATATTTGAAACAAAGTTGTTTAAGTTACTTCTTGATAGAATGTACACCTTTTTGACAAACTACTATGTAGTATAAAGTTTACAACCGATTTGTTTTTTCTTCATGGGGTTATGAGATAAATCTTTCTACTAAAATGGTATAATAGTTGTAAATTAAAGTATGTGGTTTAGGTAAAGTGTAGTGGTTTTAAATGATAAACACTTATCTTGTCGCCCGTATTTAAATGTTACTTCAAACATGTTTATTGATTTGGGCGGATAGCTTCTTAATTTACTAAATTAACTAATAAATACGCTCGATTTTCTTCATTCTTACACCAATCTCGATATGATATTAGGTAATAAGAATTAATTAAAAAGAGGGGACAGTGAAATTTTATTTCATAATTGTCAGTGACGGTTTTGTGAAAGGTGAACCTAAGTTTTTTAACATTCTTGTTCACTGCCGTTAAAATTATAACAGTTCTGTCGGATCCATAAATTTCAATGTTTAATTTTTGACTTAAGATTCGGGATCAGCGACTCTAACTATTAATTTTAACATAAACCATCGGCGCCATCGCCATATTCTTGAATTGGAAATTATATTTTCCAGTTTTTTCTTACCTTATATTAGATTAATATGATGATGAAATTGATCCTGAACTACTCCCAAGCGAGTCAAGCTCCACAAAAAGTTCTTTATCAGAGACATGCGTACATAGATTTTGTCTATTTTAACCTCTCCACAATAGTGTGGGTGTTTCGATTTGGTTTCCGTGAAAAAAATTAAAAAACAAAGCAAATGTGAAGCTTAAAATCGCGTTTCGGCACGGTTAATGCGAGAAGCCAGCCGTTGCGCCGTGAAACCCCTTGTGCTTCTCGGATACTAGCTACACGGGTGACGATGACGCGCGCGTATACAAGATCGTTGTATATTGTAGCACCCAATCGACTAGACTCTAGTTTCAACAACTACACAGCTTTATTGTCGTATTTAATTTGAAATGTTTGGGTGCGGAAGTTCCAGCCGCTTCCAGTAGCTGACGATTTTTTTATGCTGAATCCGAACCCGACCTACCCGGAAATTTTTTAGTAAAACGCAAAAACATCCCCTAAAATAAAGTGAAATAGTGAGGATAAGGTACCGCTTTATAATGAAATGTAACAATTTATAACTATTTTGAGAAAACATTTTAAAATAAAATATTGAGCATTAGAAGAAATATATGTAAATTAAATCCACACCCACCCCTACGAGGGAGTAATGGTTCAGGGAAAACCACATGGTGAACAGCGAGGAGGACACCCTCCAAAACATTTAACTGATATCCTTAAGGAGATAGCGTGATACTTGCTGTAAGATTTTCCTTACAGGAAAGGATGTCAACTAGAATAATTCATAAATCAATAAACGACTACCAAATTACTGCAAATAACAGAAAGGCATGGCATTTAGGTAAACGTATAACTTAAAATATTCAGATACAATAGACTCGCATAAATGAAAATCATTTATAAACATTTTCTATGGTCAGCACATTCTCTGACAAAAGTTACGCCACTTAACTCAAATGTATAAGGGAAAACTTTTACTTATGTCGCTGCAGACGACGTTTCGTATAGAATAACCTAAATCAACGTAAAATAGATAGATATATAGACAATATATAATTTATCATAGTTGTGTGACGATAGGTAATTAGAATACTTGAAAATACTTTTGCATTAATTATATTTTAAATTAAAACAAAAATGAAAACTTACCCAGCACAAGCAACACTACTATAGGTTAGCGTCCGTTTCTGAAATATAAAAATAAGAATTAAAATGATAAAAATAAGTATTTTTCTACTTGATATAATGAATAATGATTTTCTAATATCTAAATTTATTTCATGATTTGATGAAAATGTATTGATAGACAGATTGCAGAAAATAATGAAAGAAATTTAGTAGAATTACACTGGGCTGCAAAATTAACTCTTAGAAAATAAATATAGATACACCTTGACTCTAAATACATTGTTGAAACAAAACTTTTTTGTGGCTGTGCTAAAAATCGTCAACGCTTTTACGATATCGGAAAATATGTATTTTGCTCATATCGTTTCATAATCCTATTAGTTTCTAGGCGCTGCCGCCACAACTTCTTCAATTTATTCAGGTTTGGGTCTTCCAAAATGGATTCTTATAAATGTCAATCTGTAAATCATCAAATGAGGGTGGAGGAGTTGCCATTGCAGTTATTAACACTTCTTGAAGATTGCGCTGAAAAATACATCGCTCAATTCCTCAAAGTCTCGACACAGAGGGACTGGTCATCAAATGAAACCCGGTCATAAACCAAGGGGAATTACAATGTCTCACAAATCTTGTTATTGCATATTCGGGCTGTTTGCCAGAGATTTGTTGTAAGTACTTCTTTACTGTAACTATTAGTATTGTCAATATAAAATAAGAAGAAGGTTGGCTGAATAGGCTGCAATAGGTCTACAGCTCACCATAAACCTTCAAAGACTACGTTTTTTGTACGTGGACCATTCTCGGAAAAATGTTAATTTCGATTGTGAAGAAGAAAAAATTGAATTTTGGATTCAAATCAACATGTATATGTTTTAATGATGATATGGAGAATATCGTATCAATGTGAATGCAGTTTGACACTTTACCAAAAATGTATGAGTGGTATTACGTTTTTTAAAAGTTTACTTGTGTGGCACGGAGTTTACAGAACAGCTCGAAAATTTATGATTATTCAAGACTATGAATTACTTCCTTGAATTTTCCTAATCGGCGAATGATCTACAAGTACATCATGTAATAAAGATAATAAATCAGGCTTGTAATCATTTTATTCTTCATTTTCTAATTTTTCTGAGCGAGAATGGATAAAAACACGGATTTAGATTTTTGTGGAGAGAGACCCACGTAACAGAATACCTAAATAGGGAGGATCATGAATGGAGAAACGACACAATGCAGGTTTGGTCTTTAATGTGATGTTCATCATAGTGTCGATAGCCCCATTATAAATTAATTGCAACTGTCATGTCAGCTGTAAGTTGGGTATGATGGAAATGCATCGCCTTGGAATCTCACGTAGAGCTCATATGGTTGTTATTTAAGAAGGACGACTTAGTAGAAAAGGTACATTATCGGCATTTGGAATTACATGTCTTGCCATTTGTTTCGTTTACGTGGGACAATTTCTATTAATGCACGCACATTAATGCTCGTTATTACGTGTGCCGAGTGCGACATCATGGAACGTACGACACGCAACCCTTAATTAGGTTTTGCGGAGGCTGTTAGGCATAACGGGTGGCCCAGCTCATAGGGACGCTCTTATAATTTTTGAAATTTGGTCCAGTGATGTAAGATAAAATTTTCAACTATGTGATAAAATTAAATAGGTAAAGTGACCGACTTCCAGTTTAGATGAAAATAAAATTATTAAATGGGTCAACTTTTTTATTTTGCATATTTGAATTCTGATGGTCAAAACAGCAACCCTCAGATACTATTTTAGTTTTTTGCACCAGCAAAATATTACCTCCTCAAATTCTAAAGTTAAGCATGATGTCTTCCTCGTTATGTTGATTGGATAAATCAAACCCACTCAGAGCCAACTTATTCAAAATGCAATAGCAAAACATTGATTATCAAAACTTTTTTTTAAATAACTTTATTTGACAGGGAACATTATGCATAAAATTTGTTCATAATTTAAAGGACTAATTAAACAGTAGGTTATCCCATTCGAGTTCCATTTAAAAAAATCATTAAATCATCACTAAATTTAATGAAGAGCAAAAAGTCAGTTATAAGAATATTAGCAAGATTGCCTCATATTAATCGTAGTGTAATATGTACATCTAAAAGAGTTTTTTATTTTAATTCTTTCTAATGAGATATCAAAGAATACTCATGTCAGGAGGATTAGAATTCAGGAATTGTCAAAAGCTCTTTACTGCATGTGTGTTTCTAGAAATACTTATTTCGCTAGCTTACAAAAAACTGCTGCCTAAAGAACCACTACTTCCACATCCAGATTTCCCATCCAAGTCTCTTTAAAAAAATACGTCTCTATTATATTTGCACTTTAGTATGTGGAAATAATCGGTCATAGAATTCTAATAATAACACAATATTTTTAGCAGATGTCATAAAAAAGTTTGAGACCTGGGTTTCTAGCATATACACCAAAAATGAAGTTTCTGGACTCTCATTAAATTGCTTTACTCATTTTTCCCATTTGCCTTGTGTTCTAGTATATAAACCAAATTCCAAGTTTCTGTAGTTTTGCTAGTTTGCTTTACTTATTTTCTCCTATTTAACCCCCAAGCCTTCAACGGAATTAGCGCAAAATATAATATATTTCCAGATCTGCTCATGATACATATATGCACCAACTTTCAAGTCAATATCTTAAACCGTTCCAGAGAAAACGTGCGCACAAAAATAAATTACAGACAGACCGACAGAGATAATTTTTCCTGTGCTCAAATTAAAAATCTCTACGTTTTATGACATTCTAAACCTATTTCATCAAAAAAGAAAAATTGACATTTTTTTTACGATTACTGTATTTCCACTCCACTACGTGGATGTGGAAGTGATTAAGAGATAAACATAGCTTTCTGGTAGTGCTTTATATAAATAGCGCTAGACGTAGAAATATAAGTATATTTTGTGTGTATATTCAAGATGTTAAAATTAAGTTTCCATTTTTGAATGTTTTAGAAACAAATGACCTCAGTTGGCTGTTAGGCCGATCTCCCACCGGCACTACGAGACGACGACGATACCGCTACGCGAGGTATCGCACACTGCACAGTGGTACTCTTGCTATGTAAAACTGTAGTATTTGAAAAAGCTGCATTAATAATCTCAGTTTGAATGCGGTAAATTAACCTTGATTAATTCACTTGTTTGAGTATGCAACCCACGATCTAGAATTCGATAGTAGATGGTTGCCTATCTTGATGAAAAATTATGGGTAGTAAACATGTTTTCTTTAAGCATAATTTTGATAGAGGTGTTACTCACATATTCTTGTAGTGGAAATATTATATAATCGTGTAATTCAGTCTTTAAATTGCAAAGTTCTTTGTTGGCTCATTTTTATTGGCTAGAGAAAAAGTTCTCTAGATGTTCAAGTTGGCAACACGGAGAACTGGAGAAGGAGATTTCCGTCTGGTGGTTCGCTTTTCGACAGCGACGAGGTAGCTAAATGGCGGCGGTCCCGGTTTTGTGTTGAAGAATTTGGGATTTACATCGCTTACACTGAAAAGGGATTTGATTTGATGTACCCAGTGTTTCTTTACCGTCCTGCCAGACGTAATCTGATCGCCACGTGTCTCGTGAGGTTATGTAATACTCTTTATATGAGGTGAGCTCTTATTTTACTTAGTTTGGTGTTTTATTTAGTTCTTATTTATTGTAATTATTACAGAGTGTTTTGGAGGGGTATATGTGTTTGGAGAGGCATGTATTTTTGGAGAGACTTACAATTGGGATGAGCACATGTTTGGTGTTGTAATTTTGGTTATGTACGGAGGCCCAGTATTGTTAGAGGAGTAATAGGAGGAAGTCTATTACTCAGATATTTGGTTTTATATTGGTCCTGCTGACATTTAGAGAAGCTTTGGTTGGAGAGTTGTTCGCAGCAGTCTCCAAGAGATTTGGGCAGAGTTATGGGAGTGACACGGAGTCGCAGTTGCAGCCAACGTCGAGAACATCTAGAAAAGTGGTGACGAGTCCCGTTGAAGTCGTCACAGAAAATGCCAAGACCTTAACCAGGTTTTTTTGTTCATTTTAGTCAAATATTTTAAAGAAAATATTATAGTTTAATTCAGTGGTCTTTGTTCGTATATTGAAGTAAATTATACCACAATCTTGCAACTATAAATCAAGCTCTAAGTTTATGTGTAGAATGATGATACATTTAAGAGTTTTACTGTAAAACACCCATGGTACCGTGAGATGTTAATTCACCTACTATTATGTCACACATATAATATTCAATTCATGGTAAATCTTTAATTCGTCGTTGTAAGTTATAACTCATAGTTGCATATTGGCAATCTCGTAGTTGCATGAGAATCTCAGTCAGAGATCTAAGTTTGAATTTAAATCAAGTTTTTTGATCAACTGTATAGAATTTCTTTCATACGTATGAACCACGATTAGGTAAGGTTTGAAGTTTTTTTGTTTTTACTCTTTACTGTTGTACATCTCATGTGTGTTGTAATAAATGTCTAATGACTACATGTTCTTATTATTTGCACTGGTACTCCTGACATTTGCTTAAATCTTGAGATTTCATAGAGTAAGGTAGAGTTTTGATATTACAGGTATATTTTGAGAATTACATCGCATGGTTGCTAGTAACTTAATTTTGTTCCGTGCTGGCAAGATTATTTGAATCATATTACGTAACATACAGCCGGTGCCGCCCTTTTGAGTGTCCACACAATCCTAACCCATGGCCCTATGCTCTCCACCAAAAATTGGCTGCCGTTCGCATCGATGTGACACGTTTTGATATTTAGGTATCAAAATATGTTACAAAACGCGACAAAAAGGGTGAAACTAAATATTTATTTCAATGAATATTTACTACATTTACTGTTTTACAATCCTCCCTTGTACAGCCCTTCCAAGAAATCAAACTGTTTTTTTTTAATTTTCTTACGTATTACAGGCATATTATAAAGCAGTCGATTTGCAAACGTAGTTTTAATAGACGTATTTTGTGTGCATTATATTAAAGTTTTAACTATTATTTTAATAATCAAGTAACTTCTAATACATGTTATTAGAGGGCTATTATTCAGGTAAATACGTATTTTTATCATTCGTAAAATTCTGTTTTTTATATTATTAAAAATATGCGATTGCGTAAAATGTGGATAAAAAGACGTTTGTATTTTTATTGTTCTTAACTTTACATTATCACCATTAAACCAAAGTACCCATAGTACTTTCAGATTATAATTTATTCAGTTGCAGTATATGTCTGTGAAACAGGGTGTTATACAATTGTTTGCTCGATTTTGCTCTTTTTTTTATAAATCATAATTAAGTAAAAGGTAGCATAATTCTTTTACTATTTATAATAATGAGATTGTGTGATTAAAACATTCTTTTAAGACACCAAGTAAACAAGAAAAGAGTTATTGGACGCCTTACCGACAAGAGGGAAAAATGGTTAATAAATTGCTTAGTTTTCTAATAAATTGCTTAGTTTTCTAATAGCAAAAAGAAATATTTTAAAAATGTTTTTACGTCTAGAATTGAGTCTGATAATTTCATTGAAATTATTTTATGCGAAATTTATGCCAATTTGGGAGGCAAGCAACCTTGTTGCGACCATTTCGTAGCAAATAATTCATAATAGTAAAACGAAGAATTTATATTACCTCGAAAATTTTATAGTTCAAATCCGACTGGTCGGCCTAAAAGAGATTTTGTAGAAATTTTACTGCCAAGTAAACAACCAAGAACTAAAGATCTCAGAGAGCAACTAAGTCCCGAAGAATTAAGTTTTGCAGCTGGCAGAGTTAAAGATCTTCCAGCATCTTAAGTAGCGCAAAACTTTTAAAAGAGCCTTCTACTTCACCTACACGTTCGAAAAAAATATGTCCAGCCTATCGTTCCAACCACAATGAAAGCCAAAAGCTTACCAAAGATGAAGCATTTTCCATGTTTACAACTGCAAAATTCACAAAGCATCAAAATTATCAAAGATTATTGAACGCGAAAAATAAAATTAATTTATTCAGCAGATATTTATTATTTTCACGTAAATGGCACAAATATATAACACGTTTTAATGTTATTACAATTATTATTACCTAAATTTAACATATTTTTCTCATTTGCAACAAAAAGTTGCGGAAAATATTTTGTCGAAATTTTGATGTCAACTGTGCATTGTTTTAAATACAGATTCGCTCACCAAAGCAACGACGACGCGCTTAAGACGCGACGTTAAGATACCAGTCTCGCAAAACTGGGCATGCCAGTCTCCTTTCGACCGCGACAATACTTTATATTCAATCTATTACCAAAATGAGTGAACAGAAAAATTATATTCAATTTGTACAAATTATAGAAAGGTATCCATGCGTATATAATTATAATTTAGCGGAATACTCTAGGATGTGACTGAAAAGGTGTGGATAGGAATTGCGACAATATAATGCGCAAATAAAAACCGTTCGATGTTCGTTATTGGCAATATATGGATGAATCCAGAATCTACTCCGTTGCTTTCTTTTTAGATACAAATATGAAACAACCACGACTTCTTCATCACTCGACATGCTGTACCTGACTAGTTTCATAAATATCACAAAAGAACTAATAGTGATTGTGTAGCGGTAGCGTATCCTTGGTGTACGAGTTCATAATAAACTGGTCGCCGACAAGTCGCTACCAAAAAAATATCGTAGCGGTATCGTCCCCATCTCGTAGTGCTGGTGGAAAATCGGCCTTATGCTCTTTCACTTCTGTGGATGCTATTTTTCATGTGTTTCGTACCTACTGAGTAGTCGAAAGGCAACGACATTTTGTTCTTATTCTGAAGTCCTGGTTTCGATTCCACATCCAGGTGGAATTGTATTTCTTTCAGGAAAAGAGGTAAATCCTATGATCAATTTTGACCAACTTCCAGATATTGATGTCGTATTGACTTGCATGTATACATGATTCATATGACAATACAATTTGATATTTCTTATAGATAAATCCAATATAGAGCGTGTAGAATGGCGGTTACTTTACTTTCATTTAATATCGATTCTACTAAAAATTGGTACCTGCGAATTTTTGAGATCGTAGTTCATAAAAATGTGATCGAAATTAAAATACTCAAAATGGCGGCGTCAATATAGCGAATAAATTTTTCCATTTATGTGTAGGGAATTTTATCAAATAAATACACAAGTCTAATTGGGACAAATCTAAGAAAAGAAAACTAATAAATATTAACAAGAAAACGAAACTAAACATTCAAAAAAATCGGTAAAGGTATTTACACAGAACTTCCCTTTTTATTTGTGCATGGCGGTCACTTTAAAAAATTATTAATTACAGAATGACATTGAGAATAATGATCGGAATATAGTTATCACTATTATTACAAAGATAACCTGATAACTTTTGGTCAAAAAAATATACAGTCATCTGACAGCAAAAATTCAATACTAAATAACAGGTGCCAAATATGGAAGAAAAAATTTTGGAATAGGCTTAGAATGTCATAAAACGTTGAAATTTAAAATTTGAGCGAAAAAATGTTTTTTCCATCTATTCTAGTGTTAACACACCTTTCAAAAATGGTAAAAAATATTTAAATTTTCTTTTTATGGAAGTCTTAGAATGTCATGAAACGTGGAAATTTTAAATTTGAGCAAAGAAATTTTTTTTTCATTATTTATTCCCCTTAGACAGTCCACCCTGTATATTTACCAATAAAAGTTTAACAGACAGACAGACAAACGAAATTGAAATATCTATATTTTCCTGATTTACATGATCTGTAACGTGAAAATCCGAAAAAATCTCGGAGGGTGATATTTGCTCGAATACCATACTTCCCTTCGTTATGCGAGGGAAGTAAAAATGCAATAAAAAAAGAAAACAATGTTAATAATAATAATAATTAGTATTATTATGTAAAATAAAGTAAATGTGTGGGGCGCTCAAGATACAGAAAATTGTTTTAGTCTTTCTTCTTGCATTTTTTAAACAGTTTCAGGTGTTTTTACGAGCGTGTTCTTAATTTCATTTAAAGTATTTATTTTTAATCTGTTATTTTAATTGTACTGTGAAGCGGTTGGTTATTCTACCAATACAAATTTTATTATATTTTGTTTTATTACGTCTGAAAACTCCTACTTTCATGTGCAATTTTACGTGGATTATATCTAATTTGAAATTAAATCCTTAAAACTGTACCGTAATATATATTTAAAATATGTGTTTGATTCTACATTTATCTTCTGCAGTATCACTTGTATAATTGACAAAATTAGCATAAACTTATACAGTTTTCAGTTCGACATCGAAATGCAACTGCGGCGTCACGTTAAATTCAAATGCAAATTTGCAATGTGAACAATCCCTAGGTTAATAACTGTAACTTCTATTGTTTCGTTGTAGTAATCCCTTTCAGGCGGCAACTTCCATTCTACTTTAAATTTAAAGAGTGGAAATGAACTGAAATAAATTTCAGGCTTTGCACATCTTTCTTGACTCTCTGCTTTTGTTTAAAGCAATTAATCTTTTAACAAGATTAAATTAATGCGGCAGTCTTTTATTTTTCCTCCTTTTTACGCAAATAAATGTAAACTTTAGTTTTATGGCTTGACATTGGTGAAATATACTTTGGTAGATGGTTTCCGCGAAATGTCTCAAAGACTAATGAGATGGGGATATACAGTGAGGAATAATTATATTGGTGACTTATGTAATCAATAAAGGAAATTAAATTGAACTCAAAGTTAATTGAATTGATTTTACTATTAATTTTAACTTTTAAAATAGAATGGTTATGATTTCACATTACTGCAAAAGGTTTGCACAAAAGAAATATATTTATTATATTTATATGATTAAATTAACAAAAATCTCTAATAATCATCGTAAACAAAAATACTTCAAACTTCTAGACAGATAATCCCTATTATATTAACTAGGTATGTTGAAGGCTAGAGCCATCAGTAAAATAATAAGTGACTAATAGTAACATCATTTCAGCTCCACATTTAAATTTTCATGTAACTCAACTGTTAAAGAATAACAAATAATTGAACAATAACTATATGCAACAATAGCTTTATGCAACAACTTCTCAAAATATTTTTGATACGAATGATTATTGAACTGTTATTTTGGCTAGCGCAACTTAATAAAAAAAAAAAACTCTTATCTGGTCGCCTAGTATTGCTGTAATAGTAGAGTGCAAATTAATTTCTATCTTTCTTGGCACTTTTAGAGTAAAATATATGACCTTACCAGATATGTTACTTATGCCCTGTAGATTATGAATCCACTTGTCGTCAAAAAATCGTCACGAATGTAAGGGCACAAATCAAAATTTTCTAACTAACCACACCACGCGATAGAGACAATCATGAAGCGTATTTTATCAAAAAATCATTAAATTCTTTGTAGAATTTCTATTTTTAAAATAAATAAGGAAACGAACTTTTACATAGGCTTATATGGCAGTAAAAATCAAAAATTCTCATTTTTTCTGTTCCATTCCCACGACGATATCTCCCAAACTATTATATTTATCAAAAAAATATATTCTTTATAAAATGTTTGCCATATTTTCTAGATTACAGTGGTTTTTAAATCAATTTTTTTGAGAATTTAATAACCATGCTATTTAATAATGTGTAGCGTGATATCAATTTTCGAAGCTTATCAGCGGCATGCGTTCGTTAAAGATTCTCGCTCTCCCACTCTTTAAAACTGTTTCAACACACTCCACGTCGCACCCGCAATGGCCTACCGTAAGATAGATTAGCGCATGGTAACTCTCGTCGTTCATATTAATGAAATTTATATCTTGAAAATGATTACTATGGAATGAATAATATAAGTAGGTATATTTGTTTAATTAATAATTAATTCAGTGTTATTTCGCCTTACATAAAATTTTTGTGTAATGTATTAACACGTTATAAGAAACTCGGCAGTTCGATGTTAGCAAGATACTTTCAGCTGGTATGTATTTTTTTAACAGAATTTTCTACCATGTAGGTAACTGAAGAAGAAATGAAAACGGAAAGTACTACTGATAGCGCAAGTTCGGAAAGTGAGATTGAGACAAAAAAAAAATTTAAAGAAAAACAGATTCGTAAAATATTATGCTTAAATTGTATGAAACCGGGCCCTGTAAACAAAGGTTTTGATAAATCGTTTACAACATTTATTGATTGTTTAAAACTCCGTGAAAAAATAAGTAACCAAAGAGAAGATGATGTATATTCTAGAACTATGCGATTTCGAAAAACAAATCATTTTGGCTGTTTGGTTTGGCACCGAAATTGCTGTTCTAGTTTTACTGGCAAAAGAAATATGGAACATTGAAGGAGAAAAATGGAGAAAGAGAAAAAAATTAAAAACAGTTCAGATGGATAGAGTGCATGTGCAATAACTTCTTCAGGCGTGTCCTTGCGTAAAATGATTTTTTTTTTCAATAAAATAGCTTTCTCAAGAGATGACCAGGAACACAAAAAGAACAATAAGACTATTAGCCCACCAAAATCCCATAATTTTCTAAAGAATTTGTGCTAACGATTTAAATGCAATAGAAACTAAATATCATGTTTAATGTTTCTAAAGTCACAATAGAAAATGCAAAGTTTCATGCCTAGTTTTCTGAATTAACATATTTTTCGTTTCTCTTTGTAGATTTAACTCCTTTGCCGGTAAATGTATTTATAAGTAGTCTACGGATCCCTCTTTTAGACCTATATCTATCCATTCTAGATACTTCTTATCATAAATTGACGAACGCATGCCGCTGATAAGCTTCGAAAATTGATATCACGCTACACATTATTAAATATTTTGGTGATTAAATTCTCAAAAAATCTGATTTAAAAACCATTGTAATCTGGAATATATGGCAAATATTTTATAAAGAATATATTTTTTTGATAAATATAATAGTTTGGGAGACACCGTCGTGGGAATGGAAAAGTAGACGAAAAATAATTAATTTTCAGCCGTAGTCGAACAGAGAAAATGAGGATTTTTGATTTTTACTGCCATATAAGCCTATGGAAAAGTTCGTTTCCTTATTTATTTTAAAAATAGAAATTCTACAGAGAATTTAATGATTTTTTGATAAAATGCGCTTCATGATTGACTCTAACACGTGGTGTAGTTAATTAGAAAATTTTGATTTGCGCCCTTATATTCATGACGATTCTTTGACGACAAGTGGATTCCTAATCCACAGACACAGTAACATATATGACAAGGTCATATATTTTACTCTAAAAGTGCCAACGGGATCGAAAACTAAGCGACTTTTGTCAACGCGAGCACTCTACTATAATGAATGGGAATGAATTAGCGGACAGAGCTGCCCGTCACACAGTAGATAAGGATAATATAGACAATATCCCCATTCGATCTTTTGACTTGAGATCAGCCTTTGAAGATGCAATACGTAATACTTACCAAATGATTGGCAGAGGAATCAAAATTAAAGGTTGGTAAACCACACGTTAAAAAATGGAACTCTTACAAACGCATCAGAAGAGAAAATGTGATCCTTACTAGATTAAGAATCGGCCATACTCATCTCACTTCATTCCATTTTCTCAGGGAGGAAAGAGCATCCACTGTGTAACACATATGTTACCTTGTAAGCAATCCACTCATTATGGGCAACCTTTAAACCTTCCAAATAATTTAAAGAACTGTTTAGGTAATACTATGGATCAATTGTGAAAAACTTGTCATTTATAAAACAATGCGGGCCATCAAATAAGCTGAGAGAAAAGACAAATAATAATTGATTGATTGATTGGTTTTCCAGCGTAAGGTGAGAATTGCCGATTCCGGGCATCCATGGAGGTTGATTTCAACACGCAGCTTGGTGCTCCGTCGAACCCGTCAAACCGCGCGACGGAATCAAACCTCGGATGTTTTATATACCACCGATCCGGCCGCATACAGCGAGTTGGACATTGGACATGCTTGTTGTCAGCACCGACAGCCACATAATGCATGTTGTAGGAATATAGGATGTGAAGTGTAGGTGCTTGTGAGATGCTTATTTTAAGTTTCCATCTATCATCATCTCCTTATTTATTCTTCTTCTAAGTTTTCTGTTTCTTCTGTTTCAGAATATAGCAGCTTTTTTTTAATTATTGTTATTTTTTTATTATTATTTTTATGTTATTTTATTAACCGTTCCACAGGTAAATATCTATTTACGGTGGAAGTGCTGGAAAGGGAGCTATCTCGCGGTAAAAAATAAAATAAGAGCCTTTTTTCGGGTCATGAGAAAGAGGTCCGAGGGAATACCTTGTACACCCTGTATATAATTTTTTTTTTAAGCATTCAGTCTCAATTTCCATTCTCCAATTGGCCGCTTTTCAACTAGGGACGCCTTTCTATTTCATTACCTATATTCAATATCTTTTCAATTTTACTTCTAAATTTTTTTCTCTCTCCTGTAATAAACTAAAAATTAATACACAAACAATAAACAAAGAAACCAATAAACAAAGAAATAAATACAATCAATAGACTAGACTAATAAACCGGATTGTTAATAAATTAAGTTATTATCTCGGTTATTATATTAAGTTAAGTTAATAGATTAAATCAATATAGCTTAGCTTTCTGTAATAGCCTGGTCTATCCTCCGATTTCTTTATTTACAGCTCACTTCGTATGTATATCTCTGCTTTCCCTATATTTTATTGTTACAGGATAATTCACGAATTTATGACATGTAGCATTTTATACCTGCACTGGTCCCATTGCAAGTATTTGTTTTATTTTAGGAGCGTTACCTTATGTTGCCAAATGTTTGCACACTTTGTCGAGTTTTTTATATACGCGTTTAGTGATAATCAAATATCAAATATCAGATATATGAAATAGCCAAATTGATGCTAATTTGTATCAACTAATGTAGGATTGTCCACGTTTTAATTCAACACATGTTCGCACCTTTTCTAACCGTTCTTACCCGGGTGTTTTTGAGATTTCGTGAGAGCCACTAAAACGCATCTACCTTCGTGGACGAACCGTACTAAACCCATGAGAAAAACAAATAACAATTCAGATATTCGTGGATACCTAATAACTTATATATAAAAGTGCAGAAAAGGAATAGGAGGAAATTGGGTTCAGGTGTGTTAGTACATATATGTACACCATTCGTTTTATATAGGGCTAATGACCATTGTAGTCGACGTCCTTTTTTCAAATTAAAAAAAAATCACATATTGTTCCTTAGTTTTGTTGATCATTTACGTATTATTAATTCTAGTACACATATTTTATAGGTAACGTTCTTTATTACCATACACACGTTCTGCATGGTTATTGTTTAAACAATTTATTGGCATGGATACTATCTTATTCAGAGCTATGCATTAGTCAGATGTTTAGTAATTGTACCTCCATTTAACTACCAGATTGGCAAAACAATTTGTAATAAATTGTACTACAGCATATGCCTCCCATATTAGCAGTTATATCATGTTCGAACAATTAATATATATTCCAAAAAATGTATGCTTTATATGGATGGCAAGACTTATTGTTTGCCTTGAAATTATGATCTAATAAAAATCCATGCCAGTAAGAATGTATTGATTCATAAATTACTATTTGAACTTTAAATTGAACAAACGATACAGTTATATATGGTAAGATATGTCAATGTCATTAGATACATAGTGGTGTAACAGTTTCAAAATGAAATACTGTGGGTTATATAGATGAATAATATAGTGGCTTAAATATAAATAATGTATAATGTACTTTGGAACAAATTCATTTCTAATACAATATCACTGTTTACTTTTATAATTCAATAACATGAGTCGCGAGCTTATTGACTAATATTTCTAGTATATTAGTATTAAATATATATACAACTTGCATATAATTTCGTTATTCACTATTGTAATAGAGAAAATATCACAATATACAAGAACCCAAATTATACAACTCAAATTCAAGAACCAGAGTATGAGTGAGAAGGGATTGCTCAGAATAACCGTAGACAAGCAATTACTAACATTGCCATCTGCAAAAGTTGAAGCCTGAACCTAGAGCAACTTCGAAATGATTCACCGGGCGGCTTTGAGAATAAGTTTGTATTTGATGTAGGTATGGTGTGATAATTTCCAATGTCGCGATGGTTGCAAGAATTGCGAAATCTGTGAAATTTTGATCCCGTTGGCACTTTTAGAGTAAAATGCATGCCTTTACTAGATGCGTTTACTTACTGTAGATTACGAATCCACTTGTCAAAAAATCGTCAAGAATATAAGGCCACAAATCAAAATTTTCTAACTAACCGCACCACGTGATAGAGCCAATCATGAAGCATATTTTATCAAAAAGTCATTAAATTCTATATAGAATTTTTATTTTACTCCCACATCCACGTAGCTTTTTTTTGTCCGCACGTTTTCTCCGGAACGGTTTAAGATATTGATTTGAAATTTTGTACACCTATATATTGTAACAAGATCTAGAACTGAATTGGTTTTCTAACATATCTGGTGAATGGTTGGGGGGTAAATAGGGGGAAATAAGTAAACCAAACTGGCAAGAGTACAGAAACTTGAAATTTGATGTATATGTACAAGAAGTCAAGGCCTCAACTTTCTCCCACTATCCCCGACTAGCCCCGACTACATTATTAAAGGGGTTGATAAAATAAAGTTGAGATATTCACTTGAAATTTGGTATACGCATATAGTATAATGACGGAAATTGATTGAGGAAGCCGTTACTCTGTGGTAATCCATGACAATAACGAAATTGAGTAAAACACTACTATGTTTTTTACCACTATATTTAGTGGTAAAAAACATAGTAGTGTTTTACTCAATTTCGTTATAGTATAATGACATCTGGTACTAGATTATATTCTTGGATTATTCCGTTGAAGGGTTGGGGGTTAAATAGGGGTGAATAGGGGAAAATAAGTAAAGCAAGCTGGTAAGAAAACAGAAATTTAAAATTCGGTGTATGTACTAGAAGCCAAGGCCTCAGATTTTTTTATAGTATTTTTCAACTCCCCACTCCATTTTAAAGGGGTTGATAAAATAAGACTGAGATATTCACTTGAAATTTGGTAAACGTGTGTATTATAACGACGTCTGAAACTAGATTATATTTTGAGATGATTCCCTTGATGGGGTTGGGATGTAATTATAAGTAAATAGGAGAAAATGAGTAAAGCAAGCTGTGTAGAGTATAAATCTTGAAGTTTTTTGCGTATACTAGAAGCAAAGCTCTCAGATTTCTTAATAATATTTTTCAACACCCCCCCCCCCACCACCACCCCTCCATTAATAAAGGGGTTGATGAAATAAACTTGAGATATTCACTTGAAATTTGGTACATGTATGTATTTTGTGTTGAAGGGGTGGAGGGGGGTGTGTAATTGGGAAAAATCGGTAGAACAAGCTAGCAAGAGTCCAGAAACTTCATTCTTGGCGCAGAAACCAATGTCTTTATTTTTAACGTTGAGAATGTTTAACAAATCGAAGATGAAATTCGGCTGTTTTTTTTGGACACGAAAGTGTTCGTCGCTGTTACATTGCATACTTTTTGAAAGATCCAAATTTGATTTTGAATTTGACAAATTTTGATACCTAGAATCATTTTCTTGCATTTTTACGTCTCGACGCTGACCGGCGCCTAATGTCGTTTTTCTAAAACTTGCATGTTTGAAAAGTTTTTGTAAGACTCGTGTATTTGATATATTTTGATTCCTAGAATCACATTCTTGCATTTCTACGTTTCGCCGCCGACCAACGCCCAGCGTCGATTTCGTAAAACTTGTGTATTTGACCAATCTTGATACCTAAATTAATATTCTTGCGTTTTTAGGTCTCGCCGCCGACCGACGCCTAACTTCGTTTTTGTAAAACTTGAGTATTTGATCAATTTTGATACCCAGATTCATGTTCTCGCATTTATACGAAACCCATTTCTTTGTGGAATATTAATGTAAAGCCTATTACAATTATTCCGAGTTGTGTAACTTTTTAAAGTTTTTATACGCACTTTAATAAAAGTTTGAAAATTTCTAAAACTTTTCTTTATTTCTATCCCCTGTACATCTTTCACAATTTGTAAATATCATGCCGGACTTGAAAGTTAGCAAGTTCATTTTCAATGTTTTAATGAAGCTTGCTAAATTGCAAATTCTGTAAATTATTTTATGACATCTGCCCCAAATATTATTAAAATTCCATGACCAATTATTTCCGCATACTAAAGTGCAAATATAGTCAATAAATTTACCTTTAAAGAGACTTAGAGAAAAATCTGGATGTGGAAGTAGTGATTCCTTAGGCAGCGGTTTTTAAAATAAATAAAGAAACGAACTTTTACATACATAGCTTTATATGGTAGTAAATATAAAAAATCCTAATTTTCTCTGTTCGACTACGGCCGAAAATTAATTATTTTTCGTCCACGTTTCCATTCCTACGACGATATCTCCCAAACCATTATATTTATCAAAATAATTTATTCTTTATAAAGTATTTGCCATATTTTCCAGATTACAATGGTTCTTAAATCATATTTTTTGAGAATTTAATAACCAAGATATTTAATAATGTGTAACGTGATATCAATTTTCGAAGCTTATCAGCGGCATACGTTTGTTGCAGATTCTCACTCTCCCACTCTTTAAAACTGTTTCAACGTATCGGCCACACACCGCACTTCCCACCCGCTATGGCCTATCGTTAAATAGATTGACGCACCGTAACACTCGTGGTTTAGGTATAATATTTTGAAATGCATGTCTTGAAAATGATTACTAGGGAATAAATACAGGTATATTTGTTTAATGTATGTGATGCTCTAAGACATGGTCTCTCTTTGCATCATGTCCAGCAGCCTCATGCCATTTACCGCGGCTACCTGTTAGGAGATGAGCTTCACCAGAACTCTTTACCGATAGCTCTTTGGTGCCATTAGCTCAATGTTTTGCTACTTATCCTCTTCGGCTGTTACCTTATAATTTTCTTTGCACTATCAACTATCCTATACTGTCCGCCCTTAGGTTGATGTAGCTAAAGAATGAGAGGACTAGAGGGAATACGATGGAAAATCGCACCAGAACCACATTTCAAAATGAATACTTCTGATAACTTTTCTGCTAGACTTTTTTTTCAAATTTTGATCATATGTAGAACAGCATAGTAGAATACTTACTAAATTGTGCTATATCCATTATACAAGATAATCGTCAGAAGAATAAACAAGTTTTATATACGGTGCATTTTTTATAATTCTAAAGCAAAATTTAGTGTGTTTTACTTTACCTTTCCCAGTGGAGGGAAGTGAATCGTAAAAAAGCATTCTCTAATTTTTTTTGAAATTTCATGTTTCATGCTATGCAGACTACGAAAATTCTGGTATTTTAATTCCATCAGTATGTTCGTCTGTTTCTCGATCTGGTGCCTGTTTTTATATTGACACTATATCTACATAACTATTTGAAAAATATTATATTTGCAAGGTAGTTGACGTTATTACCAAGGCGGATATTGAACATATTTTTAATGAAAAGTTTGCATGGTGGAAATTCTAAAAAAAACAATGAAGACAGTGAAAGAGAGCACAGTAAAATTTGGTATATAGGTAACAAATTTGCCGAACAAGAAACATGCTGTATTTTCAGCTAAATTATACAGAGTAATCACTCTAAAAAAGTAGTTCATGAAAAGAGTTACAGAGTGTAGTTGACAATATTGCCAAGGAAGGAAGAGGTCTGCTTTTTGTGAACTTAAAAGTAAACACGTAAAAAGTAATGAAACTACAAAATATACACCGTATCTCTCAGATTTGAAGGAATTTTACGTCGATTTAGGCCATATATCAGATTCACTTTACAAAGGTGGTAAAATGTATTGTTACACATTACTCCCCCTAGGGCTGGTGGCTCATGAGTAATAGCCGAAATTAAGTAGCAATGGTTAGGTAACTGTAACTGGAATCATCAAAGCCTGTAATGCACACCATGCCTGAGGTACTGGTGTAGACGATGACTTGTAGGTTAGACTTTACTAGAAATACTAGAAATGTATGGAAGTTTGATGGGAGATTTCTAGATGTATTTTCTGGGGCATATAAGGCGAGATTCACGGCGGGAAAGAAAGTTTATAATGAAAAGTAAGGTTAGATAATACGAAGTGATACAAAGTGAACTGTAGAGTATAAATATCAAGTAATAAATATTGGAAGCGACTAATCATCCGGGAGTCACGGATAAATAGTTCGGCTTCTAATCGTCCGATACCTCCCGGATCAACAGCTCTGTCGCTATTCTCCCGGTAGTGGTCGGTAAAATGGTAAAACAATCGTTCTCATTTGAAATAGCGACATAAAATGTGCATGATCGGACGGAGGAAAATAATATTTGGAATGTAATGCATGAAACAAAATAAAAATGATTAAAAGTTTTACAGATTTTGATATAGGTATTTAACCCAATTAAGTTTGAGGTTGATATTCAGCTGCAGCTCAAATAATAATATAGGCTTTGGTCGAATGCTTGTAAGAATAAAAATTGTATGTATACCCACGAAATTTAAAATTTACTGCGTCTCAACTATCTGCAAAAGTACCACAGATTGGTCAGTACCGGACAGAGATGTTGAGCCGGGAGGTTTGGGAGTGTGTTTATCCGTGACTCCCGGATGATTAGTCACTTCCATAAATATTGCTAAAGGTTATTTTAGTTAGGAAATGTGTATTTTAGTTAATAAAAGTATGGTGAAGTTTTCAGTAAGATAGTCATATTCTGTTAATGTTCATCTCCTATTATAATTTTTTAACCCACATATTTTAAAGGGTGGTTTTCTAGGGGTGGAAAGACGTGACAGTATTCTTAATAAAACTATAGCAAAAGAAGTGATATAAAATATTGGCGGTGTATTTAATTCCAGTGGCACAACGTAAAAGTTAATTGGGAAGTTATGATCTGTTAAAACACCTTTTACTATGTTTTTAATCACTGGATTTACTGTAATCAAAACGTTACTACAATTTCGGTACTTAACGTGCCATTTTCAAATGTTCACAAGTGAATGTGCGCATACAAAGCTGTGTTATAGTATTTAAACCACTTTTCCTAAACCCAGGATTCCCTGATCTAATTTAAAAAGAAATTATGAAAATCTGCAAATATTAATAAAAATGATAAATTTTTCAATCTTAACAAAGCAATTTTTATCAAGTTGTCATATATTTTTCAATATAATCAAATTGCCCACAATGGTATCCTTAACGACCAGTTAGATATACACCTCTCTTGATGCATTTAAACCATATTCTCCTAATGTTCATAATTCGTTATCCGGAATTTCTATTAATTGTTTATGTCAATAATTGTATATTTTCATAATTTCCCTTTAAATAGATTAGGGAATATCGTTTTCAGGTAAATTGTTTTAAATACTGTAGTACACTCTTGAACACTCACATTCACTTGTGACCGTTTGAAAATGTCACGGTAAGTGACGAAACTGCATAGGGTTTTGGTTACACTAAATTCGGTGATAAAAATACAAATCAGAAAGTGCTCTAAGAGATCATAATGACTGACTACCATAAAGTAATAGATTCGACTATTCAATTTTTAATTGAGAAGTATTCAAACATAATGTTAACCAAATAGGTAATTGCAGTCTGTATTGTTAATCTACAATCACAATACACATACATGAATAGGACTTACCTGTACTCCAAGAGTACAGGTAAGTTTCTGTAATAATATTTTTATACTACTTACATATGCGACAAATATCTCTCAACTTTTCATAATTATGTAACCTCCCTTATATGATAAATTCTGAGAATTTCAATATAGTAAATTTCACCAATTACCAATTAATAATAATTGAAATAAAATATTAATATGTACTTAGTTGCTTTCAACAGCCTTCGATTTATTTATTTTCTCTCTATTAACAGGCGCAGGCGTATGATAATACATTATTATGCAACATAGAGTGATAAAACTCCGCTCTCAAGAAGAGGTTATCTATGTTTTTATTATCTTGCAGAATATATTGCAAACTAATACAAGAGGATTTTATTAATATTAAAAGATTGTGTTTTCCGTCATATTTTACAAATAATCTGTTTTTATAGGCATTCGCTTCAGTCTTGTTATTCATGTTCAATGTTCATTTAATATTCTATAATGAATACAAACAATTATATTTAATTTACCTTTTCAGTTTGTTTTTTTGGCTTATATTTTTAGTCGATGTTTCTCCCACTTCCCGTGTCCTTAAAAATTGACGCAATGACATATTCTTGATGGCAGTGCAATAATCAGGCATTTGTTTAAGTAATTCATTAATTAATATATTATTATTATTTAACTTTCATTTCACTTCGAGTTGGACGAAAGGCGCTATTGGTACATTTACTCTTTCTAATTTAAGAGGTTTCATAGGAAACTGTGTATGTTGCATATGAATTCTTAATAGATGTGGCGTCTGACATAGAGGAATTAAAATTTGGAAGTCATGATGTACAGATAATAAGTGTATTAGTGAACGATCTATTTTCTATGAGTTTTACTCCAAAAGTAACCACCAGGTAAATTTTGTGTACACAAGTAGTACTTTGTATAATAGTTGAATAAAACTAAGGGTCTACATTTTCTAAAAAGGAATTGTTTTACTATAGCATTTTCTTACTAGAACTTGTTAGAAGCATTACAAGAAATAGAGCTCTTTATTAAATCCGTGTGGTGGAACGCTTTTATTTAAACAAAAGAATGTTCAAAATCGTGTTTGCAGTTTTTCTTAAATATCTCTTTTGCAAGGCAAACCATAAAGACATTCTAGGGAGGCCATTTCTAAACAATCGATGATATCTTGAACAATAATCCACATACTTCAAAGAACCCGTTGAAGAATTAAACCATCAAGCTTAGTTTCAAGTTAAAATGTTTATAATAATTCCTGAAAAAAAAATTGAAAAATCGAAAATTGAATCGTCGATTGTTTAGAGGCATCAAATCGTACATAAAAACTTTTTATTTCTGGTTATAGATTCCTTTGTTTTACTTCCATATCCACATAGTAGATTGGAAGTATACTTATCGTAAAAAAATTTCATATTTTTATTCTTGAAATAGGTTTAGAATGTCATGAAACATTGAGATTTTAAATTTGAGCGAAAACCAAAATTATCTCTATGTCTGTCGGTCTGTCGGTCTGTAACTTTTTTTTGTCCGCACGCTTTCTCCGGAACGGTTTCAGATATTGACTTGAAATTATGTATACGTATATATTAAAATGAGATCTGGAACAGGATTGTTTTTTGAAGATGTTCGGTGAAGGGGGGTAAATAGGAATGAATATGAGGACATATGTAAGGCAAGCTGGTAAGAGTACAGAAACTTGAAATTTTATGTATGTACTGCAAGCAAGGCCTCAGATTTTTTCTATAATACTTTCAACCCCACACCACCCCTAGTCCATTATTGAAGGGGTAAAATAAAATTGAGATACTGATTTGAAATTTGGTACACGTATGTATTATAACGGCATCTGGAACTGTATTAGATTTTGAGATGATTCTGTTGAAGGGTTGGGGGTTAAATAGGGGTAAATAGGAAAAAAAAGTAATGCAAGCTGGTACAAATACAGAAACTTGAAATTCGTTTTATATACCTGAAGCCTAAGCCTCAGATTTTTTTAAATAATATTTTTGAGCACCCCACCACACCTACTCCATTATTAAAGGGGTTGATAAAATAAAATTGAGATATTTATTTAAAACTTGGTACACGTATGTACTATAACGACATCTGGAATTAGATTATATTTTGAGATGATTCCGTTGAAGGGTTAGGGGTTAAGTAGGGGTAAATAGAGGAATATAAGTAAGGCAAGTTGGTAAGAGTACAGAAACTTAAATTTTGGTGTATGTACTAGAAGCTAAAGACTCAATTTTTTATAATATCTTTGAACCCCCCACCACCCCTATTCCATTCTTAAAGGGGTTGATTAAATAAAATTAAGATATTCATTCGAAATTTGCTACACGTATGTATTATAACGACATCTGGAACTAGATTATATTTTGAGATGATTCCGTTGAAGGGTTGGGGGTTAAATCGGGGTAAATAGGAGAAAATAAGTAAAGCAAGCTGGTAAGAATGAGATAATGAGAAACTTGAAATTCTGTGTACGTACTAGAAGCCAAAGTCTCAGATTATGCATAATATTTTTCAACCCCCACCACCCCTACCCCATTATTAAAGAGGTTGATACAATAATATTGAAATATTCACTTGAAACTTGGTACATGTATGTATTATGATGACATCTGGAACTAGACTATATTTGGAGAAGCTTTCGTTGAAGGGTTGGGGGTTAAATAGGGGAAAATAAGTAAAGCAATCTGGAATGAGAACAGAAACTTGAAACTCGGTGCATGTATTAGAAGCCAAGGTCTCAGATTTCTTAATAATATTTTTCAACCCCTCACCATCCCTACTCCACTATTAAAGGTGTTGATAAAACAAAATTGAAATATTCACTTGAAATTTGGTACACGTATATATTATAACGACATCTGGTAGTAGATTATATTTCGAAATTATTCCGTTGAAGGGTTCGGGGTTAAATAGTGGTAGATAGGGAAAAATAAGTAAAGCAAGCTGGTAAGAGTATAGAAATTTTGGATTTGGTGTATATACTAGAAGCGATGGCCTCAGGTTTTTTTATAATATTTTTCATCCCCCCACCACTCCCACTCCCTTATTAAAAGAATTGATAAAATTGAATTTTGATTTTCACTTGAAATTTGTTACACGTATACCGATATCTTAAACTAGATTATATTTTGATATTATTGCGTTGAAGGAGTGGGGAAGAAGAAAAATATAAGTAAAGCAAGCTGGTAAGAGTACACAAACTTGAAATTCGGTGTGTGTGTCCTAGAAATATTTTCAACCCCCCACAACCCTTAATCCATGTTTAAAGGGGTTGATAAAATGAAATTGGGATATTCACTTGAAATTTGGGACACGTATGTATTACAACGACATCTGGAACCAGATTATATTTTGAGATGATTCCGTTAAAGGGTTGAGGGTTAAATAGGAGTAAATAGGGGAAAATAAGTAAATCAAGCTGATAAGAGTACAGAAATGTGGGATTTGGTGTATATACTAGAAACCAAGACCTCAGATTTTTTTTCTAATGTCATTATTACTGGGTTTGATAACATAAAATTGAGATATTTACTTGAAAGTTAGTACACGTATGTATTGTAATGACATCTGATTGAGATGATTGAAGGGGCGGGACGTGGTATGTTGTGAACGGAGGAAAAAAAGTAGGGTATACTAAAAACTTAATTTTTAACGTATATGGTAGAAACCAAGCCTCAAACTTTTCTATGACATCTGCTCCAAATATTATTAAAATTCTATGACCAATAATTTGCAATGCAAATGGAGTGCAAATCTAGTCAAGATGTTTCATTTAAAGTGACTTGGATGAAAAATCTGGATGTGGAAGTAGTGGTTCCTTAGGCAGTGGTTCTTTTTTCGGTAAAAATGAACTAAAATAAATTTTAAGTATTTTAAAACCAATTTCATTCAATTTTTCTAATTTTTTAAAAATATAAATGCATTTTATTTATCAATATTTTGCACAAAAATGAAAATAATTGGTATATATTAAAAGTACACAAAAATATGAACGATTTAAAAACAATGTGTTTTTATCTACACCAACTGGGAACCGAGATATAACATTTTTGGCCTTATGGCCATATATAAACAAACTAAGGTACATTATAACTTCAAATTTGCACTGAACATTTCCTAATACTTAATCATTTTGTTCAACGTGGTACAATTTTATAGTCACATAAATGGTTGCAAAATTATCAAGTTGAAGTTGCTCGATATTGTCGAGTAAAATGGAAATATCGCGCACGGCCTACTGCCTTACTTTAAAACACACGATAGTTTTCATGATATAATTAAAACCTGCATCTTCGCCCTGCAACTTCATCGTATCGCGATGTCATTTTCCGTTTCAAATAATTGTTTTTCTTGTAGATATAAGTTCTCCTAATATTTAATTTCTATTTTTTCTTAATCGCTCTTCTGGCAGTTGAAATAAGAATGTTCATTACATTGTTTTACTTTAGTTGTATTAAATTTCTTACATTTTCAGGGTGGAGTAAAATTGCAATGCATGCAATCACTTCTATAGTAACAGAGTTTAAAAAAAGAGTATTTTCAGAGAATAGAATATCTATTCCCAAGTTTTTTGAACCACTGAATACGAATTTGAAATCCAAGTTACGAAATCTCGCACCATTTTTTAAATTGCAGACAAATTGAAAAAACTATCTAGATATGATGCTTTGGCGATTTGGAAAAAATGGTGAGAAGTTTCGCAATTTAGGTCTAGATTTTTTTTAATGCATGCATGGACAAGAGTTTCAATGAGCGTATATATCAATGAGACAGCAACACAGAATCTCTTGCAAAATAGAATTTACCATAGGTATTCAACCCTACCTCTTCTTCACACTTGTAGATGCCTTGTCATGAAAAAACTTGCTAGATTCTAAGACAGTAATAACAATATTGAATTATGCCGTTCTTTTATTTTAAAGCATTTTAATAGTCCTGATGATTTTTTGAAAACTGAACTTTTATTGGATTCATCAATTAACAAACTAGATAATGTTTGTTGAACACAGCGATTCCACCCCACCTTATATATATGCTGAAGCTATGCAACATTAGACGAATAATGCATAGATGATACGCCACAAGGCTTCTAGATATGAGGTGTCTCATCTCTTAGCATTTGTGATTGACCACAGTGGTGGAAATAAGGACGTTATGTAAATTATTAAAAATTAGTAAAGATAATAATATTTTTTATGCATCTTATATTTTTGGGTCATATTAATACCAGTTTTGAAGAAATGTTGTACAAATAAAATCTTATTCACCTTGTATAAGTAAAGAATGTAAATCTCTTCTCTTCTCTAAATTCAGTATTCTCCGTATCTACTACTGATAAGGGACTGATAAGGGTCTGAAAAGCCGAAACTGGTGCAGAATTTTAATAAGCCATTTTTAAAGAATTTTAGAACATTTTTTTTACATCTATATAAAGTTTTAAACTTATCCTGGAACACATTTTATATAAATTATAATTAATTGACTGTTGTTGGTAAAAAAGTGAAATAATAATTGACAAACTTTATAAT
Source organism: Stenurella melanura (assembly GCA_963583905.1). NCBI lineage: Eukaryota > Metazoa > Arthropoda > Insecta > Coleoptera > Cerambycidae > Stenurella > Stenurella melanura. The sequence goes on from OY757309.1 coordinate 158,899,915, forward strand.
TCTCATGAAACTAGTTTGTGAAAAATTATTTTTATTAAAAAATCAAGTTATATTGATAGATTTATAGGTAACGGTAGTTACATTTCTATAATATTAGTATAACTTATTTTGCCGTGTTGTCGATTTCTGGTTGGTAAAGCTGTTTCCGTTCAATAATAGTGCCTTGAGATGACCAAGATTTTCATTCTGAAAGTATAAAACCCTATTCATTGTCATTCAATTCCCCATGTCCTTTCTCTTCGGCCTCTCGAGATCGACCTTATGTTTGGGGGTCAGATTGGTCACAGTTCGTTTTATACCGTATCCAACCCTAAATTCTAAATTGAATGTTTTAGAAAAATGTATTATGTCACAGAATACAAAATTATTTTATATTAAATTTGGAATATTAATCAGTTTCCATTACTTTTTATAAATTATAGGGTCGTTGACTAATATCAAGGAATTGCTAAATTTATTACCCTACTCCGAAATCTTTTCATATTATGTCCCATATCGTGAATATTTGCGAAGCCAAGCTTACTATGTAAAAAATCCTTTTAGATCATAATATCAACAACATTCCAAATAATATTTTCCACCAACTCTCTTGTAGGGTGACCACCATGTATATTTTTGTAAACGAGGAAAATAATATTTGGCATATAATCGATACAAGTGCCAAGGAGAAAACCTGCTATAATATTGGTAAACATTATACAGGGTGATAGTTTTAAAAAGATAATAATAAACGACGGAGGACAATAATGTTTGGAATATACTATTGCCAAGGCGGAAACTTGAAGATACTTTTAGAGAAAATTGTACAGGGTGGTTACTGTAAAAAAATAATTAGGAAACTACGAATGACAATATTTGCAATGTAGTTGTCACACTAGCAAAGTAGGAAACCTACTATATTTTTGGAGAAACTTGACCGTACTTTAATCAGGTATCCACCTGATTAAGATATGGTTCATGTTCCTTTCGCGACTGTTTGACAGAGAGAATCAAAGTTATTGAATTCTCCTTCGATATTCAAGAATACTACACTAATACCAGTTGGTAGATTTCTCTGTGAACATCATTGATTGGCGTGACAACAACAATACCCAATTGCACTATAGCAGTGTATTATATTTTTATTCTTTTAGTATTTACGAATTCTCAAAAATACAAGCGAACAATTAAGAGCAACAAAATATGTATAAAACAAATAAACCAAGAAACCTGGTGAAACCTAATGTGTAATCAGTCCATATTGCACATATTATAGTTTTGTAATATTTTATGTATTTTTAGTATTTATGAATTCTCAAACATACTTAAAAGAATAACGAAGAAGCAAAAAGGACAGCGGCAAAATTCGATGTGTGATGAGATTAAATTGCACTTACAAGAGTTTGTTTATAATATCAATGGTTGCAGTATTTAAGAGTTATTAAAACAATTAAACACACACAAAAAAATATTTAACAAAAACTATCGATTATCTCACATTAAAAAATGTTCCCGATTATTTTCAGTTAAATAAGTATTTTTTCTGTTACGTAAAGACCCAAACTAATCCACTGTTATCAAAGGGGCAATTTTTGACATTGTTCTTTATATTAAATTCAGACAAACGTACTTATGGTATCCGTGTAGTCAATCGAATGTCAATTAATAATGACTCTCACTTAGAAAAACTCCGTATATCTGTTATGCCTGCATTTTTAATACACTTCCTGTTGGCACGAAAAGCAGAGTTTTCCGGTATTAAAAATGATTTAAAAAGCATTTATTTACTATAAATACTATTATTTCTTACTGAAAATTATTAGCAATGGAGACAACCAGTAACTTATGAATTAAAAATAAAGTGTCATATTTAATATCGGGCAATATTTAATAATATCAAGCCTATAACTACTGTGTTTTATTAACTTTGTCCTATATTACTATTTTTTTATTATTTTCTGTAATTACTTTCACATCCACGTGACATAAGATATTGACATAAAACTTTGTACACCTAGGTATATATAATAACGAGATCTGGAACTGGATTGATTGTCTTTTGAACATATCCATGCAGGATTGGGGAGAAAATAGGGGTAAATAGGGGAAAATACTTAAAGCAAGCTGATAAGAGTACATGAACTTGGGATTTGTTGTATATACTAGAAGCGAAGGCCTCAGATTTTTTTATGACATATTTCATTCCTTCACCACCTCAAATTCATTATTAAAAGGGTTGATAAAATTAAATTAAGATATTCACTTGAATATTAGTACAAGCATGTATGTTTGTGAAAAGTGCGAAAAGTGAATTATTTATTATTTATTTGCTTATAGTAATGAAACATATTCTTTATAGGATTTGGCAAACAGTGGAAAAAAAACTATCTATGAGAACTATGTATTATAACGACATATGGAACTGGATTATATTTCGAGATGATTCCGTTGAAAGGGTGGGGATAAGTAGAGAAAAATAGGGAAAAAAGAGTAAAACAAGCTAATAAGAGTACATAAGTTTATATTTGCTGTATTTACCGGAAGCCTAGTTCCGAAATTTTTTTATAGTAATTTCCATCCCTCCACTCCATTATTAAAGAGGTTGATAAAATAAAGTTGAGGTTTTCACTTGAAATTTGGTACACGTATATATTATAATTACATCTGGAACTTGATTATATTTTGAGATGATTCTATTGAAGGAATGGGGTTAAATAGGGGTAAATAGGAGAAAATAGGTAAAGCAAGCTGGTAAGAGTACAGAAACTTGGGAGTTGGTGTATATACTAGAAACCGAGGTGTCAGTTTTTTTATGTTTCAACTTCCCCCACCATCCCCACTCCATTATTAAAAGGGTGGATAAAATAAAATAAGATTTTTACTTGAAATTAGGTACATGTATGTATTATAATGACATCTTTAATTAGATTATATCTTGAGATGATTCCATTGAAGGGTTGGAGGTTAAATAGGCATAGATAGGGGAACGTAAGTAAAGCAAGCTGGTAACAGTATAAAGACTAGGATTTGGTGCATATACTAGAAGCCAAGGCTAATGATTTTTTTATAATATTTTCCATCCCCGCACCCCTCCCACTCCATTATTAATGGTGCTCATAAAATAAAATTGGGATATTCACTTGGAATTTAGTACACATATAATTTATAACGACATTTGGACCTAGATTATAATCTCAAAATATATTTTGAGATGATTCCGTGAAAGTGGTGGAGGGTAAGTAGAGGTAAATAGGGGAAAATGAGTAAAGCAAGCTAGCATGGGTACAGAAACTTGAGATTTAGTGTATATACTAGGCCTCAGATTTCTTTGTAATATTTTTCACCCCCCCCCCTCCCCATCTCGGTTCCTTTATTACAGGGGTTGATAAAATAAAATTGAGATATGCACTTGAAATTTGGTACGCGTAGAAGAGGAAGGGGGGTGTAAATTGGGAAAAATAAGTAGAGCAAGCTAATAAGAGTCCAAAAAATTAATTTTTGGAGTATATGCTAGAAACCAACGCCACAAATTTTTTTCTCAAATATTATTAAAATTCTATGAGCAATTATTTCCACATACTATATGAGTGCATATATAGTCAAGATGTTTTCCTTTAAAGAGAGCTGGATGGAAAATCTGGATGTGGAAGTAGTGATTCCCTAGGCAGCGGTTTTTTTTAAATATATTTTACTATTGTAGCAAATTTTAGACATTGTTATAACTTACTGTTTTATCATTTCATTTGTGTTTTCGAAATTAACCTGTCACGAGTGACATCCTCGTTACAAAATAATTCATTATCAAAAACAACCGCATCAAGTCAGATTTCAGAAAGAGCAATTTAATCATATGGGTAAGATATAGATGTGTAGAATAAATCACCTGTTTTAGTTTTGGATTTTTCATGTGCTAGATCCGGTATAAGAAGTATCATTACTTGTCACTTCACATACAATTAAATTAGTTAATATTAGTTGGAAACATGTACCTTATGATAAGTACCTTTTTCTTTCAATATACTGCGACCGAATAATCTACGTAACAATAATATTGTCAACATTTTCTGACGTAGGTATATCCATATCAAAGGCATATGTAATATGTATATAATTTCATTGATCAGTCTGCACACAGCAAAGATGAATAATAAACGGGAATATTATCATTGAGGTTTAACGTTAAGAATCAGGAAGCAGGACGCAGAAACCAGTATCAGGTCACATAACAGCATTTCTCTGTATATATTCTTATGAATATGTTATTAAGTAGCAGTTATATTGCAAAATAAACGATAATATTTATTATTTACCTATCGCAGGAAGTTATGATATGTCATATTAATTATGGCAGGCTCATGCATCACGCAATCTACGGAAACTTTAATTACTTCAAATAATTCTAAAATTAGATATTTCCAGTAGAAGCTTAACTTGTTTCAACGGAATTTTCTAATGTAGAAATTATTTTTACAGCTAACAAGATTCTCAAATGAGCTATTTTTCCTAAATATGGCAGGCTTAAAGTGTAACAAAATGTTTTAGTGAAGCCCAATAGACCCCCAAAAAATTGAGGGTAGAGGCCTTTGAGATTACTACACGCATGCATTTTTTCAAATTTAAATTGATTCAATTTTTGCAAAAAAATTAAAAACTGAAGTGGGCCTTGGACAGGGGGGTCAATATTGATATACGGACTCCATTGATCTTATTTCTTAGGCCCAAGGAACGATCCTACAAGTTTTATTCCAAAATCCGTGTCAAGTGGCATTTCACCTATCTTATCCCGAAGTACCTTTTTAGCAAAAATATATATACATTATAAGACGTCCTATTATTATTTATTGTTCATGACAGTATCTATGCCCTCGTAGAAAGAATCCAATTCTCACTATTCGAGATAGACAACAGTGTGTGTTACACAATGATGTCATCAGTAGTTTGTTACCTATATGTAGGGGTGTCCCGCAGGGTAGCTTCTTGGGACCACTATTATTTTTTATTTATGTCAACGCTCTACCACATGTTATGCCGGCGTTTTCAGTTTTGTTTGCAGATGGCACTACTTTTGCAGAACGACTCGACGATATAGGCGATGAAAATGAAATAATCCAAATCCCAGATAGTATTTGCTCAAAATTATGTTCTTTCGTAGTTTCTCTTGAATATCTCTGGTTCCATAACTCGTATGTAAATGAAAAAATAACAGGCTGTTCATAATGAAATTTTAAAAAAATGGACATGTCTGAAACTTGTTAGTTGATATGTTGTCGCAAAAACTGAAAACAATTTACAATGTTTATTTTACTTCCACGTCCACGTAATGGACTGGAAGTATGGTAATCGTAAAAAAAATTCAAATTTTTTGTTTGTTAAAATAAGTTTAGAATATCATGAATCGGTGAGATTTTAAATTTGAGCGAAAAGAAAATTTCTGTCTGTCTGTCGGTCTTGTCTGTCTGTAATTTTTTCTTTGTCCGCACGTTTTCTCTGGAACGGTTTAATATATTGACTTGAAATTTTATACACATATGTATTATCATAAGATTTGGAACTGGATTGTTTTTTAACATATCCGGTGAAAGATTGGGGGGTAAATAGAGGTAAATAAGAAGAAATGGGTAAAGCAAGCTGGTAAGAGTACAGAAACTTGAGATTCTGTGTTTATGCTAGAAGCCAAGGCCTCAATTTGTTTATAATATTTTATATCCCCCCCCTCCATTTTAAAGGGATAGATAAAATCAAATTAAGTTATTCACTTGAAATTTGGTGCACGTATGTATCATACGACACCTGGAACTAGTTTATATTTTGAGATGATTCTGTAGAAGGGTTGGGGGTTAAATAGGGGTAAATGGGGGAAAATAATTAAAGCAAGCTGGTAAGAGTACAGGCACTTGGTAGTTTGGTGTAAATACTATAAGCGAAAACCTCATAATTTTCTTATAAAATGTTTCAACCCCTCCGCCCCACCCTCTCCAATATTAAAAGGGCCGATAAAATTAAATTGAGATATTCATATGAAATTTGTTATATGTGTGTATTAAACGACATCTGGAACTAGATTATATTTTGAGATGATTCCGTTGAAGAAGTGGGGGGTTAAGTAGAGGTGAATTGGGGAAAATAAGCAAGCTGGTGAGACTACAGAAACTTGGTGTATATACTAGGATTTCTTTACCATATTTCTAAAATCCTCCACCACCTACCTCTATTCCATTATTAAAGGGATTGATAAAATAAAGTTGAGATATTCAGTTGAAATTTAGTATACCTATGTATTGTAATGACGTTGTAACTGCGGAAAATGATTATAGCAAGCTAATAAGATTTCCAGAGGCATTCTTGGCATATATGCTAAGAACCAACGTCAAATTTTTTTACATCTGCCTCAAGTAATATTAAAATTCCATGATCAATTATTTCCACATACTAGAGTGCAGTTATAGTCAAGGTCTTTTCCTTTAAAGAGATTTGGATGGAAAATCTGGACCTAGAAGTAGTGATTCTTTAGGCCAGTGGTTTTTAAATAGTTGATGATAACTTGAGCAATAATGCATATTTTATAAAGAAAGTGTAGAAGAGTGTGCTTTTATTGGTTATTAATTGTTACGACATATGTTAGGATAACAATGCCTAACGAATAATATCAAATTCGTAAACTGTATCGTCAAATGCTTGTGCATCAAATCTTACAATACAAAACCGCTGCCTAAGGAATCACTACTTCCACATCCAGATTTTTCATCCAAGTCACTTTAAAGGAAATATCTTGTCTAGATTTGCAGCCTAGTATGTGGAAATTATTGGTCATAGAATTTTAATAATATTTGGAGCAGATGTCAGAAAAGTTTAAGGCGTTGGCTTCTACCATATACGTTAAAAATTAAGTTTTTAGTTTACCCTACTTATTTTCCCCTATTCACAACCTACCACGTTTCACCCTTTCAATGGAGTCACCTCAATCACATATCATTACTATACATACGTGTAGTAATTTTCAAGTAAATATCTCAATTTTATGTCATCAAACCCATTAATAATGGAGCGGAGATGGTGAAAAATACTAGAAAGAAATCTGAGGCCTTGGTTTCTATTATATACACCAAATCCCACATTTCTGTACTCTTACCAGCTTGATTTACTTATTTTCCCCTAACCACTCCTATTTAACCCTCAACCCTTCAACGGAATCACTTCAAAATATAATCTAGTTCCAGATGTCGTTATAATACATACGTGTCCCAAATTTCAAGTGAATATCTCAATTTCATTTTACCAACCCCTTTAATATTGGATTAAGGGTGGTGGGGGGTTGAAAAATATTACTAAAAAATTTGAGGCCTTGGCTTCTAGGACATATACCGAATTTCAAGTTTCGGTACTCTTAGCAGATTTTTCCCTATTTACCAATTACCCTCACTCGTTCAACGCAATCATGTTAAAATATAATCTAAGATATCCTTATACATGTAACAAATTTCAAGTGAAAATTTAAATTTAATTTTATCAACTCTTAATAAAGGAGTGGGAGTGGTGGGGAGATGTAAAACGTTATAAAAAAACCTGAGACCATCACTTCTAGTATATACACCAAATCCTAAATTTCTGTACTCTTACCAGCTTGCTATACTTATTTTCCCCTATCTACCACTATTTAACCCCCAACCCTTCAGTGGAATCATCTCAAAATATAATCTAGTTCCAGGCGTCGTTATAATACATACGTGTACCAAATTTCAAGTGAATATTTCAATTTTATTGTATCAACCCCTTCGATAATGGAGTAGGGGTGGTGGGGGTTGCAAGATATTATAAACAATCTGAGACCTTGGCTTCTAGCACATACACCGAATTTCAAGTTTCTGTACTCTTACCAGCTTGCTTTACTTTTTACCCCTATTTATCCCTATTGAACGCCCAACCCTTCAACGAAATCATCTCAAAATATAATCTAGTTCCAGATGTCGTTTTAATACATACGTCTACCAAATTTCAAATGAATATCTCAATTCTATTTTATCAACCCCTTTAATAATGGAGTAGGGGTGGTGGGGGCCTGAAAAATATTATAAATAAGTCCTTAGCTTCTAGTACATACACCGAATTTCTAGTTTCTGTGCTCTTACCAACTTGCTTTACTTATATTCCTCTATTTAACCCTATTTAATCCCGAACCCTTTAACGGAAGCATTTCAAAATATAGTCTAGTTCCAGATGTCGTTATAGTACATAGGTGTACCAAATTTGAAATAAATATCTCAATTTTATTTTATCGACCCCTTTAATAATGGTGTAGGGGTAGTGGGGGGTTGAAAAATATTATAAAAAAATTTGAGGCTTTGGCTTCTAGTATATACACGGAATTTGAAGCTTCTGTATTCGTACCAGCTTGCTTTACTTATTTTCCCCTATTAACCCCTATTTAACCCCCAACCCTTCAACGGAATCATCTCAAAATATAATCCAGTTAAAGATGCCGTTATAATACATACGTGTACCAAATTTCAAATGAGTATCCCAATTTTATTTTATCAACTCCTTTAATAATGGACTAGGGGTAGTAGGGGGTTGAAACATATTATAAGAAAATCTGAGGCCTTGGCTTGTAGTACATACATCAAATTTCAAGTTTCTGTACTCTTACCAGCTTGCTTTACATATTTCTCCATATTTACCCCTATTTACTCCCCAACTCTTCACCGGATATCTTCAAAAAACAGTCCAGTTCCAGATCTCGTTATAATATATACGTGTATAAAATTTCAAGTCAATATCTTAAACCGTTCCGGAGAAAGCGTGCAGACAAGAAAAAGTTACAGACAGTCAGACCGACAGACCGACAGACATACCGATAGACCGACAGACCGAAATTTTTCTTCGCTCAAATTTAAAATCTCGAAGTTTCATGACATTCTAAACTTATTTCAAGTAAAAAAAAAATTGAATTTTTTTTTACGATTACCTACTATACTTCCAATCCACTAGCGTGGATGCGGACGTAAATGTTGTTAACAATAATTTTCATTAGATATAAATTTGTTTCAGTATTCTTTAAGTACGTGCATTTTACTCGTTAATATTTTACCCAGAAGTGGAAATTATTGGTACATATCAAAAGTACCTACGTAAAAAATCGTTCTGTTTAACTTTGAATTAGGCTTTGTTTTCATATAGGCATTGTTTTCCGAGTTATCGCCGAAAAAGTAGTTTTTGCAGACTTTGTGTACAAGTATCTCCCCCCTATGAGGTATGAGACTTGTGATTTTCAGAAAATAATTTGTATGACACAAACTTAAAGAATGGCAAATGGGCTTATTCCATGATATCCTTTTTATATGGTTTTTATACTTTTTCATATAGTACTCGATATTCTCATTATACACTTAAAATTTCGTATTATTAACTTTTTCCGTTCTCGAGATATAAGGAGTTGAAATTGGTAATAGTTGCAAAAACCGAGGGCTCATATGTGACGTCACTATACGTAAGTGACGTAAGAAAAATGGCTTCCGGGATCCTTCAAATTTAACCTGAAAAGTCGAAAAACATGGAATTTTTAAACGCTAGTAACTAAATAAATACGTCGTGTGAAAGTTCGTTCTATGTCTCTAAGGAAAGGAGAAGGTCGGCGATCAATTCTAATCGTAAATTGCACGGTCAAAATCGAAAATTCGTCCCGGCAGGAGCGATAGAAAATTGTGATTATTTGACATTTCACCAAATTGTACTCCCCTTACTGTCAAGTAGTAAACAAAACAAACAATACTTTGAAAACACTTATAATTATAACAAGTAAGGAGCATCAAGTCTGCTGAGATCGCTGAGTCTATGCGTATAGTGACGTAGCGCCTGGCCACGCCCCATTTTCGTGAGATGGGGATTTGTAATAGTTTTTAAGATACTAAACGTGCGAATAAGATTCAAATTTTTTGCAAATCCATTAATTTATACTTGCACTTTCGATTTATGAAATAAAAAAAAATGCTGAACAAGCCCATTCCATTATTTGCTTTCAAGTCCAGATTCGTGCTACTATTATACATGAGCTGACAAGGTTCTGGTACCACCACATGATGTTTAGTGCTTTTTGGCACATAGATGCTTTCATCGCATATCTCATCAGTGACGATCCCGGTTAACATTTTTTTCCGCATAGAGAAATGATTTCGGGAGCATAGCCATATAGACACCACAAGATGTAATATAAAATATATAATGTATATTTTAATCTAATCGAAAGAGAATAATAGAAATTAAAATGACAAAATTAACGATTCTTGCAAACATTTAGTGGGGAGATTCAAGTTGCTTATGCTTACTTGCTCCCAGTAGCTGACCATTTCTTAAACTATTTCACATACAAAACAGGCATTAATAAATGTTAAAACGATAATTGTTTTAATAGATTAACAGTAAACAATTTTTGATACGTTTTTCAATTGGCTCGAACAATAAATTCATAAAAACAAATGTTAATATGTTTTCCTTGTAATTACTACTGAGAGTGTGGTTAAACCAACGCAACGTGTAGATCAGTGATACACAAAGAGAATCGACCGCAAGATGTTATGATTACATTTTTATGGCCTTCACTTATTTCTAACGGTAAAAACAACATTTAAACGAGATATGCTTTGGGCGGATTAGATAAAATATAAGAACAGTAATGTGCGATTTGCATAACGACATTACTGCCTGCATGTGGGCGATTATTAAAAACAATTCACAGAGAAACATTCTTTACACATATTCTTTTTTTTGGGTCGGCAGACGTCAGAATATAACAAATTATGGTGTTTCGGATAACTACCATTTGTTTTCATAAATTTTATCGAAGTGGCTATAAAATACTTCATTTTTATAAATTATGAGAAATTTATTTTAATTTAGTACACAGGAGCATGATTTAAAACAAGATAGGCTAATAATAAGCAAACTCATTCCCATGAAACAGCAAATATACTGAGGGGCATAATACAATATTCATTATTTAAAAATTAAAAGATGATCACCGATAAAGGCAAAACGCTTTCAGACACAATGTATAAATGAAACACAGGAGAGCTAAAAAAGTATTATATATTTAAACATTAAAAAATTAATTCTAAAAACCGATAAGGGCAAAACACCTTCAGATACAATGTATAAATCAAACACAGGGGAGCTAAAAAAGTATTATATATTTAAAAATTAATTCTGTTCTATACCAAGAGCTAGTGGACTAAAAGAAGTAGATTAATAAAAGCGACAAAATGTTCATTGAACGAGTGTTGTGTAAACAACCAAATGAAATCTGTATGTTTCTGTAGTAGATGCAAACAGTACACGCAATATAGCTTTAGCTATTGAACGCCTAGTGGAAAAATTGTTCCAAAAAATTTAGTTTTAGTCATGGATAGCGCGCTATTTTAGTGCAGTAAAACTGTGTGGGGAATATTGTTTTACCACAGTATTTTTTTGATGAAATTTATAAACATCAATGGAAATGCAGAAATAGTGGAATAAACCCTAATTTTGGAAGGCATTTATTTAAGTAAAGAAATTTGTTTTTTTACGCGTTTCTTAAATTTTTCTGGTTGTGTACCAAGATATACAGGTACAGGTACATATACGGATAGAAGTAAGTATCTCAATAATAAAAACCAGATTTTTTGTTATGCAACTAGGAAGAAAACGAGAACCTAGTTGATCAATTTTCTACGTTGCAAAAGAAATTGAAATTGGTAATTTTTAATCCATCAATTATAACTTAAATAGTAATGAAAATATGTGAACGAAACTTTGGGAGTGGAGACAAATCAACTTGAAAAATATCAAATCGAAATGATTACAACAACGCTTAAAAGATATTAACAAATTGGACAGTCGAATTGTCAGTATGTATTGTCAGAGTGTCAGTCTTGTTACAATATTTTTTAAGAATATTGTTTTCTTACCAACTTTTCAATGGTGACATTTTTTATAACTATCTGTTTAAATTTCTCTAAATTTTACTTTAAACAAATATATCTCGGTTGGGAGTTAACTAAGAAAATAATTGATTTTCAAAATAGTTTCTTTTTTATTTTCGAACAATTTTTTTATGAATATTAAATTATTTAAAATAAGAATTATGAAATTCTAAAACGGAGATAATTTAAATGATTTAAAAAGATGTATACTTTTCATTAAAAGTAGGTAGATCAAATTTATTCATCATCATGAAGGTCAAGTACATGACATATTATTGTCTTCTTCGTCTTTTTATTATTATTTTTTAGAGTAACTACTCTGCATGTTTTTTTTTACAAAAGTGATTTTCGTCTTTAGCTACAATGATAGCTGCATGCTAGTCATAATATTATGACTAAGTCCTTAATCCAGCACGCGTCTAGGATATGGAGAGAAGGATCTAGCACGTCTCGCGACGATTAGATTTGATGAAAATCCAGCGAGGCTGGTAGAAGATATGAAAAAAACATATAAATATAATTGCAGAGAATTTAGATTTTCTACAACACGCACTGGAGATATATATGTATATGAACTCATCGAGTTCAAATTACTCTTGAATTTATATGATGTCCTTTGAGAAATTTTTGCTTGAGTTTTTCTTTATTCTTAACTAAATTTTACCAAATCATTTGGTCTACCATGGGACGCTTAATTAGTTGCCAAATAACCACTCACTGATTGATGATATATCTAAAATATTTTTATAGATTTATAGATAATCTTGTTAGGTGAGAAACCGCCCAGGTCGTCTGGCTCCAGTCGCTCTTTGCCAAACTCTGAGAACCTGTTCTTTCTACCGCAGGATAGGTACACAAAATGTGTTCTGCCGTTTCATCATACTCCAAACACAGACGGAATTCGGCCAGTCCAATTTTGTGTAGGTGATGATTTAATCTGAAGTGTCCAGTGTATAGGCCAATTAGGGTTCTTAGGTTTAGCCTGCTTAACTCTAATAGTTTCTTAGTTTTTGACTTCGAGGAGTTCAAGGAGTATGTAATAAACTTCTTTGAGCGAACTAATTCTGGTAGTTCCTACTAGTGCTGAATTGTTTTCAATTCAGTCCAGGCTATGATAACAGCCTTAGCACAGTTTGCAGATATGCAAACGGTGATCTATAAATTTGGTTGCAGCGCCTTCTCTGGCCAAGGAATCAGAAACCTCGTTGCTTTCCATGCCAGAGTGGAAAGGCATTTAGATCAGAGACAGTTTGTTTTTTCTGCCCAGTCACGCAAGAGTTTCCTGGCAATTCCAAACAATGTCAGAGTTACAACGGTAGGACCCAAGGGCTTTAAGAGCCGCTTGGCTGTCGGAAAATATTTTTATTGACCTGAGTCTAGGCTGCGTCTGTTCTAGCCTCCGTAGACACAGCTTAATGGCATGGATTTCTGAAATATAGTCGCATTATCACCAAGGCTCGAAATTATCCTTGCCTTTGGTTTGCGATTATAAACACCAGCTCTAGTTCCCTCGGGAGTTTTGAAGCCGTCTGTGAACCAAGATAATTTAATTACTTATCTCACCCGACTACATTATTTAGATTTTGACTGTATTTTTATTATATTAGATTATCCGTTAATATCATCCAATTTATTTGTCACTTTTGGACAACTTGTCAGCGTGTGTCACCTTGTCATATATTTTAATTATCCTCTTTTACTAACATTAGTCGTTGCCGACACTGGTATAGGTACATAATAGTTTAGGTGTACAAAGTAGGTAGTAGTAATGCATTGTAGATTTATTAACTAAGGGGTACAAACTATGTTTATTTCAACGGTTTCTATTTCGAAATTTGATTCATCTGTCATGATTCTATTAATTATTCGATGACCAGTATCCTCATCGACAGACATGGCGCGATATACGTTTGTTAGTCGGTGTTGTACAATCGTGATTGACATTACAGTTTCCATTGTCATAGTGGAGTCGTGAGCGCTCTTTCAAAATTGAGTAATTGCCGAAAATATACCAAGTTACGAGTTGAACCAGAAAACTTAAGAATGATGTGCGGAAACCATGTGGTAATGTAAATAAATTAGGCTAAATACATTTGCGGGTCCTAAATCACCTATTAACAAGTGTTGAGAGAGTTTTCTATTTGTTACATTGTTTACCGAACAAGTATCATTTTATCGTAATAGAGTATTATTTATTGTAAATTGCATAGAACTGGTAATTAAATCATTAGTTTATTTCTGTAGCATAAACTGCTTTTTTGTCTGTATGTATTGTTTGGGTACTTCGCTTCCACACATTTTAGGAACGTGACATTATGCAAGTAGATAGAAATTATCCTCTAGCCCTCTGAACAATTATGAAAATTGAAAAATTTTAAACGTCGGCTTCAATCTAGCGTTCTAAAGTTGAGTTAACTTACGATTTTTTGGCACTTCCTAACGTGGAAAGTTTATTAATATTTGAACAGTTTGCTTTATATGAACATCGATTTTGAATTGTGCAAAATACAGATGACAGTAGTTACACAGGCCCATAAAAAAATTATAAGCGAGATTTCGGACCCACTTCTCTCTACATTCCTTGGGGCACTGAACACGAGTTTGAAGTTAAAACAACATGATCGAAGACAAATTTTCGATTACGAGGTCGAGATTAGATAAAAACATTCCCCACCTCCTTCATTTTTTGGGGTAAAAATAGATTGAGATTGATCTGCGGGGCGACAAATCCTTTATCACCCTCCATTACCGGCACGGTAGCTCAGTAGGCTAAGCGTCTGAGTAGCGAGCGCGCTTGGTCAGACTGCCTAACGTGTACTGGGATCGATCCCCAGCACCAGCACTGGCAATGTTGTTGGGTAATGGATGTTGTCTGCATTTTCTCAAAATTGTAACCCCCTGCCGGACAGCCGATGAGAGGCTTTGGATTTGGGGGTTGTCTACTATGTGTGGTGTTTATGTTATATATGTTATGTTATTGGTCAAAAACAATCCCCAAGCGGGTTTTTTCGGGGCCTATAGAATGAAGTTGGATTTTCCAGTGGGACTACTTAATGCACTACCTCCCATTATTTGATGGGACAATAAGGGGATGAGGGTAACGACCTGGAAGGGGTGTGTGGGGTTAGAAAATATTAGCGTTTCGTTCCGTGGCTGCTCCGTGAACTCATCAGTAAGGCTGTAGTAGCCATTGCTTATTAGGGTGGAGCGAAAATGGCGAAATAAAATTTTTCTTCGAATTTGATTTCTCCTATATGCGGAAAACTGGCTACATCTAGGGTCAATTTACTGTGAGAAAACTGAGCCTTATACGATTATGTTTTCCGTTGCCCCAGGCTCTTCAAATTTATGACTTTTTTCTAAATAAATGAAACTATTAAAACCTACGATTAATGCAGCTCTTCGCTTGTTTTAATATAAAACAACCCAAAACTCATGGTGTGTGCTTAACATTTGTAAGTCAATTTCGGAAAGTTCTCTGGTAACCTTTTGAAACTCTGTGACTGGTATAGATTCGCAAGATTGTAATACTTTTCCGATTTCGCAAGAAAACCCAGAAGGGCCAGTTAGTAGTTTCCCCATCTAAATGTTTTACTAAATGACGCAAAGGTAATTCATTTGCGTGTAACATACAAATGTACTACTGTAGTCGCCTTCCAATATGCATTTCTAGCTTTCTATTTACACCATTATGAATTCCCGTATTAACAGCGGTCCCATCACATCCAATAGCCATCCAGTTCGTCAAATCCATATGTTGCTGCAGAAACTGTATCAAATTTTCGAAAATTGCCTCTGCTGTGCCACATGGAACAGAGATATGTCCAAAATATTTAAATCCGTGTTCTGAAACAATCACAATATGTTCTTTGCTAATAGTACTTCTGCGATTTTTGTTACCAATTGAATGCTGAACGAAGGTGTTATCCTTTCGTCCATCGAAATAAACGGCTTGTAAAAAATCCTTGTCTTGCTTGATTCTTAAAATGTTTCGTCTTCTTTTTCTCTCTTTTCTTATCTTACTTCTATCAATTATTTTACAAGTTTCTTCTTTGGTTACCAGTCCAATATCTTTTAATACAGCAGACGCAACAATAGCAGCAGATCTATCAGAAACACCTGTGCGATCGCACGCTTGTGCGATCGCACTCTTGTGCGAGACTTGGTAAGTTAATACGCATTTGTTTAGATCGGTGGAGTTGTAATTTTTGGCTAGCCTCCTGCTTTGCATTAAAACTGCCATCAATATCATCTGGCTCTTCACCATCTGACAGTTCAATATTTAGCACATTGGAAGTAGAAGTTGAAGGTAGCGATCTTGTTTCCAAGACTCTCCGATGTAGGGATCGCTGAATGTTTTGCGTTGCTACTGGATCAATTGTGCCAATAAACATTTTTCTCTCAGTTCTTTACTGTTTTTGGATACTTCTTACGAGTAGTCCCCATACGTCTTCCACAGTGTTAAGATCTGGACTATGACTGGGCCAGTTAGGAACACTAATGTTGTTACCTTGAAACCAGTTAGTCACGGTATGAGCAGTATGAACCTAAATGAAATATAAATTCATTATTAGGAACTAATTGTGACACAGAAGGGAGCATAATATTGTCTAAAATCCTAATATTCGTTTCACTATTAAATAGTTCCATAATATACCACAAATCACCAGGCCCACGGGCCGATATCCAAGCCCACATGTTAATGGAAAATCGACCACTCTTGTCATTGTTAGATATACACTTCTCATCGAATCGAGTATTCGGAGGTCGGTAAACACGAATAATACCGCTGTGTGTAGACTGGGATGTTTTTTCATCTGTAAAGATTACATTGTTCTAAAAATTCATCATACACTACAAATTCAACCGCAAATCTCAGTCGAGCTTCTTTATGTTCGGCTTTAAGTAGGTATTTCTGTGCTGCTGGATGGCAGCGTAGCTCCGATTCTCTTACTCGCCGGTGACCAGTACTACTCGATCCAGGAAAATTCGTTTCTTCAGCAGCCTGAATTACTGAATGAAATGAATTTTCTACTAATTTATTTACCAATTGCAAATCTTGCTGTAGAATTGATATCCTTCGTCGCCTTGATCCAGGATTTCTACTAATCGTACCGTTTATTCTCCACTTTTTTAAAATGTTAAACACAGAATTTTTATTAATCTTATAACGCAGTGCAATTTGCCTCATTGACCATCCATCTTCTGTTTAAGCAATAACTCCAGCTTAACTAAATCGCTTATATGGAGTAGATTAGTTTTGGCACACTTGCAATGAATTTTGAACTGATAATATCACAAGAATTAAAGTTAGATATACACAACTAGATTTTAGAGAAAATACGTTATAAGACTTGTCCCATTTTTTTTTGCTCGCGACAGTACACCCCTTTATCCCTGAAAGCTTGAAGTGACCTTGTGTGGAAGGAAGACACATTTCGGAACATGGTGTATATACTCAGTATCCAAGTATACTGAGATTAATTTACTTTTCAGAAAAAATCCCAACATGGTATCGAAACCTATGGTATCAATCTATCGCACATCCATCAAGCAGCAGCACATCTCTTAAATCTTCCTTAAAAGAAGATTTACCACACCCTTTTTGAAAATATTTGAAATTTTTTATATAAGAACGAAGATATTTGGAATACGCAATGCTAAAACACCCTATATATGGTGAGTTGGGCTTTAGTAGTAATACATTTTTAACAATGACTCCCTTAACAAATTGCATGTACACTATTTATGCTGATACATTCATAATGAAAGTCTTAATAAATGTGAAAACTTATTCTAATCTACAAATTAGAGGTTACTCGAATTTGCATGATAAATAGGAACATTTTTTTTTAAAGAATTACAAGAACAAATGCTTAAAAATTACGACTATAACAAAATGTTAAATAATACAGAATGTTACTTACCTCAACAAATAATAAGTTTCTATCAGGAATCTTAAATACTTATAGGTATCTTCATTCCATATTTAATTTAATTAATGAACGTAATTCTAGTTCAAATACGGATTAAAGTTACCTTTAGTACTTAATGGTGTTTTTGTACAAATGTGAACCGGTTCAACGGCAAAAAATGGCAGATGGTTGCAGTAAAACGAATTCTGATATGATGACGTAATACACGTGTATTACATGTTTTACGCAATATCGATATATGTTGCAAAATTATTTCTATGATTGGGACAAATGCCCGTTATTTATTTCTCAGGAAAAAGTAAATAAATTTAAGACGGGTTGGAAATGCCATTTCAAAAGTTCAGGTAAGATTTTCAATTTTAAGACGGCTGGGTTTTAAAGTTGTAGTTATACAATAATTTTCAAAAATTCTGGATAACTTCTTTGCTTTCAACAATAAAATTAGATACCAGAGCCCCTACATTAATTATACATGATGGGCACATTTATAAGATCGGTAATATCGTTCGTGGAGAAAATTTTTATGTCACTGAGTTGGTGACCGAATTCTGAACAATTTTCAAAATGTCCGTCCGTCTGTCTGTCCGTTCGTCCGTGCGTCCATCTATCTATCTATCGGTCTCTCTGCCTGTCCGGCCGTCAGCTTTCTTGTAAGCACAGAAACTTAAGAATAAAAAGTCTGATTCAATTGAAACTTGCACAGTAAGTTAGTGTTAGCTAAAGGAAGAGCCCTATTTTTGAACAAAATCGATAAGTAAATAGAAAAGTTTCTCACGATAGGTATTCTTCGATAATATATTTATATACATTTTTAAGCGACCACATAGATTTCTCTGATTTAAATAGGTTAGTTTATTAAATTGCATGCTTTTGCGGTCCATACCCGTTCAAGTAATTCTTTTTATCTAAATACCAAATTATAATTTAAAAAAAGCCGATTTTCCGTCATTGCATAATAGTTTGTGCCACACTGAATGGAATTTTTTATATGATGTATCGAATGTAGATCAAGCAACTCAAATTTTTATGACATTATTGACGAGAATCTATCCTTATACGTTCCTGAATCTCTTCCGAGTACAAACAAATATCCTCAGTGGTTCTCAAAAGACATGATTAAAAATCTCAAATATAAGAATAAAATATGGAATGGATATAAAAATACTAAAGATGCCGTGTTGTATGAGGAGTATAAGAACATTAGAACTAAAATAAAAAAAGATATTGATGACTCGCATAGAAGCTACCTACTTAAAATAGAAAATAACCTAAAAAATAATTCAAAAATGTTTTGGTCCTACATTAATAATAAGTCAAAAACAAGTTCAATACCTAACAGTATGACATATGAAAATACCTCATATAATGACCCCCAAGATATAGTACATAAATTTTCAGAATATTTCAATTCAGCATACTCTTCATCAACTAATAATGTCAGTATGGGTGGCGAAAGTGAACCTGTGGACACACAAAATATATTCATACCTGCAAGCTCAGAGGCAGAAGTTGTTAAAGGGTGCAAAAAATTAAAGCCAAAATGTACAGCAGGTCCAGATGGAATACCAGCTTTCTTCGTCAAAGATTGCGTCTCCATATTGGACGGTCCCTTATCATATATATTTAGTTTATCCTTAAATAATGGCATTTTTCCTAGCTTGTGGAAAATATCTAAAATATGCCCTGTACACAAAGAAGACTTAAAAAATTACAGGCCAATCACCATAATTAATAATTTCTCTAAACTATTCGAATTTCTCTACGACTATATTTTTCCTAACATAGGAAATAAAATATCAAGCCATCAACATGGGTTCATGCCAGGTAGATCTATGAATTCAAATTTATTGTGTTTGACTCAGTATATCTGTGAAGTCTTGAATGGAAGTGGTCAAGTCGACGTTATTTACACAGATTTCTCCAAAGCGTTTGACAGGCTTGAGCATGGTATCTTATTAAATAAATTAACACGTTTTGAATTATCACATGAGTCTGTTTCATTCTTTACCTCATATTTAAGTAATAGGTTACAACATGTTTATTACCGTGGACACAAGTCTGTCGAATTTAATGCCGATTCAGGAGTCCCTCAAGGGTCAGTCCTTGGTCCACTTTTATTCAATGTCTGTATCAATGACATAGTTATAAACTTATAGTTCCCATATCTACTCTATGCCGATGACCTAAAAATTTACTACAGCGTTAGCTGCAATGATGATATAGAATTGCTCAAGTCAGATTTGGAAAATATTAATAACTGGTGCAATAAAAATAAACTATTTCTAAATGTTGAAAAATGTAATGTTGTCACCTACTCACGTGGGCATAATATTTTCATTAATGAGTATAAAATAAACGATAGTGTCATACATACAAAGAGTTGATAGATTTAAGGATCTAGGTGTTACTTTTGATAGCAAGATGACTTTTATTTATCACATAAATAACATCGCATCTTCAGCTGTTGAATCATTGGGATTCATAATTAGAAACTCCAAAGATTTCAAGAATGTTGAAATTATGAGGCTTCTATTTAACTCGTTTGTCAGAAGTAAATTGGAGTATGCCGACGTAATCTGGAGTCCCTACTACATCGTTCATATTAATAAACTGAAGAATATTCAAAGAAAATTTTTAAAATACTTAAGCTACACCGAGGACAAGATCTATGCACTTGTTGGAATTAGTAACGATATTTTGTTAAATAGATTTTCACATAACTCACTTCAAACTCGCCGAGAATTACACGGAATTGTAACTCTGTCTAAAATATTAAACAGTAAACTCGACTGTTCTGATCTATTAAAACTCATTGACCTACGAGTTCCTTCTAAATCAACTCGACTCCACCAAACATTTCATATCAAAGCTTCACGCACCAATCTATTAATGTATTCACCTATTAATGTCATATGCAGGAATTATAATCATATGCAGAATAATATTGATATTTTTCATTGTAGAATTAAAGATATAAGGAACATATATGAACATAATTTATAATACTTCTGTCAATGTAGAACTAAGGATTTTATTGTAGAATTAAGGAGTTAAAGTTAAAGAGTATGGACATAATTTGTAATACCTACTTCTATCATAGCACAATATTTATTGTTAGTATTCCGATTCTGTAATTGGGACTTTCGTCCTATTGAGTCGTGTAAATAAATAAATAAATAAATAAATTAGTGTTAGTACAAATATTTTATGAAAATCGTATTCTAAATTTTCAATACGTCTTTACTGTATAAAATATTGTAAGTGTTTGTTTTCTCCTATTCTGTAATCGAGTTTTTGTTTGTCTGGGTAATTGTATTCAACATAAATAAGTAAATGTTGAGACCGCTTAAAAATATGTTCGATTTTGTTGTTTGTTCACCGACCTCAATGATATTAGGTAATAAGAATTTTTACACATTTAGTGGTCTCTTATCACCAAATACCCATGTAAATCTGCAAAAATGATGCAATAATTGTGGCAACCTTATTGTATTCGCCGTTTTGGATTTTTAACATTTGACATCAGATTCAGTATCAACTACTTAGAAATTACTAATTTTAACACAATTTTATCCATGTCGTATTCGTCATATTTTCAAACAAAAAGCTCTTTCCCATGAAATTATTGTGGGTCCAGCTCCAAGCCATACTCGACAGTTTGCAAAAAATGTCCATAGAAACTCACTGAAATGCGAACTCTAAAGTAACAATTGACCAAAAATAAAAATTTGTAAGTGAAATAATGGTAATAAATTAATGATTTTAGTGAATCAAGACAGCAGATGGCGAAATAAGTTGCTTAAATTCTATTTTAGTCGAGTGCAATTAGACACAAAAAGTAAAAAATTGCGGAACCCAGTTATAATGAATGAATTTTCATGATTTTCTTTTGCATTGAGTTTCTAATACCGAGTACAAAAAAGTTTACCCTTTAAAAACTGCCGCTCTTTACTTGTGGGTGGTTCAACACCAACTCTAGAGGGGTGGGCAGAAAAGAAAAATAGTAACCACCGAATCTGATATAGAATCAAATTATAAAAGAAAAAGGTATTTTATAATTTTACATGAAAATTTATATCTTTCAAGTCGTATCGATTTGAAGACTACGATTTTATCTTTAAAAAATTGGTACACTGAGATTGTTTTCCGTAAATAACTCACAAGTCTTAAATTTATGGAAAATTGGTACAGATTGATAGATATAGATAGATATGTTTATTTATAAATGAATTACAATTTAATTAAAGAAAATTTTAAAGAAAAATATGTACATATAAATAAATAGCAAATTACTCATATAAGTATTTTGAAAATACTTGAGATACAAACAAATGATAATCTTTAGAATATATTGTATATAACTAACATAAATAAAATAATATAAGTAAATATAAGTAAATTTAAGTAAATATACGCAATTACATTCACACACATTCACACAGTTAATATAACATTTAATTATAACATTTCAATTTAGCAGTAAATCTGAATAGAACACTTAATCGACTTAAAAGATTTGGAAGCAAATATTAAAAATACTAATTTCAAAATATTAATTTACAAATTTTACAAATTTTGATAATCAAATATGTGTTATAAACGGTTCAGTTACTTGATTAGGCTATGAGTAAAATACATTTAATAGAAATTAAAAGGGCTTGAAGTAATCTTTAATATGTTTCTTTTTCTATTCATAAAGCTTGAAAAATAAAGATGTTATGTGCAAAACAATTAGTGTTTTGTAAAATTTTTAAATAAAAAATTTTGGATTTTCCTGCTGTCATTGGCCATAGTTATTTACAATTTTCTCAAATTAGAGCATGTTAATAATGCCATATATTAATAAAAACTAGTATGGATTTCTGTATTTCCATTATATGGCCAACGGCAGCAGAAAATATTCTACATTATTTCCTAAAAAAAATTACAAGGCACTCATCGTTTTGCACATAACATTGTTATCTTTCAAGTTATACGGATAGAATTAAAAATCCTATAAAACAGTACTTCAAGCCCTTTACTTTCTATTATTTGTATTTTAAACATCATGCTGATTGTTTCTGACATATGTGAGATTTAAACGTTATATCTCGACTGATAAACGTTCGAGCGCCGCGCGCCGTTTTTAAACTATCATAGTTCTAGAACTATTCTTCGTATAGAAATAAACAAGAAATAATATACTTGTAATTTCATAATCTCATTCTTATTTTTCAAATCTTCGGTGGTTACTATTTTACTGCTTTGCCCACCCCCCTAGAGGGGATGTAGAACCGCCCCCAAATAAAATGCGGCAATTTTTAAATAGTAAATTTTTTGTACTCCATTCATTATTACTGAGTGTCGAGTAAAAACCAAATTGCACTACACTATTTATTAGTATTGCAATTCATAGCGAACAATGAATATCCGGCGCTTCAGTTCAGGAACGTAATTCGACAAAAGTTCATTAGAAACAGAGATGAGAGCAAATCTTATACATTACAAACGGAGAGGATTTCAAAGCTGTCTCAAGCTGCATTCGTCAATTAGGATGAGTGTAATTACAAAAAGCATCCCAGGAAGGTGCATAAATAAAGCAAGATGAACCGGAAGCTTTATAATGTGCCCCATATGAGAGCTTAAAATGTAAAGCTTTCAAACTATATCAAAAACTTTACATACGTATACGAAGTCAAGGGTCACATTTGCTTACTATCTTTATGGAGCCTTTGGGAGAGCTTATAAGTATTTAAATTACGAATACTCCAACTGATATGGGTGTATATTGAATGGCTGATATATGATGAAATTTAGAATATAAAGTGAATAGAAATTCGATAAGTTACCTTAAAAATAGTTTACATTAAATAAATACTAGTGATAATAGTAGTACAAAGTGTTTACGTAATAAAAAATTCTAATCGCCAGACAATATTAAAAAAATAAAGAATAATTGTTTTTAAGGATTCCCCTTGCTGTTGTAACAAATGTGAGATAGGGGTTAAATAAATTAAAATTACTCTTCATACAATAGAGATTTTGTAGAAAATTAGGAGGCCAGCTGTAGGGACTAAAACGGATCGTAAAGCAGTCGGTGCAATGTGATATTAGAGGATATCAAAACAAGTTGTATATATTTCTATTTTTAACAGCAATCCGTGACAAATACAAAAACTTTTCAGCAATGACCATAATCTATAATATGGTTTACAAATCGGAAGTGTTTCATTGCAAGTTAACAACCTCAAACTAGACCCCATAAACTTCAAAGCATGGGAAAATCGACTCTGTCAACAAACAGTATTTTTTATGAATCTCTTGTGAGTAATGTGTAAAATATTATGGAAATATAAATATGCAATTGAAACATGGAATTGAAAACGCCCGTCTAAATCAGAGGTTAGTGGCATACTAACGACTGATTTGTACCCCTTTCATGCCTCATAAACGACTTCTGAAGTTTACTGTTACAGACTAGAGAACAAGCCGTTGTTGCTTAGAATGTCTATGACATAAATGTTTCAAATATTTTATACATTTTTGTTGATGACATTGTCAGCAATAATAGTCGGGGAGATAGTGTCAAATCTGATTACATCATTTCTCACGTCGATCCAAGAAGGCTGCAAAGCTGTAAATAGTTTATTTATGTAATATAAATGAAAAAGAAATGTGTCAGCTGGATAGGGTAAGGAGCGAAGGTTGTCAGCTGCCCTAGTCAATATGTATGAAAAACATATGTAAATCACAATAATTTCATTAGGGATTTTTAGAGGATTATCTGAACATTTGTGTAATTTTGGGAATTTTTTGGAATTGAGAAACGTTTATTTCAAGGAAGCATGGTGAAATTTCTTTGCGATCATTGGGTAGAAGATTACATGATGCCTCTCTTCTATGGAAAAATAGTTTACATAAATTATGACTTGTGCTATAAATTTGAAGTAATCGATAGCTAAGTCATGGAAACGGTTGCAGGAAATCTTTCTTGTCTTTCATACCAAGAAGCTGACAGCAAAGTCGTTTTCCACGTGTGTCAACTAGACTTTGATGCTCGAGTCATAATAAGATGTTCCAATATAGACATGATGATAATCATCCTCGGGAGCATGCCTGTCCTCCGAAGAAATTTATTTAGAAGAATTCTCACTGGTACTGAAAACAATCAGCAATACGTTGACGTTAATAAAATATATGAGACATTAGGTCTAGCACGCCCAGGTTTTCACACCTTAACTAGCTGTGACTTCAAATCCAGCTTTCTATAGGAAAGGGAAAAGCATTGATTTATTATGGAAATGTTCGTCGTATATACAGGCTTTCATTGACATTTCTCAACATTCACCTGAAAACTTGGAAGTGAATTTTACTATTCTGTAGGAATTTTTTTGTCATATGTACGGTTCTAAATGAATCAAGATTATTAATCTCCTACGGGTAGCTACTTTCATGAAGGCGTATAATGTCAATAAGAAAGATGTCTTGAAGATTGACCAGAATTTTGAAGGATCTATGTTACCTCCATGTGAGATAGAAATGAAACGGCATTTTTGCTCAATTGTGGAGTCATGCACATCTTCATACGCCAAGTTTGTCTTTGCCAATTGATTATGGATGGGAAGAACACAATGAGAAGTATATTTTCAAGTGGTTTCAAGACGATCAAGTACCAAAAATTGAAAATATCATAAATGAGAGTGAGGAAATAGCAGTTATTCTATGCATATTATAATCTTTTACTTCTACATGACTTCTCTGTTGTTCACTGTAATGATTTTCAGTATATTTCCACAGATATTTGTGAAGACGAAAATGAGAACGATGACGCTCGAGAATCTGAGGAAAATCCAGATTTGGAAGACCATTCAGATAGCACTACCGAAGAGGAAAATAATTTAGAATATAGCAGTGAGAGTGATTTAGATGAGAATTGAAATATTAAGATTTTTATATTGATTCTCATTATTTTATTCTCACTATTCTCAATCAACGATTTAAACCTCTAAGTATTCACTATAAATGTGTTTAATATTTCATACAAATATGACTTTCTTTCAAGTCTCATACGTTACTGGGGCATTAAAGATACCGAGCGCGGTGAGCATCTGGACGCTGCGGTAAACTTAAAACGCTTAGCTGATAGTTTTTCTCCCATGGTACTAAAGCTGACAGTTTTTAGTGGTTCTCTTATATAGCATACTATCACATAAACTAGAAATGCTCCGCATTTCCAGCTCCTGCCGGAGGGGTGTCACGGCTTCGCCCTCAATCAATCTAAAGTTTTCAGCTTCCAGTTTTTTTGTTTTTCAGTTTTCAGTTTTCAGTTTCCAGTTTTCAGTTTTTCAGTTTTCAAGTTTTCAGGTTTCAGGTTTTTCAGTTTTTCTGTTTTTCATTTTTTCAGTTTTTCAGTTTTTCAATTTTCAGTTTTTCAGTTTTCAGTTTCGGAGTTTTTTTTCAGTTTTCCATTTTTTCAGTTTTCAGTTTTTCAGTTTACAGTTTTTCATTTTTCAGTTTTTCAATTTTCAGTTTTTCAGTTTTCATTTTTCAGTTTTTCAATTTTCAGTTTTTCAGCTTTCCAGTTTTCAGTTTTTTGGTTTTCCAGTTTTAAGTTTTTAGCATATTTCCTTGTCGATGTCATATTAGTAATCAGCTACTTCAGTGCCCTCCACATACTGAGTTTCAGCTGAATCAAATAAGAAAGTTATAGTAGATGATAAATATTAGCTTATGGTGACGCCGCCATTTTGAATTTTTGAGCGACGGTCACATATTCGTAATCTGTGACCTCGATAACAGTCACATACCTATTTTCAGACGAACGGCACCGTGAATGACAAAATGTATCCTGCAACTCCTGCCGCTATTTTGAAATTTCGATTTCGGATTCGTAATCAACGACCTCGAAAACCCCCATACCGATTTTGAGCGGTATGATTGATAAAAACCGTTCACCATTTTGGCGCCGCCATTTTGAATTTCGCGATTCAGATATCATATTTGTGATCAGCGAGGTCGATAATCCCCGAGTACCAAATTTCAAGCCAATCGGACAACAAACATGGAAATATATTTCTAAATTAATTTAAATCCGATTTTCGCTAAATATTTCGCACCCTGTACTAAATTTGGTGCACCGTGTAACTAATGTTGGAATATCATAAATTTCAGTGATGTGATTGTAGCCTGCATTACCCACTAAAGTGTATGGCAAATCGAAAACATGGACTTTGAAAAGCGGTGATTTCTCAGGAAATAATGGTAGTTGAAAGGCGTTCTATGTCTCAAATTAATCAGAAAGGATGATATTTTGTTGTGATAGTGGAGTGAATGTGAGAAACTGGAAAAGCGGCCCGGCCCGAGCGTATGAAATTTGGGTTTTCTGTGAAAAGTAAAAAACATATATGTACAAGAAAAATCATAATTGAAGACACAAGCGGATAAAGGGTTCATGTAACAGAAAGATTATTGGAGAAAAATTAGTTAAAAGTTGATTGACTGGTACTTTTTTTGTATGGGACTAATCAATGGCATTTTTCATAATTCAAATGACTTTATTAGTAAAATTCAAATGATGATGTGTACACAACGAAACTTAAAGTAATACTCAGAAAATAAGAAAAATGTTGTACATAGATCATTCATCCACTAAAAAAAATAACTCAAGTAAAATGGGATTGATAAAGCCTTCGTCTGTTTTACTTCTTAGTTGCATTTCCTACTTTTCTTTCGTTGTTCTTGTGGTTTTTGAATTTTGAATTGATCTATAATGTTGTGGTAAAAAACTTTGTATGGGTCCTACACAAATATTATCTTCTCTTCTAAATTCGAGATTTTCTCATTCGTTAATTGGTTTGTCTTGTTTGCAATATGGTTCATATTATAGTCATTAGGCTGGATTTTTCTGTGACCTGACTTGAAGATATCTACCTTTATAAATGGTGTATTCTCATCTAGACATGTTTTATAAAGATAACTACCATATTCTTCAACATGAATCCATGTCTCGTTATCTCTAAAAATTAACCTTCTCATCCAACGTATTTTTTGTTCTGTTGATTAAATTTAAATGAACAGCAACTTCCTTTAAATTTTGAAAGTGGTCTTTCATATCCATAACAATAGAGCCTTTCACACTTGAAGATTTTATTATATCTCGATACTGATCTGGAAGGTAAACAGTTTCTGTTTCTCGTAACGTTTTCTCGATCCTTCCAAAGTCCTCGATCAGACTGTAAGAAAGAATGCCCCACTACAGGAAATTTATGGTCAATTGCCTTAAAAACACCTTTCAAAATCAGGTACTGATATAGGGCAATCACATGAAAATTTTTATTCTGGCTACTACAAGAATCAGACCATAAGATCAGGTGTTCAGTTGCTGAAGTGGTACCGTCTACTAAACGATGGGTGAATGATGAATGATCTATCGACAGTGGTGAGTGAATGAAGGATTCATGTTCATAATTTATTCGTACATAAACCCTTTATTCATCAATAATCTTATAAATTAGGTGTACATAGATCATTCAACACCTGATAATTTCCTTATTTGGACAAATTGAAGCATGGAACCCATCCCAAATGAATTATATGTGCTTAAAACCTTCATCCATGCAAAAATATATTTTTTTTTGAAAATGTTACATAGACCCTTCATCCACTCGTGTCTTCAATTAAGCATGTACATGGAAAAGGAACCCGTTCTATGTCTCTATGGAAAGGAGGAGCTTGGCCCTTTCCTGTGATACTAAATTGTACGGGGAAAATCGGAAATTTGGCCCTGCAGGGGCGAGAGAAATGTGCCAAATTTGAGTGTATAAACGTAACCTAAAAAATTCTCAGACATGAAATCTTAAAATACTCATATTTTAATTAATACTTATGTAGAGGCTCGATCTTAGTCTCTATTTGAAAATGGAGATTGGCATTTTATCTGCATAGTATGTGCTCTGGGTTAAATCGAAAATTTTGTGTAGTTCTGTGCGAAATAAAGATGCACATTTTCGTAAAAATTGAAAAAATTCATGACGAAAATATGACGTTTCCCGGTTCCGCGTTGCAACCTGGAAGTTTCTGTGTTCTGTAAAAAAAAATTCTTATTAAAGAGATAGCTGACTTTCGTTGGTGAATTATAAGAAAACTCTAGAGTAATTAGGGCCCCCGCATATAAGGCGCTCGACGGCCGTCGTCCCGCGTCGATCGGTACCGGGCCCGAGCACGCCGTTCCGGAGCCTTTATCCGGTATGGATCGCGAAGAGGAAGGGGTTCGCACCCATTGGATTTTATTATATATTAATGATGAATTTTCACGTGTTCTTCATACATATGGACTAGGGCGGCTGGCAACCTTCGTTCCCTACCCTATGCAGCTGACACAAATTGTTTCATTTATATAACATAAATAAACTATTTATAGTTTTGTTGAATTGACGCAATATACAAAATTATTTTACCAAATGCGTAGCCTCCCACGGTCGCGTCAGCTGACACTTATTTTAGTTGTTTTTCGATCGAAAACTAACGGTAAATAAACAAAGAAGTCGTGTTGAATTGACGCATAAAATATTGACAGTACCTCCCCGACTATAAGGTAGCTGTGAACTGGATGAACCACAATGCGGCAAAAAAGTAGGTATTATTAATCGTCGCAGAAAATTTGTGGGTTGTTATTTATTTCTCTCTATTTAAACATACTTTTGCCATAAGTCTATTGAAATTTGAATTGGTTCAAAGTATTAAATACGCTACGGAATGTGTAATCAATATCTAAGTAAATTGACATACATGAGAATATTGCTGGAAGTTAGTATTTGTAGGTAGGCTTTGTTAAATGACGGAGTACGAGAGAACAAATATTGAATTTACTAAAACTTATCGAGAAGGTAACGGATTATTATGAGCCTATATACATCTGCCTCGTACCCTACCGAACATTTTAGACAATGTGAAATAGAACAGATTGTGGATCCTATTATTGGGAATAGCAATAAGATAAGACGTACTTTATCTACTCTTATTACATTATAAATTAATTAATCAACTGCTTTGAACAAATAATAGTAATAGTAATAGTAATAATAGTATCCATAAACAAATAACGTGATTTATAGTCATTCACAAGTGATTTATTATAAATCACTGCGTACAGCTAATCACCTTTAACTTCGTGCCTAGCCTGGCCAAACGATGTAAAACGCAAAATAAAATAGAATAGTTCATTATTATTGAGGGGAGGGAGGTGATTTGACATGTTTGAATAGTTTGGATGTTGACAAATCAAGTTAAGTAATAAGTGTGCCAAAAATGTTGAATTTGGTTAGTGAAAATGAACTAACATGTTAATATTTATTGTTATAATCGTAGATACAGTATAGTAATCATCCTGCGATAATGATAGTAACTCACTTGATGAATAAAAGCACTCGCTTGCGGCATGTGTGTGACTTATTACTTACATTATCCATCGTTAAATATTATATTATTACCTGTTTCTTTTACTTGCTTCTCTTACCGAAGGGCAGTAAGGTACGCCGGGGTAAGTGGAAATATGGTGTAAGCGGAACCTAGGGTTGATTTATTGTTATTATTATTATTATTGTACTACATTTACTGTACTCGTGAAAAATCATCCTCCGAGATCGCTTCGGATTTCCCCTTTTCAAACCATGTAGATTACGATAATGAAGGTCTTTGTATTCAGCCAGTCTATCTGTCTGTTGGCGCTATAACTAAAAAACTACTTGACTGGAGGTACATATAGGATAAAACATATAGGGTAAAACAAAACACCAAATAACACAATATATAAAAGAAACACCAGGAGGAAATGGAAAAGATAAACAGGGGAAGAATTTAACTGGCCAACAATGGGTACAGAAATAAAGAGAGCGACGGAAAAAATGCTGATATGGAAGAAGTCACCCATGACTATACAATTAAGCTGAACATCTAAAGAAGATGAAGGTCGCAGAAAAACAACATATTCCAAGTACCGAAGGAATGAATAGGATAGGAGAAACCTTACTCCACACATAGTCAAACGAAAATGGAAGCTCGCTAAAGGTTACAACAACAAAATAGCAAGAAATGGCAACTGAAACACCTCCCTACTACAGAACGAAAAACTCAAAAGACGGAATACAATAAAGAAATATCATATACACACTGCTAGATTCAGAAATAGAAGACTCAGACGAATAATCAGCAAGGAGATGGTGATAGAAGGAAAGTTAAAAGAAGCATCTCACAAACACCTTTACTTTCCATCCTATGTTCCTGCACCATGCGTCATGTTCTCGCTGCTGGTAACAAGCATGGCCGAAATTCAATCCGGCGTTAGATAAAAATATCCAGATTAAATATCCGGAAATGGCAGCAATGTGGCAAGTCAATCAATCAATCAATTAATAATAGTAGTGAAAGTATAAACAACCGAATTTTTCATAAAGTGAATCTGAATAAGATATTTTCTCTCCTTGCAAATCAATTTTAAAAATCCACTATGCCAAAGAAACTGGAACATTTACTTTTTTAAATTATTTTATATCACGAGTAAAAGGAGTTACTGTACTAAACCGTAGAGTGTTTACACAACTTCTCTAAACTTTAAACTTAATTAAAATACACTGAGCCGAGCTGTTAAAAATATAGTTTTTCTGAAGACCTGTTGCTTATGGTAATGCTTCATTTTCGACTACAAAGTTTGTTAACAAACGAAGTACATTGCAGCTTTTAACATGTAGCTTATCGATTATATAAAATTAATTCTTGCTTTATTCTAAATCGAGCTAGGTTGATATGTTACATAAGTACTTACTATGAAAAATTTCCTGACGTAAACATTATTTATACAACAAACTATTTAAATATTTTTTATGACTTTCAGTATTTTGCAAATAGCTTTGCGTGACTAATTTAAACACTATTAAAAATGTATTAGACTTTAATACGAATAATGTATATAAATTTACTAGCAGTTAAATCACTTATTTACGGCATAAACCCTTAAAGATTAACGAACGATAACTTTTATATCTATTGTTATTTTTGCTAATGTAACTAGCAATTTATCGTTAACAGAGAAAGTATAAGAAAGAATAAATTTCTTAGGTGTTAGCGGCCGCCAGGTAAAATTAATTATTCACATATGTTTACTACGAAAGATAACATTTTGCGGAAAAAACATAATTAGACGAGGAAGATCTCTGAGAAGAAATTCCTGTAATTCAATCAATTTCTTTAAGTATTTGTTGTATAGCTATTTCATTTGCCTTGAGAATAAACTAAAATATTTATCGCCGATAATTTACTACAGCAATTTGGATGAGGATCCATAACTAAAAAAAATTACTCTGAAAATTGGTAAAATATAACATGACACCAACTAAAACTCTAGCTACAGTCTGTAAATTCAGAACATAGCTACCTCATGTTTGCATCAATATTTTTTTTATTTCATTAATATTTATGTCTTTTCTAAACTACCAAACCTCAATAGCTTAAGACATTTTGCGAAAATCACCGATTTGCCGTTATTCTTGTCATGTTTTAACTATCAGCACAATCGTGATACATTTTGTTACTAAAATATGGTGCGTGTTAATGATTAATAAAATATATAAGTATAAAAGTATGTCAAGCTGCAGCCATGATTAAAACATGACAAGAATAACGAAAAGCCGACTACGATTTTTCGCAAACTACCTTAAACTGTGCAGGTTTGTAAATCTATAAAAGACAAATATTAATATAGTGAAAAAAATATTGATGAAAACATTAAATAAATAGGTATGTCCTAAATTTAGAAATTGTAGCTAAAGTTTTAGTTGGACTCATTTAATTTTTCACCAATTCTAAGAGCAATTCTTACGTTATGGAACCTCACATTTTCACAAATTTTCGCTCTCCTGTTTTAACCGATTTTAAAAAGGTTTTCAATCCCATCTGATGCACAAATAAAGAAAAATTTAGTATCAACTGAGATCAAAACTCGTATCCTGAACGGGCACAGGTGCTACATTGCCCACGAAAAATTAATTAAATTCAAGATACCAAACAAAAGTTTACATTCAAAATACATATATTCTTAGTACGACGGCGATCCTTTGTTACATATGGATTCAAAGCGCAAACATTATCCGGTGAAGAAGCGCCTCATCCCACAGCTAGCGCCTTGGGTCAAGTGTAAGCACAAAAGCTTAAACTATTAAGTCACGCAGGCCATCTCCGGACATGGATCCTTCAGGTAATACACACGCAGGATAGAGAAAGCTCTGGACGACCAATGCATATACTGCGGCATTCTGGACTCACCGGAACACACAGTTTTCCGCTGTGAAAGATGGGAAAGACACCGGGAGGACGGTATAAGAGAGATATGGCAGATGCTTACCCCAGAAAACCTCATGCACCTCATGCCCCTCATGCCCCTCATGCTGGAGAGCAAAAGAATGTGGCACGTGATACAAACCCTATTGGCCACGATAATGTATAACGAAGAAAAAGAGGAAAGGGAATACCAACAAAGCGAGGAAAGGCCATGAAGATGTGCAATCAGACACCAAGCCTGGCACACCCCGAAGATTTGTCTAACGACGGTTCCGGGGGGTACCATGAGGGCGGAGAAAGGGAGGGGTTTTAGCCGGTAGGAGTCCGGCACACCCCCGTGACGATAGAGCCTAAGCACGGGAGTCCATGATGGATTTCCCCTCTCAAATAAAAAAAGTTTGGAAGGAGGTAACCATTTGAAGAAACGGCACATTCATTACCCACCACATTACCAGTATTGGAACTGAAAATCAAACTCAGTATACGATAGACAGTATAACCAAACATGGAGCCACGCAACACGCATTAGCCCGTTACGCTATGCTATTAGATGAATCTTTAGTTTCAGGGGAAGATTTTAGGCCCGATCTGATTGTATATGAGACGTCCCTAGATGGTTGTCTTGACCACAGACTAATTTTAATGAAGTTGACACTAAGCGACTTAAGATAACAATCTATCTCAAGTGGAAGCTCAAAAACACGTACATAATATGTATGTCAGAAATTCTCACATCTTATTTGGAACAGTTTGAAGTACAAGCACACAACTATGACGAACGTTTTGGACATTATTCTCATAATACTTTTTTCACTAAGGATGTAGAAGTCACAATCGAACGTAGCCAACTGAGCATACATAATATTTTATCAACGCTTTTCTCACCTAAAAAGATACCACTGAGATTAAGTACGGTCAATTATTACTCTTTCAAACATTTTCAATGTGTTTTTTATTGCAATGGGTTTAGAATGCCATGAAACGTGTAGATCTTAAATTAAAGAGAAAACAAATTCTGTCGGTCTGTCTGTGTGTGACTTCTTTTTCGTGTGCACGGTTACTCTGGAGTGGTTTAAGATATTAACTTGAAACTTGCTAAACCTATGTGCTATAATAAGACCTAGAACTATGTAAATTATATTTGAGGTCATTCTGTTGAAGGGATAAACGGGTAAATAAAGAAAGCAAGGTAATAAGTGTTCAGAAACTTGCGATTTGGTGTATATACTAGAGGCAAAGGTCTCAAATTTTCTATGACATCGGCCACCCCCATCACCACCCCCATTTCATTTCTAAAGAGGTTAACAAAATAAAATTAATATTTGACTTAAAATCTTGTACACGTATGCATTATAACGGAATCTGGAACTAGATTATATTTTGAGCTTATTCTGTTGAAAAGTTGGTGGGTAAATTGTAGTAAATAGGAGTAAATAAGTAAATCAAGCTAGTAAGAGTTCAGAAACTGTGGACTTGATGTATATACTAGAAGATAACGTTAACTGTTTTTAGTTTTCATTTTCAGTTCTTAGTTTACAACATTCTTCTAGTTTATATATTTTTAGGCGTGAGACATTTTGTAAAGTAAACTTCATATTTCTAAGTCAGATAAAAAAATTCAAAGCTTTGCCGCCTATTACCACTAGGATAGAGCGGGACATGGATTAAAATAAGAAATTAAGGGAAACTCGCCAGTATCAGTTATAATTTCTAATAATTACGCCACTCGCTCCTAAAATATTTTACGATCTAACGGTCACTACTGTTTACTTAATATTTTACACACATACATAATGCTGTAAAAGGGCAAGCAGAACAGCACTGGTAATGGGCAGAGACGGACCACAGTCTTCTGCGATATTTCGAACGAGTTGTGTTATATTTAGAATATATAGGTTATGTGCTTCATACAATAATACAGTGCGTGGTTCAGTGTTTACATTTTATTTTGATTGTGAGTGCCTAGAATGTATAATACTTTAACAGATAAGTGAAATTGCTCTTTGTTTAAGCGTATTTTATGTAGTTGTGTAAAAATATTCCGGCGGATGGTGAAATATTCGAGTGTTTTCCGTTTTTTAGTGGCTGTGGTAAAATAATATTGTGATAATGTTCAGGGAAGATCCTTAACCTAGCACCAGCAGAGAATTTAACGAAGATATGGGAAATGGTAATGGCTCGCAAATTACAGAGAAAAGTTCTAGACAGTATTTATGCGAACATACTAAAAAGTAGTTTTAAACGTTTATAAAAATATAAACGAAAGTGAAGGTGAAAAAGGAGGAGTGGAAAAAACGGCCTACTTAACAGAAATTTCAGAACGGTCCATCTATAGAATAACTAAGGATGTGGTACCTAATCGAAAAGTTAGATCGGATAAAGGAGCAGCACGAGCATTAGATTCGTCTATGGTGAAATTGTTAAGAGATTTAATTTATAGCAAGTATATGGAAAAAGAGGTACCAACGGTGGAATCAATACATATGGAACTGAAAACAAATGGTGCAGTGTCAGTTAGTCAAGCAACACTTCGGCGCTGGATAATAAAGATAGGATTTAGGTTCAAGATTATTAATAAAAGGGCAGGTATTATGGAAAGCTTCAGAATTGTATGGTGGCGTAATGAATATTTGGAAAATATTAAAAAAATTCGAAATGAACAACGACCTATTTATTATTTAGATGAAACTTGGTATGATACCCATGATACAGTGACAAAAGGCTGGATAGATGGTTCAAAGAAATGTAAAGTTGATATGCCTGCAAATAAAAGAACCAGATTAGTAATTGTACATTGTGGATCAGAAAATGGATGGGTGCATAATGGTCTAAAATCAACTGGGAAAAAAAATGGAAGAATCAAACGTTGACTATCACCAAAACATGACTACGCGGATATTTTTGAAGCATGGTTTCAGACTTCATTGCTACCAAATATAGAAGAAAACAGCGTAACTGTTTTAGACAATGCTTCGTATCATTCGCGACAAATTGAGAAAATACCAAATACGGGAACAAGGAAAAAAGATATTCAAGAATTTCTCCGAAAACATAATTTGGAATTTGAAGAAAATTTTAGGAAGAAAGATCTTTTGGAAATTGTTAAGAAGCAAAACTTCCCAAAACAATATGTGATTGATAGCATGGCTAAAACTCAAGGACATACAGTTTTACGCTTACCCCCATATTTTTGCATTTTTAACCCGATAGAACTAATATGGAGTCAGCTGAAAAGAAGTATTCGCAAAAATAAAACACCTTCCCCAAATTTGATGCCAAAGTAGTCGACTTTATTAAAGCTAAAGTGGGAGAAATAACACCAAGTAATTGGAAAAAGTGTATTCAGCATATCATTAAAATTTAAGATGAATTTATTAAGTTAGAAAAAAGCATCAGCCCTAATCAAGACCATTTAATAATATCTGTAGATTGAGATACCGACAATGATACCGATTTAGAAAGTGGTTGTGAAGTGCTGAGTGAGTGTAGTGATTGGAGTTTTAAATAAAATGTTATATGTGATTTGATTTAGTGTAAATTGTGAATTTATCGTTTCATTAGTGTTTTATATACCTACGCGAAAATGCAATATAACGTGATTTTTATTTGTTATGTTATATGTATACATATTTTATTTGATAATTATTTATTTGTTTCTTTTTCAGAACTGAATTTATTTATTTTATAGTTATTTATTTGCTGTCCAGAATGGAATTTATTTGTTTCAATTATTTGTTTGTTTTCTAGAATTTTATTTATTTATTTAATCTGGGTTAATTAGATTACGGGTTACTGACATAAATTCAATATTTTCTTTATTTAATGAATTTAAAAATTTACTTTATTTCTTTGACCTGTTTTAATAATATCGATAACCTTAACTCTGAACCTACATTTTTTGGCAAGGAATTGCTCGTACCTCCTCGTGGTCCTTGCTGGGCAACAATAATAATTCGATAGGTATATTAAATTATTATTGGCGAAACTGAGCAACAAAAGAATATTTGGTATAATTTTAATTTATACTGATAAAATTCATCAATGCTCCACCAATATATAAAATATTATTCCTATCTTAACACAAGCAAACCAGAATATTTTTTTTAAATTTATCATGATCACTGTAACAAATAACTATTTATTTATCAACCATACATTAAATTAATTAGATTGTAACTCACTGCACAATAATTTTAAGTACGGTCCTGAGCCGCAATAAATTACGTCGGCTTTGACACTTTTATGACCGAGTTTTAAGGCTTTTTTTGGGTGTCTCGCGCCGTGTTCACTCCTTTGTCGGGAATTTTTTATTTGACTTAGAAATATGAAGTTCACTTTAACAATCAAGTATTCAAAAACCAACCTCTGTCTGATTCATTTGGCGCAGAGGTTTTTCATTAAAATTTTTAAATATATTTCAGTAGCAAAACACACAACAAAAAGTAGGAAAATCTGAATATATCACAAATCAACAATTAATTATAAACAATATCTAGAAGACAACCCCCACTCCATTATTAAAGGGTTAGTAAAATTAACATATTGACTCAAAATTTGGTAAACGTATTCATTACAATGATATTTGGAACTAAATTATATTGTTAGCTTATTCAGTTGAAGGGATGGTGGGGTAAATAGGAGTATATAAGTAAAGCAAGCTGAAAAGCTGAAAAGACTTAAGAAGTCACCACAGAAACTAATTTTGCAAGTGTCAATGCTTTTTCCAAAAGTCTACTTGCTACCTCAAAATGTGATAAAGCAAATACTCGCGACTAGTTGCAATTTATCCTATTAGTGGTGCTTATATTATGTCGGTGGAATAAGAGATATCCTACTAGATGACATGAAAACTCTATAACGTTTTTATATTTATTATTGTATTAAGCCGGTGATAGTTTCGTTATAACGTAGTGTATAAGATACTATTAATTCATCTT
The DNA here is from genome assembly GCA_963583905.1 of Stenurella melanura. Taxonomy (NCBI): domain Eukaryota; kingdom Metazoa; phylum Arthropoda; class Insecta; order Coleoptera; family Cerambycidae; genus Stenurella; species Stenurella melanura. Next base: position 158,938,027 of record OY757309.1, read on the forward strand.
CAATTTACTGAGAAAAGTACTCACCATGTAGATTTTCTGACAGATAATGGAGTACCATGGAGTAGGTACATTCTAACACGAATCTGGCCATGGTTGTAGAATTAAGTTTGATATTTTTGCCTTACGTAAAATTAAATTTGCAGAGAACGTTTGCCAAATATTTAATGGTAACGATACTGTGGAAAGCTTAAATTCACCTAACTCCAACACATGCACATACCTTTAATAATTTTGTTATTTTAATGTAAGTATTAGCAACTTTAGCACTAAATATAACTATTTTCAACTCGCCGTTTCATATAAGCCAGCAAATATAATGGAAGTTTTCATATTGTAAAGTAGTTTTAAACCAAGGAACAGAAGTTCGTATTCTAGAGTATACTAGTAATTACTAAAACTTAAACTTAAATATCATTTATTAAATACATTTATATCGACAGTGTTATATGAATAATAATTTGGCAATAATATATTCAACACTTTTAGTATTACTATTTTTAATTAAATTAAAAAGTAATTTCAATTTCCATTATTTTGCTTACAATATCCTGTTATATTTGTTTATTTTAGATATTACATGTGCAGCTGAAACTTGTATATTTATTTTAAAATATACATTTAGGAGTTAAACGGGTTTTATGTTTTTTATAACAGTCCGCATATTTCCCTATTTTGTATTTATAGGCTCATTGAGAGTAAAGAAAATTAATATAACAATGTTACTGAAGTCTATTAATGGTATAATGTAAATACAGTTTTGTATTCATTAACAGCAACAAACAATGCACGTACTATATTTATTTAGACAATATCCCTATTTGGGTACAGAGCAATAATACAGTATTATTAACGTTGTAACTAATTATTCCATTAAATTGCACTAAAATGTGTTTCAATTTATAAAATTAGTTGTGCTGTGTCTCCTATTTATTTTTGTAATTTTACGTTTCCTGGGTAAAATTTTTCAAGAGTAACTATTTTTCATAGTTTTACAAATAAGTTCTGGCTTTTAAATAATATAGTGATTTTATAATCTGATACCTATGGATTTTCAGCAGTTGTGACAAAAATTAAAATCTGATAAATTAACCATTACATCATATAACCCTGTATCATTGTAATTGATGAAAAAGTGTCAATCTGAAAATGTAAAAACATACAGGGTTGGCCATATATTGGACAGGCATTTTTAAAACAGTAAATATCGCTTAGAGATAACAATTTTTCATATTTACATACTTTACATAACATTGTTATCGAATTCCGAATAACTCTCAAAATATCCCATTGTCTATATCTGTTCGTGTGTTCCTATATAAGGACAATCAATTAAGAAGCAAAAACCGAATCGAATGAAAGAACGGCACACTTTATCTTATATAAAATGGTTCTCGGTTAAATTTTCTGAATTTTTAGTATGTTATAGATCTCGATCTCCTGATTAAAAGTAACATGGGCCCAATCTTCCTATGACTAGTTTTTGAGATACAGGGTGTTAAATTTAAAAAGTGGATATTTTTATAAAATATGTTCATGGTAATTGAAGAGTTCGATTAATTTCTTTTTCGCGAATATCATTCCTGTAACGTCAGATAATATATTGTGGTAACAATATACGCTTATACACAGGATGAACCACCAATAACAAGAAGTAAAATTTTAAAATCAATGTTGAAACGACAAAATTTTGAGAAAACTATTTTTGAAATGAAATTTACTGTTTCATAATTACCGAAATTACTAATTTTTATATTTTATAAAGGGTGAGGCAAAAATATGGAAACAAATGTGACTCATTTTAATAAGACGCCCTGTGTATTTTAACTGACAGCTGATTTCAAATATACATAAGAGGGGTTCATAGGATTACTCAAAAATAAAACACAAGAAAGGTGCCGAAGAACTTTTTTTTGAAATCGTCCTGTAACTCAGAATTTCGTCGGTCAATTTCCGTAATTCTTTCAAATTGTATTTATTGTGTATATATGTTAACAGAGTACCAAAAATTCAAAATCTTCTCGAGATTTAAAGAAAATAGAAAAACCGTTGCCTAAGAAATCACTACTTCCACATCCAGATTTTTCATCCAAGTCGCTTTGAGGCAGATGTCATAGAAAAGTTTGAGGAGTTGATGTCTACCATATACGTTAAAAATGAAGTTTCTAGTTTACACTATTTATTTTCCCCTATTCACAACCTACCACCTCCCACCCCTTCAATGGAATCATCTCAATCAAAAGTGGTACTAACTTTCAAGTGAATATCTCAATTATATGTTAACGATCCCATTAAAAATGGAGTGAAGGTATTGGGGTTTGACAAATATTAGAAAGAAATTCGAGGCCTTGGTATCTAGTATATACACCAAATCCCAAATTTCTGTACTCTCACCGGCTTGATTTACTTATTTTCCCCTATTTAATCCCCGACCCTTCAACGGAATGATCCCAAAATATAATCTAGTTCTGAATGTCGTTATAATACATACGTCTACTAAATTTCAAGTGAATATCTCAATTTTATTTTATCAACCCCCTTAATAATGGAGCAAGGATGGTGGGGGGGTTAAAAAATATTATTAAGAAAACTGAGGACTTGGCCTCTAGGACATACACCGAATTTCATGTTTCTATACTCTTACCAGCATTCCTTACTTATTTATCCCTATTTACCTCTACTTACCCCCACTCCTTTATCGCAATCCTGTCAAAATATAATCTAGTTTCAGATATTATTATAATACATACATGTGCCAAATCTCAAGTGAAAATCTAAATTTAATTTCATCAGGGAGAAGGTGGTGGGGGGATGGAAAATATTGTAAAAAACATGAGGCCTTCGCTTCTAGTATATACACCAAACCCCAAATTTCTGTACTCCTACCAGCTTGCTTTACTTATTTTCCCCTATCTAACCCTATTTAACCCACAACTTTCCAACGGAATCATCTCAAAATATAATCTAGTTCCAGATGTCGTTATAATACATACGTGTACCAAATTTCAAGTGAATATCTCAATTTTATTTTATCAACCCCTTTAATAATGGAGTAGGGGTATTGGGGGGTTGAAAAATATTATAAATAATCTGAGATATTGGTTTCTAATACATACACTGAATTTCAAGTTTCTGTACTCATACCAGCTTGCTTTACCTATTTTCCCTTATTTAACACGATTTAACCCCCAACCCTTCAATGGAATCGTCTCAAAATATAATCTAGTTCCAGGTGTCGTTATATTACATACGTGTACCAAATTTTAAGTGAATATCTCAATTTTATTTTATCAACCCCTTTAATAATGGAGGGGGTGGTAGGGGGTTGAAAAATATTATAAATAATCTGAGACCTTGGTTTCTAGTACATACACCGAATCTCAAGTTTCTGTAGTCTTACCAGCTTGCTTTACTTATTTTGCCCTATTTACCCCTCTTTAACCACCAACCCTTCAACGGAATCATCTCAAAATATAATCTAGTTCCTGATGTCGTTATAATACATACGTGTACCAAATTTCAAATGAATATCTCAATTTTATTTTATCAACCACTTTAATAATGGAGTAGGGGTGGTGGGTGGTTGAAAAATATTATAAATAATCTGAGAACTTGGCTTCTACTACATACACTGAACTTCAAGTTTCTGTACTCTTACCGATATGATATACTTATTTTCCTCTATTTACCCCTATTTAACCCCCAACCCTTCAGCGGAATCATCTCAAAATATACACCGGTTCCAGATGGCGTTATAATACATAGGTGTACCAAATTTCAAATGAATATCTCAATTTTATTTTATCAACCCCTTTAATAATGGAGTAGGGGTGATGGGGGGGTTCAAAAATATTTAAAAAGAAAATTTGGGGCCTTGACTTGTAGTGCATACATCAAATTTCAAGTGTCTGTACTCTTACCAGCTTGCTTTACATATTTCTCCTTATTTACCCCTATTTAACCCCCAACCCTTCAGCGGATATCTTTAAAAACAATCCAGTTCCAGATCTCGTTATAATATATACTTACGTGTACAAAATTTCAAGTCAATATCTTAAACGGTTCCGGAGAAAACGTACGGACAAAAAAAAGTTACAGACAGACCGACAGACAGACAGACAGACAGACAGACAGACAGACAGACAGACAGACAGACAGACAGACAGACAGACAGACCGACCGACCGACCGACCGACCGACCGACCAACAGACAGACAGACAGACAGACAGGCAGACAGACAGACAGACAGACAGACAGGCGGGCGGGCAGATCATTTTTTTTTTCGCTCAAATTTAGAATCTCGACGTTCCATGACATTCTAAACCTATTTCAAGAAAAAAAAAAAAATAATTGAAAATTTGCGATCACTATATTTCCAATCCACCACGTGGATGTGGAAGTAAAATAACATTGAAAAATATTATTCTCATTTCACAACAGCAGTTTCAAGAGGTTTATGAATTTTGTGATGTAATTGAGCAAGGTGGCAATAGAAGATATACAACAAAGAAACATCTACTCATTTTTCTCGCTAAATTCCGTCATAGAGTATCAGCCGACTATTTAAAAATAATTTTTAAATATCATACTCGGCAAGCACCTAGCCTTATAACTTCCAACATACGCAAGTCTTTATTGCAACGATTTATGCCAAACAACATCGGCTTCAATGCAATCACTAGGGAACATTACATTGGAAGACTCGTTTCCTAGTTTACGAATAAATTATATAAACCTGAACCGAACATACTACGGGACATTGTTTTAATACATAGAACAAAATTGAGAAAAGTAGTAATTCTCGAAATTCTTCGTCAGTTATATTACTACCACAAAATGGAACATTTTGTCAATCCAGAAGGAATGGTTGCTCCAGTTGGACACGTCCTAGCAACTAATGGGCCCTAAGTATATTTCGAATTCTCGCGATAACGATGCTTCTATTTTGAATCATGAACTTCGAAATGACGTTAATGGAATGAGAGCTTAGTTCCAAGAAGGAATATTGTACTCGTAGATAGGGGTTTTCGAGCCTCTTCTCCTTTATTTCGAACTTTCACATGCCAGCTCTCCTTGCTCGAAGTCAACAACAGCATTCTACTACCGATGTAAATATAACGCCTTTAGTAACGAAAACTAGATGGATTGTTGAGTCCCGAAACAGTCAATTCAATTCAATTTCTAAATTTTTAATGATATGATATCAATAATACATGCTGTTCATTTACCCGACTTTTATCGCATTGCGGTTGCATTAACTAATAGATTTCATCCTTTAAGAAATATGCCGGGAACTTTTGAGCTAGCTACACAAATGCTGGAAAAATCGCAAGATAAGCTTTACACTTTGTTTACTTGATATTTAACCTCACTTTTTTCGCTACCAAACTTCACTTTTAATAGAACTTTCCCTTCTCCGCCGTCGATTTTGCCTTATATATCCCAAAATTGCCTCTAGATCCATCCAGAGATTTCCAATTCCAGAACAGTATAGAACTCTACAGCATCTAAAAGCTTCCAGAAGAGATGATGGTGTGTATTACTGGTTGCCTAACCATTGGTCAGCTAATTTCAGTTATTTAGTAATCTTGGGCGTATCACTCGCCAGGCCTTAGGGGGTGGTAATGCGTAACAGTATTATATAAATTATTATATAAATTATTAAATTTTAACATCAATTTTTGATAATAATTAGGACAAAAAAATACATAGTACCTGCGTCCACAGATTGCAGTTTTCTGCTAGTTTCATTATATTCAGTGTTATTCATTAATTTCTTAAAATCAATATTTTGGCTTCTAGGAATACAGTACAGTGGATTAGGCCTAACGGGGATACCACTATAAAAAACACGCGTCGGGAACTCTACCCTGTGGTGACGAGAAAGCGAGTTTACTCTTTGAATTAATTCTATTAGTTACTTTCATATTGTAATTTATTAAATCTGAAACACAAGGATACCTATAGCAGTGTTAGTGAAAACCGAGTTTAATGCCGTCTCGTCCGATGTACCCTCCATTTTCCGAGCATTGTTATCTTGAATACTATAATCATGCTTATAGTTCGTATATTAAAGTTTATTTCATATTTAACCAAAAACTCGTATTCGGTGATGATTAGATATAAACAAGCTTTATTCCTTAAGCTTACGTACCTACATGGTAAATTCGCTTTAAATCTCGAGAACCAAGTCGTAGTAAGATTTTGAATTTTTGGTCCTCTATTAATGTATACACAATAAACACATTTGAAAGAATTACGGAAACAAATCGACGAAATTTTGAATTACAGGACGATTTCAAAGAAAAAAGTCTTTCGATATTTTTCTTTCATCTTTTTTATCAACCTGTGGACCTCTCTAGAATTATATATTTGGAATCAGCTGTCAATGGACAATCAGTATATATTAAAATATACAGGGCGTCTTATCTGTCATACGTGTTTTCATATTTTTGACTCGCCCTCTGTAAAATATACAAATTGGAATTTCGGTAATTATGAAACAGTACATTTCATTATAAAAATAATTTCCTCAAAATTTTGTTGTTTCAGCATAAACACATCGATCTTAATAATTTACTTCGTGTTATTGATGGTTCACCCTGTATATATATGCACATAAGTTTATCACACCATATTATCTGACGATACAGGAAAAAAGAAATTTAATCGAATCCTTCAATTGCCACGAATATATTTTATAAAAACAGCCACTTTTTAACTTTAACACCCTGTATCTCAAAAACTAGTCATAGGGTTAGATTGGGCCCATGTTACTTTTAATCAGGAGATCGAGATCTATAGCATATTAAAAATTCAGAAAATTTAACCGAGAACCATTTTATATAAGAAAAAGTGCGGAGTCCTTTGGTGAGACAGTGTAAGCTAGAAGAAGAATCGTATTCTTTTTAAAAAACAGATCAATGAATATAAAAGTTTTTCATAAAAAATGTATGAAGATGATCCCAGCACCTTTAATAAGATTCTATAAAGACAAAAATATTGCTGTTGAGTATTTAGCTCATAACATATGCTGAGAATGTATTTAAAAGTTGTTGAAAAAAAATATAACAACTACACGACACAAATTATGAGTCAATTTGATCCACGGAATACCAAATTTTTATTCTATTTCTCGTTTGTATTATATGGCCATACAATTTCCCTTCTCATTGGAATCTTGATGGGAGTAATCGAATTAGTCTGCCAGTCGAGCGATGAACGCAACTTATTTCATACATGGTCTTTTAAAAGGCTTGCCTACGTTTTATACTTTCAAACTTTTCCAAATATGGTTTTTCAAATAATTTATTGTTATTAATCATTACAGTGCCGTCAAATAAAGGCGCCATGCGTATATGTTATACTATTAGTATTCTGGTCAGTGGTTTATTGAATTTACTTTCACATTGGGTGCAAACTTTGCAACTTGTTAATGACTTTGTTGAGATATCGAATGCGAATTACATTCTGTTTGATTAGCATCTATTTATTTGCTTTATGGTACTAGACATGATACATTAGCCAATTGGATAAATAAAAAACTATCCTAAATAGCACAGTAGGGAAATTACATAGCGACTAACAATGGGGAATAAAACAGTGACATTTTTTTCTCGCTTAGGGATAGTTCAATCGGAATATTTGTTAGCATCTATTTAATTAAACGAAATTATTATTCAATATAGTAATTTTGCTTTTCAAAACAAATTGGAAAGGATATGTTACAACCTATCTTCTAATACAGAAATCTGGTGTAAAACAACAAGGTGCTTTATCACTAGAACTCTTTTAAAAGTTAGTGCACAGCTGAGCATGGTGGTAGAGTTCACAAGACAACGTCACAATTTCAAACTTAATCTACAAACTTAGAATTTGACACGAGATTTGACATGTGGCCATTAACACAGCCCCATAAAAAAAAATGTTCAGATCAGCGAGCCAGACCCATGTGTCCTTATGTATTTTCGGTCCCAGAATCCGAATTCCAGGTCAGAAAAATCGTACACCCAAAATCATTAGCTTGAGCCAAAAAATACATCTGGAATGGGGTAAAAAGAAGATTCAGCTACGAGCACAGTTGTTTTAATCAATCGAATTATACAAATTAAAGTTAAATAGCAGCGTACATACAATAGATATGAAACACACCCTCAGGAAGGGGCGAAAATATGTATAAAAAAATCGATCCAAAGCAGCAACGGACTGCTGAAAAAGTTCGAAATGCCTAAGTTTTGTTAAAGTGATAAGAAACTGAATCAGGTCCGACGTAATCTAATAAACTGCCCTTATAGGGCTGAGAACAACCACCCCTAAGTTTAACGGGCACGAGAAAAACAAGAAAAAAATGAAAAATTCAACAGGATTTCTATTTTCGTGGATACTATGATTGGCAGAAACTACGTAATACAATAGAATTAGAAACTTACGTACCATCAACGTCCTACAGTGTCAACCCTCAGAGGGTGTGAAAACTACCTCGTATGTAAGATTTAACTATAAAGAGTTATAGTGACTTGTATAAAAATTCGAGACACCTGCGTTGTATGGAAGTGAGAAGAAACTAGACTATGTTTGACGCTGTGCTTGATAACCACCCCCACGGGGTTGCAAGGTGCCACCCCTATATCCGTAGGATGCTGGAAAAACAAGAAAACTAACCGGATTTACATTTTTATTGATGCTATGATTGGCAAAAGTCGTGTTGACACTTAGAGTTTGAAACTCATGTTGCAAACTACCATCATTCAAAATGCAACAAACAAAATGTTGTAGTGACTACCGAAGAAGCTATATAGCATCCATACAAATGTAAATTCGGTTACTTTCTCTATGTTTTTGCAGAATCCTACGAATATGGGCATCTCGCAACCCCGTGGGGTGGTTTTCAAGCACAGCATCGAACATAGTCTAGTTTCTTCTCACTTCCATACAACGCATGTATTTCGAATTTTTATAGAACTGTAACTTTTTATACTTAAATCTTACGTAGTAAGTAGTTTTCACACCGTCTGCGTCTGAGGGTTGACACTGTAGGACGTTGATTGTGCGTAAGTTTCTAGTCCTATTTTAGGGTACCACGCAATTTCAGCCAATCATAGCATCCATTAAAATAGAAATCTTGTTGGATTTTACGTTTTTTTCTTGTTTTTCTCGGGTTCTTTAAACTTAGGGGTGGTTGCTCTCCACCCTGTAGGGGCAGTTTATGAAGATTACGTCGGACAGTGGGGCAAAAAGATACAATTGTGGACAAAAATCGCCTGTCAGCTCAAATTTTGACCAAATTTAATAAACTTTTTTTCAAATGCTCGTGAGGAATGTAGCTTCACCGCCCAACTGCTACTACTGTAAATTTGTAGTCTAGGGAAAAATTCACAGATTTCGCAATTTTTGCAACCATCGGCACATTGGAAATGATAACACCATACATAAAATATAAACTTTTTCTAGACTCGGCTTCGCCTCATCCGGAAACAGCTACAATCCACTCTCGATTGCGACACCGCTGTATTTCGACCTTAAATGAAAACTAGTAAATTGACCCCCTGTAATATATGCAACCCTTATTACATTTGCATATATCAGCCTTTGCATATACGACAGTCTCACTCGACCGCGACACCGCTGTCTTTTGATCTTGAACGAAAACTGGTAACTCGACCCCCATGTACGAACATAATCATTTTCAATGTTAAAAGTTTTTAAAATAAAACTCTAGTTTTATCTTGCAGCTGCCAACTGTCAAATATCACTTTTGACATCGAAATTGGAATTAGCGATCATAGAAACCTCCCGGTATATATTTTGAAAGACATTTTATCAAAAGTACGGCGATACACTGTTATCGACAAGATCCCGGAAAATCGGCTTTGCACCCCCGATATCCGGAAAACTGTCTGACCTTGTGCCGATCAGAACTTTTGATCAGGAGCTCAAGATGAATAACATATATCGATTCCAGCGAATTTCACCGGGGGCCATTTTCCATAAAGTTAGTGCCTGGGTTCTTTCTACCCGGTTGCGACAGGGGTTACCGTTCTCTGAATTATTCGAAATTTTTATATAAATTATTCCTAGTACTTTCGTGGGATGAGACGTATTTTCGTTATAAGATTTGGCAAAAAAAATTCACCCCCTATAAAGATGGGCCACCCTAATACTCATAGTGTTATTCAAGTTTATGTAACGTATGGAAAAAACTAATGAAATTTTGCACTTCTCCTTGGGGAGGAAATTTTACAGATCCATTGGCATTTTACCAGCAGCAATGTTGGAATCCGTTATAGGTCTTTGGGCCCTTTTTGGCGATGTTGGTCATGTCTCCAGGGCTAGAATCGGGAACAGGTTTTTTCTGTTAGAGAATATGTGAGAATATGGCGAATGCTCCAGGGTAAAATTGTGCTAAAATTGGTGGTTAGGTGTTCTTGAAGTAGCTGATACTGAATCTAAAATAAAAAATTAGAAATGGCGAATACAATAGGATTGTTATAATTACATGCTTTTTGCAGATTTACATGTACTGTGGTACTTGAAGATATGTCTTTTAATTTTCGAAAACTGCATGAGAAGCCAATGGGAAGGGCGAACAAAATTGCTGAAAAAAATTTAATCGCCTTTAAATAAACGACAGCAAAAAATTATGAAATAAAATTTCACCATCGTTTGGTTAATGCCAGTTAATATCTATATAAATTGTGCATGTCCCTGTGGTGTAAAAGATGACCTCGTAGCTGATTTAAACATGTGATACCAGAGTTAGGGCCATTAGGGCTCCTTTAAGGGCATGGGTTTATTACCAAAAACTGTTCTATAACCTCTCCAAGTATACCAGTAGCTTTTTGAAACACCCTGTTTAAATTATATGGTATTATGATATGCAAATTGCTTACAAGGCATTTTAGCGTCATAAAAACATTAATCGCTGGAATTGTTAAGAATCGAGTCGTGAGTCTGGCAAAAGGCATTTTTGCATGAAAATTCTCTTTTTTCCCTACATTATGGACACATTTGCTCCGATTACTGTAACAAGAATGTAGTTATAAGCATTACTGGACGCTTAAATACGGAATATTTCAAGTTTATTACATTTTTCGGCTAATCCGCTCACTTCTTCGTTGTGAACCTTGCCGTTAGACCAAGCAGATTATGTACGACAAAATGCAGAGTAAGGTCCTTAGCCGTATTACATTATTTAATTAAAAACTCTCATAAACCCAGTTATTTAGAATACTTTTAAAATTAAAGCTCATCGCGAAGTTTCAAGTGTATATACGAGATAGCTAGTATATTCTGTGGATTCAAGTGTATATCTACAGTCACTCAAGATATTCCAGTAAAAAAAGTTTAATGGAATCATTTGTTCAACATTTTTGTTTCGTTTTTCAATATGAGAATAATCAGAAGTCTCCACAGACTTAATAAATTTTTTGACTCAATTAATTAAAACTGTTTTATCCAACACAGGCATAGAATATGGGTATTGCTATGGTAATTACTTCCACATCCACGTGGTGGATTGGAAGTATAGTAATCGTAAAAAATATCTTTTTTTTTTCTTAAAATAGGTTTAGAATGTCATGAAACGTCGAGATTTTCAATTTGCGAGAAAAAAAAAATTCTGTCTGTCTGTCCGTCTGTCGGTCTGTAACTTTTTAACTTTTTTTTGTCCGCACGTTTTCTCCGGAGCGGTTTAATATATTGACTTAAAATTTTACATACGTATATATTATAGCTAGATCTGGAACTGAATTGTTTTTTGACCTATCGGGTGAAGGGCAGGGGGATAAATAGCGGGAAGGTATGAGTACAGATACTTGAAATTTAGTGTATGTACTAGAAGCCAAGGCTTCAACATTTTTTATAATATTTTTCATCCCCCACCACCACCCCGCTCCATTATTAACGGGGTTGATAAAATAAAATTGAGATATTCACTTGAAACTTAGTATACGTATATATTATAATGACATCAGGAACGATATATTGGAATTATTCCTTTGAAGGGTTGGGGGTAAATAGAGAGAAATAATTAAAACAGATATTCACATGAAAGTTAGTACACGTATGTATTGTAATGACATCTGATTGAGATGATTCCGTTGAAGGGGTGGGAGGTGGTAGGTTGTGAATGGGGAAAAATAAGTAGTGCAAGCTAGAAACTTTTTTTAGCGTATATAGTAGAAACCAACGCCTCAAATTTTTCTGACATTTGCCCCGAATATCATTAAAATTCTATGACCAATAAATTCCAAATACTAGTGTGCAAATATAGTCCAGATGTTTCCTTTAAAGTGATTTGGATGAAAAATCTGGATGTGGAAGTAGTGATTATTTAGGCAGCGGCTTTTTATAAAATGTGATGGATTACACACTAGTGAGAGAATATAAAAATAGCTTCATTGGTTTGTCAGTTTAAGACTCACTTTTTAAATTAGCAATCAGTTTTCCATATTAGAAATATTAATATATTTATAAACTTTAATGTTGCCTTTAGCATTAAATACTTTTTCCACATTAAAGAAGCTAAACACTTTCTCTCTATTCTAAGAAAATAAGCCAGCATTTACACTTCATTTACAGCAGTAACACCCCTGAGTCATAGAAATTGGGATTTCTTAGGTAGTAAGTTTAAACAAACTTCATTCGCTTCGTTTCTAGTTTCTTCCGAGAAGTATCAATTTTCATCCATCTCTCACAAGTAATTATTATTGTTTACCTTTATTTGTTGTTTATGTGTATAAACTAGTAAACAATAAAGGACAATCAACACCATAGCAACCATTTAATGACCGTCCCAATAACAATGTTTACAAAAATATAAAAACTAATTTGTCAAATGAATTGTCAGATTTGGAAAAATATTTTTCAAATAGAATTTCATGAAAAGAAAGTGTTTGATAACATTTTGTATTGCACACGTGTGTAATTTTGCATTAGTCACTTAAGAAAATTTGCCATTCGACCTGGTCTCGTGGCTAACTTTTTCTTGTGTCTAATGTGCGTAACTACACACTAGTGCAATAAATAACTATTAAGCAACTTTAAATGATGCAAATATTGTTGGCGAAATTTTAGTGAGGAAAAATTACAGCATTATTGGTGCCCCACGAAAGGAGTCACCGTTTAGGTGTGCCGCGTCTCTCCATATGGACGATTTCTCTTAAACAAATAATAACAGAGGGTTATTCTCATTTAAATAAGAGTAATATATATTATCCATAATTCTTTTCTCTCGAGCTCGATAAGCAAAACGCAATGATCTGAATTCTGTTGGAGAATGGCGGCGGCTAGAACGAGAGTTCGCATTGTTTGAACGTGACTGGGATATTCCCTCTATACTGCCTCAGTTGTCTCTTGAAATTTTGCAGTTTTCTGGTAATCATTGCGGGATTTTTTAGCCGATTCTTCACCCAAAAAGGCACAATTTCGTTGACCACAAGCTTAGAACACGCTGACTCGAACATGAAACACGGAACGACATTGCAAACGCATAGTTGGTACCACCTAACCCAACATATCGACATCGTGGTGAGTTTTTGGGCTGGATTTCAATATACGTACTGCACTCGAGTGGGAAATAGAGAAACTACCAATTAGAGGAGCGAATTCGAGACTCTATCGTGCCGTTTTTTTTTCTGGCGTAGAACCAGGTCAAACATGGTAGGTTTTGTTAAACATGTCACTGGGCATATGAAATCGTATTTCACGACATTTTTTCGTGGTCTGGACCTTTTTAAATTAAAAAAAAGGGAAAATATTGTATTTTAAATAAAATGTGGTTTTTTTTTGTTTCCACCGTCATATCTTCAAAACTAATGTTGCTATCGACGTTGTTTTTTTTTTTTCAATTAAAGTACACACAATAACGTTTTTAACTGTACTAATGGTTTTTACACAGTTCACATTTTCATTTCCTTAAAAATTAGGAAAACTAGATATTTGAATTTTACGTATTACAATTTTCACCAATCGATAAACTTTTTTATTTTTGAAAATTTTTATACACATACAGTGAAGAAAATGTAACCCAAACATTAGAAAAGTTTTTGATATAATTATTTTTTCCCAATGTGTATCGTTTGGCAACAGCGATTTTTTTAAAGCGCGCTAAATTAGTCATATGTATTATTGCGGCCCAATCTAGGTACGTACACCGCGTATGGAAGGTAGGATAAGATGCGTCTATCTAATAGACTATTCAAATCTATTGACCCCTCACCTCAACCGCGAATATCTCAAAAAAATTATGTGTCTATTGTAAATCATTCACTGAAATTTGAATAATGTACATTGGACAGTTTTGAAGTGCTGCTAAGTTATATTGAAAAATGTCCTACTTTTTAAGGAAATTTTGACAGTACCAGTTTTAAATCCATTATATATTTGAAAATATTCCTACCATATAAATAATATTTTAGATGCCGATAATGCATGATATTTTTTGTACGAGGTAATTTTTTTATAATTTTTTATTCTAAAAAACGTGACATCATGTTTATTCGGTTATTTATCAAGGTATTTACAAAATTTTTTATAAAATGGTTAATTATATAAAATGTAAGCATTTCCAGAAAAAATAATTGGTATATACCAAATATTAATTTAGTTATCAAGTGCAATAGATAATATTATTGCCCGCGTTCTGCATTATTATCTATTGCACTTGATAAATAACTAAATTAATATTTGATATATACCAATTCTTTTTTCTGAAAATCCTTACATTTTATATGATTAACTATTTTATTAAAAATCTTTTAAATACCTTGATAAATAGCCGAATAAACATGAGGTCACGTTTTTGACAATATCTGCCAAATTTTAGAATAAAAAATGATGATAGAATTTCTTCGTACAAAAAATGCCCTGCTTTATCGGTATCTAAAATATTATTCATATAGTAGGCATATTTTTCAAGATATAATGAATTTAAAAGTGGTATGGTCAAAATTTCCTTAAAAAGTAGGGCATTTTTCAATATAACTTAGCAGAACCTCAAAACCGTCCAATGTACATTATTCAAACTTCAGTGAATAATTTACAATAGACACTTAATGAACACATATTTTCTCAAATTTTCTCTGGTCCGCCATTTTTGAGATTTCGCGGTTAAAATGAGGGGTCAATACATTTGAATCGTATATTAGTAGTTTGCGGGATTTAGAGTATACCTATAAATAGTTTTAAATAAATGAGATGCTGAAAAATATTTATTCGCAATTTAGTTTTCTAAAATAATGGAGTGCATTATTTTTAAGGGAATTGCGCGAGATGATGACAAATCTGTGGTACCAAGGATACAAGGTTTGTTGTCACTAATATCTAGTGCTGAAAAAAGACGACATCGCGAAAATATTGTGTGAGAAAAGGTAATATTTTAAATGACGAAATTTAATTAAAATATCATATAGACTGTCGTATAGGTAGACAAGTTTTGAAAACATGAACGTTTTTTGCAATCATACATGCCGCCGCGCCGCGCCGATTTGCAACAGATGCTGCACAGTAATTAATCGGATAAGAAATATTAATAATAGATGGAGCATTTAAATTAACAGAAAAAGTGCTTTCACTACATAAACGTCATTCAGAAATGATCAAAAATCTATTTAGCAAACAGGAAGATACCAGGATGATTTTGCATGCAATGTACGAAACTAAATTTAGCAAACAAACATTGGTGAAATCAGTTGATATAGATGTATTAATTTTACTTATTCTCCTTTTTTCGGACTCTGACTTAAATGGAACTAATTTATTTATGCAACTTGGACACGGCACTAACAGACAATTTTTGTCAATATAGAAGGTAGTGCAAAGTTTATGAACTACAGTTTGTTCTTGTCTTCATTGTTTTACTGGTTGCGACACCACTAATGGTTTTTTAGAAATAATTAAAATATCTGCGTTTGATCTTCTTAAAGAATACTGTTGTTTTTCAAAAATTATCGGAACTGCCATTGCTGTCTAAAGACGAAGCTTTAAAAATCTTTACAAAATTGATCCTAGTACTGTACAAAAACAAAAATAAACAAATTCAGATATTAAACGATCTAAGGATCAAATTAGCAACAACAACAAACGGAGCTTTCCTTCAACTGAAGGCACCTTTTACCACCCATTGTTAAGGTAAACATATATATTTAAATAATAGATTTCCTATCTAATACATTTAGTTAACTATTGCAGGTTTATGTATCAACTTAGAATATCGTACAGAAGCAATATGCCAACTACACTTATAAATGCACATGGTTCAGGACGGAATTTAACTGACGATGTTTGGACAATATATTCATTAAGTATTTATTGTTCATATAAAAATTGTGAAAATCAAAAATATGATTGTGTTAAAGAAGGCCTAAAATGTTGTAACGAGTGTAAATGTCTTACTTGAAATACTGTTATTTAAAGGTTTCGATGAATGTACAGACGAACTAGAATGCTTTTAACGCAGGGCCTACGTAACTAAATACTCATTTGTCAATAGAAAAATAGTTGCAAAAAAATAAAGTTGTTTTATTCCTGCGTCTTGGTTTAATTCAATCAAAAATGTGTAATAACCTGCTTATTAGGTAGGTACTTACTTTATAGCAATGATTTATATTTACCTGCTTTTAAATATTTTTTACCTTAAAACAACAAAAGGTAGGTTTATACCTTAGGTTCGTACCTATTTTGGAGCTGTTAATAAAAGCCCAATTAGTACACATGAATCCAACAAGCGTAGTCCGCAGGCGGTAAGCAGTATAATGAGAGCCGGGCGTACAAGAATATGTTTTAGCCCGTTTTAAAAAAATCGCTGACTACATACTATAACCTGCACATCAAAAATTATGATTCTAAAAACGTTTTTCATATATTGGCTTCAATTTGTTCACAGCATGCATATACATATTTTCATAAATAAAAATTTTTCTCGATTGATGAAAAATACATTCACGAAAATAACAACTTTAAGTTTGCTATTATTTTAACAATTACAAAATATATATTTTACAATCACATTGTACATAGTTAGAAGCGTTATTGTGTCTACTTCAATTAAAAAAAAATCAGTTCCATAGCACTATTATTTTACTTCCACATCCACGTAGTGGATTGGAAGTATAGTAATCGCAAAAAAATTTTCAAAATTTTTTATTCGTGAAATAGGTTTAGAATGTCATAAAACGTCGAGATTTTAAATTTGAGCGAAAAAAAAATTTCTGTCTGTCTGTCTGTCGGTCTGTCGGTCTGTCGGTCTGTCGGTCTGTCGGTCTGTCTGTAACTTTTTTTGTCCGCACGTTTTCTCCGGAACGGTTTGAGATATTGACTTGAAATTTTGTACACGTATATATTATGACGAGATCTGGAACTGGATTGTTTTTTGAGGAAATCCGTTGAAGGGTTGGGGGTTAAATAGGGGAAAATAGGGAAAAATAAGTAAAGCAAGCTTGTAAGAGAACAGACACTTGAAATTTGGTGTATATACTAGAAGTTAAGGCCTAAGATTTTTTTATAATATCTTTCAACCCCCCCACACCACCCCTACCCCATTAATGGGGTTGATAAAATAAAGTTGAAATTTTCATTTGAAATTTCGTACACGTATGTATTATAACGACATCTGAAATTAGATTATATTTTGAGATGATTCCGTTGAAGGGTTGGGGGTTAATTTGGGGTAAATAGGGGAATATAAGTAAAACAAGTTGGTAACAGTACAGAAACTTGAAATTCGGTATACGTACTAGAAGCCAAGGCGTCAGATTTTTTTATAATATTTTTCAACCCCCACCACCCCTACTCCAATATGAAAAGGGTTGATTAAATAAAATTGAGATATTCATTTGAAGTTTGGTACACGTATGTATTATGACGACATCTGGAACTAGATTATAATTTGAGATGATTCCGTTGAAGGGTTGGGGGTTAAATAGGGGTAAATAGGGGAAAATAAGTAAAGCAAGCTGGTAAGACCACAGAAACTTGAAATTCGGTGTATGTACTAGAAGCCAAAGCGTCAGATTTTTTTATAATATTTTTCAACCCCCACCACCCCTACTCCAATATGAAAAGGGTTGATTAAATAAAATTGAGATATTCATTTGAAATTTGGTACACGTATGTATTATAACATCTGGAACTAGATTATAATTTGAGATGATTCCGTTGAAGGGTTGGGGGTTAAATAGGGGTAAATAGGGGAAAATAAGTAAAGCAAGCTGGTAAGACCACAGAAACTTGAAATTCGGTGTATGTACTAGAAGCCAAAGCGTCATATTTTTTTATAATATTTTTCAACCCCCACCACCCCTACTCCAATATGAAAAGGGTTGATTAAATAAAATTGAGATATTCATTTGAAATTTGGTACACGTATGTATTATAACGACATCTGGAACTAGATTATAATTTGAGATGATTCCGTTGAAGGGGTGGGGTTTAAATAGGGGTAAATATGGGAAAATAAGTAAAGCAAGCTGGTAAGACTACAGAAACTTTAAATTCGGTGTATATACTAGAAGCCAAGGTCTCAGATTATTTATAATATTTTTCAACCCCCACCACCCCTACTCCATTATTACAAGGGTTGATAAAATAAAATTGAGATATTCATTTGAAATTTGGTACACGTATGAATTATAACGACATATGGAACTAGATTATTCTTTGAGATGATTCCTTTGAAGGGTTCGGGGTTATTTAGGGGTAAATAGGGGGAAATAAGTAAAGCAAGCAGGTATGAGTACAGAAACTTGAAATTCGGTGTATGTACAAGAGGCAAAGGCCCCAGATTTTTTGATAATTTATTTCAGCCCCCCACCACCCCTACTCCATTATTCAAGGGGTTGATAAAATAAAATTGAGATATTCACATGAAATTTAGTACGCATATGTATCATAACGACATCTGGAACTAGTTTATATTTTGAGATGATTCCGTTGAAGGGTTGGGGGTTAAATAGCGGTAAATAGGGGAAAATAAGTAAAGCAAGCTGGTAAGACTACAGAAACTTGAAATTCGGTGTATGTCCTAGAAGTCAAGACCTCAAATTTTTTAACAATATTTTTCAACCCTTCCACTACCCTTACTACATTATTAAAGGGATTGATAAAATAAAATTGAGATATTCACTTGTGATTTGGTAGACGTATGTATTATAATGACATCTGGAACTAGATTATATTTTAGGATGATTCCGTAGAAGGGTTAGGGTTAATAGGAGTGACTAGGGGAAAATAAGTAAATCAAGGTGATAAGAGTACAGAAATTAGGGATTCGGTGTATATACTAGAAACCAAGGCCTCAGATTTCTTTCTAATATTTTTCAAACTCCACCACCTCCGCTTCATTATTAATGGGATTGATAACATCAAATTGAGATATTCACTTGAGATTAGTACACGTATGTATTGTAGTGATATCTGATTGAGATGCCTCCATTGAAGGGGTGGGAGGTGAATAGTAGAAAATAAGTAGGGTGAACTAAAAACTTCATTTTTAACGTATATGGTAGAAACCAACTCCTCAAACTTTTCTATGACATCTGCCCCAAATATTATTAAAATTCTATGACCAATAATTTCCACATACTAAAGTGCAAATATAGTCAAGATGTTTCCTTTAAAACGACTTGGATGAAGAATCTGGATGTGGAAGTAGTGATTCCTTAGGCAGCGGTTTTTAAAGATATAACGGTGGGGACGTTAAAAAACATGTTTCATGGAAAAATCATTTTTTTACAGTTTTTTCGAAATAAAAAAGTTCCTGACCACCAGAAAATGTCGTAAAAAGTGGTTTCATATACACGATCACCTAATTAAAGAATCGCACCAAGTCTGGTTTGGTTCTACGCCAGTTTTTTTTTCTCGAAAACTAAGCGACTTTGCTTCCCAATTTTACTCGTCTAGTTATAATACATACGTGTACAAAATTTCAAGTCAATATCTTAAACTGTTCCAGAGAAAACGTGCGCACAAAAAAAGTTACAGACAAACATACCGAGAGACCGACCGATATGATAGACAGAAAGACTGAAAAATTTACTTAGTACTATACTAGTAGTTAAGTTGACACAAACAATGAAATGTTTATGGCAGCGTTTATCTGCGCCAACCACAAAAAGTCGTATAATATTGGATTACTTTATTGACTGTTTCTAGCACTTTAATGGCGACTTTAAGGTTCTTTAGCGAAAATTTCAAGAAAAAAGTATTTTTCTCATCGCGAATTGAAAAAAGTTTCTCCAGATATTTTAACCTTAGAACGGATGTTTACTACTCAATATTCACCATTAGTAAGTAATACGAAACAACTATTTAAAATGACTTATTTAAGTTAATAATATGAAATACAATATATGAAATGAATAACTGCCTTTGTTGTATAATGATATTCTTAGTACGTTCATTTAATAGCGACCGTATCTATAAAAGAAATTTACACTAAATCCTACTGCATCTTTTCCGCTTTCAAACGGTTACGTGGGGTCTTAAATTCTATTATAGCAGAAGCTATAAGTTAGCAAACTTATTTCCCAAAGGCGTTTCAAAGAATTTCTTTTTACTTAATTTTCCGAAGCACGTCAAGTTTTCAGATATAGAAGGACCAACTTCATCAGTTATTTTAAATGCTGACTCGTCAACCCAAATCAATAATAAAGTATAAAAGCATATATCGTTGAATGAAACTTATTCCATATATGCATTATATAAAATATGTGCGAAGAAATATTAAATGATTTTAAGACACATTTTTTCCTACAAATTATAAGCATCGACTTATTTATAAACATGGCATAAATCAACTATTGTTCACATATCTGACAGTGTGAGACAAATATTTATATGCATTAAAATCAATTAAAATTAATTTCGTAAGCCTTCTTTGGCAACATCGATCAGAAAGAGGACACTAGGGAATGGATGAAAGTTCAAAGATAATGAGATGGCAAAAGGCGAAGAGGACACCCTCCAAAACTTCAGGTGACATCACCAAGGCGCTGATGATAAAGAACTCGGTCAGTTCCTTTGCCTCACAAGCAACCGCAGCAGATGACGTCATGCTACCGATACGGTAGCCCAGCCGGCTAAGTGTCTTAGTGGTGAGCGCGCTTGGTCAGACTGCCTAACGTGTACTGGGTTCGATCCCCAACACCGGCACTGGCAATGCTGGTGGGTAATGGATGTTCTCCGTTTTTTCAAATGTGTAACCCCTTCCGGATAGCCTATGAGAGACTTTGAATTTGGGGGTTGTCTACTATGTGTGGTATTTATACCATACAGCGAAGAGAGAGGTTATAAATCAAAAAGTTTTTGCCGCCACGAAATTAATAATATCTGAAATTAATTTGAGAAAACAAATCTTAAATATATTAGCAGATATATAATCAGCTTGCCTTATTAAAATTCAAACTCTTGCTTATATTATTTTCTGTCACGTCGCCTGATGGTCGGCTGAATTTGGATGACTCTGATGCTTAATCTTTAGACATATGCTGTTACGATTTCCAATGTCGGTCTTTTCTGTAACTTTTCTTACCTTTAATTTTGCGATAGCTTGCATCGTTCTAGGGAGCTATGTTTGAAGGTCACAATGGTTGCATCAAATCAAAATAATAACACAGCCACAAAAAAAATTAGAACACTTATGTAATATAACGACATCTGGAACTAGATTATATTTTGAAATGATTTCATTGAAGGGTTGGGGGTTAAATCGTGTTAGATATGGTTAAATAGGGGAAAATAGGCAAAGCAAGCTGGTACGAGTACAGAAACTTGAAATTCGGTGCATGTACTAGAAACCAAGTCCTCAGATTTTTTATAATATTTTTCAACCCCCCAATACCCCTACTCCATTATTAAAGTGGTTGATAAAATAAAATTAATTCACTTAAAATTTGGTACACTTACGTATTATAGCGACATTTGGAACCGTTGAAGGGTTGTGGGTTAAATAGGAGTAGATAGTGGAAAATAAGTAAAGCAAGCTGGTAAGAGTACAGAAATTTGGGATTTGGTGTATATACTAGAAGTGAAGGCCTCATGTTTTTTATAATAAATTCCATCCCCCCACCGCATTAAAAAAGTTGATGAAATTTAATTTAGATTTTCACTTCAAATTTGATACATGTATGTATGTATTATAACGATATCTGAAACTAGATTATATTTTGACATGATTGCGTTAAAGGAGTGGGAGTAAGTAGAGGTAAATAGGGAAAAATAAGCCAGGCATGCTAGTAAGAGTACAGAAACTTGAAATTCGGTGTATGTCCTAGAGGCCTAGGCCTCAGTTTTCTTAATAATATTTTTCAACCCCCCCCCACCACCTTTACTCCATTATTAAATGGGTTGATAAAATAAAATTGAGATATTCACTTGAAATTTGGTAGACGTAGGTATGTATTATAACGGCATTCGGAACTAGATTATATTTTGGGATGATCCCGTGTGTTAGGGTTGGGAGTTAAATAGGAGTAAATAGGGGAAAATAAGTAAATCAAACTGGCAAGAGTACAGAAATTTGGGATTTGGTGTATATACATACGTATACTGGATACCGAGGCCTTAAATTTCTTGCTAATATTTTTCAAACCCCAACACCTTCACTCCATTATTAATGGGATTGTTAACATAAAATTGAGATATTCACTTGTAAGTTAGTACCACATCTGATTGAGATGATTCCATTGAAGGGGTGGGAGGTGGTAGGTTGTGAATAGGGGAAAATAAGTAGTGTCAACTAGAAACTTCATTTTTAACTTATATGGTAGACACCAACGCCCCAAACTTTTCTATGACATCTGCCTCAAAGATTATTAAAATTCTATGATCAATATTTCCACATACTAGAGTGCAAATCTAGTCAAGATGTTTCCCTTAAAGTGACTTGGATGAAAAATCTGGATATGGAAGTAGTGATTTCTTAGGCAGCGGTTTTTTATACTAGATCAGTTGAAAATTAAATTTTCAATCCGATGATGTTAGGCACGATATTTTTCATCTGAGAAAAAAAATCTGAGAAAAATTCAGGGGTATGTGGAAAGATGTGAGAAATCGAATGGCGTAAATTGAAGCCGACGCGGGTGCTTTGTTTTTCGCGTGATTGCCGCTCGAAATTACCTGAAGGTGAAAATTGAATTTTTTTACCGTGTGCCGAGGTCATATCTCGAAAACGAAACGAGACAGAGAGCGACGCGACGGTTTACCCCATTAATTACTCGCACATATCAAAAGCACATAAAAAAGGAACAGCTCGAAAATTGCAATGTTATCTGACATCTTTTACATTATATCCATGTATACAAAAACTAAGTGACATTTGCACGAACATTTTTTAATATTTAGAACCCTTTGTTCAATATGTTACAATTTTTTAAATCATATAAATTGTTTCAAAATTATCGAGATGAAGGTGCTTGACAATTTGCCGAAACGAAAATGTTGCATACGGCCTACATCCGTAGATTAAGACAGGAATATTTTCACGGAATTAAATCCGGCTTCATCCCCCTTCAGTTTCATATCATGATGTGTTTTTCTTTTTTAAATAATTGTTTCTTCTTGTCTATTTTAGTTTTACTGTCAGATATTAAGGCGGAATTTATTTCAACAATGTTTGGAAATTTTCAAGGTAAATTTTTAATTTTTATTTTTTCGCACATTTGAATTGGAGACAATTTTGGGATCACTTCAGGAGGTACTTTATTTTGTTGAGATAGGTACATTATTGTAAAAGTTATCATCTATTGTTTAAAAATGGCACGTTTTAAATGTTTTCATGACTTGCAACTCGAAGAGCTGACCAAAAGATTGGAACAAATATAGTTTTCTTCGCAATTTCGTCGTGAACAATTTTTTCTCTCCATTGTGATACGAACTATACAGGGTGGACGGGGTAGATTCTTTGGGTCAAAATATGAGTATATAACCGAAAATGCTTTAGTAAAATGTTGCTGTGGAAAAAGATACAGGGTATCAAAATTAAAATTATTTTTTCATTCTTTTGCAATAACTCAATAGCCTCTCGACCTATCTTCTCCAAATTTGCTAGAGGAACTTTTTTTATTCTAAGAAGCAATAATGTCTCTTGCAGAGATTCATGTAAACCTTTATTTAAAGAATTGGAAATACTTACCGTCCCCTCTTTGTATATATACAAATTAGTGTTATTCGTTAAGCAAAATAGTACTGAATTTACAAGAAATAACGATGTATATCAAGTTATGATAACGAGGAACGGGCCTGATCTCAGAGTACCAGTGCATTATCATAGCTTTTATGAAAGAGGCCCATGTTATAACGCTATAAAGGCCTACAATGCTCTGCCAGGAGAATTAAAGTCTATAGATAATATTCACTCCTTTAAAAAGCATCTAAAATTGTACTTACTAGAAAACACATTTTATTCATTCAGTGATTTTTTAAATGCATAAGAACAAATGATTTTATTAATCAATTGTATATGTTAGATAATAGTATATTGTGTTATTTTACCTTTAGTTTTAAGCTAATTTTAAGTGTATGTTTTTTACCTTGTTAACGTTGTTCTCCTTTTATATATTTTACAAATTTTAATGTGTCTCTCTTATATTATTTTATTTTATACTACCTAGATATTTTGTAATTACTTCTTGACAATGCTAATGTCTTTTCTTTGTAAGATCTATAGCAATAAAGTTTTATTATTATTATTATTATTATTATTATGTATGTATTACGTCACGTTAGATCATAAAGGGCCGCAGGACCTGTATCTGATGATGAATTTTTATCACTTATTTTTTTTTACGAAACGTTGTGGTACTTCTGACCAGAAAATCTGATGAGGGTTTCATTTCCACGTATAAAAGTACACTTGGTAGATCTTGATAACCCCAACCGAATTTCTGGAAATTGCCGTTAAACATTTGAATAATTTTTTGAATGACAAATTCAAATTTAATGAAACAAAGTGTATTTATTGAAAAGTGTGCTTTGGTTACATTTTAATTTTGTCATGTACGTCATTTAATAATTTTATTTTGTTCTTGTGTTCCTCGGGCTAATTTCTTTAACTTCTTTATTTAAAATGCTTCGACTTAATAATTTTTCAAATAGGAAAATGAGGGATATGGTATGTATTGAAACATTCTTTATAGGATTTTGCAAACAGCAGAAAAAATAACTATCTATAACTAAAAGAAAAACTTTGTGTAGAAATATTAATGAAATCTTTGCATTCTTTCGATAACCTGAATTCTGGTTATGCTAGCATAACCAGAATTCAGGTTATCGAAGGAATGCAAAGATTTCATTAATATTTCTACACAAAGTTTTTCTTTTAGTTATAGATAGTTATTTTTTCTGCTGTTTGCAAAATCCTATAAAGAATGTTTCAATACAATTATAAGCAAACAAATAATAATTCATTTTTAAAATATGGTATGTGTTTACGTAGAAAAAAATTTTAGCGGACGTGCTGCAGCGAGGATATACTCACTTCAATATCCAAATAGAATACAGCCAGGCCATAAGATTCTCAAAGATCTGTTTCGTCGTTTGGAAGAAACGGGTTCATTTCGCTATAAAAATGATGTAGGATGACCAAAACGAATTACTCCAGATCAAGAATTAGAAATTTTAGTTTGTGTGGATGAAGATCCTCAAGTCAGCGGCAACAGGGGACAGTAAACAATCTGTTCTAAGAGCCTTACGCAAAGAACGCTTCTACCCATATCACTTCAATCTTGTACAAAACTTACTTCGAAGGGATCTTCCACAAAGGCTAGAATTTTCTCAATATGTTCTAAATAAACACAACAGGGACCGAAATTTCGTTAAGAACATTTTATTAACCGACGAAGCAACTTTTATTCTCCAAGGCGTCTAACTGGCGAAATACCCATTACTGGGATGTAGAAAATCCTCATGCCGTTAAAGAAAGGAATTTTCAGCACGAATTTAAGACTAACGTTTGGTGTGGTATTATCGGCGATCAGTTATTGGGAACATTTGTCATTCCTCCAAATTTAAATGGACAGTCTTATATATTTTTTCTTTAAAATACTCTTGCTAAATTATTACATGCTTTCTTGCTAGACATGCGGAACAAAATGCGACTTATGCAAGATGGAGCTCCCCCTCATTTCTCCATTGAAGTCAGGAATGATCTTGATGAGACTTTCCCACGCAGATGGATCGGTTGAAGAAGTGAGTCCTGATTATAATCCTTTGGATTATTATGTGTGGGGACATATGAAGTCCTTAGTCTATGCAAATACCATCAAATCAAGAGAAGAACTGTGGCATAAAATACAAAACGCAGCCAATTTTATTACAGGACATGAAAACGTATTTTTTAATGTAAGAAAATCGTTTATGAAAAGCATTAGAAAAGTCATAGAAGTAGGTGGATACCATATCGAAAATTTACCCTAAGATGCAATAATGGGGTTTTTGCATGGGGAGAAAATTTATACAATAAATACTAATATCATCAGGTCAACTTTTATATTATTTTTTGGTCTTCTAATAAGATTAGATCCTTATTTTACACAATCTTGGATTTATGTACTTATCTCAATTAGTTCATTAGAAAGTGAGAAAGAGTTTACGCTGTTATTACGATTTTCTTTTTCCTTACGTTTCGTACTTTTTTCAATAAATACACTGTTTCATTAAATTTGAACTTGTCTTTCAAAAAATTATTCAAATATTTAACGGCAATTTCCTCGAAAACGGTTGGAGTTATCAAGTTCTACCGAGTGTACTTTTTATACGTGGAAAGGATGTCCTCATCATATGTTCTAATCAGAAGTGCCAAACGTTTCGTCCGAATAAAAAATGATAAAAATTCATCATCAGATACAGGTCCTGCGGCACCCTCTATGATCTAACGTGATGTTGTACATAAATTACTGTTTCTTAGAAGAATAAAAAAAGTTCCTATAGATAATTTGGCGAAGATCAGTCAAGAGGCTGTTGAGTTATTACAAGAAAACGAAAAAATTATTTGAATATTGACACCCTGTATCTTTTTCCATAGCAATATTTTACTAAATCATGTTTGGTTATATTCTCATATTTTGGCTCAAAGAATCTACCCCTGTACTATGGCCTGTTATTAATGGTTCACCCTGTATATACATATAGCAAAACTGAGAGAACAATTTTGAACATACTTTTGTTTGAACAGAATCTTTTCACCACACGAATTTAATCCAGAACATTTTACTAGACTTCTTTTTAATGTCTAAATTGAAGTTGTACTCCACTAACACCCCAACTAGCACAATTAGTCGCGGGAACGTAGCAATGACTATTGTAGGCACTTTAAAGTGTTTTGGTACTGGTCACAGACACGTAGTAGGAACGCCGAACGTTCCTAATACGTGTTTATGACCAAAATGGGGAATATTTTTTGGTGACGATAATGTTCCAGCCACGTTCCTGGATCTTGTCTGGCTACGTTCTAATGACGTTGTGGTTCCGGAGCGGCGACGTGTGGCGTAGACGCCACAACTTTCAGAAACTTTACCACTCCCCACTCTTTTAAATGGATGTTGCCCCTTCTTTGACTTGCAGCCGATTTGATTATATTTATGTTTCATTCTTAGATATGATCCTTGTTCTTGTTCATTTCTCTAACTCAGGAATATAATAGAATATCAGAAGGTATTATTAGATAGCAAAACTTGTGCTATTTTTCAATGGTCTAAGGGTCACAATTAAAATGAATGCAATTTTACTGACAAACATATTGATAAAACGTCCTAATCTAACCACGCGCCTTTAAAATCTGCATTTTTTAATTTAATTATTGTTCTTAAAATATGTAATGTCATGCGAGAATACGACACAATAGATGCCGAAACCTATTTTTTATTGTTCTTCGGAATTTAACACTAAGTTTTGTGTATTCTTTTGTTATATTTGGTGCAGAAATTTCGGTTGGATAAATTAAATATTTTAGTCAATTGTGAAATTATGGTTCTTGTGTTATAATAATGGCGTCGAAAATTTTGGCCATCAAAATGACGTATTTCAGAAAATGTCACTTTAAGGTCGTTTTCACCAAGAAATGCTACTTGAAAGTAATTGCTACTTGGCGATAGTGATGAAAACTGCAAATGCAACGTTAAAGTTATATTTACTACAAATCTGCGAATGGGACTGTAGCATCATTTTAAAGTCGTAGCAGAGTTGTGACTACCACAAATTATCTCTTCAAAGTTGCCGCTGCCACTTCATGGTTACATTTTTCCTGATATTGATTCGGAACGTACGTGTTAGCCGTACGTTGTGGTCTAAAATTAACGCGCTCCTAGCTTTTGCTGTTTATTATTTATCTAACTTCACATTGGAAAACCTGTCAGCTGTCGCTTGTATGCGGCCATGTATCAACGACTTAATAAACATAAGCCTCGTTGGTATAATATGCTATTACAGTGATAGATAGAATAGAATAAAAGGTAGGTGTAATAAAACTGTGTTGAAATATTGAATTTTGTTGCCTTATTTTAAATGAATATGTATGGATTCTTTTAAAATTGTGTCGACGTAGGAAAAATATGGGATATACTTTCCTGTTATTCCACAGTGGGAATAAAACGGAAATTTATTGTGGCCTGTGGCCTATTGTGGCAAACATATATAGGTTAGGTTTGCTGCACTAACTTTATCTATGGTCATCATTGGGAACTAGATAGTGAAATTTACTTCATAGTAAATTTCAGAGGTGACGTGCACTTTGTAGTAGCCGTGCACAGTTCTGTAGGTAGCAGTAACGTCATTAACACCTATGAATATTACTTACAAGTTCTACTACTTTAAAGGAATAGTGAAGGTTCCCAGAACGTCGCGGCAACTATTAAAGCTACTTGAAAGTGATTGCAACTTTGAAGTCACATTTCAGTGATGCGAGTTAGTTGCTGCTACTATCGGTTACCACCTTCAAGTTCTGAAAACCCAGTCGCCCCACTGATAACTACCACGTTCCCATGTACCACGAAAGCTACGTAGAAGTTGCATAACTATAAAGTAATCATTAGTGGTAGACATTACGAGGCAGACACTGTAGACTTGCCAAATGAAGTCAATTTTACATCGAAGTCGTAAATTTAATCGCAATTACGTAATGGTTACTCATCCAAGGTTTCCATCTCAGTTACTGTCACTTTGGTGCTACTTGGGAGCTATGCAGCTTTATAAAATTTAGGAAAAATTCTATTAAAACATTGAAGTAACCACCTTCAGAGTTTAACAACATCAGATTTTAAACTATGATCTCTTCGCCATGGTATTAGAGTTAAATTGAGGTATGAGTTTATACTATTAGTTTATACTGAATTTTCAGATTCAGTATTAATTCCCTTAATGTATACCTTCTAGTTTAATAATTGTATTAGAAATTAACTAAGAAATAACAGTGTTTTAAAGATGCACAAAAAAATACGTTAATTCATTTAGTTATAATTAATATTTTATGGAAGTAATTATTGCATTCTTAATTATTTATACCACTTCACTGTCCCAGTATTCTATTAAGAATGCTCAAGTATCCACTTAAAACTACGTTCCGTTCCAGATTTAATATTACAGATAGGATCTTAGAGTTTAGGGAGGAACTAGTGAGTGGGGAGATTGCAGATAATTCTCTATAAGGAAGCTCTTAAAGAATTAACCTTCTCTATCCGATTGTGCTTTCCCCTTTAAGATGGTATCATTTCAAGCACTTAATTTAAAACTATTATTATTATACGATGCTGGGGAAACAAATAAACAAAAGTGGTGTGTTATAAAAAATTAATTCAAATTACCATTTTTGCGTGTGGTGCATCATAAAGATAAAAAATGGAAAATTAAAACCATTATTTGTAATATTTCTATTGAAAATAAACCAAATAACATTTTTAAAAGTGTAAATTATTTGTGTGTTTAATTGCGATGGAACATATTCTTTATAGGATTTTGCAAACAGCAGAAAAAATAACTACCTATGTTATCTGAAAAAAAATATTTTCTGCTGTTTGCAAAATCATATAAAGAATATGTTTCATTACAATTAAACACACAAATAATTTACACGTTTAAAAATGTTATTTTGGTTTAGTTTCATCACCTGAATATTAATACTCACAGCAAATTAGGTCTTTTAGGAGAAATAATTTATAAAGTTTTAAAAATTTGGGTGCGAACTCCTTACAGACGTGTAAATACAGATCAACAGAGTTCCCACCTGTTCGGAGGGCACTTCATCCCCTTTTGCTCAGAAATCACTCTCTTACGTGACCAGGTTAGGTTAGGTTAGGTTCGTATGTGAGTGGGCTCCTGTCAGACCCTCCACTGCGACCATCAGGTCTATTGTGGCTCACTCCTAGTTATAGTTCACCCAACAGATTCAGCTTTTTAATAAAGCTGATAATCTTGTTGGGCGAGAAACTGTCCAGGTCCTCTGGCTTCAGTCGCCCTTTGCCAAACAGTGAGAACCTGGTTCTTTCTGCAGCAGGACAGGTACATAAAATGTGCTCTGCCGTTTCATCATCCTCCAAACACAGACGGCATTCGGCGCTTTCCACCAGTCCAATTCTGTGTAGGTGATGATTTAATCTGCAGTGCCCATACGTGACCAGGAGCCTGGTTTTAAAATTTTTTCAAACTGTTACTCTGACGATGAAAATGAATAGGATCTAAAATATTCGGTATAAAATTCTACATCATTTATGTCCCATAAACTTTTTTCCATATTTAACTTAACTCTCACAAATACAGTTTGAACAATTAAGATATGTTGCTAAGGTTAGTCTGTGACGTTACGTTCACTCGTCGGGTGAGTGAGAGGACGTCACTTTGACACTCGAGCTCGGTGCGGTTACGGTAAGCTCGGGCGCCACCTTTACAATTTTTCTCGTGGTGTAAAGGACCCACGCTAGCCTCTTAACACAGCCTGTTTCGGTAGGGTTGGGATAGCGTCAGAGGAGACACGGTATGTCCAGGGGTCTAGGGATGTCAGACTTCACACACACACAGTAAAAAAGGGCACAGTTTAAATAATATGCATATTTATTATAATAAAAATCCTAATATCTACAATTATACCTAACCTATAACTACTATGGTTAACGGTGACGGTGGCGAAGCAAGAGGGCGGTTACAAGCAGGATACGAGCTTAGAGAAACGGAACGGTAAGTCGGAGTAACTACTATCGGTATAAAACGGACAGAGCAGATACCAGGCGGAGGAAAGCAAAAGCACAATAAACAATAATAAACAAACACTCGGGCAACTTGGCTAAGGCGCAGAGCCTAAGGTTAGTACACACTTCCGGTCACGGTTCCTTGTTGGTGTAATCACCCCAAAGGAGAGATTAAATCAACGAGGTTCACGGGCGCTACTTTGCGCTGGTGGATGTCCTTGTAGCTTTCCAGTCGACGCACCTAGACCAGAAAGCCCCAAGCTTCCCAAGTGCTCGCTTGTCCTCCAGACGACGCAACTAGGCCAGAGGGCAAACACGAGACCTGTTACCAGCGGAAAGTTTCCCAGCCACACACTCTCCCAACTTGCACACTGGCTTGCTCCGGTAGGCGGTATTTGGTCGGGGATGATATCTCGGTGTGCTAGAAGGCTTTGTGACTTTCCAGTCGACGCACCTAGACCAGAAAGCCCCAAGCTTCCCAAGTGCTCGCTTGTCCTCCAGACGACGCAACTAGGCCAGAGGGCAAACGCGAGACTTGTTGCCAACCACTGTATCTTCCCAGACACACGGCGGAGCAAACCGGGATTAGTACACGGATGGCACTTAGTCCCAGCCAAGCTGCTTATTTACGGTCGGTTTTACTTACTCTCTCTCTCCTATGAGACGGCGGTTTCCAATCAGCCTGGTAACGGTCCAAATGAATGGACCCAGGCTAATAATTAATTATTTGGCTGGCTGGGCCAAGCATTCGTTAACTGTGAAGCCAATAGTGTCAGTGATGGAGACAGTGCTCCATCTAGCGGCGTGTATGTCTACTTGCTAAATGAAAGTATATTACTTATTGCTCTGCTCTGTGTGGACAGTATAAAATATTAATATTTAAAATACAAAAATAGACGGTGGGTTTGGGTGTAATTTCCACACTAGAAATTACGCCCAATACCCGTATTAGAAAATACCTATATCCTAGATAGAGAAATAGACGGCGGTGTCGGGTGCAATTTCCACACTATAAAAATGCTTCATTACATCCCCCTCTTACTTCGCTAAAAAAAAATAATAAAAATGAAATGGTTATTATTTTTTTCCGTGTCTTCCTTGGTTGCTAAAAGAAAGAAACTGAAAACAAGGAGCTAATAAAACAAGAAAATCATTCCTTAGAAAAATAACGGTCCCTATCGGAATTAAGGCGCTTACCCCGCAATGGTTACTTAAACTTTATTTGGGGGTAAGTACGTCTTTAACAATCCTAAAAACTAAACTGGAGAAAGAAAACAATATAATACTACAATAATGTTACAAAAAAACATAATGAATCCGGTAGGTCATCTGTTTTCTTAAGGTAAACCAGGTACACTGGAACAAAAGATGCGGGCGGGAGTCTACCTAATGAGCCTCGCGCCTCGGGCGAAGACGGCGTCTTGGCAGGGATTGCGGACTGGTGGTACCAGTGCTCTCCGGGGTGGTTCTTCGGGTTCTTTCCTCGGTGCTGTCGGTAGGCGAGATGGCGGCATCTCTCCTTTGTAAACGGACTTTTCGACGGCGGAGATTATAATGCCGGCCTTGTGTGGCGCAGGCTTGTGCTAACTTGTTACGGACCAGCTCAAACACTTCTTGTAATTTTTTCAGGCGGTCGGTATGTGTTGGCGGTATATTGTTCTCCTCGGACGGTTCGGCGGTATTCCCAGTCTCGGTTTGAAAAACTGTTTTCGGCAAGGACATCTCACGGCCAAAGTTCAGAAACGCTGGCGAGAATCCTGTCGACTCGTGTCTCGAGCTGTTGATAGCCAGTTGGAGATCGTTCAATTGCTGATCCCATTTTCGGTGGTCCAGCTCACAGTACTGGGCTATCATGGTTTTGATGGTGCGGTTAGCTCGTTCGACTGGGTTTGCTTGTGGAGTGTACGGTAGTGTCAGACGGTGCTGGATTCCAAACTCTTCCAGTAAGGATCGGAATACTCGACTGTCATATTGGCTACCATTGTCGGTAATGACAGTACGGGGGCAACCAAAGCGGGTAATGACTTCATCGTAAAGTGCCTGACTAACGGTACGGGCGGTAGCACTTCGTAGGGGGCGGCACTGAATCCATTTGGTAAAGCGATCTTGAAAAACTACGAGGTAGTTATTCCCTTTACTAGATCGGGGCAGCGGTCCTACTAGGTCGGTGCTGACGGTTTCCCACGGTTGTTGACTGACGGACGGTTGCATGGTTCCTGGTGTCTGCTGCTGGGAGACTTTGTATCGCTGGCATTGCATGCAGCTACGTACATATCTGGCGATGTCACGGAACATCCCTGGCCAATAGTACTTCTGAGCTATTCGGGCAATGGTTTTAGCGATCCCCATGTGTCCGGCGGACGGAGCATCATGGTTCTCCTGTAGGACGGTGCGGCGGAGCGTTGTAGGAACACATAGTTTCCACGGATCAGACAAATCTGGTTCACGTAGATCACTGGAATCCCAGAAGTGACGGTACAGCCGGTTATTACGTACACAGTAATCCGGAAATGCTTCTGGCTTCCGTTCGACTTCAGTTTTCTTCCGTTGATACCATGAACAGTTTGGTGCCTCATCCAGGGCACATAGTTCGTTGGTTTCAGACTCGGGAAGAGGTCGGTCTAGCGGTTGGCGGGACAGTGCATCGGCTACCCGGTTTAGGGCTCCCTTACGGTACTTGATTTCGAAGTCGTATTGTTGTAGAAATACGCTCCATCTAGCTAAACGGCCGGTCGGACTCTTGATAGAGTGTAACCATCGCAGAGATTGGTGATCGGTCAGTACGGTGAAGCGGTATCCTTCCAGATACGGCCTCATCTTCTCTATTCCCCAGACAATGGCCAAGCATTCTCGTTCCGTTACGGAGTAGTTTTTCTCGGCTGAGGACAGTGTGCGGCTGGCGTAAGCTATTACCCTGTCATGACCCTCAATTTCCTGGGTCAGAGCTACGCCAAGGCCTTGGTCGGATGCATCGGTCTGGAGAGTAAACGGTTTCTCGAAGTCAGGACAAGTCAGTACGGGGGCTTCGGTGAGACAAGTCTTTAATCTCTTGAAAGCCTGTTCTTATTCGTCGGTCCACTTGAAACGGTGGTTTTTCTTTAATAATCGGGTCAGCGGCGTCACAATTTCGGAGAAGGTTGGTACAAAGCGTCGGTACCAGGAGGCAACACCAAGGAATCGGCGGATGTCTCGGACGTTCCGGGGGGTGGGGAATTTCTCAATTGCCTCCACTTTGTCCGGGTCGGTCTGTATTCCTTCTGAGGTTACTACATGACCTAAGTACTTTAGTGTCTTCCTACAGAACTGGCACTTTTCGGGGTTAAGTTGCAAGTTTGCAATCCTTAACCGTCGGAAAACTTCTCGTAGATTCTGCAGATGGCCCTCGAAAGTTTCACCTAGAACAATAATATCGTCGAGGTAGGTGAATGCATAGGGTTCCATGTCGGGCCCGATTATGCGGTCCAGTAGGCGTTGGAAGGTGGCAGGGGCGGAATGGAGTCCGAACGGCATCACTCGGAAGTGGAACAGACCCCTTCCCGGTACGGTAAACGCGGTAATCGGCTTGCTTTCTTCAGACAGCGGTATCTGCCAATATCCTTGTTTCAGATCGATACTTGAGATGTACCGAGCCTTGCGGAGTTTGTCTAGGATGGCGTTGATGTACGGCAACGGATAAGCATCCTTCTCGGTGACTTCATTCACCTTCCGGAAATCTATTCAAAACCTGGGTTTCCCATCCTTTTTACGGACGATAACTACTGGTGAACTCCACGGACTATTAGACGGTTCTATAATGCCGTTGGCCAGCAGTTCGTCTACTTCCTTGTTGATGACTTCCTGCATCCTTGGGTTCTGCGGACGGTATCGTTGCTTAATCGGCTCCGGTTGTGAGAGCCGGATATGGTGTTGGGTTAACTTCGTGGTTCCAGATATGTCCCGAAAACTGGGAAGCTCGGTATCTAAGAACTCTTGGAGTTTTGTCTCCTCACTCTGTGATAGAGCGAGAACTATCCCTCCCAATGGGCTGTTCGGAAGTGAAGATGAAACGGGGCGGTTATTTAGGTAGACGGTTGTCGTAGGTAGGTGGATCGTAAAGTCCTGTGTACGTAGGATATCCATTCCTAGTACAATGTCAGACGATAAATTCGGAAGATAGGACAGTCGCTCAAAGAATGGAGTTTCGGCTATTACAAACTCTAAGTCGTAGGACTCGTCGATTGTTACCAATTTTCCATCGGCTAGCTGGGCAGGCGGGGCGGTTATGCGGACGGACGGTATTTTTAGTTGGTGGCACAACTCCTTCACACGGTTTCCTACGTAGGATCGGACGGCTCCAGTGTCGAATAATGCGGAAAAGATGTGGCCATACATAGTCACCTGGATGTGCGGTCGGTCATCTTTGGGGACGGTTTCTGGCGAGGTGGCAGTAGTACGGAGCTGCACCGGCCTCGGAACGGTACAACTCCCGGCTAGTTTCCCGACCTGGGACATGAGCAATCTCTGGTCAGGGTGCCAGGTCGCCCACAGCGGGAACAGAATAACTTCGGTGGGGAACGGCATTGGCTGCGAAAATGTCCGGTTCTTCCACATCTCCAACAGATAGTGCCTCCGTTTATGGGAGCGGTGCCAGCGGAGGTTGATGGCCTGTCTACGTGGTTTGTCTCTCGGTTCACTGGTGGAGCTGGGTCCATCGACCTTCGTGAATTCTGGTGAATATTTCTGGTCATATGGTGCTCCAATTGCGGTGGTGGTGACTGTGGATTTTCCGGTTTTGGTGGTGACGGTTTAGGATGTGCTGCTGGTGGTGTTACGGTCAAGCGTGGTGGGGCCTTATTAGGACGGTAAACTTGTTGTACTTCCTGACGCAGTGCCTCAAATTCTTTGACTGCGGCGATCAAAGCGGCTACATTGGTTAGTCCGGATCTCGGAATGTACTGCCTATAATCGGGAAGTAAGTTTCGGTAAAGCCACCGGAGTTCCTGCTGCGGAGTAAGATCTCCATGCCGGCGGATGAGTGTTTGAAGGTCGGTCAGGTATGTGCCTGCAGGTTCATCTGGTTGCTGTAGGCGGCGGCTGATTTGCGCTTCTATCTCCTCCTGATAGTTCACAGGGAAGTAAAAGATGCGGAATTCGGTGGTAAAATCTTCCCAGGTTCTCCAGTGCGATCGGTTGTTTCGGTACCAAAGTAAGGCGGGTCCCTGTAATAATTCTGCTAGTACAGGTAACAGTTGTGCCGGATGAATTTCAGTATATGCGCACACTTCCTCTATTCTTTCCAGAAAGGCAGCGGGGTCTCCTTTCCCGTTGAACTGGATACCCCATTTACGGATGTTCAGCGGTTCTAATGTCCTGTTCACTGTTTGAGCGGATGAAGACGGTACAGTAGTCGGTATGGTTAGAGTTAGTGGCGGTGGTGCTGGTAGCGGAAAGACCGGTCTGGTGACTTGTGGCAATGGCGAGGTACAGCCGTCTTTGATGAATTTTACTAGGCGGCGCTTCTTGTCATCCACAGTGCCTGAAAGGTCTAGACGGAATTTCCCTAATTCGACGTCCAGCTGTTCTTTTCTCAGCTTATATATCCAGCTGAGGCGGTTTTCTATTCCTTCGGTGGTTGCGGTATCCTCGGTCGGTTCTATGTTCACGTCTTTTTGATCTTCTTCGGTGGACATCTTTCGTGGTTTCTTCTACCACGGGGTGGTAGTAAACGGTAACGGTCGGTAAGCAGTAACAGATATCAATGGGCGGTCTGAGCGGTGTCTCAGAGAGATCCTATCACAACGGTAGCTCACTATGAAGTGTGCGGAACGGTAACAGTAGCCAAAGGTTGTCAATGAACAGTCTGAGCGGTATCCCAGAGAGGTCTGTTCACTACGGTGGCCCAGGACCCAGTGTCTATCACAACGGTGGCTCACTTTGAAGTGTGGGGAACGGTAACAGTAGCCAAAGGTTGTCAATGAACAGTCTGAGCGGTATCCCAGAGAGGTCTGTTCACTACGGTGGCCCAGGACCAAGTGTGCGGAACGGTAACAGTAGCCAAAGGCTATCAATGAACAGTCTGAGCGGTTTCCCAGAGAGGTCTGTTCACTACGGTGGCTCAGGACCAAGTTTTTCTGCTAACTCCTAAACGGCTTGATGTATCGAGTCGAGAGTAGTTCCGTTGGATTCTGCGCACTCGATTTACTATTCCAGGAGGGGTCACAAGCTATATCTCCACTGTCACCGTAGTTTCTAGAACTCCGGGCAAAATCCGGTGGGGGTCGATTTAAACGGTGTCTGGTGGTGCGGACAACTGATTCCTATCGGTTTTAACTGGTTTCGGCTTTCCCCTTCTCCAGGGTACACTTTTTTCCGGAACGGACGGTCGGATCGTGACGAAACCAGCGGCAATCGATTCAGCGTCCTTGAGTTACTGCTAAATGAGGGGTCACTTGCCTAGTAACTCCAGTCTCCGGAGTGGTCAGGTATTCCGGACAGAATCCGGGCGGTCGGTAAAAGTCGGTGCAGAAGGTGTGTCGGGGTGCTGTTTATCACCTAGTATGGGCCCTACTCAATTCAGACCCGTAACTTGGCTGTAGCACACTTTTCCGCGGAACGGACGGTCGGATCCGGTTGCAAACGTCACCAATCGATTCCTTGGGTCTGATTCCCCTGAAAACGATACCCCACACGATAGTTTGTGTGTTCGGGTACCTTCGGCGGACTTCGGAAGTGTTCGGTCGGAGATCGGGTTTTTGCTAGAAGTGCAGCCTCCTCGTGTGTTAACTCCACAGAAACTGCCTCTGGTTCGGAAAAATTCCCAAAGGGCTTATTAAATGGCTAATAACGCCCTCGGGAGCGGTCGGAGCGGTTCGGTAGCGGTCGGAATCGGTTCCTCGTGCTCGGTTTAGTCGAAAATGACACCTCACACGCCTATGAGTGTCTATTCGGAGAATGCCGACTGCCGGTGACTGCCGAATGTGAAGTCTAAACTACTTTCCCTATTTACGGTCCCTGCTCGGGCGCCAAATGTATGTGACGTTTCGTTCGCTCGTCGGTTGAGTGAAGGGGCGTCACTTTGCCACTCGAGCTCGGTGCGGTTACGGTAAGCTCGGGCGCCACCTTTACAATTTTTCTCGTGGTGTAAAGGACCCACGCTAGCCTCTTAACACAGCCTGTTTCGGTAGGGTTGGGATAGCGTCAGAGGAGACACGGTATGTCCAGGGGTCTAGGGATGTCAGACTTCACACACACACAGTAAAAAAGGGCACAGTTTAAATAATATGCATATTTATTATAATAAAAATCCTAATATCTACAATTATACCTAACCTATAACTACTATGGTTAACGGTGACGGTGGCGAAGCAAGAGGGCGGTTACAAGCAGGATACGAGCTTAGAGAAACGGAACGGTAAGTCGGAGTAACTACTATCGGTATAAAACGGACAGAGCAGATACCAGGCGGAGGAAAGCAAAAGCACAATAAACAATAATAAACAAACACTCGGGCAACTTGGCTAAGGCGCAGAGCCTAAGGTTAGTACACACTTCCGGTCACGGTTCCTTGTTGGTGTAATCACCC
Organism: Stenurella melanura; assembly: GCA_963583905.1. Classification (NCBI taxonomy): domain Eukaryota; kingdom Metazoa; phylum Arthropoda; class Insecta; order Coleoptera; family Cerambycidae; genus Stenurella; species Stenurella melanura. The sequence goes on from OY757309.1 coordinate 158,976,752, forward strand.
CAAAGGAGAGATTAAATCAACGAGGTTCACGGGCGCTACTTTGCGCTGGTGGATGTCCTTGTAGCTTTCCAGTCGACGCACCTAGACCAGAAAGCCCCAAGCTTCCCAAGTGCTCGCTTGTCCTCCAGACGACGCAACTAGGCCAGAGGGCAAACACGAGACCTGTTACCAGCGGAAAGTTTCCCAGCCACACACTCTCCCAACTTGCACACTGGCTTGCTCCGGTAGGCGGTATTTGGTCGGGGATGATATCTCGGTGTGCTAAAAGGCTTTGTGACTTTCCAGTCGACGCACCTAGACCAGAAAGCCCCAAGCTTCCCAAGTGCTCGCTTGTCCTCCAGACGACGCAACTAGGCCAGAGGGCAAACGCGAGACTTGTTGCCAACAACTGTATCTTCCCAGACACACGGCGGAGCAAACCGGGATTAGTACACGGATGGCACTTAGTCCCAGCCAAGCTGCTTATTTACGGTCGGTTTTACTTACTCTCTCTCTCCTATGAGACGGCGGTTTCCAATCAGCCTGGTAACGGTCCAAATGAATGGACCCAGGCTAATAATTAATTATTTGGCTGGCTGGGCCAAGCATTCGTTAACTGTGAAGCCAATAGTGTCAGTGATGGAGACAGTGCTCCATCTAGCGGCGTGTATGTCTACTTGCTAAATGAAAGTATATTACTTATTTATGCTCTGTGTGGACAGTATAAAATATTAATATTTAAAATACAAAAATAGACGGTGGGTTTGGGTGTAATTTCCACACTAGAAATTACGCCCAATACCCGTATTAGAAAATACCTATATCCTAGATAGAGAAATAGACGGCGGTGTCGGGTGCAATTTCCACACTATAAAAATGCTTCATTACAAGTCAAAAACGAGTAAAGTGACAAATATCTGGAAATACATAGGCCATAGAGAAATGTTACATGCAAAGAAGAGTTTTCCCACACAAACCTGGCTAAAAAGACAAAAAAATATGACTACAAAAAATTTTGTTATTACTACTATGTCTCTTATATTCGAGCCCGTTTTCACACCATCGCTGAGGTAGAGCTCCCGGCCCGTTTTTTTTTAAATGTTTCACCTTGAGTCTTAATCCACTAAAAACTAACCACTGCTTATTAAACAATTGGATTCTTTTTAGGTAATGCTTCCTATACCACTGAATGAAGACATCCTTGACCATGACAATTGGAGCACATTGTTGAACACTTCAACCTTAGCAAAACCGCATCGTTCTCCACAACCCTTTTTACAACCGCAAGATATTAATTGAAGAATAACCCTTTTTACAACCGCAAGATGTTAATTGAAGAATAAAAGTAGGAGCTGGTATCTCAGTTTTAGGAATTGGCACCAAAATTTGGCTGATTGTTTTCCAACCCCAGTCATTAGGCTTCAAATTTTCTCCACACCACGAATGAATTTGTTGAAGAACACGATAAGAATGTTGGTCTAAACCAGCACATGTAGGTGGTAGTCTTGATAATATCACTACTTGATTAGATTGACCAACAAATTTAATAAATGAAATGAATCTAAATTGATTTAACGATGTAACAGTTCGAGGTGCCTTGTGTAAAGCTAGTGGGATTTTTTCTCTAGCTCGTACAATATCTGGGTTCATCGATGATGGATTGTTAAATATATACAAAGCATCGTTCAAGTCACTTCTAGTAAATACTAGATCAGCATTGCTTGGCAAAGGAAAAGCATAAACTGTAAACTTGATAAATATCAAGTTTACAGTTTATGCTTTTCCTTGATAAATATCAAGTTTACAGTTTATGCCTTTACTTTGTCAAGCAATGCTGATGTAGTTTTGCGTCCACTGAATGCGTGAGCAAACAATATATTTATTTTACAGTTATGAAGAACTTCCGAATTCTGCAAATCGAGAGAACTATATGCCCTTTCCTTGACGTTTCCTTGAATATCTCTTAAAAATCGAATGCTTTTATCAAGAGGACACAGAGCAATTATGAGAATGAGAGGGTGGTTTCTGAAGAAAAAAGGGAATAAAGCATCCTCCTGAGAGGTGGGAACTCTTTTGATCTGTAGATAGATGTCTATTAGAAGTCTGCACCCAAATTTTTAAAACTTTATAAATTATTTCTCCTATTTGCCATTTTAATTGCTGTGACTATAAACATTATTCACGTTTTAAAGAGACACACTATACTTTTAGGTATATGTGCATTAATAAGTTCTAAATAAAATGAGTGAACAGTACCTATTTCGTTTACTATAACATAAGGCTTACTGCAATTTTGTTAGAATTGGATTACAAAAAAGGAAATGTTTTCAACATCTGTGTGGTATCTGAAACCGGAACAGACCTTCACGCATTTTGTACAACGGCTCTCATTATAAAATTTGAGATGCCTTCTTTTGGTGTCGTTACGAAAGTTTGAAATAGTTACGACATACCTGACACATGCACAAACACATGCGAAAGATGTTCCTGTGAGAAACACATTACTTTTATAATTTTGTTTTGACTTGTTTCTAAATATTTTAATGTGGAGTCATAGATTCCCCCCATATTACTATAGCATATCTTAAGATAGATTCTACCAAAGCGTTGTATATCATAATTAATTGTTTGATGCTTAATACATGTCTAATATTATTAAATACAGGGATTACTGTTTGTAATTTTGATGTTATAAATTCTACATGTTGTTTCCACTTTAAATGCTGGTCTATAATAACGCGTAAGTACTTTATTTTCTCGACAGAAACAATACGGTTTCTGTAGGAGCAGTTATTGTAATGTTTGCAATTATTTGAATGTAATGTTATGTACTTTTGAGGATTACATCCAGCTTTTGATGGAGAGAAGGAAATAAACATTAGTTTTTTGATGATTTAAAGTTAAGACACCCCGATCAAGCCTTTTCAGTACTGTACTAAGCCCAGTTGAACTCCGATTACTAGTTGATTTCCAGTCTTTATTGTTGAATAGAAGCACCGTGTCATCTGCGTAAGATATTATTTTCAAGTTGTTATTATTTAACCTTGAGATTCCATTCATATATATTAAAAATAAAATTGGGCCCAGTACTGTACCTTGTGGTACACCTATTTCAACTGTACCTGGTTCACTAAGAGTATTATTAATTTTAACAAACTGTTTCCTATTTTGCAGGTAATTTTTAATCATCTCTAATGCAAGGCCCCTGATTCCAATCTTATCAAGTCTTTTAATCAGTATACTATGAGATACCATATCAAAGGTCTTGGAGAGATCTAAAAATACAGCTATACATTTTTTGTCTTAATTCATGCTATTTATATTTATAAAATTAATTAATTCATAGATAGCCATTTCAGTATTTTTTCCCTTTCTGAAACCATATTGTGATTCTGATAATAATTTATTTTTATCTAAGAAATTTATGATTCTACTTTTAACACATTTTTCAAAAATGTTTGCAATGTTATTTATGAGTGTAATGGGCCTGTAATTTGCAATATTTGTGTGACTGCCTGCTTTGTAGATTGGTACCACTACAGATTGTTTAAAATGTGAGATGGCACAATACCCGTAGAGAATATAATATTCATAATATGTTGTAGAGGACTACTTATAAATTTATGTACTGTTTTTATCACCCCTGCAGTTATTCCATCCATACCCGAACTACACTTAGCTTTTAATGATGCAATATGTAGGATTATTTCGTTTTGTTCTACCCAATACAGTACCATGGAATTCGGTATTTGTTCTACCTGGATTACATAATCATTATTTTCATTATCAATTTTTTTTAATCGGGCGATTGTGAAGTTTTACATCATAGTTTATAGTGAAATTTTTGTTGTTTTTTCAAAAATACGTAATACTCAGTGGGATGCTAACTTACATGAAATATGTTGAATTTGAAAATAAAACAAAATCGAAAAGTACGTAAGTGCACTTAATAACTGATATGGACATTTTTTGGACAACTTATAATTTACCAATTGTTATTACAACTTGTCCAAAAGTTAGTATCTGTAATTATCTAAATTAAAGTAATAAGTTTACCTTAAGTTGTTCAAGAGATAATTTTGACTACGTCCCTCACTTAATTAAAAAATGATTTAATTTGTGGATACAATTTCATCGTTTAGCCGGAAGATTATCCAAAGATTTACACTGGTTTTAATTTTAAAAATAAATGATTATCTTCACAACTTTGGTTAATTTTTAATTCAAGTTAAATAAATTTCGATACGCAAATGCAGCAACGTCGGGCGCGGTTAGTACTTGGATGGGTAAGCCTCTCCAGGGAAACACAGCGTTCTCGCTCCGTCTTCTAACGGCTTGTATATCAGCGCATGCGTAGAAGGTATGTAACTTTAGGCGGGGGTTACATAGTGGATATACCATCCTTCGGAGGGGATGTAAAGCAGTCGGTCCCTTGTCTATTACATGTTAGGCAAGTAAAAGATCCCTACTCTTCGATAGAGAAGAGGTTCGGCAAAATTTCCAAGTTGGGGGTAGCTCGTCTCCTGGCGTCGGTGATTGGCCTTGGTAGCGGAAATAGGCCGACGTTAAATAAGTGATTAAAAAAAAAAAAAGTTAAATAAAACGACGTTTTATTAGAAGCTTATGTATTAATGTTTGATCATACAAGGTTTATTATACTTTTTATGAGTTAAATCTCCACAAATGAATTGCCGGCAACGTAAAAAACGTTTAATTAAAACACATGCTGTGCTTTTATTTTACACCTCGTCGTAACAAATATTTTCATTTTAAATACAATATTCACGAAGATGAGAAAAAGTTCAAGAGGCTATGTAATTAAAACAAAGTTAGAAATTGTCTGCTCCTAATTATACTATTAATTTAAATGAATATTAAAGAATATACGACACTTCTGTTTAATATTTTCTTTGTTCTTCCAACGCTTGCTAATTATGTAAGCAACATTCAGTTACAAATAAGAAATATTAGAGTACCTACTTTTTTAAAGGTGTGCTGAATCTTTTCTTATACTGTCTAAATGTTATTTGTAGCATTATCTTAATTTCTTCCTTCTTCAATTCTTTGGAACATCCTGCCACATGTATATTTTCTTTTTAAGCGGTGCTCGGGGATTCTTCAAAATATCACAATTAACCAGTATGTTACTGGTAAAAAACCTCTACGCCTGTGACTTTTACGTCAAAGGATCAGTTAAAGGTTGCTTTTTTTAAATAAACAACACAAATAATTATAAAAACTTGAAATTAAATATTTCGCCGACGTTTCGGAAATCTATTCCGTTTCCTTTTTCAAGACTTTTTTTGAAAAATATTTTTTGCTGTGTGTGATAAATACATAGCTCTAAGAATGTTTGTTATATTCAATATCCATAGATAGTTACTATTTACATAGAACTGTTGATATAATTAACAGTTTTTTTAGTTTTTGTACAATGTTAATCATTCAATAATGTTATCGCGGATTCTTTAATTTCTTTTTTTTTGCTATCTGCCTCTTTTTTTGTTAATTTTCAGAGTCCCAGTTTATTCTGTGTCCATTCTCCAAAGCGTGTTCGCAAATCTTGGAATAGATCTATTCTGACAAAGACGAAACCGAAGACCCACGAACAAAATTCAAAAAACTGCATTTATAGTATTCCGTGTGAGTGCCACAAACAATACGTGGGTGAGTTATCCAGACCTTTTAGTGTAAGATTGGGCAAACATCAAAATTATATAAGAAAAAATGAAATTCAGAGGTTCAAGATCTGCGAACACGCTTGGGAGAATGGACACAGAATAAACTGGGACATGAAACTGAAATTTGAAAAATGTACATTGGGCAGTTTTGAAGTTCTGTTAAGTTATATTGAAAAATGTCCTTCTTTTAAGGAAATTTTGACCATAGCAGCTTTAAATCCATGAAATCTTAGAAAATATGCCTACTATGTAAATAAAGTTTTAGATAATGATAAAGCACTACTTTCTTTGTACGAGGAAATTTTTTTATAATTCTTCGTTCTAAAATTTTGCAACTATTCCCAAAAATGTGACATCAGTTTATTCAGTTATTTAAAAATTAATTGATAAAACAGTTACTTATATAAAATGTAATCATTTTTAGAAAAAATATAGTATATATCAAATATTAATTTAGTTGTCAAGCGCAATAGATAATATTGCAAGCTTGCAATAATATTATCTATGGCGCTTGATAACTAAATTAATATTTGATATATACCAATTATCTTTCTGAAAATGTTTACATTTTACATAATTAACTATTTTATCATTTTTTTAAATACATTGATAAATAACCGAATAAACATGAGGTCACGTTTTCGAGAATAATTGCAAAATTCTAGAATACAAAATTATGTAAAAATTTCCTCTTAAAAAAATTCCGTGCTTTATCAGTATCTAAAATATTATTTAGATAGTAGGCATATTTTTCAAGATAGGATGGATTTAAAACGGGTATGGTCAAAATGTTCTTAAATAGTTGAACATTTTTCCACATAACATATTTCAGTGTTAAACGATTTAGAATAGACACATACATTTTTCAATTTTTTCCGCTTCTCCGTTCCTAAGATATTCGCGGTTAAACTGAGTGGCCAATAGATTTGAATCGTACATTAGTAGACATTTGACAGATTTTTCGTTCATATGGTACAATTTGGAAGAATATTTTTTGAAACTTTCAGAAGATCGCTCATTACAGATGTTGTTACTGTGAGGCATTCCTCATGTTACAAGTGATTCCTCTTTTGTCTTTATCAGCTTGTAAGATTTCCTGTTTGGTAATTCCTTGCGTTACGGACTACTTTTGAAACACTACCAAACTTACTGCAGTACTTTTCTCTTATAAATTTCGCAATAGATTTACTTCTGGTTTTAATATAGTATTCAAACAGTGTTTGTTTCTTTAGTTTTTAGTTGAGAGCAGGTTCCTAGGTATTGATATTATTAAGTAAGATGGCTGTTCTCAGAAAACAAACATATATTAGAAAGACCTCTATAGCGTTCAAATATAACTTGACCAAAAATTGTATACTTTTCGTGAAAGTATACAGGATGTACACTCTTAAAAATAATTTATTAACAAACATTATTTGAAATAATTTAGCTGTCTCTATTTTCAGAAAGAAAATCTGTATTTTTTTAAAATTTTCAATAAAAATAATTTTACGTTGCCATAAGCATTTCCAACATTTTTCATTAATTATCAACCAATAACATATTGACAATACATTTTAAAAAGATATGTGTATTTACTGGGCTGTTGTGAACATGAACCATTTCGTTGAATATTAATTTATGACATAAATTGTCCCAAAAATTCCTTAGAAAATTCATATGTGCCCTAATAGTATTATTTTGTTGATCCATTGGTACAATCTCGCTCAACAAAGCCAAATTAGTTGGATATTTTAATTTTATATTTAACGTAAATGCAATTCTCACGTTAAGAAATGAAACCACTATAATTTATTTTATAACAATTACAAAGGTAATGACAATAATTTTTAATAGCCCGATTAAGAGAAAACTAATACGTGGGAATTGCAGATATTTCGGTAAACCTTTATAATCATAATAACAGTTATAAAAGATTGAGAAAACTTCTTAGCAAATTGGTATGCTAATATCAGCTTTTAAAGTACCTTAATGGTGTACCTGGACTGAGAGAAGGACGCCTTAGTGTGTCTCAAAGGACGTTTTAAAAGTCTCTCTGGTCATATCCAACACTGGAGATGAATGATGTAGAGCTGTATAATTTGGCCTTACTTAATCCCCATTTCCGACTTACTTCCGACACGTCTCCGTCTTCGTGTCACACTCCTTGCGATACGTGCCCTTTCGGTTTAAAAAGGAAGGCGGGAGTTATTAAATATTTCTTCTAAAATGTCAGCACTGAACTGTATTCTAGAAAGAGTCAATGCACCGGAAGTAAAGATATACATTTTAATCGGACAACACGTAATATTAATAATAATAATACATTTATTTTACGCAGATTGAAAATCATTAGAAGGAAACCTGAGGCCTTGATTTCTAGTATATACACCAAGTCCCAAGTTTCTGTACTCTTACCAGCTTGCTTTGCTTATTTTTCCTCTACTTTCCCCCCACTCCTTCAACGGAATCATGACAAAATGCAATATAGTTTCGGATGTCGTTATAATACATATATGTACCAAATTTCAAGTGAAAATCTCAATTTAATTTTATCAACACTTTTAACAAGGGTGGTGGGATGATGGAAAATATTGTAAAATAAATCTGAGTCCTTCGCTTCTAGTATATACACCGTATCCCAAATTTCTATACTCTTGCTAGCTTGCTTTACATAAATTCCTCTATTTACCGCCATTTAAGCCCCAACCCTTCAACGAAATAATTCCAAAATACAATCTGATTCTAGACGTCATTCTAATATATACGTATAAAAAATTTCAAGTGAATACCCCAATTTTATTTTATCAACCCTTTAATAATGGAGTGGGCGGGGGATGGAAAATATTATAAAAAAACTTGATGCCTCGGCACACAAAATTTCAAGTTTATGTACTCTTACCAGCTTGCTTTACAAATTTCCCCCTATTTACCCCCCAATCCTTCACCGGATATGTTCAAAAGACAATCCAGTTCCAGATCTCGTTATAATAAATACATGGACAATATTTCAAGTCAATAGCTTAAGCTGTTCCGGAGAAATCGTGCGGACAAAAAAAGTTCCAGACCGACAGACATTTTTTTCGCTCAAATTAAAAACTTCGACGTTTCATGGCATTCTAAGCGTATTTCAAGAAAAAAAATTTTTTTTTAACGATTACTATACTTCCAATCCACTACGTGGAAAAGGAAGTATGTGGGGATGGAAAATATAATAAATAATTTTGAGTCCTTGGCTGCTAGTACATACACCAAATTTCAAGTTTCTCTACTCTTACCAGCTTGCTTTACTTATTTCCCCCTATTTACCCCCAAACCCTTTACCGGATATGTTCAAGGAACAATCCAGTTCCAGATCTCGTTATAATATATATGTGTACAAAATTTCAAGAAAATATCTTAAACCGTTCCGGAGAAAACTTGGGGGCAAAAAAGTTACAGACAGACCAACAAACCGGCAGACAGACAGAATTTTTTTTTTCGCTCAAATTTAAAATTTCGACGTTCCATGATCTTCTGAACCTATTTCTAGAAAAAAAAAATTAAAATTTCTTTACGATTACTATACTTCCAATACAGTACGTGGATGTGGAAGTAATATATATTAAGTTGTATTTTTCATTCAAGAATTTTATGCTAATAAATAGCCCATTTTATATAGGAGTCCCTACATCCCTACATGCATCGTTCATATTAATAAACTGGAGAATATTCAAAGAAATTTTTTTAAATACTTAAGCTATACCGAGGACAAGACTTATCCACTGGTTGGAATAAGTAATAATATTTTGTTAAATAGATTCTCTAGATTCTGTACCTCTGTCTAAAATATTAAACAATAAACTCGACTGCTCTGATCTATTAAAACTCATAGACCTACGGGTTCGTTCTAAATCAACTCGACTCCACCAAACATATCAAAATAAACATATCAAAGCTTCACGCACCAGTCCCCTAATAGCACATGGACGGCCCAAAAACGTCCCAAGAACGTACTCACAGGACATGAAAACGTCCCGAGGACGTACTCTACCGACGTAAGACATACCGAGGACATTTGAGGGACGTTCCGTATCAGCAAAACGGGGTGTCCCGAGGACGTCCTACCCAGGACTTATGTGGGACGAATGTAGGTCTAGAGAGGACGTCCCGAAAACGTTGTTGGGACATACTATGCAAAACATATAGGTACCTCCCCCTCCACCACTTTTAAGGTGTATTCACAGCAGAGGGTATTTATGTTCCTTTTTGGGTTTTCTAACCACATGCATTTCTTTCGAAATATAATCCAGTGATTGGATTCTATTTCGAAGGGAATAAACGTGGTTAGAAAAGCCAAAAAAAATGACAATATGTAATTACCATGTAGAAAAATTATTCAAATATACAGGGTGTTTCACTTAAAAGTCCCCACGCCATTATCTCTAAAACTAATAAAGATATTTTATTTTTGTAAATGGCAGATGATTGATACCAAAGAAAGGTTTAAATAACGGTGATTAGAATTTTTCCTCAACAGCACACAGAGATGGCGCTGCGATGCAAAACTATTTTTTGATGGCTGGAACCTTGAAACATAAGTCATGTGATTAAACAATAATTTGTGAATAATTTTGATGGTATAGAGAATTTACAAAAAAGCAAGCCGTTTTGGAGTTACATGAGTTTCTTTCATTAATGCCAGTACACGTGAATTTTGATAAATCCCTATAATTTATTTATTATTTATTATAGAATATTGGTTACCAAACACTTTTTTTCAAGATAAGGAAAGTGATATAATACACTATCATAAAATTATGTTTACCACTTCCGGCCAAACCGGAACTAACATGATGAACCAATATCCATATGTTCCTACATATTACATTTTTTTTTTCTAATAACGCTTCTAATAAAACGGCTCCCAAAACTTAAAGTAAGTAAGACAACAAAGAAAATACACACTAATTTAGAATGGGCTAAATTTATATTAACAATTCAGTAAAGAACGTAAACAAAAGTTTTATAAACAAACATTTAAAAACTATCGAAATATTATTAAAAATGAAATTAAACTAATTTCTTTCTTATTAGTAGGTACTTATTATATTAAATGTTCAAAATTTCTCCCCTCTTCATGAATACACATATTGTACGGTTTCAGTAACTCTTCATTGCAAACTTTTTGTAACGTGTCTATTTATAGCAGCAACACTTGCATATATTTTATTATACAAATCGGCCATATCCTCAATGGGTTCAATGTACACTACACTTTTTAAATAACCCCAAAGGTAAAAATCTAATGGAGTCAAGTCACGTGATCGTGCTGGCCATCTGACTACTCCATTAGTACCAATCCATCTCTGAGGGTACATTTCATTAAGACAATCTTTGACTAGTACTGAGTTATGGCGTGGTGCACCATCTTGGTGAAACCAAATATTCTCCTGGTTATGAGGGATAGTCTCTAATAATCCTGGCAATATATTTCTCAAAAATATCTCATATTTTCTTCCATTTAAAGTCCCATGGAATAGATATGGTCCAATAATATATGAATTTAATATTCCACACCACACGTTAACTCCAAAAGTTACCTGATTTCGGGTCATTCTCATCCATCTAGGATTATTTTGTGACCAGTATCGGCAGTTATGCTTACTCACAACTCCGTTGTTGTGAAAACGGCTTTCATCGCTCCAGAGCACATTTTTTAAAAAATTTGGGCATTCTTCAGAAAGAACTGAAAATTCAGCTAGAAAATGTAATCTTCGTTCATAATCACCAGGCCTTAAATGATAGATCAATTTTAATTTGTATGGATGGTATTTATTTGATTTTAATATTCTATGGCACGAAGATATCGACAGATTAGTTTCCGATGCCAATTTCCGGAGAGAACATTGAGGATTGTTGACAACACTATTTAACACCAAGGCTATATTTTCATCGTTTCTAACTGGCCTATTTCTGTTACGAATAGTTTTCTTAAAACTACCCCAGTTTCTTAAATTTTTAAACAGCATGATAAATGTTTTTTTTATCGGGTGTGGGTCTATTTGGAAATGGTAAACAAAACAATCGTTTTGCTTGTCGGGAATTTCTTTTGCATCACCGTATATTAAAATCATATTTAACTTATCTTCATTGGTGTATCTAACCATTTTTTAAATTTATTTTTTTTATTGCCTTATTTGGATTAATTTGCTTTGAATTGTTTCTAAGTACACTATTTCTGTTTGAAACTATGATTAAAATGCACCAACTACAAACTTTGTTTAATAACTGTCAAACTTAAAATTAAATCAAAGCCTACTAATATCTCTTAAGTAGATTTTTCATTACCATTCTAAATTAGTGTGTATTTTCCTTGTTGTCTTACTTTCTTTAAGTTTTGGGAGCCGGTTTATTAGAAGCGTTATTAGAAAAAAAAAATGTAATATGTAGGTACATATGGATATTGGTTCATCATGTTAGTTCCGGTTTGGCCGGAAGTGGTAAACATAATTTTATGATAGTGTATTATATCACTTTCCTTATCTTGAAAAAAAGTGTTTGGTAACCAATATTCTATAATAAATAATAAATACATTATAGGGATTTATCAAAATTCACGTGTACTGGCATTAATGAAAGAAACTCATGTAACTCCAAAACGGCTTGTTTTTGTAAATTCTCTATACCATCAAAATTATTCACAAATTATTGTTTAATCACATGACTTATGTTTCAAAGTTCCAGCCATCAAAAAATAGTTTTGCGTCGCAGCGCCATCTCTGTGTGCTGTTGAGGAAAAATTCTAATCACGTTATTTAAACCTTTCTTTGGTATCAATCATCTGCCATTTACAAAAATAAAATATCTTTATTAATTTTAGAGATAATGGCCTGGGGAATTTTAACTGAAACACCCTGTGTAGACTGATTTTAATACATGGTATTTTTATTTATCAACACCAAATGACATATCAACATTTTATTTGTATTGTGCTACTGAAAAATAAGTTATGGCATTTGTATTTATTTAAAATTAACTTCTTGCTCTACAAATTCAAGTGTCAAGTGTCAAAAATACCATTTTTATGGGATTTAAAAGTTATATATTATAAGTATAATATAGTTATATATACATTAAGTCATATTGAATATTATAAGAAATAAGCCAAGTGTGCAATAAAACGTAAGATAAATGTATATCTCACCTTCTCTTAACGTTTTGCACACGTCGTCTTTTTATAATTATCTTAGTTTATATTATTTTCTAATATTCTCTCTTTTTTGACACCCTCTCTGTTCTTTCTTTTGCCCTCTTCAATCACGATGCAATGGTCATTTCGGTGTCCTTCCAAGACTTTGAAGCGTTAGCGACTTCAGCAGCCCTTGTGGAAATAAAAGAAAAATTGTTACCCCCTCACTGAGGCCCTTGACATTAAAGAAGAAGATTACGAAAGAAAGAAATTCCCCATTCATTCCTTAATGATAGGTACTTATATTTATTAATTTACCTTATCGAAGGGATATTTTTGTTCTACATAACAATTGAAGGGTAGAGGAACTTTTTTGACCTCGGATTCGAATTCAGCGTCCAAAAATACAGGAATACCATGGTTTGTCATTCAGATCAATAACTTTTTTTTTTGTGGGGCTGTGTTATTCGCCGTAAATGTGTAAGCACGTGTAAAAGTCCTCGATTTTCCATATTTAATATACCATGTTCGTTTAGATATGACGATATATGTTGCCTATATGAAATACAGTAAATATAACGCATACATGAATTTTGAAGATTTGAATTTTCATGTTTGCTGTCGCTAGCAATAATATCCCATATAAAACATCACCATAGTAAATTAAAGATAATATTATGAGAGAGTCACAAATTCTCACTTTCGCAAAACTGTATAATTTGATGTTGAGTCTAGCAAAAGCACTAAATTTTTTATCTCATTCACAATAGGAAGGACGTTATTACTTATAGTAACATCAAAAGAAACTTCCGATAACTTCTTCAATGTGACGGACGTACCTATTTGCATTACTTGCATGACTCTTCAGGGTTAGATGAATACTCAAAAATTTTTTTTGAGTCCTGGTTTATTAAAGTTAAGGCATCCTGCTGCTGTTGGAAATCAAATGATTTGTATATCCGCGAGGCGTCTGCACATTGATATAGATGTCAACTAGTGACTACATCTGAAATTTCTGAAACGTACAAGGAAAACTTACATCTCGCGATTTTTCTTCCAAGTTTATATTTTTCGGGTCAGAAATGCTCGGAGTGTTAACCTTTCTAAGTACAGTCTTGAAGAATGAGATCCGAGACCAAGACAAAGCATCTACCAGCCTGGGGAAATCATATTCATCACCATAGTGCCTGAAGGGGTTCAGAGCTCCTCTTTATTAATTGACAGGTATCACATTGTCGGGATCAATTACGAAATCGTATACCACGGAGTCAAAATATAAGAGTTGGGACTGTATCTTGCTGACTTCACGCTTCCATAACTTTTGACAGCTGACATCGCGTTGTAGGCGTCGATCGGTGCCGAGGATTTAACGGAATGAATTTTTAGTTTTTGTTCGATTGCACCACGTTTCTGCTAGCAGCATTTTATTTTTTACCAAGATGTAGGTGAATGTCTCAAGGGTCATTCTCATATATTGAAAAAAGCGTTGTTTGTGTGATTTTAAAGAAATAAATAAATGATGCTATTCGCCATAAACTTTTCGGTCTCCATTTACAGGATATATACCTGGCTTTCTCCGTTGCATTCTTAGAAAAATAACTTCCATTAACACACAATCTTTCCTCTAAAGATGAAATCAACATCTTGGTCGCAAATAACCGGTGTTTATTGTGTACGCTTGAAATGAGAAATATGCGCCGATTTTCGGCACTGAAAATAGGCGATGGGTAACCTGCTTTCACTGTGTTTGTACGGTAACGGTAAACGGTTGACAAAGTAAATGGCGAAGGTGTAACATTAGCGGATCATTATACAGAGTGTCTCATGAATTCTCTAGGCCAGCGTAAAATTATTTTACCGTGGTATACTTAAATAATAAAAAGCTCTTACACCAAACTAATATTGGTCTCGAAACACAAATGAAATCAACATTGGACACACTAATACAGGGAGTTGAAATGAAGAGCAAGTTAGCAGCCAGATCACTCAAGAACTTGAAGAAATAAGAACGGAAAAATCACTATCATAAAGTTGGGTGACTTCAATGCGTAGGAAAAGACCATCAAGCGCATATAGATAAGAACATTTTTACAAAACCTTACCACACACTCAGACAAGCGAAAATGGAAGCCAGGATACAAACAACTAAGGAAAATGCATGCCGCAGAAAGACAACAACATATACCAAGTACATGTGGATAAGAGCATTATAGGGAGAACCTTACGCCACACATGGTCAAACCAAAATGGAAGGTATCTAAAGGATACAGCAATGCTGCAAATAATGACATCTATTACAGAACGAAGAACTAAAAAGAAGGGATACAATGAACAAATATCAAGGATATACACAACACATTGCCAGGTTCAGAAACAGAAGACTCATACGAAAAATAAGCAAGAAATGATGATAGATGGAAACTTATAAAAGCATCTCACAAAGATCTACACTTCCCATCCTACATTCCTACTTCATGAATCATGTGAATCTCGCTGCTGGCGACAAGCATGTCCTAAATCTAACCTGGCGTATGGAACCGGTCCGGCGGTATATAAAATATCCAGATTGGATATCCGGAAGTGAGAGCAATGCCTACTTTACGCTGGCTAATTAATCTGTTATGTGTATTTGGCTAAAATACGTTAACAATTGAAATACGTATAAGCATATAAGCTCAGCGGCTGCGGTAGGGCGTGGACAGTAGTTTTAACTTCTAGAGGCGCCAAGTAATTTGTGAGTCCCTATACATATCCCTTTAGCCAGCTGAAATGAAAATTACTAAACTGTCTCTGAAAATGATTAGCCAAATATTGCTATTATAAGAAGAAAAAAAATAAGAGAGAGAGAGAGAGAGAGAGCGGTATAGATACACTAACAGTTTATTAAAACATTTCAAAAGCATAAAAATTGAGATTATCCAGCTCTGGCGAGAGAGACAGAACTACAATAAATAAAGAACACATATACATGTGCTGATATGGCTATTTGATGGCATGTAATATTGAAATAACATGGATTTTCCATAAAGTTTAAGTGATTAGGCCCCAAAAGCAACTAATCGTAATAATAATTTCAAATAAATAACATAAAAGAAAATGCCCGCGTTCGGGGGGGTACTTATACTTTTCCTGCGACGGGTGTAGCTCTGCTATATCCTAATCAATTGACCTGGCGCGGCGGTAGCCGTCGAAGTAGAACTCCGGGGTGATAGGTAAAAACAAGGGGGAACAGAAAACGGCTAATGAAGAAGACTACCTATTAGCTAACGGAATATTATGAATGAACTATAAATTAATTTTTACTGTACGAAAATTTGATATATGACTACTGTACGTTCTAAAATGAATACTAAATAATTTTTATACCAACCTCTAACACAGAGTCCTTATTGTTGGAGGCGTTTCACTGTGTCATCAAAGAAAATCCGTGATTTCACGACTAAAGACGTAATTCAATACATTCAACAAAAATCCTAAACATTACGTCGTTTGGGCGCCTTACACATGTATTCGTCTACCACGGAAGAAAACTTTAAAACAATAATTTGTTTGTAGTAGCTGGACACAAGGCAGACAAACGGTGAATGCTAATATCTGGATTTCTGTTTCTAATCAATTCAAGTCAGCTATTTTTTATGCGCCAGTGAATAGTTAAAAGCGCAAAAAAATCAAGAGGTAACTATATTATATTGTTGTGACGTTTATTCACTCGTCAGTCGAGTGAAAGGACGTCACTTTGACACTCGAGCTGTGTGCGGTTACGGTAAGCTCGGGCGCCACCATTACAGTTTTTTTCTTGTGGTGTAAAGGACCCACACTAGCCTCTTAACACAGCCTGTTGCAATAGGGCTGGGATAGCGTCAGAGGAGACACGGTACGTCCAGGGGTCTAGGGATAGTAGACTTCACAGACACCAAATAAAAAGCACAGTTCAGATCCTATATACAGATATTTATTATACCTATTATATACAATTCTAACTATCCTACAACTATTATACAACTACTACGGTTAGTATGGGTTTAGCGACTACGTAAGCGAAGTAGGGTGACGGTGAACGGAGTAAGAGGGCGGTTATTAGCGGTGTATGAGTTTACAAAAAAAAAAAACGTGGCAGCAAGCCAGGGCTACGGGTGCAAAAGCGGACAAGGCAGCGCAGATACCAGGCGGAAGAAAGCAAAAGCAAATGAAAAAAAGAAGATATTCACGCAACTTGGCTAAGGCGCAGTGTCTAAGGTTAGTACACACTCCTGGTCACGGTTCCTTGCCGGCGTAATCCACTCCAAGGGATGGATCAAACCAACAAGGCTTACGGATCCTGCCACGGGCACTATTTTGAGCTGACGGAAGTCTTCGTGACTTTCCTGCTGGCGGAGACTAGGCCAGAAGGCATTCACGTGACTTCCCAGGTCCTCGCTGTCCTCCGGCTGGTGGGAACTAGGCCAGAGGGCAAACACGGAACCTATCGCCTGCAGAAAATTTACCGATCACACACACACACTCCCAACTTGCACACTAGCTCACTCCTGCTTATGGTACCCCGCTGGTTTAGTTCCTTCCAAGGAGTGAAGAAAACCCACAGAGCCCAAGTATTTGGTCACGGATGACACTTTGGACTGCTAGAACTCTTCGTGGCTTCCTGGCTGGCGGGGACTAGGCCAGAAGGCATTCACGTGACTTCCCAGGTCTTTGCTGTCCCCCGGCTGGTGGGGACTAGGCCAGACGGCAAACACAGAACCTGCTATCAGCCAAAGTATCTTCTCGGACACAAGGTCTAGAAAGTTACGGTTAGTAAACAAAATGGTACCTATAACCTGTTCGCTGACCGCTTCGGTGGTCGGTCGGTAATTTGCAACGGAGCACTGGTGAAACACACACTACACTTCGGTCTCCAAGTTAATGGATCATTATTTCGCTGGCTGGGACAAGTATTTGTTAACGGGGAGGCAGCTCAGGTCAATGGTGGGACACTAGCTCCACCTAGCGGATCGTATTTGATCTTCCGCTGTCTTGGCTAAGTGACCGATTAGACGGAGCTTACTATTGGTCGGTGATGGGGCCCTAGCACCACCAGGCGGAGTGTATTCCTATTCAATAATTAAAGTACAACAATTATTTATGCTCTGTACCTATAGTATAAAATATTAACATTTTAAATATAAAAATATACCGCGCTTTTGGGTGCAATTTCCATGCTATAAAAATGCTTCATTACATTGTTATTTTTATATACTAACAGATATCAATAGCCATCAATAATGGAAACACAAGAGAGTAGTTTATATCCCCTTTAAAACCCATTTTGATTTTTTTCCTAGCTTATTTGGTTTTCGAGCAATTCAACTTTTTCTATAGGCCGTGCGCAAAAAATTTCAAATAAACGAAAATTCGTACTCATTAAAAATACAAATTTTGCAATATTTTTCAATATCGATTTTCTCGAAAATCTTGGCCTATACAAGAAAATTACAAGAGGACTTTATTTTAGGAAATTATTCCGGTATTCTTTTTCATTATGAGCAATTTTTTTATATCTTCAACGGTTACCGAATTATCAGTAAATTAAGGCTTTCTTTACCGAAGGGGTGGTTTTTTGGGGTGGGTTGCGCGGCACCCCCAGAACTGATTTTTGTGGTTTTGTATAATCACTCCACTAACAGTTATTGAAGGAAAATCTCAGATAACATTTTTTGTTATGAAAATCTTTATAATTATTGGACTATATGCTGAATTTCGATATATAATTATTAGAAAATATAATTAGCATTGTGTACTAAAAATCAAATACATTTCTCAGCACTGAATAATGTTTGTGTTTACCCAGTCATGTACGTTAGAGTAAAGTTTCAATGTGAGGTATTATAATCACAAATGTTATGGCTTAAAGGGTTGTAATATTAGTATCCTTATGGAAATGAAACGTCCGGCGGTAAAAATTCTGAAGTAATATTAACTAATTAGAAAATTTGTTAATTAGGTTAATAAGTTTTGTGTTAAAACTTTAATACAAAATTAATTAAATTTAATTAATTTGAACAGCGTATTAAAGTGTTAGTATTGCATACTTTAAACAGAAAATTTAATATTACAGAGTTTTTCATTTAATGCTGGTGAAGATACATAAGTGCATTTTTACAGGGTCATTTACGTGTAATTAAAATTATATTGCTAGAGGTCTTGCTAATGAATGATTCTATTAAAACTTTGTTTCGGTTTTGCATTAATGTGAGCCTCAGCATTAAAATCGAATTTAATTTGTTGAATCACAAAAGAATTCACCACTACTATTTACATAAAAATTAAACTACAACATTCCCTTTTTTGCTGCACTCTCTAGCAGTTCTTTTGCTGGATTAGCACAAAGCATATAGAAAAAACAAGCTAATGACCATTATAATACTCTTCGTCGATTTACTGCACATTATATGAGATACTCTGCGCAGTTTTATCGTAAATAGATAATGTTGGTTTTAGTTAGCTAGTGACCTTGGCCTTGTCTACTGCATCTCGCAGTCGTCTATAATCTTGTCACATTTCTGACAAATTTATTACTTTTAAGTTTATAAATATTCCAAATGTCCATATTGGAATTTACGCATAACCGATTTTAACATTTTCACTATTTTTTTTCATGTTTTTTTCTACATTTCTTCAACAGCCCACACTAAAGGAGCTTTTAAGTAATTGATATGTTTCTGCGAGACAAGGGCTTTCTGCCTAAACAATCGGTCTGTATGTTATTTTTTCTATATGTACTATACTTTTTATTAGTTATATATGCTATTTTCTTTATTGCATTCCAAATAAATCTTGCTTATTATACTCAAATACAAAACGGAGAGTATATTGCATTCAATCGGCACATTTATATAACAGGTAATATCGCCCGTAGAGAAAACAAATTCGCTCTATCTAAAGAAATTATATGCTAATATGGAAAAAATGTTTTAAGAATTCCTCCATCTTTTATCTTCATATTTTCCCAAGATACATGGCATCTATTTCAAAAGATCAAAGAAGTTTCCCGTTTGCTCTAATTATTTCTATAATATTCTCACGTTTTGTGAATATAATCTTCGAAAAAATTCATGTTATCTATACCTTTTTGTATTAGAGAGAGTTAAACTAAAAAGCAATTGTTTTCCTTTTTCATGCTTGATTATTACTATCATTACTACTATTAATCCAATAGATGCCGAGAATCTGAGCAATTTTCCCTGAGCACAGAGTTAAATAATTTAACATTTACGTGGATTCATTAAGAATTGCAAGTTGTAGCGTGCTTCTATAGGTACAGATACCATCAATCGGAATTTTCAATATCAATTCTAATTAAAGCTCAAATCAATATGAAATTGGTACCATTTTTTAGCGTAACATTTTTTTAAAAGCTATAATTAAAATCGATTTATTGTAGAATAAATTAATTCAAAATTACCGTTATCAGCGAAATTAGGCATTGGGCACTGGGCGTATTGGTAGAGGATAGATCACAACCCAGCGGGCTGTGCATTGTTGAACAATTTACAATAAATTCTAGCTTCTAGTGATTATCTTATTCTTTTATTTCACATAACAAATGCAGTGGTCGCCGATAAAGCATGTCAAAGTAAATTCCATCATCTCATTTTTATTACAATATATGTTACAGACACGACAATTTAAAATAATCTATATTAAGGACAAAAAACAAAAAAGGTCCGAGAAGGCTTGAAGTAAGCCCCGCGATGTTATCGAGAGCTCGCCTATGCCTAAGATGTTATCTAAATGCGAATGAGCGGGACCGTTTCATTTGATTATTTCGGCAAATTGCTGAGAGATTTTGTTTCGTTCATTGATTCCATTACTTGCTTTTAAATAATCGATAAGTCTCTGCGAGACAAGGGCTTTCCGGTGATAATAAAATATTATTATGCTTTTGGAAACGCGATACAGTTCAATGATTTCATCAGCTAATCAATTGGTCTGTATATTTTTTCTACACAATACTTTATACTAGTTATATAAGCTATTTTCTTTATTTTATAGAAAATAAAACTTTTTTATCTACCTCAATGCCGCATAGTCATCATAAGTAATTATACTGCTTTAAATATAAAAATTAAAGGAATTTATCTTAAGCGAAATTCTGTTATTATAACTACTTAGTTATTATACTCTTCTCAAATACAACTATACTCTTCGTATATTGCATTTGGTCAGCACATTTCTAAAACCGGTAATATAGCTCGTAAAGAAAACATTTTTTTATCATGTTGTTGGTGATCGATATCTAAACAACTTTCAAAATGTCCGCTCATCCGTTCGTTCGTCCGTCCATCTATCTGTCCGTCTGTCCGCCTGTCCGCCTGTCCGCCTGTCCGCCTGTCGGCCTCTCCTAACAATTATAAATATGAAGTTTAATCTTTTAAAGTGCATTAATTCAAGTTAAATAGTAAACAAGTCTGTACATACAGTACGGTCCACATGTATGAAATAAATTCGTTTAAAGCGTAGGTAATGTTGAACTTTTTGGAAAAAACCTGAAACAGTTCGAATTTTAATTTAAAATTTCCATTTTGTACCATACAAATAGTAACTCCTGCGTTCACCCCCTCTGAATCATGATTACCCCCTCGAAAGTTTTAAGTAAGAAAAGGGTTCATGTAGCACATCATTCGAAAGATATTTTGACTCCCTATTCACCAGTATAAAGTTTTTTAAATAGTTATAAAGTAGGCACTAAAACGTTCATAAAAAAATCTAGATAAACATCACCATTAAGTGGGACCTTAAAAAGATAGGGGCCATTAACATTCACTGTTTTAAGCAATTGTGTGTGAGCCTCCATCGAATGAGGATTATCTCATGCTCCAATATCGACAGTTTTCGTTTGACCGATCCATTTAATTGAAATGTGGCTTGGTTGATAAAAATTATTTCGTTAATAAACCACAAATCTGCTAGCATTATGTATCATTAACTCACAGAGTTCTTGCATTCGTTCAGGATCATCCTCACTTAACTTGTGAACAACTTCTTTAGAATGATGGTATTTCTTTTTTATAAAACTCGCAGAAACAATGATTTACTTACGTCATTGTCGGCAGCAAGTTGTCTAAGTTGGTTTGTGTCTCAATCTGTACCAGCACAACTAATTGTTTTTTCTCATCAAATCGAGAAGTTCTACCTAGTTTTTGAATAATTTTCACTACCAAATCTAGCAGAGCTGGGTAGTATCCGGATACTGTTGTATTCGGATACAGTATTGAAATACTTTTGTTGCATCCGAAGCCTGTATTCGGATTCTTAAAGAAAAATGTATTTGTTATCCGCGCCAATATTCTTGACTAAAGATGGCGGTCTCGGATGATTAGGCGTTGAGCTTGAGCTCCTTGCCCCAATCATCGCTGTAGACCTGGACCGGCCTCGTAAGGGGTGGGCCTGCTTTTTCGCCTATCCCCCCGCAAATGCGGACGGTATTGGCGATGTTAGCAAACCTCCCCTGGTCCTGGCTGTTGGACCCTGCCAGCTGGGTCGTTTCTTCTGGCGCTCTTCTGTCTGGGTCTTCTTTCTTCGCTAGCATGTATAGGCTTCCGGGAGCGTCTTTCATCTGTCGTGAGAGGGAACGGATGTTACCGAGCCCTCTCGGAGATTGAAAGGGATTTGGGGTTGTTAACTAATCGGAAGCCCAGGGTGCCAATTGGCATCAAGTGCTCCGATTTCGTCGGAAGGAAGTGTGAACTGTGTAGTTCAGTATTGTGTTCGTCCAGAGACGCTTTCTTAGCGTCAGAGGCTGGCACGGGCTAGGGTAAGGGTACCGAGGTGGTTGTTTGCTTGGTACCCCCGGGATCAGGTAATTGGATGTTTTTGGTCATTGTCTCCTTGGGGTGTGGCTTGCAGATCGGGCTGAAACAGATAAAGGGTTAGTTATATTTACCCATTATCCAGGATCTGGAGCTTCGGCCTCTTGTGCCTCGGAGCGTCTTTGGGGTCATAGTCAGTCGCCTGTCTGACCAGCGGATTCCCATGTTCTCCTGCACGGGCGTATAGGTTCTTCGCTCTGTCCCGGATGACTTCAGTTACTGGGGTGTATTCCAGGTCTCTGAAGATGTCAGCGTTTCTGACAAACCAGCGTGCATCCACGGCGCACCGACGTTTTCCACGGCTTGTATCCTCTTCAGATGGGTCGCTGCTTGGTATCTCCAGGCAATGGAGGCGTAGGTCAGAATTGGTGCAATGAGGGTCCTGATAAGCGTGAGCTTGTTCCTCAGGTTGAGTTGGCTCTGTCTACCTATCATAGGGTAAAGTAGAGTCCTCCTCGTCCACGCTTTCTGTATTATCGCTTCCGTGTTCTGTCTCCACGTCAGGCTTCGATCCATGATAACGTCAAGGTACTTGACGGTATCGTGCCATTGAATGTTCTCGCCGTGTCCTGTGGGAGTTTGCTTCCTGACTCTCTTGAAGAAGATGGCTTTGCTCTTCTCCGCGTTGACTTTGACTTTCCACTTGTTGCACTACTCTTCCAGAAGGGATGCTGCTTCCTGGAGGATTTGTTATCCGTATCCAAAAGGTAAACTGGAAAATATCCGAATACTTCCTCGATTTCTCGGAGACTTTTACTCCCCCCACTAACATTACAGTAAGCGCTACGTTCGTGACGCATCTTTATGCGTTATTCTTTAACAGATGTGAAGTTGACCTGTTGTTGTTCATTCTTGTGCATCAGTGGCAGTGGAAATCTGGAGAAAGTCGCAAATCAAGCATAGCAGTTTTAGATTTAGACTAGAGTATTCGCAAGCGAGTGGCAAATAACCACCCATTTCCTATACCTAGGTCTCATTATTTTTAGTATTGCCTTTCTGATATTTCTTACATATTTATTTTGCTATTTATTTACATATTGTAGATATCTTAGCTATATACATATTATATACTATATACTGATAATTACATCTATTGGAGTCGGTTAGTTTTCAGTTTCAATGATGATTCATCACACTAATATTATAAATGCAAAAACTTGTATATGTCAAATAACAGTAAACGGTTTTTCGTAATAACACTAATAACATGTGTTCTCTTTTTACGTTGTGGCGTTGTTTTGTAAGGTTTTAGTTGCCCAAGTTGTTCAAGTGTGGGCCACCCTACGAGCGACGTGGTTAGCGTCACTGGTGTAACCTGGCTAGCACAGTAAAGATACGGAGAGCTAAAGGGCATGGAGTTCAAGGCTTGGGCGCCATTGATTACTGAGTGTAATCAAGGAAAATTGAAGATAAAGATAAACCAAAGACAAAAGTTACATATGTACAATAGAACTATATTACAAAATATTATATTACAAAAACAATGAGCTATCACAGCATCAGCGATACTGTATAGCAAAATATCACCAAAATATGTACAAGGTAAACTATATTACAAGATATACTATATTACATATTGCTCAACAGCAAGATAAACTTGAGGTGTTTACGAGATAAAAAAACTATATTACAAAAGATACATCTCGTAACTTTACCTCAATACTAAAAATCATATATTACAAGAGATATGAACATTTACGAGATTTAAACCGAACTATAATACAAAGGTATCTCGCAAACGATCCGACAAACAAACTATATTACAGCATAAGACATACTAAAATATTTTACAAAGATAAGATAATAAAACTTAACTAATAGAAGATATGCTATTTCACTCGAACTTGATATTTATTTGAGCCTACCAGTATATAGCCTCCCCGCTACGTAATGCCAAATACTCAAAAACGGGGCACCCCAAATTATATAACTATAAAAAAATAATACTAGAACTCATCTCTAGCAATAAAATACGGGACACCCCAAGTTATATAACCACAAAAGATAATACACATTTCACCGCGCCCCGAACATCCGAATTCCTTTAAATAAATAATCCACATAAGTGATGCGACTTGACGAGTCAAATCTAGGAAATATCAGATCACACGACGCGTATTACTTATGTGCAAATAACTGACGTGTCTAACCATTGAGACACATCTAAAACAAAAGTACTTTGACACAGCGAATTTGCGATACTGGCAAAATTCTAACAATATCACGTTATCAAGCAACTACGATTACGTTAAACGTTGAATACAAGAAATCGATACTACGAAGAAATATTTGCTACAACGAATTTAAGATATAAATAACTACGACGAAATATTTGTAACAACGAATTTAAGATATGAGTGACTACGAATTAATCAAAGGTACTTATCTTTTATTATAATATCCTGATGAGAGAAATTCCTAAGTATGCCCCTGTCCTCCGATGATAATAGATTATAACCGTTGGGTAGTTAAATGGTTCATGATCTCTATTTTGCTCTAGCGAGATGTCACATGTCGTACCATTCCACTTTGAAGGTTATGAAATCGTAGAGGCGTGCCATGCTCGAATAACATAAATAATTTCTTCGCCCAGGTTTTCGTATGCTTGATAGAAAATCTTAAGTAGGTGTTGTGTCGAAAATTTCGTAATAAAGATAAACGTAGTATTCTTATCCCAAAAAGTTATCAAGAAAACGTATATAAAAACGTAGTATGAACATAGAACGTAGATAATTTTGCTTAAAGCAAAGGTGTAACATTAAGGTTACTTCGACGTTGAAATGAAATTTGTAATTATATAGAAAAAATAAAAGAAAGAACCTAAAACAATATGTTTAAATGTTAGATGGTATTTAACAATATATAATTATTACCTTATACGTCTATAAGGTTCCTCTCTACTAATATCCCTTGGGGTCTTACAAAATTTCTATTCTAGATGGACGACCTCGAAGGACGGCTCGAGTGAAAGAGAAGGAATTTAGTCTAACGCGGCGTATTGTGACATATGTTTCGGACCGACAGTAACGTGGCTCCGCCCCAAAAAGTAGTTCTGTTTAAATTATGAAATATTAAGTTAGCTAAAGGATCTATATTGTTACTGATAGTTCTACGTTTCATGTGACTATCCGACTTTATTATAAATACTCGACTCAACTTCATTTTTCAGTCAGTTTGATCTATTTATTTAATTTAATTAGAATATTACCGAGCGTGCGCTGTTTAATATACTGATGCGTAAGCATAAGCTACTACCAACCTCTCATCATCCAAATGTTCGTTATAGTACCAGAGCATAGGAGAATAAAATGTTTGATTATTAAAATTTTTCTAATAATTGTTAGAAAATGTAACGAAGGATGCTATTGCGCATTCCGCACGTTACAACGTTGTATTTCATTATATCTTGTACCTTAGAGTTAAACAAACATATCTCCAATTTAGTGATAAATGAAGTTGACAATTTCAAGAACCTTAAATTTCATAGTGGTAAATGGTCGTATTGTTGCTAACTATTTAATCCTTTTCTACTATGAAATTGGTCCTTGGTGCATATTGGAAAGTTATTCAGTTATCTGGAGATACACTTCTTTTCCTCTAAGATGGAGATAGAAGTATCTGTATCCGTTATACTAGAAACGTACTGGAATACATGTATTTAGAATATCTTTATTGATAGGGTATTTATATTTTAGTATCCGTTATCCGTACGATATATATAGTATCCGTATCCATTATTCAAATACTTTCATCGGGTATCCGCAACCAGCTCTTAATTGTCTAGTTTCATGAAGTTTGTTTTCTATTTTACTGAGTAGACCGTGACATGTGGTCGCCTGGGTATTTATTATTAAACATTGCACAAACGTCCTTTTGAGCTCTTGTCTTGGATATAGGAGCCATAAAAAATTTGAATAAATGAAGAAATATTCTTAAATACACTGATGTGTGTAGAACAAAGTTGCCCTAATTGAAAACAAAAATATTACATGATCCATTTGTTAGTTTTTTTTACACAGTAAATGGTGTATTTTTTTAGTTCATTTTACTAATTTTTTATTGTCTGCTTTAAGAAATTTTCTGGTGGCTACAATTTTGTATTATAAACTTTAAGAACAACAATAGATAAGTTTCAAAAAATAATTTAGCAAAAAATAAATCAACAGAGTTTACAAGATATTAACAAATTTTACTATATTTGTGATTAGATTGATTGATTGAAGGACTTTGGATGTTTTTATATACCGCCCGACCGGCTGCATACGCTGGACTTAATATGGGACATGCTTATTACCAGCAGCGAAAGCCACATGACGCAAGGGGTAGGCATACAGGATGAAAAGTGTAGGTGTATGTGGAATGATTCTTTTATATTTCCATCTATCATCATCTCCTTATTTCTTCTTCCTCTGAGTCTTCTGTTTCTTCTATATCTGAATCTAGCAGTGTGCACCTCCTCCTGTCCCCTTTTGTTTATTAACCTTTCCACAGGTAAACTGTCACTTAAAGTGGGAGTGCAAGAGACCAAATAGAACATTTGAAACCTTGTATACCGATCCGCCAAGACAAAGCAAAATAAAATCTGCAAAAACTGAAACGGAGATCTAGGAGAACATTTGAAACGCTATGTATATCAAGCAGACCCCAACTCCTTTGACCTGAGACACATTTCTATATTCGTAAATAAGCCCAACATATTGACCATGTGACAAGGATTAATAAACCAATAAATAGAACTTATATTTTCGTCCCTGTGAATATGTTGGCAGCTTCTCTCCTTATTCTGTAGGATTCTTACACTACTTGCACTCGTTGCTTCACCCTTCTTAGAAACCAGCCCGTTGCCCTTTACTGAAAAGGTTACTTCTATGGTGCACAGCTTATATTATATTGTCAAATGTTCCTACCCCTTTTTCAAGTTGTTTATATATGCTGTCAGGTGATGCCATATGTGGCGTGTGACGTTTTCCTTATATTTCATCGCCACATCATTTGGCCCACTAAGTATATATACGAGCGGCCATGTTGAGTTCGTTGGAAAAGTGTATAAGATAGTGGCTACTCCAGCCTTAGTGACGAGTTCACGGAGTAGCCACGAAACGAACCGCTAACATTTTCTAACCCCACAAATGGTGACCTCCCGACGTGATTTGAACACGCAACGTGATTTAACTGAACGCTCAACTGCTTCTCGTCTGTTGCCACATAGCCTGATTCCTTAAAGGCCCGATGCCGAGATGGCCCGATGCTACATGGCCTCATGCCAAAATGGTCCGTTGCTAGTTGCAGATTGGAGTACGTTCAGAATGGAGCATTTACTTCGTTTCGATCCAGCTCTAATACGTTCTTCTTTTACCATCATATTTCTCATGACTTTGTCACTGGTTGGGGATTGGTGGGCGTGTGACGTTTTCCTTATGTTTCACCGCCACATCATTTGGCCCACTAAGTATATATACGAGCGGCCATATTGAGTTCGTTGGAAATGTGTATAACGCAGTGGCTACTCCAGCCTTACAGACGAATTCACGGAGTAGCCACGGAACGAAACGATAATATTTTCTAACCGCACAAATGGTTACCCCTTTGATCTTAACACTGACATACCTACCACATGCCCGTTGCCCATAGCCAGTTGCCCGTTGCTCATGGCCTGATGCCGAATGTTGCCCGTTGCACATAGCCCGTTGTCTGTTGCCCGTTACACGTAGAGTACTTTCAGAGTGGGGTACTCGCTTCGTTCCTGTCCATTCCTAGTCCGTCAATCTCCTACTACTAGCGGTCATGTTGAGTTCGTTGAAAAAGTGTATAAGGCAGTGATTACTCCGGCCTTACTGACGAGTTTACGGAGTAGCCGCGGAACGAAACGATAATATTTTCTAACCCCACACCATACTCAACCGATATATCTTAATCAAATATCAACTAAGGAAATAGCCAGACTTATGCTAATTTATATCAATCAATGTAGAATTGTCCACGCTTCGATTCAACGCAATTTCACACGATTTCTCAGGGTTTTAACCGAGTTTATTATAGATTTCGTAGGAGCAACACCGGCGTGCCTGCCTCCGGCGCCATTAGAAACCAATCTCTACTATAGTGGCGAGTAGAGATTCAAAACCCCTTTCAAATAAAGTGCCGCATGAACCTCTTTCTAATTTAAAGGTTTCAGGCTGGTACTCATAATAATTCAGAGGGAATGAACGTGTAAAATGCTATTTCCATGTCCAAAAATTGCAATTTTAAGTTAAAATTCGACCTGATACAGGATTATTCCTAAAATTTCCTAATTACGCTATTGAAGCTATTCCATATATGAGTTCATTAGGTATATTTGTCTGTCTATTGTATCATACCTAAACTTAATAGGCTTAAAATAATTTTAATCCAATTTATCACAGTTTAGTTTTAGTTTTAGATAAAAGAAATCATATAGAGAGTTTTGCACCGGGCTTATGCAGAAAGTGAGTTTTGATCTGTCGTATGCACACAAAAAGATAGTATTGCGGAATAAAATAACAAATTATAAAATAAATTATTTTGTATTGCTAATAATAATAATAATAATAGAAACTTTAAAATAATAATTATATTAGAAATTCAGAAGAAAAGAATAAGGTTTTATTAGTATTGAAGACATGACTAATACACGTGACCTTCATAAAGCGTCGCCATTGGCCAGCATGCAGAAAGAGAGTTTTGCATCTAAATTTGTTTTTCATAAAGCGAGTTTTGCAACGAAATGTATATTTTAGATAGGATTTACAATGTTATAAAGAGATGTTTGAACTATCCACAATAATTTAAACGATAGATTCTAAACAGACCAATGCAATGGTGTATTTAACTCATTTCTGGATTCTTTGTCGAAAAGCGAGTTTTGCACCTAACGGACTCATATATGGACCGCAGAGTATGTATATGTATAAACAAATAAAAGCTATACTGGAGCCACGTTAATGCTTTCAGTGGCACGGTCTTGTTGAGTACCTGCTTCATTTTTCACTTACACATATAAAGATACATATATCAATGTGCTATTACTTTATATTATATTTTGTTATATTAGTTTGATTTTGGAATTAAATTATTAAAGAATAAGATGATGCCTCCGACCAAGAAAACTACTACATGGATATGTATGTTTATTGTAACAAATTCTTTACTTTCTAAGATACTGCATTACACCATAATTTTTTGTAGTTTTACTGTAGCACAAAGAAAAGCACATTTTCTTTGAATTGAAATGAAATAGATCGATTTCGTGAGCAGTTGACTCGGTCACGTATACTCCAAATGAATATACATTATACAGGCATATAAAAGAAACATTTCCTTTTAACTGCAAATTAAACCTACATTTGTTTTATGATGTTTTCTGATTCAATTATTTCTTTTATGGCGTTCTAGCTGCTAACGGATTTCGGATAAACTCCAAATACAAATAATAAAGCTTAGTGGGATATATAAAATTAATGCCGCGATACTCCAAAGTTAAATCTAGTAAAGTGTAAACCGCACTGAATTTAAATTTAATAGTTTCAACTTAAAACTTTGGTTGTAAATACAAAGAAGAATTAATTGTACAGTAAATGTCACCTAGAATAATTGACTGTGTTAAAAATATCCGCAAACATTATATTAAACATTAATTTAGTGATTTTAGAACCTTTTTTTTACAAGACACTGACGCCTAAGGAATCACTACTTCCATATTAAGATTTGCCATCCAAGTCTCTTTAAAGGAAAATATCTTGATACTATATTCGCACTCCAGTATGCGAAAAAATTATAATAATTGAAATAGTCTGTCCCATGATTGTAATGGGAGTGGTTGATGTCAAGAATTCATTTAAATCCTTTTATTCTTTTTTGCACACTAAGTCACAGTTTGATTTTGTGAAACGCTGTAACAATGGACTGGGAATAGTGGTGCAGGTAGCAGATGCCACAAAATAACACTGACCAGCAAGGTTTTTTTTCTTAATCCAAATAAATGATTCCAAAGGTTTTTGACGTCCTGAACACGATTCCGTTGGCCGTCTTGCACCATCATATCACAATTATGAGAAAACCTAACTCAAACGTGTTAAAAAGGCCATGTTCGCCTATATGTGTGCCCTAATAACTGAACGATGATACGAGATTGATCAGATGATCTTATTCATCTGTCCAAAATCTTCATTAAATAATAGTAACAATAAAAAAACATAACTATAGATGGCCATAAACGAGCAGAAAGGAATACAGTTCAAGCTCTTTACCTATCATGACTTAATTGGTCTAGCGGTCTAGCCCTAAACGAGTAGAAAGGAATGTTTAACCCTCCAGCGGGCGCGCTGGATGAAATCACACCAGCGGACGCGATGCGGTACTGAATGCCGCAAATACAAAATGACAGTGAAGTGATTAAGATCAAGTTATTTATTACATATTATGCAGTAATGAAAGAGAATAGAGTTTCTTGTAATATAATTTATTAATTAAATGAAACAAAAACTCATAAACATTCGACATAAGAAAAAAATTGAAATTCTGATACACAATCAGTCTTCCTCCATGTTATGCAGGACCTTGTGGATCAGGTGATTTCTGAATTAAATTTTTAGCTCTAGTTCTAGAGACAGCTCCCACCGGAGAGCTCTTCCAAATAGTTTCTGCATCCCTACCTATGTAGAGACGATCATCATCTTGTTCTGGAAATTCCACATCTACTTTTTCAATGTCCGCATTACCAGACTATTCCGAGTCACTAATGTAATTATTTTCCTCTACCACTTCATCTTCTTCTCTTTCATCAGTAAAATCGACAATATCTTCCTGGTCTGATAAATCAAATATCTAAATGTTTTTATTTTAATTTGTTGTCTGCAATATCTTCTAATTCTTTCTCGTTATGTGGTTATTTTACATTTTTTCGATCTCTAAAATGAAAATAATATTTCAATAACTCACAACATACTCACAAAACAGCATTCGTTGCAGAAGAACATTAGGGTCAATAAAAATTAAAAATTCATGATACTTACAAGACAGGGCGCACTGCGGTACAGAATGCCGCAAAAGTGTACTTCTCCTTTTGATATCTCGATTAATACCAACACAAAACCATAATTCGTTCGTGGGCACTGACATAAGCTGCCAAATGTAACCAGTGAAGAATATCTGAAGCGGCAATGGCGTGCAGCAAGGTGAATCAAAGAAAATGTAACAAATGTAAAAATGCGGTATAGAGTACCGCTGCACGCCCGCCAGAGGGTTAATATAGAAGTCAAATAAACAAATAAAAAACAAGAACTAAATAAAAGAAACAAAAAAAAAGGAACTAAAAAAATGGAGCTACCTATCCTGACCTCCCAGAGCAAAACGGGAAACGGCATTAAGTTCAGCGTGTCAAAGTCCTATGAAATTAACTACTTAGATCCGATTTACTTGACTTATAATTTAGTACGCGTATGTATCATAATGAGATTTGGAGCTAAATTACATGTTCAGCTATTCCGTTGAAGGTTGGAGGATGAATAGGGGTAAGTAAGTAAAGCTAGTTAGTAAGAGTCCAGAATCTTGGAATTTAGTGAATATATTACAAGCCAATTACTGTAATATTTTTATAACATCTGCCACTCGACCACCACCACTACTCCATCATTAAGGATATGACTAAAAATAATTGAGATTTAGTTTGTGTATGAAAACAGGAGTTCTCAAACATTTTCGAAGCGTCTACTCTGCACACAATTGAAAGATTTCTTGCACGGACTTCATCATTTACATTACAAATATGATTTGCTTTCATCGTTTTCTAGTTAATTATCTTGTATGTTTTTCACTAGAGGTAAAACTTCCCACCAAGGGAAAAAATGGACAACTTCGACCGTCCGAAGAGCTCCCAATTTTCAACTAAGATTAATTCACAAAACATTTTTGTAACATTCAAGATCTAACTAACGTTTTTTCGAAAAGAGCAACCAATTTTTGCAAAGCATGTCTGTGAGTTATTACCTTAAAAAGGCTTGATGTTCGCTAATAAACAAAAGGCAAAACGTTTTTTTTTTTAGCGAAACGAAAACTTGGTTAAAACACACACATTTTAAACATAAGTAGTGACGTTGACAGTATGACAGTAAGATAGTACTATCTAATTTTGAGACCTCATAAAAATTAATTTATACACAATGCAGTTTTATTTTTACAATAACTTTTTAACCGTTGGAGTGATTCTAATTTATCATGTATCATAATATACCCATTCTTGACTTTCCTCTACAACCGATGGTTTTCCAGTATTTTAAGGAAACTGGCTTTCCGCTCTAATTGTTGATAGAAAACGATGATGCAAATGAAATTCTTTGACTCACGAAAGGAGAAAACTCTCCCATTACCTCTCCCAAAACCGTTCTGCAAAAACGTTGCGGCTGCTAATACATATACGTCAAAATCTTCATTTCTTTGGCCCAATGGTATGGAAATCCGAGGAAATATCGGAGAGTGAATTTTTAACTACTACAATACTTCCCTTCGGTAAACGATGAAATTAAATGTAATATGCCGTTTGGTATTATCTGCATAGTTGTCCTAGAGCCAGTTCAATGTGTCTTCATAAAATTGACATATTCTTTGGCTATTTGCTTTTTCGAGCAGTATAAAAGTTATTAGGTGACAGTTTGTTGGCCATTAATAGAAGGTGAACAATGCTCTGATCTAAACAGTCAGTTGTTCCGGCCCCTTGTATATTAATTCACATATTCTCCACTGTTTTTTAGGGGTATGGTAATATCCATGTGCTAATAGATGATGTACATGCAGATATTCTCGAGGCCATCTTTCTTCAAAAGCAGACTCGATGTGAAATGTCGATCTTCAAAGTCGTAAAGATGCAGAAGTATTCCTAACTCCATGAAGTGAGGTACAAATTTTAGTTGTGTAAGAACATATAAGAACAAACATAGCTGTTGAAGAACTGAAAAAATTAAGTAATTCTCTGACTCAACTTTTCAATAAATATCTGAGAAACTATTTACGATTTTCTAGAAACTGGGAAGATCGTGGAGCAAGGAGACTCGTCTAAAAGATCGGTACGATCTCCGACATCAAAATTCTTCTGAAAACTATATTTCCTTTGAAGACCTGATACAACTTTTCGAAATTTCCATAGGACGTCACACATACATTTCTCAGGACATTTTCGAAAAATTCTTGTCTTAACGATATGTTTGAGAAGATCCATTAAAAAAGGTTTATTGTCGTAACATATTTGAGTTTAAGTTACAAACCGAATATTAAGGTTTAAAAATTTGTATGGCGTCAAAGGTAAAGGGATCACAAAGTGTACAGGTAGCGGATGTAACATTAGATTTCCGTTGCCTGTGCAATTCATCACATATCTATTGGCGTTTTTCTACAAGACGCCCCAGCATTCAACTACACGTTGCTGAGCATTTCCAACAAACTGAAGGAGATTTTATGAAAATGTAATTCATTATAATTTTATATATATAACATAATTTTTAAAGACAAGGTAGGTAGATAAACTAATTTCAGGCCTTTGTTCTCATTTTTAACTTCATTTACATATCGTAGGGGTTCATGTAGATACTAGTTTAATTTGCCTAGTCTTAGGGGACTATGTTGGATGCTAGTGTTATAATGAGAATGGCAAATAAGAATTTTTACTTGTTAGCATAATCAGAAGTCTATAGTTTTTCTTTTAGTTCTCATAGACAGTTTTTCTTTCCGCTGGTTGCAAAATCCTATAAAGAATATGTTTCATTACATATTGCTGAGTCAGGAAGAACGCGGATAGATATTGATGTAAGAAATCAGAGGGAAATCAATTTTAGTAAGACTCTGCAAGGAGAGGTTTGGTTGGCCAAAGTCATGTCTCACCTGAAAGGGTACGTTAAGTTGACTTGTTGGACCAGTTCCGCCAGGAGAGAGCTGACGATAAATGTTATGTTTCATCCGAAAGGGTATGTCAATTTAGAGTTGTTAGCCCAGCTCCACAAGGAGAGGGCTGACGATCAAAGTTGTATTTCATAGGAAAGGGTAGGCTAATTTAAGTGCAGTGGCGTAACAGAAACTGAGTGGCCCCTTGCAAACGTTTTCAGGGGCCCCCTCTCTATAACGAGTGGAAAATGATAATTCTTATGTTCATTACTATTAGGTTCAGGTTTATGAATTTTTGAAGCTTCGAAATGGGCTTGCCGGCTTGTGTTTGTGCGCCATAAACAGACAATACTTTTTCTATTTTTTGTTCTGTTTATTCTTATCAGCACGCCGAAATTCTTTTACGTTGTGGTGTCTATTATCCATAGGTTTTTAAGTTCTTATTAATCAAATTGTAATAATTCAATAATTATAAAAATAACATTGTTTATAAATTTAATTCATTATATTATGAAATGAAATACATATCTGTGAAAAGCAAAGCTGCCGAAGAATTTGATTGGGGGCCGACCATCCGTCAATGTGAAGCCCAGCCGGCCGCCCCCCCCGCGGTGCGGCGTCTGCGGGGGTGTTTGTTACGTCACTGTTTAAGAGTTGTTAGCCCAGATCTACAAGAAGAGGGCTGACGATCAACGTTATGTTTCACCCGAAAGGGTAGATTAATTTAGGAGGTGTTACTCCAACTCCGCAAGTAGAGGGCTGAAGATTGGAGCGACGTTTCACCCAAATGGATAAGTTAATTTAGTTAATTGTGGGTTAGATTCCGCAAGGAATAGTCGCGATAAAAGTTGAGTTTTTGCCCGGAAGGGTTGTTTTAAGAAAAGCAGAAAAAGAGAGAAAAGTCCCGAAAGGGCGAAATAAATAATTGACTCTCCTCAGCTGAGGCCAAAGTTTATCCACCGTCCAGGGGTACGGGTTATATTAATGTAAGTACTTATGGTTTCCTTATTTCTTATTTGTGAATATATTTATTTATCGTTCATTTGGGTATTATTTCTTGTATCTGTGTAGCCATAGCACCTCAGCACCTCTCTCTAAGACTTTAAGTGGACCAACCTAATATTGTGCAACGCAAGCAACGTCCCGACAATTTCTCATTGGCCAATTCAAATCGTAATACGTCACAACGTACTACCTCAAAGTCTAATGTGATGCAACGCAGCTACGCGCTCTCATACAATGCGTAACATTAGGCTTCTAAATACATTCGACTACAGCGCAATTTGCCAAAACCTAATTCGTTGCAGCCAACGTCTACTCTTCATACATCATCCTCTCAAGACAAAATTAAATTAGGTAAGTAGGTATGTCAAATAAAATGACAAATTAAAAAAACATATTGGATATAACGTTTGGCGTCAGAGAGTGTCATCTCTTTGCTGTTCTGCCTATTTGAATAAAAGCTTAGATCAGTATTAATATTTTTCAATGAATTGGAAAACTTCTTGATTAGGTCTATCTATCTATCTATACTTGTAATCTATGGCTGTGGCTGCAAAGCCATTCGCACAACACCGTTGATTAGGTCAAAATTTCAAGTTTCACTTTCTGCTAAATTGGGAATTCTATCCAACTCATATTTCAATTCGGCCACCGCTGTTTTGTGTTAATCGTTAATTGCTTTAGCATATGTATTGTGCCACTGTGAAGGTTGACATTCCAACTGCTTGGCGAGGAAAAACCAAGAGCTGATAGCTATACTGAGGGGCCCTTATCAAAGCTGTATTATTATTGTTCGCTAGATCAAAGACAACCTTCTTGGGAATTATGAGGATGTTCAGTCAAATATTTTTCTCAGGTGGTGAGTCGTTAAGTTTATGAAGCAAGCTTTTGAAAAAAGAGTTGTATTTGTCTTACATCTTCCGTAAAATATTGGAGGTTACGTTTTTTGTTTTAAGACAAGGGTAAAAAAAAGCTGTGCTGCAATAAATTAGGTTCTGGCAAGTCACGTTGTAGTCGTATTTATTGAGGAGCTCAATGTTAAAGTCGCATGGGAGCGTGTGGCTGCCTTGCATCGCATTAGCCTTTGAAATAGTACTTTGGGACCGGCTAGATTTTGAATTGACCAATAAAAAGTTAATGGGGTATTACTTGCGCTGCATAATATTAGGTTTAGGAAATAAGCGACCCGGTCTTTTGCAAATTAGGTCGAGCACCAAGCGAGTATCCCAACAAAAAGAGGCGCACCCGGGCCTGACATTATTAATAAATCCGCCATTGCAAATATTACTTAGGCACGCGATGACTACATTAAAACTCCATATGAGCCAAATAGAGTGTACTGTAAAAGAGTTCAACCAGAACCACGCAAGTTATAATGACATATTTCGAGACTTTTATCTAAGTACTTTCCAAGAACAATACATTCGGAAACCCATTTTGCTTTCTTTTCGTCTTTTTCATACTTAACATTGGCCCTCAAGTTACTATCGGATTCCGATCTATTCTAATGATCGTATACCAATAAATGCATAATGCAATTTTTCTATCTTATCTCACGTACTGCTTTTATTACAACAGTATCCTCTGAGATATGCACATAGTACTACTGTAAAATCCTCCTAAATGCAATAAACATTGAAAAACTCCAATAACCGCAAAATAAAAGCTCTCAAAGATTGAAGGATCACTTCAGTGTTTAATAAAGTCGGCAATGGCTGTAACAATAACAATGGAACGTGCATACAACTTTATGTGCACTTTGTTATTTTCTATACCTACGGAATTGGAAATAAAGAGCGTTTTACTTTCAGAGGATGGGCTCATATATATTCTTGATATTGAACCGTTTTGTTATCAGGCGCTTGATTATTTATTTGAAAGCGAGGTGATATCGTTTCGGTGGATTGCTTTTACGTGATTCAAAGCTTTGTTCTATACTTTTAGTTCTACACAAAAATAGAGGATACCATTCAATTACAATGGAGCACGACAATATCAATATAGGTTTTATTATGTTTTTCATTTTATCAAATAAATTTATACAGATTTTGAGACGGTAATACTTTAAAGACTTGAACGGAAATACATGCTAAATTAGTTATTGATGATATGAATGTAAAGAGCTTAGAAATGATTAATTTTCAGTATTCAACAATAGAATTTTAAGTAGCACTTATTTTATGTATATTGAAAGAAGTGGCATGACATTCGACAGATTAAACTTCCCTGATCAAAAGTCCTAATATGTGCGAAGTTCGCTATTAAATATATTCGGAGATACAGAGCGTAGAGTGGCTTATAGTCAATTTTTAATAGTAGGATTTTATGAAGCGCTTTTTATGTGTATTGGAATAAGTGGCACTCAACAGATTATAAATTCCCAAGTTCGTTATCCAATATGTTCGTAACTGTAGAGCGTAGAAGTAGCTAATATTTACTATTCAACAATAGGATTTTAAGAAGTACGTTTTTATGTACATTGGAACAAGTGGCATTCGACAGATTATCTCTTTCATCAAAAGTCCTCATAGGCGCGAAGTTAGTCATTCAATATTTTCGTAGCTACAGAACGTAAAAGTAGTTAATTATCGGTATTAAATAATAGGACTTATGAGCTTCGTAGCTCCAAAAATATTAAATAACGCGATCATGACCCTTTAAGGACGATTGGCGGAATTATCCAACACTACAAAATTTGGTCCACAGACGGCTGTCGGATACACCCGACATGAGATCTAACTTCATCCTTGTTCGGTTGCCGTGTATATCCGACACTCTTTAAAAATTGTTGAAACCCACAGACGGATAACGGGATAAGCCGACGCAGATAAATATGCTGCATAGCCGAATATCTGGCAGCGCCGAATGTACTCAACACTCGTCGGGTGTACCATTAAAGGTACAATTTACATGCCACGTAATTAGTGTAGGTTATGACGTCGAACGAAGAGCACGCTGCCGGCCCATCCAGGCCAAAAAGAAGCAGAATAGAAACATTAGAAACGACTATTTGTTGTGGTTTAGATTCCAACGAAATATCAGAAGACATTTTGAAGGCTGTAGTAAATCAAGACATTTATTTAGACAGTGATAGTAAAGTTGAACAATCATTTGCGGATAGTGATAGTGAGTATGAACCTGAGAGCGAAACTGACTAATGTTCTGATGAGGAAAGTGGCGTAGATAATGAGAACACTGGCGTAGATGAAGATATTATGGATGGTGCTAGTTGGAAACCCGATGAAACGTAAGATGATTCGCTAGAAGGCAGTAATACGGATGCTAATGAAAAAGATAAGAGCGAAATAAACATTACATGGACAAATCATGATTTTCAGCCTAAGTTACATTTGATAATAGTGAGAACGGAATGCAGGGAGATTACTCTGGACCAACATTCGAAAGAGATTGACTGTATTTAAAATACATTTAGTGAGGACATGGCTAAATTTATAATTACTGAAACTAACCGATATGCACAACAGCAAAATGCGCAGAAATGGAAGGATTTAGAACTAGCTGAATTGTATGTGTTCCTTGCTCTAATTATGCTGATGAATAAAAAACTTGATAGAAAGGTATATTGGTCAAAGGATCCTTTGCTATGTCCTCGAATATTCGTTAAGCAAACACCTAGGGACAGGTATTTACAAATTAAGAAATATTTCCATTTCGCCAATAATGAAAACGCGCCTCGTAATAATCGTCTATACAAACTAGAAGAACTGCTACAATTTTTGTTTTGTTTTGGCATTGCGACTTACGTCGATACAGCCAGATGCGAAGTTAATATGTACTTATTAATTAACTAATTGTACCCTAATTCTAACCTAACCTATACCACCGATCACAAATAGAGACTCTGGGATAAAACACGGACACTCTCTTCTCGCCCAGGGCCCTGTCAGGGCATTTAATAATGACACACATAAAGAGTAAGACCACGGGAAGGAAGTAATTAACTACTACAATTAATGAAACAGGGAGTTAAAACACAGTTCCGTCCATTCCAAAATCTCGTTATTGACGAAAGTATGATCCCTTTCAAAGGACGCCTTAGCTTTAAATAGTATATCAAAACTAAGCGGCATCGTTTTGGCGTGAAACAGGAATTGTTTTGGACTATGTAGTTTATACCGGCAACCAAACAGACATTCAAGTAAAACCAGAGAAGGGGTTGGGTTCTTCATTATCAGTTGTCGCTACTTTGATGGAACTATACCTCAACAAAGGACACTCTCTGTTTGCAGAGAATTGTTATAGTAGCCCAATACTTTCGACTTATCTTTATGAACAGGGGACCAATTCATGTGGTACAGTCAGAGATATTAGGAAGCACTTGCCAGTTCTCAAGTAAAAACTTAAAAAGGAGGAAATTGACTGGAAGTAGTAACGGTATTCTCGTGCTAAAATGGAAAGATCGTCGAGTCGAGTCAATGATAACCACCTTGCACAAAAATACTATGGTCACTCTTGAGAGATTAGACATAGTCACCAATGAGCCTATCAAAAAACCTTTATGTGTGGTCAACTGTAACGAAAGAATTCGCACTATAGACCGGTCAGATATGATGATGAGCAGTATCGAGTGCATGCGTAAAAACAACAAATGGTAAAAAAACGTTTTTATCATGCTCAGGATATTTACCTACTCAATGCCCATGCAATGCTTTTAAACCAAAATAGTGAAAGAGCTCCCCTCGCTAAGTTTCAGTTGCATCTTATTCGCAAAATACTTGAAAGGTTTGTCGTCTCTGCTTGTTATTATTTCTTCTGACTAATCTTTCTTTCTATTTATAGATATTCTGTTAACAGAAATGTCGTCTGACGTCATGGTTGCGACCTGCGTGTTACAAGACTAACAGGAAGGCATGTTCCAGCGTTGGTGCCTGCTACTCCCAAAAGTAAGAGTCCCCTGAGTAGATGTATAATTTGATCCCAAAATAAGAAAAGCTAAAAAAAGGAAAGAATCGAGATATATGTGCAATGAATGTGATGTCGGTTTATGTATTATTCCATGTTTTAACATTTATCACACTATAGCCAATTTTTAGGTTAGGCTGTTGTATAAAACAATAATTAGGTTATGATTTGTTTTTTTATTAGATTTTTATGTAAGCTTTGTTACACTTTGTTTTCACATAGAAAAACATTTTGATGGACACTTGTCTTTGAAACAATATATTTCTTTTTTAT
This sequence comes from Stenurella melanura, assembly GCA_963583905.1. Classification (NCBI taxonomy): domain Eukaryota; kingdom Metazoa; phylum Arthropoda; class Insecta; order Coleoptera; family Cerambycidae; genus Stenurella; species Stenurella melanura. The sequence continues at coordinate 159,017,494 of OY757309.1, forward strand.
TATTCTAATAAACGATTTGGACAATTTTCTGTTTGTTTATTGGTAAGTTTGAAGTGAAATGAGTTAATTTTAATATTAACTAGACGTGTCGGATATATCCGCCAACCTTCCACCCAGCCCTCCAATTTTCTCCGTCTGGAAGTCAAATAGCCAGAAAAAATGTCAGTACTTAAAGAGATAAGGACTTTTAATGAGGGAGCCAGAATCTGTCGAAAGCAACTAGGGGCTCAATTCTCGAAATTATTTCCATGGGAAATTGGTACTTTTTCCCATAGGAACATGCAAATTGTATTCTTGACTGGTTCTTTGAGATTATTTTCGTTTAAAATCAGTGGAATTACTTCACTTGGATATTTCCAGTGGAGTTCTGATTTCCCGTGGGAAAATAGAAACTTAACCTTCAAAGTGTAAACTATCCTACTGGTCATGTATTGTAATACGTGTCATCGCTCATCATAGTTATGATTATTTTTAATAAAATGAAATAATTCAACCAAAAATACCAACATTGTAGCTTTAAATTTGGATAGCACAAAAATATTGAGAAACAGGTTTGGAACTTGATCTGTTAATAGTTCTGCATAAGAAAGTATACGTTCCAAATTTTAAACAAAATTTTTTTTTTAATTTTGAGATTGACTACAAAATTTTGTGGTGTAAATTCCTCCCATTTTAAAATTAAACATAGAATTAATGCATTTTATCTTTCCATTATATTTATCGATGTGTGCATTTTTTGATTTTTAAATAAATGAATTTTTTTGTTTTCTCCATATTCTACGCAATACATTCTTTTATTTCCTCCGTTTCAAGAATATATCATTGATATAAGAAATATGGTAATACTTATTGGCAACATGCACTTTACTTTATTAGCTCCCACGCCTTGCGTCTTTGAGCTAAACTTAATCCCTATGTAACAATGTTATTATTTATCATAAAATGCTTATATATATACATATATATACACACATATACATACATACATATACAGTATCTATAATACCTGGAAGGCAACCCTCACACATGAAATTCTTCAGTCACCCTCTCTGCCCACTCGTTCCATTTCCTGACTGGTTCCTCTTGTACTACCTTATTTTCCCTCATTCCCACGTCCAGATTACTTCATTCATTTCTCACAAACCTTCTCCCTTCCTCCCTATCAATTCTCTCATATACAAACCTCACTATTTTCTTCTCCTCTTCCACATTCGCATTCACCATCCACATCTCTCAGGCGAAACTTCCTAAGGTACGCTAGAAAATTTCCGTGTTCTGTCGCCATCTGCACTCCTTTAAAGGATAATTACAGGGCAGTGTAACCCACTTACGGACACACCCCGAAGAGGGTTCTACCAGTTTGTCAATCTTCCCATTTTATCTGCCATTCCTCTATTACTCTCTATCTCATTCTTGCCTTTCTCCCTCTCCTATAAATCCGAATATTTTCACCTTCTATTTCTTCTCTCATCCTTGCCCTTTTTGCACTCTCATCCACCATTTTATTCTTTCTGTTTTCCCCACTCTTTCACATCCACATGATAATACATCCTACTCCTGTCCTCCTCAGTCTCTCGATACTCAATTTTATTTCAACTCTCTCTCTTTCTCTCGTCCCTCCTTTCTCCAACATGTTAAGAGTTTGCAGGCTATCCGTGACGATGGATGCCTGCATTGTATCTCGTGGTCTCATTTCCTCCTCATTCATTCTTCTCTCAATCATCTGTATGATTTTTCCCATGGCAATGGCTTCCGCCACTCCCACGGAGATGCCATTCGCAATTCTCCCATCAAATCTACCTTCTCCAAATATTCATTCAATCACTCCAGGTATTCCCACTTTCCCTTCTTCGTCCCTACTAGCATCCGAATAACCCACAATCTCACTCTCATTTTCATTTTGCTCCTCCCATAACCTCTCTGTCCTCACTCTAAACGCTGGGTGTGGCCTTAGTGCTCCTTGTATTTGTGAAAGACCCCCGCTAGTACCTCAAGCGGCGATATGCCACTTAGGACCTCCAGGGCAGCTGTAGGAGTACAGGTCTCGCAACGTAGCTTGATACTTGGAAGTTGAATGCGCAGTAGACTTTAGGTGAAATAGTGTGGATAGATTAGTTCGCATAGCTCTGCCGCAATGATTACATCGTCGGTACAGTCCATAAAAAAGTGTTTTCTTGCTGTGTTTTATGTGATTTGGGTTCTTCCATTCTCTTGTATTGTTTCATTTTGTGGTGCTAATTGGAAAATACAATGGTTTTTAAAAATTCTTATTACATTATACTACAGAGAATAAAGTTTAAAAATTCTACTTTCAAAAGTTTGTAGCACTGAGTGTACTTCTTCCGAACATAACGCTCTCCATCTCTGTTCCAAATCAGAAGTCTTATGTCCTCTACTGCGCATTTCGGGTATCAAGCTGCGTTGCGGGACCTGTAGTCCTATAAGCCCTCTGGAGATCAAGAAGCACCGTTCTTTGGGTGGCCCTTAACTGCCTTACAATTCTACTATCATTTGCTCTACTCTCCCATATTTCAACCCCATACACTATCGCCACTCGCACCACCCTTTCATATATAATTTTATCAAATTTTCATTCACTCCGTATTTCCTTTTCAGCATCGCATTCATCCTGGTACAGGTCTCTCCCAGTTTTTTCTCACACTCTTAACATGGTCGATGAATTTGAAGATCCTGTGCAACATGCACTGTTTATTTCTGTATTTTTTGGGATTGGTATTGTGTAAAAACAACACAATAATTTTCGTTCATAGTAAATGGATCCTACTTATCTCACATCAAGATAACTTATACAATTAGAGAAAGTAGAGGCTATAAACAATTTTGCTTTGAACGCAACTTTAACATTAATAAATGATAAATTCTAAATTAAATGTAGAAGCCTAGGGTAATATATTACTTTCGTCACATCTAAACACACTACTAATTTCAAATTGCTTAGGAACATGTAGAATCAGATATTTGATACAATTGACAGGAAATTGTAATATGTTAGTTAACACACTCGTTTAATTGCATTCCAATGGGAATTACATTCTTAAAGTGCTGGAGAATACCAAATTGATCTTTTCATGAGAAATTACTATTGGAAAAGTATTTCTAATTGGAACATTCATTAGTGAGTTGGAGAATTGAGCCACTGTTCCATCAACATCCACCAAAACTCAATATTCCATGTCCTACCTGAAGGATCCTTTGCTTTTCTTTCCTGATACCAAAATGAAGTACTTCATATATTCAAGAATTTACCAATGTTTAAAAAGCATTCTATCTCTATAAAATTAAATTTTCAACAAATAAATGACACGAAATTTGAATAATTGAACGGCTATTTAAAACAAGCTATGATTGGCGCTGACGTCATCATTGTATAGCGGCTGAAATTGTTTTTAGTAAGTGGTTAACACAGATCTATATTGATTTTATTTCCGGTTTATGCATGATTAAATTAATGCCTAATATGAAATAAGTAAAATCTACATATGGAAAATCAGCTGTGAACGAGTTTACAGAATAATATACAGGCCGAGTCAATTTGTTTTCTCACCGTTTCTGATATTATTGAATTTATTAAAATTCCAAAAATACTTTCTTGGAGCACTTTACAATGCTATGCATGCCTATAGTATCCATTTTATCTGGCGACGCTACATTGGCTCAAGACCATCGTCAACTTCAAAATTTTAAATACTACATATAATTTTTAAAAAGCATTTTGTAGGTAATAGGATTTCGTGCAATATTGTTGAGTTCTACATTGCGCACCTTTACCCCCATGTAACATAATCTCTATCTTTTACAGATTCCGAAATCGCAATGGTGATCATCCAATTTGAATCAGCTTGTATAGTATATTATTCTGTACAATTTATGAAAAAAAATGAAAGTTAGTCCTGTAAGTCAAGAAATATGCTAGCTAAACCTATGAAACCATATATACTTGAAACCGGAGAAAAAGAATATAAAAATGCAAAAATAATTAGTTTCATTAAAAGAATCACCTTCATTTTTATATCACGTAATCTACGCAGGTTATTGTCTTTATTTACATTTAAAAAATAATGAAGTTAAGACGGGTTAAAATATAATGAATAAACCTATACACTTATTTTCTCAATTTCTCGCAACAGTTTTTCATGGAAAAAATTCCATTTAATAACAAAATAATTGGTTTCATTTCACAATCAATAACAGAATGCGGTAGCCCGTGTTCATAAAGGAGAAATTATATATCGCATCATTAAATTACAGTACCTACGTAGTGCTTTGTAAAGTTTATTTTAGTATTTTCATTAGACGTTTCCCATCGTACGTGTATCCCATATGAAATAGTGTATTTGGTACGTGTAATTAAGTTAGTTTGAAATATTAAGCAGCTGTTAATTTTACATAACTTGTTACTACCTATAGCTAGGTATAATTACACTAGGGTAGCTTACTTTTTCATAATAATCTAAAACATATTCCATTAAATTTAATGGTTCTTTCATGCATACGTGCCGTTACAATATTATCGCATATAACGTGTTTTAAGTAATATATCTTATTAATTGCGTTGCAGTAATTATGACAACGGGATATGTTTTGTAGCCTAATGGTATAAAGTATCAATTTCTCAAGAAAATATCGGTAATATATCTTACTCGCGAAAAAACTATAATAAATGAAGAACTAGGATGAACATTAATTCTTCACCGATTTGTGTATCTTTTTATATAATTGTTGCATATTCATTGGAATACTCTTGGCAGCTTGTCTGTAAATAATGTTTTTTATTTCCTTATTTACATCCCCTCCGAAGGATAAAATATCCACTGTGCAACACCCGCCTAAAGTTGTATATCTCCTACGTATACGCTGACATGCAGGAAGATGGAACGAGAATGTTGTATTTCTCTGGAGAGGGTCACCCGCACAAGTACTAACCGTGTCTCGAATTGCTTAACGTTTCGAAATAAGAATATCGAAATATGAGTATAGTCAAGACTCATCTACCTTCGCTTCGTAACAAAGTTTGGTTTGTAAATATTCAGTTTAAGATAAGTTAGTTGGTGAAACACTACTTAGTATAAAATAAAATTATTACAACAGCCAGTGACATCTAAACGTTTCTTGCATGTAAACTGATAGTCATTCTTATAAACCGATTCAGAAAGGTATCGAGAATTATAAAGTGTTCCCTATCATTATGTCATACCCCAACCACTTGGCATTGGTGTCATATTGTCGGATTTATTATTCTCATACGCCAAATCAAGCGCCTGCTCGATCGGTTAACTCCTTGTTTATTTATTCAACATATTATGCGATGGAAAATATTTTTTCAATTTCTTTAAAAACATTTTTGAAAATTTGAAAAATGAGGTAAAATTGCTTCATTATGACTCCAAAATCTTGGTACATGTTGCTGAGAGGATGGGCAGCGAGAATTTTCAACTGCCTTATCCACAACTCCCCTCCGTGCCAAGGGAGGGCTGCTATTAGGGCAAATAAGGATTTGACTCTGTTTTGTGAAATATCTTCAAGTAAGAAAATATAAGAATTTCGGCAAAATTGCCTGTTTGCAGTACAAGAGTGATTCCATATAAAAGCCAGAAGAAAAAAGTTATAAATTATGTTCCGCCCCAACCACTTGAAATTGGTGTCATTTTGTCTTATGTCAAATCAAGCGACTCTCCGATCGGTTAACTCTTTGTTCATTTATTCAACCTTTTCTGCATTATATTTTTTTGCAATTTTTCAAGGATTTATAAAAAAATTAAAAGTACAGTTAGGACGCATATGAAGAATTTCAAAATTGGTTATGTATTTTTCAAAGGTTACCAACAAGATTTTTAAACGCAGGCCCCACGACTCCCCCTACCCCACGCTTTAGGGTACCCACCCTAGCAGGGCGAAAAGTGGTTTACGGCATGCTGGGAGTCAAAATGGTGCAAATATTTTTTTACATGCGTATAATTGGTAAACTTAGAAAATTCACCTAAATAAATTTTTATACCGCCTTTAGAAGTATACATGTGCCCTATCGGGCCATATTTTTGGGCCTAAATCATCCTTTTCGCCAATTTTTAAGAAAAACGTATGGACAAGTATGGTATAATTATAATATGGTTTATAATTATGGTAAAAGGCATTGTAATATTTTGTAATTTGATGGATTGCAGCTAGACATTTTTTTGAACCGAAAAATTATTACACAGGCCCACAAAAAAAAGTGATCTGTAGCCGGAACCCGACTTAGTCATCCCTGTGTATTTTGACGTGCTCAAAACTGAATCTTCTTACCTCCATCGCCCACCAATTATCTGTAAATTGCGAGAATAACCTAAAGGAATCAGATTTCTTAAGTTATTTTCGTGATTTGGTGGGTGATAAAACTAAACGAGCATCGGATTCCTGTTCAGCACGTCGAAATCATAGGGTGTGCGATGTCGGGTAATCCCCCTTATCGTTTTAGAAATATTGAGTAACCTGTTAGGAAGGCAAGAGTTTCCTGAAATATGGTAAATAGCCACAGTCTCGTTGATTTGCAAGGGAGGGATAAGCGAATCCCCTACGTCTTTTAGGCCAGTCCGTATGCTGAGTATACTAGGAAAATTTTATGAAAGGTTAATAAAAGACAGGACTGATCTGAAAATAGAAGAAAAATGCGGACAGGCAGTTGGGTTTCAGAAAGAGGCACTCTGTTATATAAGCAATAAACGTGGTAGTAGATTCCGCAAATAATAATAACAGCAGATGGTTTGTGGTAATAGATAGTTGAGGAACTTCATAATAGAAAAATATCCCAGTACCTCACAAACATCGCGGAAAGTTATTTCTATAACAGGAAGATCCAGGTATCTAACACAAAATCGATTGTAGGTGTCGGCGGATGTTCCCCAGAGTAAAGTGTTGGGCCCACTTCTCTGGAAGATCCTGTATGATTAGGTGTTAGCGTTGCCTCTTACGAAGGGAGCAACAAGCATAGCCTATGCCGATGATTTGGCTATTATAGTGGAAGCGACAGATGACCGAGAACTCAAGTTCCGGGTAAACGAGTCCTTAGCAAGGATAAATACGTGGATGGATAGAACGGACCTGGCCCTCGCTCCCAGAAAACAGAAGAGATTGTTCTAAAGGGACCTCGAAAGAGAGATCATATCCATTTTGAGATTGTAGACACAAGAGTAATACCAATCAGAAACTGAAATACTTAGGAGTGATCCTGGATGACCTGCTGACATTCGGCAAGCACGTTGAATAGAGTGTCGAGAAAAGTCAAGGAAAAATAGCGGCTTTGACAAGAATCCTACCAAACATAGGGAGACAGAACGGACCAAAGAGAGCGGTCTTATGAGGAGTTATTCAATCAAGAATTCTACATAGCACGCCGGTATGGCGGCAGGTCAGCAGGATACAAAAATATAACAACATGCTCTTGAGCATCTAAAGGAAAGTCCTACTGAGAATAGCCAGTGGGTATCGCACAATATCCACAATTGCCATATAGGTTGTCACAGGAATTCCACCGATTGATTGGCTCGTTGAAAAGAGACACCGGCTGTACGATACTGAAAACGCCCAATTACCAACGATTAGAAAAAGGGAGAGAGAGAGACACTTTAAACACATGGCAGGAAATATAGAAGAACCGTACGGACACGGCAGCCTAGACGAACCCCTGGGTGAGATGCGAACATAAGAGGTTGGATTTTTTCATGATACCGTTCCTGATGGGCCACGGATACTTTAGACATTATACCGAAAGAATGGAAATAACGCAGGAGGATACATGTATGTACTGTGGTGACATAGACACAGCGGAGCACACGGTACTGATCTGTGATATATGGTCCCAGTGGAGACAAGAGCTAGCTTGAATGTTAAAATTAGTAGTGAGAATGTAACTAACAACAAACTGGGCAAAAGTAAGCCGTCTTATAAAAAAGGCGTTACAGAAGAAAAATCCGAAGAAAGAGATAGAGAGCAAGCTGGCGCCTAAGGGGGATTAAGTAGGAAGGAAATGACGACCTGGGGCCCTGACGTTATGTTACACAATGACGCTTCCGGGAGCTCTCGGGGACTTGTGGAAGGCAGGAGTTTCAGTGGGTGAAAATCACATTCGCCGCAAAGAGCGGTGTCCTTAAAAGATTTTCTCCTGCCGAAAAAAAGAAAAAAACAATGTCGGGTCCCAGCTGAAGATTTTTTTTTTGAGAGGGGGGCTGTGCACAAGTCCACACACAACAAAGTGATCTGTAACCGGGACCCGACATAGTAATCCCTATGTATCTCGATGTGCTGAGCACGAATCCGATGTTCGTTTGGCTCCGTCACCCACTAATTTTTTGTAAATCGCGAAAATAACAGAAAACCTGAACTTTCTAGGTCATCTTTGCGATTTACAAAAAAATTGGTGGCTGATGGAGCTAAACCCACATCAGATTCGTGTTCAGCAAGTCGAAATACATAGGGATTACTATGTCGGGTCTCGGTTATAGACCACTTTTTTTCTTTTATGGGCCTGTGTTATCAATTTACATGCAAGAGACTTTTGGGTGTCGCTGGCTTTTGAAATAAATGGTTAAACGTCTAACTAACATAAATTACTTTATTAATATTGCTGTATTTTATTCTGTTTGCGACTGAAATTTTGGAGTATCTAGTCTACATTCTCAAAAATAGTGATTTACAAAATAAATTGTGGGTCATTTAAACATTACATAAGGATCATGCTACTTAGCTATGATTACCCAACTAACAAAGTTGCTCTATAAATTTAAAATAATGCTACAATTTTATTTTATTAGTGTTACATTACTTCTCTCCAAAGGCTATTTTGTTTTATTAAAACCGCGAAAGTGATTATTTAGTCTTCGCAACTAAATCATCATATAAATAAGTGCTAAATTATAAAACATTTTGTATAATTTGATTTTCGCTGTTTTATAAACGTCTATATGGCAATTATCATAGGATGTTTTAGCCCATGGAGCAAAATTGATTTATAACATATTTATAGTAATAACCCCCGGCAATTTTTGGTCAATTTGCGAACATCTACAAGACTATTACTTAAGAATTTAACTAAACATTAATAAAACAATGTGATTAGCACTCTTCTTAATACAATATTGTTTCTGTTGTTATATAAACAAAGCATATATTGCTCTCATAAAACATTTATAAAATAGTTAAAACGCTGAAAATTGTCCTTAAAGGCTATAATATGTTCTGTACCATTTTTATAAAACATGGGTAGGTGTTTATGCGCCATATTGTTTTCTCATTAACAGTGGTCTTTTATAGGACTCTGTCATCTTGGGGCGCTCGCCATGTTGGTTTTAGGATGACGTCATATTCTACAAGTGCGCAAAATTTTAAAGCTCTAGCTCAATTAGAACTAAGCAGTTGAAATATTGATTGCAAGATTTGTTTACATTGTTACAAGCTAAATAAAAGGTTTTAAAATATTAAAATTATCCTCGTAGTTGATTAAAAGGCAATAGCGGAAACTACCTTTGCTTTTTGCAATGAGCTTCTGTCTAATTTCAAAAAAATTGATATATAACAATTCTTCGTAAAATATATTTGTTCTGTAAGTATATTCATGGTTATAAATATAATTTATAAGATGGACGCCATAATGTTATTTATCTTTCAACTAAATGGCCGCTATACAAATGTATAGCGGCCATTTTGGACCTGAAAATAAAAATAGTTCAAAAATAAAAATTATTGTGTTATAACCATTTTAGCAACAATCTATTATTGTGAAATATATTATCTGCGAAACACAATTGGTGCAATACCATAGAAAGATTGAATACAACAATTTTATTTTCACTTTATATTTTTAATTCTAATAAATATTCGATATTTTTAGCGCGCTCAAAAATTTCATCGTATATGTACTACACATTTGACAAAAAAATTTCCTTCGCAGCCGAAAATCACTTTGCTGTTGGCGAAACGAAGTCTTAATCAGTTAACATTTATCTCATATTCACTAAACATGTTGTTAGATATGCCGCCATGTCACATAGAGTCTATATACCTTTGCAATATTTTAAAACTATTTTGAGAATTATTACTGTCTGTAAAAACATTTAAATAATAAATAACTTATCTTATTGTTGCTGTACATAACGAAAAAGTATCAGTGGAAATAATAACAAAATGTTTATAAAAATGTTTTGTCGTATCTCGAATAATTTTATAATTATCATTTATTACTTTTTTAATTCTATGTAATCGTTTATACAATTAATTTACAACACCTCTGGGAGCTATAATAAAATTAATTAAAGAACTACATTTTTTTATAAACCGTGCCCATTTTGCGTCTATAAGCGTTATAAAAACGTTTTGAAAATGTTTATATCAACAATCTTGTTTTATAAAAAATGTTCTGTAAACATTCTTTTAGCTTGTACAAAGCATCAAATTGCTAGTTGGGTATACAGTGCAGGTACGCCTATTTTACAACAAAGCGGAAAACAAAGTGGAATTTCCCATAAGCGAAGTGGTCATTAAGCATTGTAGTATTTGGGTGATTTCATTGCATCTAATATATTTAAATGATTATATTAAAATTGCATAGAATTGTTTGATTTAATTAAATACACGTACGTAAAATTTCAGTTACGTTCTAAAGAAAATAAAGATAAAAGCAATACATATGACAAAAGAGATGTGAATACATAACTGAAATCCCGTGAAAATTATATTGAACATAGCTATAAAGTTGGAAAATATGTAATTGCCTCTGGTTTAGTTTGCATTATGCATTCAATTTCATTCAACTTTCCTAACAAATTTACACAAAACAGCCACTTATCTCGTGAATCTGGAGAAACATTTGTCATATTCTGATACTGCTTGAGAATTCTCGCATTTTTATGTTTAAAAAACATCTTTAAAACCCATTTGAGCCAATTTTCTTTTTTTGACAATCCCATCAGGGCAGCCTTGTCGCTGAGATGGCATTTGTTTTGAAAGATGACAGGCTCTGTACTCAACTCCACGACAGGCTTTATGTCGCAACTTTTCCAATTCATTTAACTTGGAAAATATCTTACTTCCCTTATACAAAATGACATCTGAAAATAAAGGTGGGACAATTCATTCTTTGCAACACTCCGGTTTAGGGAAATAAATAAAATGCTCTAAATTTGAAATCTGTAAATGAGTATGCACTGATATGAAAAGTAACTTAAGTATTGAATAATTATTGCGGATGCCTACATGATTGTCAATTTGCTCGGATATGGCTCAATTATTTACATGGTTTGCTGTAATTCACACTTGTTTAATAATAGTCTTATTAAAAATACTTTTTATTGACTAAACATATATCAGGTTTCCAACCTTGGCAATATTATCAACTACATTGTAAATAACATTTTCCTCCACCCGTTTCTTTATTTACCACTTTTATGCTACGATTATATTACTTCCCTCTGGCAATCGTCTTTTTGCCTTAGTTAACATTATAATATAAAATAGTATAATTAAAACCTGACTGTTTACATGCCTCTGATAGTTACCCTGCATAACAGAAAGGCCCTACCAGTCCTCCAGTAAACGCCGTGTCACGTGTTCACTATATGTTTTAAAGAGGAGTGGTGACAGAATACAGATCTGCCTGACGCCTTTGCCAACTTTACATTTGTTGGAGTTAGTGTTATCAATATTCGTCAAAGCAGAGTTTTCTTCATACAGTCTACGAATAATAGAGACCATTATTTTACCACTTAAATCATTTTATTTTCTTTAACTGTGTACATATCAGATTCTTAGGCTAATATATCACTGTTTGCAATATTGCTAATTGCCAGCTCAGTGGTGCAGTGCTAAGGTGTTTGACTTGCGACCACGGAGTTCCGAGTTCGAATCCTGGCCAGGGTATGGATGTTTAGTGGCGTTTTTCATGTGTTACCGAGACGGTAGCAGTGAGCTAGATCGCTGTTGAGTAGCACAACATGTCTAGTCGCTGTTATCTCTCCTGAGTTCGAGTAGATGGCAATATCGCAGGGAATGGTTGTTGTGTTGATGTCTATGTGTACATGTCCTGGTTTAGTGGTAGAACAGCAATAGCTGAACTCCGCCAGGACGTTAATATAAATAAGGCCATTAAAAAAATAATAAAAAAATAAATTTCAGTAGGCAGTATTTCACAATGCTATTTAATATATGTTCCAAATTTTAAATAAAACGTTAGAAATAATATGGAAAAAATAACTTAATTTAAATGTAATAACATTACAACAATAACAAGTGTTTTTTCGTTCACATTTATATATCCACTAATATGATATATACGGCCATTGTTGTTTATATTTGCTAATTCTGTACATTTGTTTTTGTTGTATTAAGAACAAGATAATTTAATATCCGTGTTCATTTCACTAATGAACTCACAAGATAAGCTACTTTTGTACGTTACCGACATTTTTACATTCATACCTATATCAAGCCGATTTAATTTCCTTTTTTTACCCTATTTATAAATTATTTTTAATTTTTCTCTCAACATCACGTACATTTTATATATATATATATATATATATATTGTTCTATATTCTGATATCTATTTTATTTTTTATACGTTCGAAATTACTTTTTGAAAGTAAATTGAAATTATTTTATTGAGCGCCAAACAGTTTCTTAAAAGCTGTTAATATTATAGACTATAGAACACCATTAGCATGACCATCTACAATCTATAGAATGACTCTTACTCAGGGTTCAACGAAGTCGGTTCAATAAATGCTCATCGATCAAGATAACAATCTAAATAAATCAAACTCAGTATTGAATGAACAAAGTATTAATTTATTAACAAATTTGAACTTGGAATGTAATTAACAAATTTAAATAACAAAAACTAACTTAACTAAAATGATAAATATGGCCTTTATTTAAAATAAATATGTACCATGGATTTCTGATATTGTAAAGCTTTACCTTGTCTTTCTTTCGACTCGAGTAATGTTATATTGTAACCTCTAACTGGTTATTATGATCCTTGAAATATAATGTCACTTGACTGACTTTTTAAACCTCTCAAGGCTTCTTCTTCTTCTTCTTTTCTGGATTGACGTTTGTTTATAACCTCCAATTTATTTTCAACTGATTCCCTTGAAATATTTCTATCACTTGATTGACGTTTGAAATTTCTTCACCATATAAATTTGTTAACTGGATTAACAAATACTTCTAAACCTGCTTTCCGGATAATCTACTTCTTAATACTTTTAAAGTTTACTCACTTTTATATTTAATATACTTTACAAATTTTTCTTGATATCAATATATCTGGATTGTAACCTTAAACTTATTCACCACTTTTCTTCTCTTTTCAATTTAATATTTATTCTTGGATGAATATATTTCGCAGCTCGCTGTTCAGCGGTATGTGATCAACTGATTTGTTATTTTTAGTCGTTTCAATGGGTTAATTTCCAATATTTCAATTGTTTTTTTCTATTTTGATCTAATATTTCAAAATTTAATTTTAATTTAAAATTTAAACTATTCAGTTTTGTTTGTTCTTTACCTTAAGTGAATACTGTTTTTAATTCTTTATTTTTCCTGATAAGTTTCTTATTCTACTTTTCAGGATTAAGTGAATAATTATAATTACTCGAAATATATTGACATATTACATACACTTTCTTAAAATCTACTTATAACTACAATTAACAATTCCAATCTCAAATAAATACTAATTCATACATTTAGATGAATAGCAATGATAAACACAAAATGCTAGTAGTTAAAAACGTACTGCAGTTTCCATACTGACAGAATACTTATATTATAAACTAAAACAAGAAATTGATACGCCAACAAACATTTAACATCATACTATTAGTCCTTTCTTTCTGCATGATGTGAAATATCATTTACAAAACACCTTTCTGCAATGATATTTGAAAATAATTACGCTGCACTGCAACTACTGTTGATAGTCTTTCATTCAATATTCATTTTGTGTAGATTTACAGTGTTTCTACACAAAATATGATTTTCAGCCCTAAGTTTTGACATGCATGTCAGATTTTATAAAATTTACTTTTTTGTTTTCCAATTTCATTCTAAATCATTTTAAATGAGATTGTGATTCTCTATAAGTTCATGTTTTATTATATACTATTTAGAATAACCTTTTTAAACTAAATTAACTTTATTCTATGTTTATTTAAATATTTTGTTCTAATTCAATATCAAGTTTCATTCTTTGCATTCTACTCGCTGAGAATAAGTGAACTTGAATCAATTAAATAAACCACAGATATTCCTGCTTCTGTATGATCCGTTAAAGTAAAACTGTTATGATTATTTTCTAAAATACATACAAATTTGTGAATTTTATTTATGATTTCAAACACGATACTTGGGTAGTGTTCCACAGTGTGGATACATAGCATAAAACCCCCTAAACTAATAGAATTTTGACATGTGAAAATTTTGTTAGTTTTAACAACATGATGTGACATTCACACTGTCAAAGTTTATTTACAATTTAAAATTGATCTACTCAGGATCATTTGGATAACTTAAAAGTAATCTATCCTGGATCATATGGATAATTTATCCCCATGTGACAACTTCCCGGTAATGATTCTTCCTTATTACAGTTTAAAACGTTTTCGTTTTCATTTAAAATATTACCTACTTCAAGTTGTTGCGCATAGCCTTTTGCTATTGTAGGTTCATAATCTATTGAATTTTTGTATTTTTGAGACAAATTTTTGAAAATTCTATCATATTTGGAGTAACGACTTATCAGAAAGGTTTCAGGCTTCTTATCATTATTTATCTGAACACATGTGGTTCCCACTATATGCTCACCGCAAAATTCATTATCATTATTGGACTCTATACCATTTGATACATTAATTATTTCGGCATCATTGCCATTCAATTCATTAACTATTTCGGCACATTTGCCATTTAATTCATTAACTATTTCGGCACCTTTGCCATTCAATTCATTAACACTACAGAAAGGTATTCTTTCACCTTCTACTTTTAGGATTCTTTCTCCTAATACAATATTTGCCTTTTTTCCTGATAAGATGTCGTCTCCCAATATAACATCATTTTCTATACAGTCGCCTAATTTTTTACAATTATTACCTACATTTAAAACAACTTTATCTAAAAATCCTGATTTCTATTTCTATCATTTACTTGTGCTGTTTCTATTTTATTCATATTAGAGTGCGTGTTTTCATCTACTCTATTTCCCCTTTGAATATTGATATTAGCAACTTGTGCATATGACTCATTATTTTTAACATAACCCCCTCTCTCTCTGCAATCATTATCATAATGACGTTTCTCAAAACCCTGCTTTTCATTCCTATAATTGTCATATTTATATTGACCATAACCTCCTCGTTCCTTTCTATCATTGTCATATTGACGTTTCTCATAACCCTGCTTTTCATTCCTATCATTGTCATATTGACATTTCTCATAACCCTGCTTTTCATACCTATCATTGTCATATTGACGACCATAACCTTGCTTTTCCTTCCTATCATATTGACCATAACCTTGTCTTTCTCTTCTATCATTCTCATTCCTATTCTGATCATAACCCCACTTATTATAATATCTACTATTATTTTCCCTATTCTGACTAGACTTCCTATCAAAACTCTGATGATAATCATCTAATTCTCTTAAATAATCAATTAAATCATCTAACTTTGCAATTCTTTGCGTAATAATAACATTCTGGATATCCCCTGAAAAATGCCTAGCTAAATATCTGACCATTTCACTTTCTGTGAATTTTGGTTCTAGATGTCTAATATTATATACTTTTCTAAGTACATAGTTTTCCCTAGAAATACCTTTATTTTCTACATAATTACCATTAAATAGGTCTTGTCTTATTTTTAACTGAGTGTAATCACTCCAATATTGTTTTAAGACTAGAGCTTCAAATTCCTCTATAGTCTCAAACCTGTCCATTATAACTGAGTACCAGATTTCCGCTTCTCCCTTTAACATGTCTTGTATGTTTGCTTTTAGGTTTGCATTTACGTGTTGTTTTTCCATGTGTTGTTTCAAACGTGAAATGAAAATTTTAGGGTGTATGCGGTTATCTCCGTAAAAATAAAATGGTGTTTTGTTGCATGTGTATGAATGTGTGGGTAATTGTGTTAATTGTGTACGTGTGGTATCCTTCAACAACTTCGTGTTCTGTTCTATCTTGCTATCCTGTTCTTTTATTTTGCTATCATATTTATCCTCCTGTTTCTTCATTCTACTATCTACTGCAGTCATTCCATCTTCAAACATAGTTACAACTTCCTCTCTTATTTCTTTTGCTGCCTCGTTTACCTTAATACCAATTTCTTCGTTGACTGTCTCTCCCATTCTCTCCCATTTACTCTCTAGATTTTCAATCTTATTTCTTACTTCTTTATTGCTTTCTTCTATTTTTTTGTTAATGTTTTCTTCTAAAGTTTGATTATTATGTACCATCTGTGTATTTATGTTACCAATTTTTTCTTCTAGTCGTTGGTTATTTTTGTCAATGTTTGCTTCCAAAGTTTGGTTATTTTGTACCATTTGTGTATTTATGTTGCCAATGTTTTCTTCTAGTCGCTGGTTATTTTGATCCATTTTTGTATTTATGTTGCTAATGTTTTCTTCAAAAGTTTGGTTATTCTTATCCATTTTTGTATTCATTCCACCCATCATTTCCATGAGTTTCTGGAACATGTTTGTGTCTGGTTGTGTGTTTGTGTCACCAACTTGTGTTTGTGGAACTGTGGATGTGCCTTGTGTATTTTCCTCTGAATTCATGGTTGTTGTCTTACCTGACTTTAACCTCATATAACTAATATTTGTTTTTAATTTGACAATGCCTTGTTGTCAAAACTATCAAAATAAGTTATTTGTTCTATTATCTTTCAAATGTATGCTTGAAATGATAAACTATTCTCAAGTTGTATTTATTTAATCGCTTTCCTGATCGCCCCACGTTAACAAGCCATAAATGTTCTATATTCTGATATCTATTTTATTTTTTATACGTTCGAAATTACTTTTTGAAAGTAAATTGAAATTATTTTATTGAGCGCCAAACAGTTTCTTAAAAGCTGTTAATATTATAGACTATAGAACACCATTAGCATGACCATCTACAATCTATAGAATGACTCTTACTCAGGGTTCAACGAAGTCGGTTCAATAAATGCTCATCGATCAAGATAACAATCTAAATAAATCAAACTCAGTATTGAATGAACAAAGTATTAATTTATTAACAAATTTGAACTTGGAATGTAATTAACAAATTTAAATAACAAAAACTAACTTAACTAAAATGATAAATATGGCCTTTATTTAAAATAAATATGTACCATGGATTTCTGATATTGTAAAGCTTTACCTTGTCTTTCTTTCGACTCGAGTAATGTTATATTGTAACCTCTAACTGGTTATTATGATCCTTGAAATATAATGTCACTTGACTGACTTTTTAAACCTCTCAAGGCTTCTTCTTCTTCTTCTTTTCTGGATTGACGTTTGTTTATAACCTCCAATTTATTTTCAACTGATTCCCTTGAAATATTTCTATCACTTGATTGACGTTTGAAATTTCTTCACCATATAAATTTGTTAACTGGATTAACAAATACTTCTAAACCTGCTTTCCGGATAATCTACTTCTTAATACTTTTAAAGTTTACTCACTTTTATATTTAATATACTTTACAAATTTTTCTTGATATCAATATATCTGGATTGTAACCTTAAACTTATTCACCACTTTTCTTCTCTTTTCAATTTAATATTTATTCTTGGATGAATATATTTCGCAGCTCGCTGTTCAGCGGTATGTGATCAACTGATTTGTTATTTTTAGTCGTTTCAATGGGTTAATTTCCAATATTTCAATTGTTTTTTTCTATTTTGATCTAATATTTCAAAATTTAATTTTAATTTAAAATTTAAACTATTCAGTTTTGTTTGTTTTTTACCTTAAGTGAATACTGTTTTTAATTCTTTATTTTTCCTGATAAGTTTCTTATTCTACTTTTCAGGATTAAGTGAATAATTATAATTACTCGAAATATATTGACATATTACATACACTTTCTTAAAATCTACTTATAACTACAATTAACAATTCCAATCTCAAATAAATACTAATTCATACATTTAGATGAATAGCAATGATAAACACAAAATGCTAGTAGTTAAAAACGTACTGCAGTTTCCATACTGACAGAATACTTATATTATAAACTAAAACAAGAAATTGATACGCCAACAAACATTTAACATCATACTATTAGTCCTTTCTTTCTGCATGATGTGAAATATCATTTACAAAACACCTTTCTGCAATGATATTTGAAAATAATTACGCTGCACTGCAACTACTGTTGATAGTCTTTCATTCAATATTCATTTTGTGTAGATTTACAGTGTTTCTACACAAAATATGATTTTCAGCCCTAAGTTTTGACATGCATGTCAGATTTTATAAAATTTACTTTTTTGTTTTCCAATTTCATTCTAAATCATTTTAAATGAGATTGTGATTCTCTATAAGTTCATGTTTTATTATATACTATTTAGAATAACCTTTTTAAACTAAATTAACTTTATTCTATGTTTATTTAAATATTTTGTTCTAATTCAATATCAAGTTTCATTCTTTGCATTCTACTCGCTGAGAATAAGTGAACTTGAATCAATTAAATAAACCACAGATATTCCTGCTTCTGTATGATCCGTTAAAGTAAAACTGTTATGATTATTTTCTAAAATACATACAAATTTGTGAATTTTATTTATGATTTCAAACACGATACTTGGGTAGTGTTCCACAGTGTGGATACATAGCAATATATATATAAAAAGAATCATTAGTAGATTATTTTTTTAGAAACGCGACGTGTATGCCATGTATAATTTTATTTAATAGAATTCAGTATTTATATATCCATACAAAACTGAATATTTATGTGCCATAGCTCGAGGAAATCATAAACTCTGAAATAAACAAACAATCAACCATTTTCTGAACATACGTAAGTATACCCTAAATACCTAATCACTAAGAGTTGCGCTAAATCGTGTTACCAGTTTGGTAGGCCTTAGCGTTCTTCTAAAAGTACAAATGATAACTTTATTTGTACTTTTATAAAAACCGCTTCACAATAGAACTGGCGAAAAGTGTAGATGGACAGCATTTTTTCGGGTTCGGGGAATAAGGAAAACATTTAAATTAATCAAAAATATAAAATCGGATTTTTATATGAACCACAATACTTTTGCTATCCAATATATGGGAAATAAATATATTAGCCAAGTAAAACACATGAAGTGCCCGATAAGGATGGCATAAAGCGAGGAACGATGGGTTATAAGAAATATGAAGCATGATAATCAAGAATAATGTCAAAATGGAGGCATACAGACTACATAATTCAAACGACCCGAGTCTCCAAGGAACAAGATTAGGGTACCGAGGTAAATATGGTAAAAGATGCTCCACCGATCACGAAGTTGGACTACATGACAGCGAAAAAGGAAGAATTGACTAACAGCTCCTCATATGTTACGTAAATGCCTAACTAGGTATACTGCCGGGTCCAGTGAGAAAATAGGTGCAGCCAATATATGCACATTACTTCACTGTACGCCAGACAAAAATTTTGGCTGTACTTAAATATGTATGTCAAAACACAAGTATATCATATTTTAGCTAGTAAATCTTTATTATATCAGACAGTCAGGTGGCACTAAGCCCTCTAACAGTGTCGGCACTGATACATTACTACCACGAAGAACTTAAGGAACAGTTAACACATTGTATGGCTCAGAACCTGTGTTGGTATTCACCAAAAGCTCAACCAGAGGGCTAAGAGCAAACATAAGTCACCCGAGGAGTATCCTTGAAAGTTGATATTGGAAAACAATCATCAAAAGATTATGTCCAAAAGAAAAATAGAAGAGCGGGTCTCAAAGAGCAGGATAATAACAGGATATCTAACAGGGTACTTTGCTATCAAGAGGCACTAGCATAAAATTGAAAATATCCAAGGCAAACTATTCGGAAAGGAACCAAAAACGATAGGTCACATCATAGGTCCTATTTCGATTCAAGAAAAATATAATATTTACTGGTAAGTACAAATATAGCCATCAACTCTCGCCCAATCACAGACCTATATTACCTGATCAGAGGGCTGGGGGTGCGGGAGTGCATGGACGAACTCTGCGATTAGAAAATCCCAACATTTTGTATCTTTATGTTTAAACTCAATTTTGAAAATAATGTTAGAGGTATAATTAAGGAAAGAATGGTAGAATATTGGAACGAGTTGAAATTTTCATCTAATAGGTTTATAATAGTTTTCAAGAAAAGAAGTTACGATCAGTGATGCTATGGACTGTACTTACTAGCTAAACATATTTAGCCTTAAATAAATTGGAACCATTGCTATACGCGTCATTTTTATTCAACCAAGTCATCTATGGAACATGTTGAACACAGTAGTTGATAAAACTCAAATTTATTGGAATTTGGAATTAGGTGTGCAGTATTGGATAGGTACTGTCGAATTTTATTTAAAAAATATATAAAAGCGTATATCAAAACCGAGAATGATTAAGTAATATCGAGACAGTAATCTACAATGTTCTACAAAAGTTCCTTGTCTACGGTCAATTTGATTGATCTTATGCTTAAACGATGTACTTGCCTATAATGCTGATTGAACTATCAGATCTTTTATAAGTAATACTATTATTTGTTACCTTGACAATACTGGGTAAGATCTTTTAAAAATTTTCAGGAGAACTTAAACTACAATTATAATTCTCGCTGCAGAACAGAAAGGTTAATAAAAAAGCCAAAATGGCTAAATCTATTGAAAGATATTGGATGTCATAGGATCAATATTACTAAACACGATGCAGTCAAATACCATATTCAGCGCCCGGCATGCGGTTTTTAATAGACAAATAAAATAATCCACAATGTTCTCTAAATATCATATTATCTTTGCTGCAGTAATTTTTTCTAAATACAGCCAATATAAATAAAACAGACTGAACAGGTTGACTGAAAAATTAAGTGATAAACAACAGAAAACCAATACCTATTAAAGAGTTAATTCATTGAACTGAATTCCAACTCAATTTAAAGTTGTTCGATCGAATTCTGCACTAATACATTAAATTAAGTGTTAATACAAAAACCGATATACGCCATCACGTCGCGCGTTGCGCGGGAGCTAATATTAACATGAAGCTTTGGACAAGAATATCTTCATGAATTGTTTAAGCTTGATTGTGAACCTGGGTAGGTATGTAGTTTTTTGTTGTTTATCACGGAGCGAACTTATTCACTTAAAAGAAGATTGTTGGTTAAACATTATAAATACAATACTTCCCTTCGGTATGCGAGGGAAGTAAAAATTGAAAAGAAGGAGTACCTACTCAGTGTGTTAAACGAAGTGTTATATATGGGTCCACATCTCTGATGAACAAGTGGAGGTGATGAAACTTGTACTAGGTGAGATTTGATACATCGAGTAATAAAAACATTTGCCAGAAAACATCAACAAATTTGTAAAGCATATTTGGGGATTTCAGTAAATAAATATACGGAAAAAACTAATAAAGGTAGGAAAAGGAAAATTTACAATTTTGTAACTTATATGCCCTATTTGTTATATTTTTTCTGAAATTACGCTGTACGTACGTACAAAAACTTTTATACATCATCAATGTTCAACCTGATAAACCTACTTTTAACCGTAAATCCTAATGCATCTTAACCCATAGCCATTTTCTTTACTTGAATTCTGTAATAATATTGGCAAAAAATATAATGTTAAACTTATAACAATGTTATTAATCTGGCAGCATTAGTCACAACATATATTTCTGCTTCTCTCGATCTTTGGTATTATTTGTAGAATCGATCATTCATATAAAGAGGTGTTCTTAAAATTTTTTAATGAACAAGGGAACCTTTCAAATGCAAAAGTCAGTTAAACAGAAACATGTTCACATTTAAAGTATGATATTTTTTAAAATAGGACACCAAGAATATTATCACAATTCATTTTAAATATAAGCTTGCTATCAGGTGGCATATATTAGTCTTAATGTTTTTGCCAAGATTTTATCTGAAATGTTAATTTTTCTTTTATTTGCACAGGGGCTGCTGTCGCTAACGCTTCAAAGTCTTGGAAGGACACCGAAATGGCTATTGCATCGTGACTGAAAAGGGCAAAAGAAAGAACAGAGAGGGTGTCAAAAAAGAGAGAATATTAGAGAAGAATATAAACTAAGATAATTGTAAAAAGATGAAGTGTGCAAAACGTTAAGAGAAGGTGAGATATACATTTATCTTACGTTTTATTGCACACTTGGCTTATTTCTTATAATATAATATTCAATATGACTTAATGTATATATAACTATATTATACTGTACTAAGTATTATAATACATAACTTTTAAATCCCATAAAAATTGTATTTTTGACACTTGACACTTGAATTTGTAGAGTAAGAAGCTAATTTAAAAAAAATACAAATGCCATAACTTATTTTTCAATAGCACAATAGAAATAAAATGTTCGCATAAATTTGTCATTTGGTGTTGATAAATAAAAATACCAAGTATTAAAATCAATCTATTTGAATAATTTTTCTACATGGTAATTACATATTGTCGTTTTTTTAATCTTTTTGGCTTTTCTAACTACATTTATTCCCTTCGAAATAGAATCCAATCACTGGATTCTATTTCGAAAGAAATGCATGTGGTTATAAAACCCAAAAAAGAGCAGAAGTACCATGTGCTGTGAATACACCTTAAAAGTGGCGAAGTGTATTATAATAACGACATCTAGAACTAGATTATATTTTCAACAGTTTCTAGGGAACTCTTTTACTATAGCAATTTTATACTGGAACTTGTTGAAGACATTTCAGGAAATATAGCAAAATGTTTTGGATCAAATCCATGTGGTGGAAAGCTTTTGTTTAAACAAGAGAAGAATTCTGTCTTCTCGTAGTTTTTCTTAAATATCTATGATTGTATAACCCGTATCGCAATAAAGAATGAAACACAAATTATTACATCCACATCCACGTAGTGGATTGGAAGTATAGTAATCGTAAGAGAATTTTCAAACATTTCTATTTTCAAATAGGTTTAAAATGTCATGGAATGTCGAGATTTTAAATTTGAGCGAAAAAAAAAAAATTCTGTCTGTTGGTCTGTCTCTAACTTTTTTGTCCGCACGTTTTCTCCAGAACGGCACTTTCTTGTCATTTGGATGCCAGTGTAGTGGACAATACCGTAAAATACGTCAGATATTTCTTAAAATATTTCCCCTCTTTGTTACTATTTCGTGTTTCAGTCTGTGTATTATCTTTTGTCATAAAAGAGGAAATCTTTATCTTAAAAAAGTAAGAAAAAAAGACTTAATAAAGGAACTTTGCTAACCTATAAAACATTTTTGTTAGGAGAGTATTCTCGAGTTGTTTTCAAGTAACAACATTCGTTTTGATTGATTGATTGATTGATTTGTCAGCGTAAGGTGGGCATTGCTGCCAATTCCGGTGCATGGAGATTTGTTCCACCACGCAGCCCGATCGCCCATCGATCATCCCACCGTGTGCCGGTGCTTTTTTATACCGCCGGACCAGCTGCATACGCTGGATTGGACATTGGACATGCTTGTTGTCAGCAGCGAGAGCCGCATGACGCATGGGGTAGGAATATAGGATGGAGCGTGTAGGTGTTTGTGAGATGTTTCTTCTTGTTTTCCTTCTGTCTTCATCGGATGGAAAGTGTAGGCGTTTGTGAGATGCTTCTTTTAGGATTTCGTGCTTCTTTTTACTTTCAGGTTTTTGTGATATGCTTCTTCTTAGTTTCTGTCTGTGATCATCCTCTCTCCTATTCTACTTCTGAGTTTTCTGTTTCTTCTGTTTCTGAGTTTGGCAGTGTGTATATCCTTGATATTTCTTTATTATATTCCATTTTTTGTTGTGCCAGCTTTTCCCAGTGTGTATAATCCTTTCCTAGCTTATACATAATCCTCTCGATTGTTGTTATCCAGTGTGTATATCCTTGATATTTCTTTATTGTATTCCATTTTTTGTTGTGCCAGCTTTTCCCAGTGTGTATAATCCTTTCCTAGCTTATTCATAATCCTCTCGATTGTATACCATTTTTTGTTGTGCCAGCTTTTCCCAGTGTGTATAATCCTTTCCTAGCTTATTCATAATCCTCTCGATTGTATACCATTTTTTGTTGTGCCAGCTTTTCCCAGTGTGTATAATCCTTTCCTAGCTTATTCATAATCCTCTCGATTGTTGTTATCCAGTGTGTATATCCTTGATATTTCTTTATTGTATTCCATTTTTTGTTGTGCCAGCTTTTCCCAGTGTGTATAATCCTTTCCTAGCTTATTCATAATCCTCTCGATTGTTGTTATCCATGGCCTCCCTATTTTCAGTTTGTTGCTGTTCATTCGCAGCGCTTTCTTTAGTAGGTGTGTCGAGTCCCGTCTTTGGACGTGTCCCCAGTATTTCATTGCGTATGATTCTATTCTTTTGAAGTAACAACATTCTTTTTCTAAAATAAAGTCAAAAACACTATGTTCTTACTCAAATAACTGAATTTGGGTACACTACAGACAATTCATACAGAACACTATTTTATTTCTTATCAAAATTTAAACATAAAGATGCATAAACCAAATCCAGGCAAAGACATGCTGCCACTTCCAGTTTCTCCACTCCACACATCACCTATTACACGGCTGCACAATTTTAGAAAGCTATGTATTTTTATATAATCGAAAGAGTGTAGCAGGGTAAGCATGGGCTGGAAGCCCCTCGGGAAATTGGGTTCATATTTGTACCTTCACATCATATTACTAAGAGGAACTATTCTGCAAGATATTACATCCTTGCCACCTCTGGTTTTTAGAATAAATTAATTAATCGAATCTTGAAAAAAAATTGTTTTCTCGTTAATGTCGTAACCAATTTTTATGATTTTTATATATGTGGTAGATATATCAAATAGGTATTAACAAAAAAAATATATTGGGTATTTGCAGTAAGCAATATAGTAGAATATTCGAATTATAAATAAAAAAAAATGTTCACGTATATTGAGAGACACCAGCACCAATTTTGTATAAAGAATGACCCCTGCTATACTCTATAACATATTTTTTTTCCAAATTTTCACTAGGGTAGAACAGTGTTAAAAAAAATCATAATCGCATCACATATACAGGGTGTAACAGGATCATGGTATACCCCCCTTTTTTCCGTTAGTCTTGAAGATAATTGATTGAAATGTAGGATATACTACATACATAATAAGCGGCATTTTTGACATACAATTGATTTTTTTTTCACTTCCGGTTTCTCCGGAAGTGACACTAACTTCCGATTATTGAATGGAACACTCTATAATGATTGCATTTTTGAATTGTGCATAATTTTCTGAATCCAACGATGCCAAATAAGTGACATTTCAAACATCAGTTTATTTTATAATGCAATTTTTAGTTTTCCATTTAAGTGGCCCATGATGGTTCCGATTTATTCTAAATGACCCGTGTAATGCTACAAAAATCGAAATCCCTTTAAAAACACTAAATTACTTGATTTATGAGCAAATGAAATTCACCAAAATTGTTTTTGGGGCAAAACTCAATTTTCTCAAATGGAACCATATCTGTATCGTGGTACCATTTCTTAGTACTATTAATAATGAATTTGTTCATATGTCGTATTAAAATGTTCGATAAATGCAAACAAAGATACAGCTAAAAGAAAATAAGAAAATACAATTTTGTTCTAATTATATGTTAAGAAGTAACTAACTAAGGTACCTAGCTTTGAAAACAATGAAATATTTAGCTTGTCAAACATTTGTTGGTTTAACGGTGTTTTTATTGTGTCTTTAAAAATTGTTTAAAATTCTTGTTAATTTGATCCAAAATGCCGCAAATTTATACAAGAGATGAAAAAGTGGACATGTTAATTATTTATGCTGAAAGGAAAAAAAAATGAAATTGCAGCTATGGACCTTTATAGCCGACGATATCCTAAGAGACAATGTCCAGCAAAAAAATATTTTAAACGTGTTAAAAACCAATTCCGAAGAGATCCCAACAATGATCCCGAAGAAAACTTCATTATTGACGAAGGAACGGAAATTAATGTTTTGGCTCGAATAGATGTTGATAAGACTGTTTCTTTAGGGCAAGTTGGGTTTGAATTGAACACCAGTCACCAAACAGTAAGACGAATTTTGCACAAATACCACTATAAATCTTTTAAATACCAATTGCACCAGCATTTGTACGAAAGTGATTCCGAACGTAGGATGGAATATTGCAATTGGATTTTGTATAATAACGTGCAGTCAAACAGTGATTTTTTGGGACTGATTTTATATTCGGATGAGTGAAGGTTTACAAATTTGGAATTATTTAACAGATAAAATACAAAATATTGGTCACAAGAAAATCAAAATTTATTACGGGAGGGTAACTTTCAAGTGCGGTTCGGTTTCAATGTTTGGCTTGGAATAATCGGTAGTAGAATCATTTCTCCAATAATATTTGAAGGACCTCTGACTGGTGCCAGATACTTGAGATTCCTAGAAAATGAGACTGAGGACATTTTAAACGAGTTATCTTTAGATTTAGGACAGGGAATGTATTTACAAAAAGATGGCGCTCCTCCCCATAATTCAAGCATATTAATTGATTACCTTCAACGGAGATTCGGAAAAAACGTAATGGTCGACGAATGGTCCTGTGAGGTGGCCTCCAAGGTCACCTGATTTAACACCCCTTGATTTCTTTGTTTGGGGTCATTTAAAAAATATTGTCTATGCAACCGCCGCGCCGTTACAATTCGTGAAGACCTGGAGCTATGTGTAAGACGAGCAATTAATAGCATAACGGTCCAGCAAATGGCTAGCGTTCTTCAAGAAACAGTTATGCGTGTTCAAACGTGCATTGACGTTAATGGAGAGCAATTTCAACAACTGTTGTAATGTTTTGTGTTAATTTTTTGTATTCCAGAACCACCTTATAGGTAACAAGGTAGTTAGAATAAAAATGTATTTCCTTATTTTCTTTTAGCTGTAATTTTGTTTGTATTTATCGCACATTTTAATATGACATATAAATAAATTCCTTATTAATAGTACCTACTAATAAATGATACCACGGTATCGATATGGTTCCATTTGAAAATATTGAGTTTTGCCCCAAAAACGATTTCGACTTTTGTAGTATTACACGGGTCATTTAGAATAAATCGGATCCGTCATGGCACACTTAAATGGAAAATTAGAAATTATATTATAAAAAAAATTGATGTTTGAAATGTCACTTATTTGCCATCGTTGGATTCAGAATTCAAAAATTCAGTAATATACAGGGTGTTCCATTTAAAAATCGAAAGTTAGTGTCACTTCCGTGTGTTTATATCCTAAATTTCAGTCAATTATCTTCAAAGCTAAAGGAGAAAAAGGGGGTATACCATGATCCTGTTACAGCCGGTATAATATCTATAGTCTTCCTAATAGAAGACTACTAAACAATTGACTCAACACTACATTCTTTTTATATTCATATATTTTTGTATGCACCAAGAGTATCAAAAACAAGGGTAACGAGCGTTCACTGTAAACGTGATATAATTTATGCGCACTATTAATACGCAATTAAAATAGGTTAACTTTTTAAATCTCAAATTCTTGTCTATACATGTTTTTCCTTAGTATACTTGTAATGACGTCATGTTATTACGAAATATGACTGTTGCACAATTCAGTGATTATTGTTCTCGTTTAATATTAAAGTGCAAAAAATAGCAGTACAATATAGTGACCTTGCGAATAGTAGTAATATTCCTTGCGGATTTAGTAATAATACTGATTAACAAAAATTTAGAGTAAGAACAATCCTAAATCAGTCATGTGTGGTCATTTAGTGCTGAAGGTCGCCGGACAAAAAAAATCTTAATTACAGAAGATATAACATTGTGTCAAAATGTGTCTCCTGTAGGACTGTTAGCAATGTAAGTCTTGAACGGATTGCATGGAGCAGGTAAGATATTTTATCGCCCACCTGTATATGTCTACCACCAACGACTGGGCTTGTCTTTTTTGCCACATTTTAACATTGGAAATGTTTATGTTTGTATATGGGGGTCGAGTTACCAATTTTCGTTCAAGGTCAAAAGACAGCGGTATGGCAGTGGATCGTAGCTATTCTATGAGTTATTAAAAATAAAAACATTTGAACTGAATTGAACTGTCTCCTGTAGGCATAAAAATAAATCGCTTAGAATGACAATATAAGCGATTTTTTTCGGATACAGTAATTAAATCTGCGATGCTAGAGTGAATGAAGATTATCTATGATTAGATATTTGTACGGGAAGTTCAAGATATTGCTCTGAAAATTCGTCGGAAGTACTTTGCATTTCATAGGTATCATCTGGTCCTAATTTTGGATTTGATTCGTGTTCTGTAGAAGTATTCCCTAGATTTTGATCAATTTTGCTGAAATCTCCTGAATTTTCTGAATTATACATTTTTATACGGCGCATACCGCACTATTGGGAAAAATGGTTTCAGGTGTCTGTAACATAGTTTGACACAATGTTATATCTTCCTCTAGCGTCAATTTTCTTTTTGCCCTGCTGCTTTCAACACAAAACGATCGCACACCATATATTTAGGATTCCTGTCACTCAATTGAGATTATTACTGAATCGGCAACAATATAACTAATATCTGTAAAAGTCACTTTTATACCGCTATTTTTTCGCACTTCTCGTAATAACGTGATGTTGTACAAGTATACTAACGCAAAGCAATTATAGACATGAATTTGGGATACTCCTAACGCGTATAAAAAAATGTGGAGTTGAATTAATTGTTTAGTAGTCTTCTATTAGGAAGACTATCCATATATAATAAAATCCAATAGGTGCGAGCCCCTTCCTCTTCGCGATCTGAACTAGATAAAGGCTTTTTAAGCGGACTTTTCTATGGCACGCGCCCGGTACGGATCGACGCAGGAGGACGACCGACATTGCGCCGTATATGTGGGGATGCTAATTACTAATTTACCGGAATTTGCACAATAAATTTTAGTTAGTTATTTTATATTTGAAAAGTTTAAGTCATTTTAGTTTAATGTGACACTTCCGACATGCAAGTAAAAGGATTTAATTTTATAGGTTATTAAACATTTGACATTGCAAGTGATTCAGCTTAATTTTAGAGGTTATATTACGAGCGTTTAAGAAAAATCAGTAATTTCATCATATACACGGTGTGTGAACAATTTACCGGAAATTGATTTAAATTAAATTTCCTTATTTGTCGTCCGATTGGGCCAAAATTCGGTAGTCGGGGGTTATCGACGACGTTGATAACGAATATGACGTCAAAATGGCAAATTTCAAAATGGCGGGCAAATTTTGTCATTTATTGTCCCTTTCCGCCCAAAATCGGTATGTGGAGATTTAGACGTAGCTGATGATGAATCTGAAACCGAATTAAAAAAATTCAAAATGGTGGCAAAAACTGAGGGACAAATTTTCTCATTTATGGACAGAAAAACTGATGACTGAGAAACTGAAAACTGAAAAACCGTAAACTACAAACTGCAAACTGCGAAGCAGTCAATATTGACTGCGTAAGCAATCAAACCCCTCCGGTAGGAGCTAGGAAACGCGCAGCGTCTTCTAGTAAATATTATACCTATATGATTAGTGATTATGATTTTTTTTAACACTGTTCTACCCTTATGAAAATTAAAAAAATATATACGTTATATAGCATAGTATTTAAAAAAAAAACTTGGTGATTGTGTCTCTCAATATACGTGATATTTTTTATGTTTTAACATTTTTAATTCGAATATTTTGGTATATTGCTTGCTGCAAATACTCAGTAATTTTTTGTTTAATACCGCCTTATCATATCTATCACATATATAAAAATCATAAATATTGGTTACGTTATTAAAGAGAAAAGAAATATTTTTCAAAATTCGATTAATTAATTTATTCTAAAAACCAGATGAGGCAGGGGTGTAACATCATGCAGAATAGTTCCTCTAAGTAATGTGATATCAAGGTAAAAATATCGACCTAATGTCCTGACGGGCATCCAGCCCATGCTTATCCTATTACACTCTGTATCTTTCCTGTACTATTATTGGATAAAACAATTTACGGGGTACACTTTTGGTAATACTAACGATTTTTTTCTGATTTGTTATTTATATAAAATAAATTTCTAAACAATACTAAAATATATAGAAACATAAAACAATATAATAGATCTGTCCTGCCAGTTCTAAATTTATTGGCTATCGAAGACTTCTACCTCCTCGTGCGCGATCACTGACCCATAGTATGTGTATTCCTGCAAAGGGTATATCACAGCAGTGCAGTCACAAGCGAGTAGCAGCCGATCCCTTGACTGCCGTAAATCCATTCTGGCGGCAGTAAGCTGTGAGTTTAGATCCAAGTGTGCGATAAGCAAGCCCTTCTCCGATCAATACCCACTCAATCGGGTACAAGACGGCGGCGTCTAATGCTTGTATATAGGACAGTAGGTGAGACTACCAACCGAGACAGCTGCTGGAACCAAGCAATTACTGTCAGAGAAAAATGTTTTTCTGGAACTTATTATTGGAAAGCCCAAACGGAAGGCAAGTTGCGATATTTATTACAGAAGGAGATAGAATATGCACACTTGTAAATGATGTTGTGTACTATATGTTGAAATAGAATAGTGTTAATTATTTACGTATTACTTAAGTTGGTGCTGACTTCTTTGCTTTGTAATAAAAACGAGCGCTGCGAAAATTTATAGATTTCAATATTTATTTTTAATTCCTCAATAAATATTTCAAATTGATGTTTATTATCGTTTATCTGAAATTTCTTTTACATAGTTATTATTAAATAGTCGCATTTGTTTTAATACTTTAATATTATTCAAATTTTTAAAACAATAATAATTTATTTAAACAATAATACTTTGCTATAAATTTGCAACATTTCCATCTGTTTTCTATGTCGCAATTGTCCAAAGAATACAAATAAATAATTCGTGTAATTAAACTTCAGAAGAGTTATTGAACCTCAAAATAATCCCATGAGGGTAAAACAATTAAATTCAAATTGAAACTAATTGAATTTGAATAACTAGAATTTACTTGTTTTAATCAAGATGCGAAAATTGCAAGATACCATTTTCATAATAAAAACCGCTGCCTAAGGAATCGCTACTTCCACATCCAGATATTTCATCCAAATAATTTTAATGGAACATAGATTTGCACTCTAGTATGTGAAAATTATTAGTCATAGAATTTTAATAATATTCGTAGCAGATGTCATGGAAATGTTTGAGGTGTTCGTTTCTAATCAAATTTTTAGTTTATCCTACTTATTCTCCCTTACTCACAACCTACCACGCCCCAGTCCTTCAATGGAATCATCTCAATCAGATGTCATTACAATACATACATGTACTAACTTTCAAGTAAATATCTCAATTTTATGTTATCAAACCCACTAATAATAGAGGAGATGGTGGTGTTTGAAAAATATTAGAAAGAAATCTGAGGCCTTGCTATCTAGTATATACACCAAATCCTACATTTATGTATTCTTACCAGCTAGATTTACTTATTTTCCCCTATTTACTCCTATCTAACCCTCAACCCTTCAACGGAATCATCTCAAAATACAATCTAGTTTCAAATGTCCTTATAATACATACGTGTCCCAAATTTCAAGTGAATATCTCAATTTAATTTTATTAACCCCTTTAGGGGTTAAAAATATTGCTAAAAAATCTGAGCCCTTGGCTTCTACGATGTACACCAGCTTTCGAGTTTCTGTACTCTTACCAGCATGCTTTACTTATCTTTCCCTATTTACCACCAATTACCCCCACTCTTCCAACGCAATCATGTCAAAATATAATCTAGTTTAAGATATCGTTATACGTGTAACAAATTTCAAGTGAAAATCTAAATTTAATTTTATCAATACTTTTAATAAGGGAGTGGGGTGGGAGGGGTTGAAAAATATTGTAAAAAAAACCGAGGGCTGGCAGTACATGAGCCGAATTTAAAGTTTCTATACTCATACCAGGTTGCTTTACTTATTTTCCCCTATTTAACCCTATCTAACCCCCAACCCTTCAACGGACGCCTCTCAAAATATAGTCTAGTTCCAGATTTCATTATAATCCCTACGTATACCAAATTTCAAATGAATATCTCAATTTTATTGAAAAATATTATAAAAAAATTTGAGTCTAGCTTCTAGTACATACACCGAATTTCAAGTTTCTGTATTCGTACCAGCTTGCTTTACTTTTTTTCCCCTATTTACCCCTGTTTAACCCCAACCTTTCAACGAAATCATCCCAAAATATAATCCAGTTCCAGTTGCCATTATAATAGATACCTGTTCCAAATTTCAAATGAGTATCTCAATTTTATATTATCAACCCCTTTAATAATGGGCTAGGGGTGGTGCGGGTGTTTCATTTTTCAATTTCAAGTTTCTGTACTCTTACCAGCTTGCTTTACATATTTCCCCATATTTACCTCTATTTACCTTCCAACTCTTCTCCGGATATCTTCAAAAAACAATCCAGATCTCGTTATAATATATACGTATACAAAATTTCAAGTCAATATCTTAAACCGTTCCGGAGAAATCGTGCGGACAAGAAAAGGTTACAGACAGTCCGAGAGACAGACAGACAGACAGACCGACAGAGAGGCAGACCGACAGACCGACAGACAGACAGACAGACAAACAGATAAACAGAAAAATGTACAAGAAAAAAGAATTGATTTTTTTTTTACGATTACTATACTTTCTTTTCTACTACGTGGATGTAGAAGTAATTGACCAAGCTAATCAGAAAAAATATCAACATGGAAAAATATCAGTGGTATACCACTTTTTTTGGTGAAAAATATCAGAGGGCATTTCTCTACTAAAATATGTGCTTTTATATCCCATTTCATGTCACAAACTTAAAGAGTGACAAAAGAAAATGTTCAAATTCCGTTGTTGACTTCCAAATCCACATCCGTTCTACTAAATGTTCAACAGTATTAAATAACTAAATTATGATGAATTAAAAAAAGGTGGCACTGTTACAAATTTATAACAAAATGTAATTGTCGAAATAAGTTATATTTGTTTAAACATTTTGAAAAGCACAGCAAATAAATAATATAATAATAATAAGCGCCAAAAATACGTGATACTCTATTTTTGGGCTTATGTAGTCATTTTGGGGTCGAATAGTTCTTATGAGGATTCAGTTTGAAAATAATTATTAATTCGTATTCTTTGGACAGTTGTAAAATTAAAATAAAATGGAAATATTGCGTTTATTGTAAAATATAATTGTTTAAACAATTTTAAAAACGTTAAAATATAAACCGAGTCTAGAATGCGACTAATCATTTTTACAAAAACATCAAATAAAAAATATTAAACTTGAAAAGTGCTCGATAATTTACTTTTGGTCTCATGGAGTCAATTTGGGGTCCTACAAAAGGGTATTCTCAGAGTTTAATTCTAAAAATAATTGTTAACTCGTATTCTATGAACAATTCTACAAAAGGGACTTTCGTGCGATTTTAATTTCACGATAATTTAACGATTCTACTAATACTAATACATGGAAAAATTCACCCCCCTTGGAGGAACTAGAAGCGGTAGAGCTAGCTATCTTAAATTTGATGTACATTTTTTACTTTTAAGTTATAATAATTTGAGGGGGTGGGTCGATCAAATTTTAGTCAGAAAGTAAGGACCACCCTAGAGTATTTATATCTTCAATATAAAAAACATTTATAATTATAAGACTCGTTAGATTCAACATTGTAATTAGCATTTACGCAAAATATTTCAGGAGCTAATAGCGGTTGAAAAGTAAAGTCTACTTAGCTGTATAGACTATAGTCCGATATCGCAGAGTAAATGATACTGTTCTAGAACCCAGAAAAATCTCCAATTGCAATTTCGATTTGGAAAGAAAATTTCGCTAACAAAATGACTGCGGACATATCCATATGTGTCGCTTGCATGTGAAGCGGCAGACTTTTCAAATATTAAATTATTTGCTTTGAGTACGTTTGAGGAAAGCCTCATATAACTAACAGACAGTAAAAGCTGGTACAGCCAGTACCATAAATAACACCAAAAGGATCCCTTAAGAAAAGGATACTTTATGCTTAAAGTCAATTTTTAGCATAAAGTATCATTTTCTAAAAGGATCCTTTTGGCGTTGTTTATAGTACTGGTTGTTAGATACGCTTTTTGAAACAATCAGAGGCGAATAATATAATCGCCAGTTAGGATATTTAAAGCTAACCACAAGCGAATCAAAATTACAAGTGCAAGTATTACAGTTACTTCCTAAATTTTCCGACCCTGCCAAAATTTTACCCATATATCTTGCTGGAAGTATGAATTTTTTTGCGCCAGTCGATAGTTGCGATATACTTCCCAGCAATATACGTCCTCGAGGTGTAACCCTCTTGCCATGGGTGGTGTATTGTAAGTTGTTTTCTATATATTTTGCTAGAGAGGTTTCAGTATTTTATCTTTATTATAATTCTTGCATTTCTTTTAATCAGCAAATAAGAATATTATTTTATTTGTCATTTTCATTGACCATTTAAATTAAGATGAACGACCTTAGTGCGAATCTGTATATATCGGCAGCTGAGTTTTACAGATCTCTTACAATCTCATTATGTCCGCTCTCAGTGTTTCGATTGTTCACAGAGTCTAGCAAGGTTAATAACTTTAATTGTCCCTAAACTTCTATTTTAAGACAATGATCAGAGCAGACATTGCATCGCTAGTTTACAAGATACGTTGGAAGGCAGTTAGTAGCAATCGAAGGTACGTAAAACTTTCTTTTTTCATCTTTAAAGTCCTTGCAAGTTGTAATAACCCACCTTTAGAGTGAAAAAACCTCCAACCGCAGCAGAAGGTACGTCTGGTGCCATTAGTAATACATTTTTATCGTGTCCTTGAGACTCTCAGTGATGAGTTCATGCACAATATTAAGACCTATATGAGTTAATTGTTGAGTAATTTTTTGGCGATTACTTTTGAACAGCTTGAAACAACAAATTACAATTTTGGAAAGGAATAAAATGCTGAAGATCCCATTGCATCCTGGAGCATCCTGGAGTGGTCCCCCGATTTTTGAGGGATTTCTTGAGGGTAGCTCCACCTTCTTAAAATTTTTATTTTATATTAACTTTTTAAATAAAAATGGGAACTTTTTTGTCCAACAGAAAAGTAATCTTGTTCAAACAAATAATACAAATTTTGAGTACGAATAACTTATTTTAATTAATTATATTTAATTAATTGATTAATCAATATTTCTATTGGAAGACCACCCTCTAAATTCTTCTTAGCTGAAAGTATTTCTGATTTTCTCCTCGGTGGTATCAACTACATTCCGGATATTACCTTCCACTAACTACCCTTATTTAACTATTCTTAGGGTGGCCACCTCGTAAATTTGATTAACATAGGAAAACAGTTTTTGGCAATCAGTTGATATAATTGCCAAGCAGCAAACCTGTTAATTTGGTGGAAAATATACAAGGTATTCACTAAAAACAATTTAAGAAACCAACGCGCGACGTAGGATAAGAATATATATGTGACAGGTACACTTTAAAATATAATTACGAAACAACTAGAACAATATTTAGAATGTCGGTGTCACTATTGACATAAAGAAAACCTGATACACTTTTATTTAAAAAAAATATAGAGGGCTCTAAAAACAATTAATTAAACGTCGATAGAGGAGAATAATAACCAGAATATAGTTACCGTTAATACGGCAAAGAAAGCCTGATACAGCTTTAGTTAAGGAAAATGTACAGGGTGGTCATCCAGCAGAAAAAGCGTAAGTAGTGAAAAATTACTAATAGGAAAATTTTGGGTAAATATCTTCACAGACTTTCATCATAGTTATAGTATATTTTTGGATGACCACCCTGTATATTTTTTATTAAAAGTATAAAGGTGTCTTCTTTGACAATTGTGTTGACTATATACCAAATATTATTGATATCTATTACATTATATTCATTATTTATTCTTTTTAAGAATCCACCCTGTATATTTTTCAATGAAAGTACATTCAATTTCCTGATTGGCAGTCAATTGCCTACCAAATTTTATTGTTTTCCGTCAAGTAGTTTTTTAGACACAGCGCCAACATCTACATAATGTGGAACGTGAAAATTCGAAGAAATCTGGCTGTGATTTTTCCACGGTAACATTTAAGTGACAGGAATAGAGGTTAGTATTTGGTTGGGTAATTTTCAGAGAAATAAAACCACCTCACGATACTATCTGGTTACTTGTATGTCAGCCTAATCGCAGAAGATACGCAGTCTTAGACGATAATTGCGTACAGAATATACTATCCTTCAGTGATACGAAGCGGAAGGTTGCTTGTATATTAGATGTTAGGTAAGTAAAAAAATCTATTACTCGACACATTAGAGGCTCAGCAAAATTTACATGTTGGGAAAGCATATTTCATGGCGTCGATAATTAGCTTCACTCCTGAAAATATAAATAAATGACTAAATAAAACAATAGTTATTGGTTTGTAATTGATTAGCTGATGATTTTCAAATTCATTAGTTTTATATTCATTTTAACAGTTAGTTAAGAACATCAATACACTTGATGTTCTTTGACCCTTATTTGACTTTGGTAAAGCACTACAATGGAAATAATTAGGGATGGAAGAAAAAACAAAAGAAGTTTTACTCCCCTAATTTAGTTCCTTCAGGACGAACTTCAAAGGAATAACAGAAAAACTTTTAATACAAAATAAAGACTTGATAAAATAAAGCAAAGGTGGAGAGAAGTTGCGGTGAAGTAAATAAGAGAAATAATCTTATAAGTTACAGATTCATTAGAGACAAAGTTTAAGGTTCGAATAAAGAAAAAGGAAACATTTCAGCATATAAAAATATCAAATTCCAAAACGTTTTCTTTGTTTTAGTTCATGGAGGAGCTTGAGACTTAAGCAGAGTTGTAGATAACTTAATTTTCCGGGGATTTATCGCAAACCTATCAGATTATACATTCTATAACTTTTTCTTCCGAATATTAGTGAAAAGTTTTTATTACTTTTTATAATATATTCCATTCTGTGCTGAACTTTCTGTATTTTGTTTCTCAATTATAATATTTTGAGGATTGCTTAATAACGCCGTTGAGAATAAAAAAAATAATCGGACAACACATATTTTCCTTATCGCTACGTACCTCTTAAATCATTGTAGCAAAAAAATATATTATAAAAAAGCTTTTAAATAAATACTTAATTAAAACTTTTTTAAAATCACTTATTAATTACATATAAAATATATTTTTTTAGCATTCCAATCTACTGAGTCAGTCAGATAAGAAATGCTAGTATATTTTAAAAACACTGCTTTTACTCAAAAATTGGAGAATGAAGAGGTCTGAAATTTTGAATGAATATATCTTTCATATGTACAAAACAGTTCACAAAGTTTCGTTGAAGAAAATAGACGTATTTAGCTTTGTTCAATTGTTTATATGTCAACTTTATGAAAAAATGACAGGAGACCTTTTCTTTTAAAATAACCAAGAAAATCTAAAAAAATTCATTCGAATAAAAAAGCGATTTTTGTAATTTGTTTAAAAAAAATAGTTTAAGAAAATTACAAAAATCGCTTTTCTTGATTCGAAATGATTTTTCTTATGTTTTCTTGGTCATTTTAAACAAAGAAGGTATCCTGTCATCTTTTCGCAAACTGATTTATAAACAGCGCGCGCCCGGCTAAGAAGGTCTATTTAACAAATAAAAATGTATACTTTAGAATGAACAAATCTGCACTTACTCTTCAGGATTTTGTTAATGGATGTTCAAAGACTGTATAAGAAATTTTGATGAACTCAAGAAATTCATTTTTTAATATTGTAGTTCAACCTTGAAAATGGCTGTTTTGGGCTTCTCCAAACATTAAATTGTCTATGAGTCGGAAACCGTCAACTTGACAAAATGACAAAAGACCTTTTTTGTTTCAAATGACTAGAGAGAACCTAAGAAAAATTCATTCGGGACAAGAAAGGCAATTTTTGCAATTTGCAAAATTAGTTCAAACTAATTGGGACCAGATTTCGTCTGGCAAACTCTTGATCCTTA
Organism: Stenurella melanura; assembly: GCA_963583905.1. Taxonomy (NCBI): domain Eukaryota; kingdom Metazoa; phylum Arthropoda; class Insecta; order Coleoptera; family Cerambycidae; genus Stenurella; species Stenurella melanura. The sequence goes on from OY757309.1 coordinate 159,055,836, forward strand.
TTCAGGGGCATGTCCCGAACGTTCATATGCAAAAAAATCGTATGGAACATTTTTTTCATTCAAAGGCGAGATTTTGGCCTTGTCTAAAACAGATCTTTTCACAACTAACTTCTTGTTCAAAAATACAAAAATAGTACACTAAAAATGAACTTTTCAATTGCTGTATTGAGACCGGTAGAATAATCTGAATTAAGTTGTTAGAGTTTTACAACTCTTGCTGCAAAAATTTACATTATTTTTAAAATCACGAGAGACACACTTATATTTTAAATTAGACCGAAATTTTGGCAGATAACAACGAGTATACTATTATCCTGTTTAGGCGAGTCTGTCTGGGATTTTGCCCAAAAATGTTCTATACCATTTGAGTTAGCCACGAATTCTTATAGGAAAAATTCCTCTAAACAAGATTTTCTTATGAAAAATTTTCCTAAACCGCGAGCTCCGTTTATATTTAATAAAATGAAAACGATTTGACGTATTCGAAAAAATCTTAATTCAATCGAAACATATTTTCAATATGCGTCGTTTGGCGCCAGGCACAACTCATTTTATCAACTCGTTTATTTGTTATAGAAAAAATAAATTTCTTAATTAACAAATTGATTACTCCGAAACCAACGAAGTCATATCGTTTTTTTTTTCAAAATACATGCAATTTATACCAAAGAATATACCATATTTTTTTTGGCCTGATATCTCCAAAACCTTTTGATTGCTTAAACAATTTGCTAATTATCAAATAATTTCTTTTTCGAAAGTTTGATCGACTTCAAACCAACTTTAAACGATAAATATTGATGTCGGGCATGACTCTCATAGAAGTCTGCACGAATGAAACTTTTTGCTCTTGTTTATTGTTTATTTAAAGTTCAAATTAATTTTGCAAATTAACAAATGGAATATCTCGGCTCTCGGTAAGCGTATCGAAATGGGATTTTGTGCATATAAAAGTGCTTGGGAAAAGGAAAATTCTTGAGACCAGAAAGAACTTGATCGGATAATCAGATGTAAAAGTGATATTGCGTGAGAGGCTCTAATTTGTTTATTAACCACTTTTTGGACACGAGGTTTGGTGCGAATGAGAGCTAACAAGTTCTACAAAAAATATTCAATCCCTGAAGAGTTATACGCGTATTTGACCCTTAAAAAAATCTCTCCCGCAACGTGAAAATAGTAAGATTTGACGCGATTGTTCTTATCTAACAAGGGTTTGTCGGTAGTTTTTTTTTTTTTACTACTTTTTGTAAAAGAGGAGGCTTGTTCTTCTTTATTTGAGGGGGGTGCCTGTCGCAAAAAGACCAAAAATAAAAAGGAAACATTTTTTTTTTCACTTATTAATGAAAAGAATTTCACGTCTCATGAAAAAAAACACAAAATTCGTTATTTGTAGATGAGAAATAATCAAAAGATTCAACTATTTTAATGGCTTTATTGTTTTCATTAGAAATATTTACAATTAATAACTATTAACACTAATAACTGTGTCGTTACAACTAGTAACATTCGCTTGATAAAGAAAGTTCCGTGTCCCAATCTGAATACAAAACATTTAACAATTCATCTCCATTTAAATCTACAACGTCATCGTTTACATGCTTATTTAAAAAAAGTGCATTCATCTTCATCATTACCTTCTACAAAAATATCATCGCATTCGTTACGTTGTTTCTCTAAAACCACTCTAGAATTTTCAGAATTAAATAAATCACATTCCATTACATCATTATCACTTTGTATGTTTTGTAAAATATTATCATCCAAATTGTTCTTAAAATCAGCAATCAAATTAGTGTTGCTCATTATCTTGATCGGGTTCATCGTGCAAAAAAACCGGTCCCCCACTCACAAAAGGGCCCATCCCCTTCCACCGTTCCATGATTTCGACTATAAGAAACGTAGAGCATACAAAGCAAGTGCACAGCATCAGCTCGAGAGTTACGGATTTAATGAAGTTCTCAAGAATAAATAATTATTTACAGCGTCTTTTACAATTTAGAAATGATTTTATTATAGGAAATATTTTATTGCACGAAAGAAAAGTGAATTTGACGACAGAAAATTTTCCACGCCGAGGATCGAACCCGCCACCCCCTGCGCGTCAAATATTACTATTTTCACGTTGCGGGAGAGATTTTTTTAAGGATCAAAAACGAGTATAACTCTTCAGGGATTGAATATTTTTTATAGAATTTATTTGCAGTTGATATAAAAACTTGTTAGCTTTCATTTGCACTGAACCCCGTGTCCAAAAAAATGTTAATAAACAAATTAGAGCCTCTCACGCCATATCACTTTTAGTTCCGGATCAAGTTCCTTCTGGTCTCAAAATTTTCCTTTGTCCAAGCACTTTCATATGCACAAAACCGCATTTCGATACGCTTACCCAGAGCCGAGATATTCCACTTGTTAATTTGCAAAATTAATTTAAACTTTAAATAAACAAAAGCAAAAATTGCATTCGTGCAGACTTTTATGGGGGTTATGCCCGACATCAATATTTATCGTTTAAAGTTGGTTTGAAGTCGATCAAACTTTCGAAAAAGAAATTATTTGCTAATTAAAAAATTATACCATTAGTTTCGGAGTAATCAATTTGTTAATCAAGAAATTTATTTTGGATATAACAAATGAACGGGTTGACTAAATGAGTTGTGCCTGGCGCCAAACGACTTGTATTGAAAATATCTTTCGATTGAATCAAGAGTGTTTTGAATACATCAAACCGTTTTCAATTGCTTGAAAACAATGTGACAATAGTCTGTTTATCATAGTGGGAGTAGATAATAGTATATTACACTACAAGGGAGATAAGTATATTTCACCAGTCGAGGACGATTTTGCGTCCGAGCGTAACGAGGGCTGGCAATAGAGTCCGAGACTGGTCCAAACTTACCTCCTGCGTAGTGTATAACGTTTTATCTGCTCCCCTACTGTTTATGAAACAGAATATCAGATTTTACATTTCTTGATCAATGTATTTTGACAGTGATACTAAGTAATTTTTTAACATGAGTGGATGTCAAGTAGTCTGCTTTGATTTTGTTGTCACTAAGGTATTGTTTGCAAATGACGCTTACATAAAAGGTGTAGTTTTGTAGCTCTGAATTATTTTTTCCAAATGAGTGAATTTCAAACACAAAATGCAGCAAAGACTGCCTGTGAATATTTATATCCCGAAAAGTCGAAAGGGCGCTACGAATGAGCGTATGAAGCATTCAAGAAATGGTGTCAGAGCAAGAATACTAGTGTTTCTGAAATGTCACTGTTCCCATATTTCATGGAGAAATCAGCAACATTAAAATCACCGGCGAGTTTGTGGTGTGAGTATCCAAATTTTGTGAATAATGTTACTAATTGTAATAATTGTACTATTACTATAAATATTAATTAATAACTAATAAAGTTTCAATTTCTACATCTCTTGATTTGCATGATTCGAAATATCTTATTTGCCCAAGGGAGGTAAGTAACTCACTTACCTCCCGTCGTCAATAGCAACTAACACTTTACCTGTAAAATCAATTTACCTGCTTGAAAACAATGTGACAATAGACTATTTATCATAGTGGGAGCAGATAATGGTATATTACAAGGGAGGTGAGTATATTTTACCAATGGAGGACCATTTTGCGCCCGAGCGTAGCGAGGGCTGACGATAGAGTCCAAGACTGGTCCAAACTGGCCTCCTGCGTGGTGTATAACGTTTTATCTGCTCTCCTACTGTGTATGAAACAGAAAATCAGATTTTACATATCTTGATCAATGTATTTTGACAGTGACACAAAGTAATTTTTTAACATGAGTAGATGTCAAGTAGTCTGCTTTGATTTTGTTGTTACTAAGGTGTTGTTTACAAACGACGTTTACATAAAAGGTGTAGTTTTGTAGCTCTGAATTATTTTTTTCCAAATGAGTGCATTTCAAATAGAGAATGCAGCAAAGGCTGTCTGTGAACATTTATTTCCTGAAATGTCGAAAGGGCGCTACGAATGAGCGTATGAAGCATTCAAGAAACGGTGTCAGAGCAAGAATACTAGTGTTTCTGCAATGGGAGGTAAGTAACTCATTTACCACCATTCGTCAATAGCAACTAGCATTTTACTGGTAAAATCAATTTACCTGCTTGAAAACAATGTGACAATAGTCTATTTATCATAGTAGGAGCAGATAATAGTATATTACAAGGGAGGTGAGTATATTTTACCAGTCGAGGACGATTTTGCGCCCGAGTGTAGCGAGGGCTGACGACAGAGTCCAAGACTGGTCCAAACTGGCCTCCTGCGTGGTGTATAACGTTTTATCTGCTCTCCTACTGTTTATGAAATAGAAAATCAGATTTTACATATCTTGATCAATGTATTTTGACAGTGACACAAAGGAATTTTTTAACATGAGTGGATGTCAAGTAGTTTGCTTTGATTTTGTTGTTACTAAGGTGTTGTTTACAAACGACGTTTACATAAAAGGTGTAGTTTTGTAGCTGTGAATTATTTTTTTCCAAATGAGTGAATTTCAAGCAAAGGTTGTCTGTGAACATTTTTTTCCTGAAAAGTCGAAAAGGCGCTACGAACGAGCGTATGGAGCATTCAAGAAATAGTGTCAGAGCAAGAATACTGGTGTTTCTGAAATGTCACTGTTGGCATATTTCATGTAGAAATCAGCAACATTAAAATCACCGGCGAGTTTGTGGTGTGAGTATCCAAATTTTGTGAATTATAATAATTGTACTATTACTATAAATATTAATTAATAGTTAATAAAATTTCAAGTTCAACATCTTAATTTGCATGATTCGAAATCTCTTATTTGCCCAAGGGAGGTAAGTAACTCACCGTCGTGAATAGCAACTAGCACTTTACCGTGAAAATAGTCTGTTTACCATAGTGGGAGAAGATAAAACACTTTATGTCGCTTCTTGTATGAAAACTTACATTATTTGTTTAATTACGATAACCTCATATTGCCTATAATTGTTTATTTGTGGCATATTCAGATTTTCGTACTTTTTGTTCGATATTTTGCCACTGAAAAATATTTAAAAATTTTTAATGAAAAAACCTCTGCGCCAAACGGATCAGACAGAGGTTGCTTCTTGAATACTTGACTGTTTCAAGGTTTTTTCATTAAAAATGTTTAAACATTTTTCAGTGGCAAAATACTCAACAAAAAGTAAGAAAAACGATAACCTCACTTTTCAATTTTTTAATTTGTCACCAAAGACAGATGCCTACTAACATAATATTCTTTTGTCATTAATTTCGTATCCGGTACCTCCAAAACCTACAGGGAAACACTTAAATAAACCTTTATTCACGGAAGTAATTAATGAATGGCTTTTCAGTTAAACTGACAGAAATTTTAACACCTGACAAAAGTAAAAACGGAACTAAACAATTTTTTCTACTTCCGTCTTTAAAATGGCGTTTATCGTATACGTTTCCATGACGCTAAATAATCCTTTAAACACGCTTTCGACAAACCGTGACTTCGTGCATTTTAGTCACAGGCTGAACTTAGCAACGAGATATTAGTCACGGCTGAGGTTAATTCTAGATATTTTAATGGCAAAAATCAAGTTAGTTTTCCGTAATTCTTGTCATCAATCTGTCAAAATAAATCGACGCGTTGTGACAAGAGACAAGTAATTTCGTATTTTTTGGAAAAAAATGAGCCTAAATCACATAGTTTTTTTAGTAATTGCCAAAATGTTTCCAATGTAACCATTAATATACACAATAAGTAGAACAATAGTTTAGTAATTTTTTACTGTTACCATGTTATTGATACGTTAATAAATGAAATATTACAATAACTTCCAAATTTTTTATTTAGATATTTGCTGTCGTAGAAAAAGTATAGTATGCAACACGTTTTATAAACTTGTTAGTCACTCATTTTATTAAACACTCGCTCCGCTACGCGTCGCTCGCGATTAATAAAACTCGTGACTAAAATGACGTTTATAAAACTTGTTACATAATATACTATTAAATCACATTATGTCTCTGCGGATATGAAAACTAATATTGTTTTTAAAATTACAACAGACACATTTGTAACTTATTAAATTTGACATCGATTTTAACAGCTGCTTTCAACAATAAAAAATAAAATGAGAAACTTAGTTTGACAGATCAAATTTAAAATTAAAATTATGCGATTCTTTATATTATTCTGTGCTGGGCACTGAATTTTATTGAAAAAACCATATTTCTTAGTAAAAATGCTATTCTAGACATAAATTATAAAAATTAAAAGATAAAAATATAAAATACGACTTGCCAAATTGTTAGAAAATTTAGAAACGGACATTTAAAAAAAAATCCAATTGCTAAAATATTAAGACTTGTAGACTAATTTCAATGGTATAGTACGGGTTTCATCCCACTGTGGGGCACTCCATGCGTTTAGCAACATATTTATTATTATTGTTAACATTATTTCTCTTTGGTGCATTCTTTAATAGTTTCGGTTGCTTTCTAAAAGTTTGAATTTTTTTTAAATAAATAATTTTTTACAAGTTTGAGCGCTATAAATTGACAAAGAAATCATTACGTGGATCACTTCGAGAATTTTCTTACTTAATATAACATAAACTACGAAACCTTGCAATATGTAAGATAATCAAATCGTATATCTAGAATCTCATAAGCCCGATAACTCCTATGCTTCTGAATCGGTAAAATCTGATTTAATTAGAATACGGAATACAGTCATTAATCTTAAAATTTAGAGATAATGTTAATTAAGTTAAATTATTTTTTATATCCTAAGGCGCATAAAGTTTAAGCCACAGTATTAATTAAGGTTTTCTCTCATTTTCTTCTTATTTAAAAACTGAGGGAGGATTTATACAAAAAGTTAAAGGACTTTGGCAAAAGCAGTAAAACAATTCGGGTTGATAATTTATTATGTTTAAGAGAAACGGACATAGCTGCTCTAGGCTGAGATACCAAGGGGCACTAAAAATGAAATAAGCCTGCCACTTTTCGTGTAATTTAAATGGGAAAATAAACCGACATTGTAATAAACATGCAGTGCCTCTACTTGAAATCCAACGAGCAACGGAACATAAAGTAAATTTAAAGGAAATGGAAATTGCAAGGCATAAAGTCAGGGTGGTTTTTTTCACCCCTTAAGCTATAAAAGGGGCCATCGATATGCGAAATGTCTTTAATTCAATACGCTTATTCGAACAGGCAGGTTATGCCGTTACGAACGTACCCATTGTCTTTTACGACACCCAAATGACATGGCTTAAGAATCGACTCTGGATGTTTTATAACGAAAATAAAAGACATCTCTCAGACTACTGCTTTCTCATTGCAGGAGACACGGGGGATTTCACTAGTGTATGTACATATGTGAAGCAATATATGGTCTGCTAAACTCTTTATTTTTATTTTGCAGTCGCATTTTGAATTCTTACATCCATAAGAAGATTATAGAGATATAATACAGGGTGTCCCGAGAATGGTGGGCAATCTCTCGGATTTGGGTAGAACTAGTGAAAATAAGGTCACAGGTTCGTATATTTTTCTTTCCCCCGAAGTACCCTTACGAAGATATTGGCTCTTGAAGTTGAGGGTTAAAAATCGACTTTTCGCGATAATTTTTTTATTGTTCCATCGATTTTAATCATTTTTGGGTCAGTATCATATCATTTCAATCCAATAGTAGGTCAGTGTATTCGTTTCTTGCATAGCATTATTGAGGGCTCGGAGGCAGAGCACCCATTGTCTTAATAAGTTGGAAAAAAAAATTCAGCATATTTTGTTTTATTTCTAAGATCGTATTCAACATTTTGAGCCCTTTTTACGTAAAAAATGTATACTTGTTTGATGTCGGTAATATGAACTGGACGTTTTAGTTCTTGTTCTTCTTTTTCCTGTTGGCGTTTTTCTTCTTTTTCTTGTCGCTTTGTTTTCCGTTTTTCTTTCTCTTCCTGGCGCTTTCTTTCCTGTTCTTCTTTCTCTTCCTGGAGTTTCTTTTCTTGATCCATCATCATCTTTTGCATTTGGGCGAATAAGTCCTGTACTTGTTTTTCGGATGCCATGCTTCTGGTCGTTCCCGGCATATAATTACGATAAAATAAACAAAATTTAACAATCACGTCAATATCGGTAATGTAACTGTCCAACAATCTCGAAACAGCAGGAGAAAGTATTTTATTTAAACTACTGTCCAAATAGAAAAGTTCAACAAAGTTCACGAAAATGCACTTAATTAACTACACGAAAAAAAGTCTTGTTCAGAGTCTTTATCTCTTCTTAGTTCAAAGAGTTTAATCACTATCACTAACGTCCTAATAAAAACGCTCTACAATGTCTAAAAACGCACTTAACACTATTTTCCTGTTCGAAAATAACCCTCGAACAACGTCCAGGAAATCAGTCCTTCTTGTGTTAGCACTAACTCCGAGAATACTGTCCCAGTCTTCTCAACACTTCCGAAAAATCCTCTTGTTAAAATCCCACTTCTGACACCAGTTGTTGCGTATTTCCATCTTTTAGGAAACACCCTGTATGAATCTGTGGATTCTAAATAATTTTAACAAGAAGTAAACCACTAACACCTCATTTAATAATTTACTGACTATACAATACTTCAAAATAACCTTTACACTTTGTTTACTTGATATTTAACCTCACTTTTGTTACCGAACGTCACTTTTCAACTTCTTCACTTTTATAAAACTTCTTCCCTTTCCCGCCATGGAATCTCGCCTTATATACTCTGAAATTGCCTCTAGAGTTATCTAGAACATAATCGAGAATCTTCTTCCACCAGACTTCAGAAAACTCTACCTCTTTCTACAACTTTCCAGGACATCACTATTAGGCATAGGCGTATCATAGGGGGTGTAATGCATAACACTAAGTTATTTTTAGGGGGTCTATATAGTACACCAACAGCATACCTCTCTGATTTAATACAAAAATTATCCATAGATATTTAGTTTCTCCAAAAGTGTTTGGTTCTTGACCTATTATTTGGAATAGAATTGTACCCATTTGTTTCTAATAATTTACTATCAATATGAGACTTAAGCCAGGTTTTTGATATCCTGAGCACATCATAGTCAAAATCCCTAATATTACTTACTAAAATTTGAAAGTAAAAAACGAATATTTATATGCGCAAAACTAAAACTATTCTTTACAAAATTTTATTTAATTTATTTAAAAAATATTGAAGTACAAATTCAGAAATTAATAATTACAAAGTGATGAAGTAATTTACGCTGAGTTTCAAATATTAAATTTATAAATATAAACAAAAATACAAACAACACAAAAAAAACTTGCTAAAGGCAACAGATAATTATAACCAAAGCAAGATTTCTATTACCTTTTTGCTTGCTGTTTGTTTCTGGACACTACTTTATTATCATTGTTTAGTTTTGATTTCTTATAACTATTGGTTTTCTCGTAGTGCTGTTAGTATCGACATTATATTGCTCATTTAGTTTACCTTTTTCGGTTACACTTACACATTCACTGTATGGGCCAGAGTCACTTCCCTCTTCCACAATATTCTCAGCATTAGCTGACTTGGCAGATTTTTATCTTTATCTAAACTCATTACCAACTATTTTAACACCCTCCAACTTTTTATACTTAGCAGCTTTAAAATGAATTTTATGGTCATCCTTATCTTCTTTACTCATATCGTTTGCCATGGAGATATTCTTTCCTGCTAACTTAAAGGTATTTTGGAAAATAGTCTTCTTCTTAAAAACGAAACCAATTCAAATTAATATATGATTCAAATGTATTGATTAATTTAACCGCGAATATCTCAAAAACGGGGGCGCAGAAAAAATTGAAAAAATTATGTGTTTATTATGAGTCTGTTCTAAATCAATTACTGAAATTTGAATAATGTACATTCGACATTTTTGAAGTTATGCTAAGTTATACCGAAAAATGTCCTACTTTAGAAAGAAATTCTGACCATACCAGTTCTAAATCCATCATATCTTGGAAAATATGCCTAGTATGTAAGTAATATTTTAGACACCGATAAAGCATGGTATTTTTTGTGCAGGGAAATTTTTTCATAATTTTTTATTTTAAAATTTTGCAGTTATTCTCAAAAACGTGACGTCATGTTTATTCGGTTATTTATCCCATGTATTTAAAATTTTGTTAAAATAATTAACTATATAAAATGTAAGCATTTTCAGAAAAAATAATTGGAATATCTCTAATATTAATTTTGTTATCAAGCGTAAAGGATAATATCATTGCAAGTTTGCAAGGTTATTATCTATTACGCTTGCTAACGAAATTAGTATTTGATATTTACCAATTATTTTTTATGAAAGTGCTTACATTTTATATAATTAACTATCCGTAACCGAATAAACATGACGTCACGTCTTTGAGAATAAATGCAGAATTTTAGAATAAAAAATTATGAACAAATTTCCTCGTACAAAAATGCCGTTCAAAATATTATTTACATAGTAGGCACGTTTTCCAAGATAAAATAGATTTAAAACTGGTATGGTCAAAATTTCCTTAAAAATTAGGACATTTTTCAATGTAACTTCGCAGAACTACAAAAGCGTTCAACGCACATTACTCAAATTTCAGTGATCGATTTAGAATAAACTCGTAATGAACACATAATGTTTTCGATTTTCCCTGCTCCTACATTTCTGAGATATTCGCGGTTAAAGTGAGGGGTCAATACATTTGAATCGTATATTAGTTCGATTTTCCCAACTTCCTAAATGACGTATGTTGTTTATATAATTTTCAACAATATTCGTCTCCAGTAATGCATTTAATTTTTGAAGAGTTGTTGGTAGCATACAGCCATTTATGTTTAAATCAAATATGACAATATTATTCCTCCGATTCCTTCTGTCTAGATAGGTACAAGTGTTTTCCAATTTATCGATTTTTTTTGTCAGACTCGTTTTGTTTCTGAACTGTTTCTATAATTATGTGAATTTCTTTTTTTAATTCTGTTGTTTGCTTATCATTGACAGCTACTAATAGGTTATACAACTGCGTAGTAGAAAGTTCTCTATAATCATTCATAGACAGTTTAATTTTATTCCAGAAAAATAGAAAGCCTTCCGGTGCGAAATAGCAAATTAATCACAGTTAAATAGGAATATAACAATCGCTGGTGTTTAAAGCCTACAACCAGGCATGAAAAAAGTGTTTATAACATTATGATTCTGAACTATATTAGTAAGTAATCTCTATTACCCAACATACCATAATAAATAGTATAGAATAAATCAAGATAAAGCTATTGGTAAATAGTACATGAGAAATTATTAATAATCCAAATATTTTCTTAAATTCTGAATATCTTTAGTTGTGGAAAGCAACTTATTTTAACATTTAATACCCATATAATTAGTATTTTTTCAAATATGGTAGTATTGTTATAAGATTTGTTTATTTCTGTATTATTTTTTGTATTCTAGCTATGAAAATCTAGATTTCTAACAAAATTGTTTTCATTATACTTTACGTATAATACTTGTTCCGTAATACATATACAAACAAGAGGCAAAAGTTGTAATTTTATAAAAATAGGACATGACTCTGAGATTTAGTCAGCCACAATATTTCTTACACTTTTCTTTGGAATTTTGCAACATAAAAATTCTGGTAAAATACCTCGGAAGAACCTCAAAAAATTATTCCATGCCTTACCCTGGACATAAATTGGGCATGATAAATGACAACATCACCTTCAGATTTTTCGACAAATTTTCAATGTAATCTTCCCAACTTAGTCTGTTGTCAATATAAACTCCTAAACATGTTGTTATATTTACCTGTTCAATTGATCTATGCTCTACATTTAAGAAATAACTTTCGTCGCTTGTTCAGCTTCCGGGTGCGAAATTTGCAACCACAGCTTTGGACGCATTTAAAAATAGTTAATTGACTTTAGACCATACCATAAAAGTAATACTTTTCTATTTTTAAAATAATAATTATACTTTGCATTTCTTGTACATCTTTCTTTGTCAAATCAGTATAGAGCAGTGTGTTGTCATCCACAAACATTGTGAAATTATCATGACGGAACAGCTCTGGTAAATTATTTACTAATATTAAAAATAGTTAATGTTTAGGTAGACGAAGCACCTTATTGTATACGAGCAAAAACAATCATGAAAAGAAATGTGTTAATTCAATTTAAACAACTTCTTCTTATTTTTTGTTTTCTAATTTAACATAAAACTTATGAATTCTATTTCCTACAGTCCTCATACATTTTAATGATGTACATTGAAATATAATATTCAACACTCAAAATATGACCTTGAACCAGAAACATTTAAAAATTCACGCGTTTTAATATAGTAATGTACCAACTATAATAATACCAGCGAAACGTAGCCATAATGTTTATACTAGATACTATACCTATTGGATTTAATCAAATATGACTAGATAGACTAGTTATATCATCAAATGAGTTAGAAAATTATTGGGATACTTCAACATGAAAAGCTAGTTACGCCACTGGTTCTTAACGCCTAGTTCCGAATGTTCAAATGTGTTTCGGATATTTATGTTGCCGTTAATCGAAATCTTGGATTGCAGGCAATCAAAAATTTCATTTTATTACTTCCGTATGGTCTAATGCTGGGTATCGAAAGTAAGTCGCAAGATGTTTCCCATGTTTTCGGGAACGTTCTATGAATATTTGATCGAATCCATCGATTGAATTGAGTTGTATTTTTGTTATTTTTACAGCAAGAGAAGAAACGTAATATGAAAGTGCGTCTATACAACCGCTTCTTATTAAGTATAGTGGGAATTTAAGGTATGTACAGGATTATTCATTATATCTTGACCTCCCTTTATATTTGTTATTAATGGAGATAAAAAAATATTCGTATAAAAGTTGTAGGGTTGTATAATTGCATATGCATATATTTTTTAAATGCAATTAAAAAACAACTGCTTGCATAGGTCACATGACATAACAATGAAGGTTGTTTTTTTAAATGGAAACCGTTACATAGTCTTTTAGATCCTTTTGCCCTGATTTCAAATGTATCAGGGTTGATAGGTCTGGCTGCAATATGTCTTGACATAGCAGACATTAAATATGCTCTAAACATGCGTATAGGTTACCAGTGGAAGCGCGTTATTACTCGTACGCAGTAGGCTGTGAGTGATTAAACTATGACAACATTGTTACTGTAATCCAGCCAATAAGCTAAAATAAAATAAAAAAGACATGTAGGTCTGAATCGGAACCTTTTTTTTGCATTCGATTCCTGGGGTGGTATGGATCATTCATAGCCAATAAAACCTATCGGTGACCCCGTCCAACCCTTGGGGGCCAAAAATGGCAGAAATTTTGCCCAATTTTTCAAAATTTTCTACTCTCGAGTTCTATGTTTGGAAAAAAAGGGAAATTTCGAATATGGTATTTACCGAGTGCGAAGATGAAGATTCGCGGAAGAATTTCAATGTAGATGATCCAATTCTTAAAAATGAGGAATCAGACGATGAATATGATTGAACTCATTGTAAATAATTGTGTATTTTGTTATCTTTATTATGATGCATTTTACGTTAAACTGTATATATAATGATGGTATAAAAAGTAAAGAAAGAGCATAGTTATAATTTGATATTATTTGTATTGAAATATACAATAAAATTTGAAACAGACAATTAAAGAATGTAACAAAAAAAATTAAATATGTGTTATTTTTTTCATAATTAACACGTTGACGGACACTGACGTCATATCACGTCATTGTCCTTCGCTCCAGCAGGGCAATTAAAAATATTGAGATTTGCTGAAATTGACACCATGATTAAAATCATTATTAGTATACATAAAGAAATGCAACATATAGCTTTAAAATCAGAATTTTCTGAAGAACTAGATATATTGGAAAAACAGTCTGCGTCACATAACGTCATTTCCCAGCATCTTAGCTACAGTAGGACACTGACGTCATATGCCGAATTAAAAAAAAAATAAAAACACTTGATTTTAGTATAAAAACGTTTAATAAATGAAATTACAACTATTTAATCATTATCACTACAATATATAAACGTGTATTCTGGATCCCCTATGCAATCATTTGTATTATACGTATCGTGCCTTTTTATCTGGCGGAATCTTCGTCCTCACTTTCAAGCTCTTCATACCAACGAAGTAGTTGCTTTTCTTGCTTCTCTTCCATTTCACACATGAATAAATTATAAAATATGCACAGGAATCAGACAGAAACGCGCCAAACATGGTCCCTAGATCGCCTGACCAAATTCTTTCATCAACAACAAACTATTAGGAATTTTGTCATTATTTTTTTACCCAAGGTGCCTAGTGGGACACTTCATATCTTATTACATTTAAAATTTATGTGATATGCCGACAAGCGTATCTAGAGCGCACTAAGCTTTTGCGGCATATAACGTCAGTGTCCCTAGGGGCACTGTGGGCGATGCGGCCTATGCTGGCAGTGTCACGTTAGGCACATATCAATAAAAATGAGTGTCCGCGAATGTGTTAATAAGTACATTATTCTACAGAGAGAGAGATAGAGAGAGAGAGAGAGAGAGAGATAGTTTCGTTTATTTTTTGCTAAAAATAGAATCTGAGAGTTGAAAATTTTGAAAAATTGGGCCAAATTTCGGCCATTTTTGGCCCCCAAAAGGTTGGAGGAGGTAACCGATAAGGTTTCAATTGCTATGAATGATCCATATCACACCAGGAATCGAATACAAAAAAAAAATCGATTTGAACCTACCTGCTTCTTTTTTATTTTATTTTCCAGTTCGTTGCCTGGACTACTGTTTGACCTTTCGTATTATTGTTTGATCAAAATGAGTACATAAAAGTAGGACATAAACTTTTAATGTTTTCCTTTTACTTCCCTCGCATACCGAAGGGAAGTATTGCATTCGAGAAAAAATCACCCTCCGAGATTTTTTTGGATTCTGACGTTTCAGATCACGGAGATTACGAAAATATAGGTTTTTCAATTCCGTCAGTCCGTCCGTCTGTCTGTCTGTCTGTCTGTCTGTCTGTTGGTGCATTAACTAAAAAAACTACTTGACGGAGAGCAGTCAAATTTGGTAGGTAGTTGACCCTATTGACAGTGAAGAAATGGTAAAATTTTCACTGGAAAATATATAGTGAGGGCCGTCTAAACGGAATAAATAATGAAAACATTTTTTTTCGGTCAAATTTAAAATTTTCACGTTTCATGACACGCTAATCCTATTTCGGGAAAAAAAATATTTAAAAATTTTTTTCACCAACATTTTTTAAAAATTTCTTACTACTAAAATAGATGAAAAAATTTTGTTTCTTTCTTCAAATTTAAAATTTCCATGTTTCATGGTATTCTAAGCCTGAAAATTTTTTTTGAAAATTTTTTTTACCAACATTTTTGAAAATTTTTTTACTACTAAAATAGATGGAATATTTTTTTTATTTCTTCAAATTTAAAATTTCCACGTGTCATAGCGTTTTAAATCTATTTAAAAGAAAAATTAGGAATTTTTTTGACTATTTTTAAAAAAATTTACCACTAAGAATTTGTTTTTCTTTGTTCAGATTTAAACTATCTACGTTTCCATGACATTCTAAAACTATTCAAACAAATTTAAAAATGTTTTTGAAAAATTAAAAAAAAAATTGAAAACAATTTTAATCTATTTATCACTACTATTGATAATAGACGAACATTTTTTTTTTTTTGCTTAAATTTAAAATTTCCACGTTTCATGACATTCCAAACCAATTTCGGAAAAGAAAATTTTGCAACATTTTGTTACCAGTTTGGAAAAAAATTAACAATAGAATAGATGGAAACTTTTGTTTTGCTCAAATTTAAAAGTTTCACGTTTCATGACATTCTAAACCTATTTCAGAAAAAACTATTTTGAAAATTTTTTTCACCAACATTTTTCAAAAAGTTTTTACCACCAAAAAATAGATCGAATTTTTTTTTTATTTGCTCGTATTTAAAATTTTCACGCTTCATAGTATTATAAACCTATTTAAAAAAAATACATAATTTTTAAATTTTAAACTTTTTTTACCACTACTATAGAATAGAAGGAAACTTTCCTTTTTGCTCAAATTTAAAATTTCTACGTTTCACATTTTAAACCTATTTCAGAAGAAAAAATTTTGAAATTTTTTTTACCAACATTTTTGAAAAATGTCAAAAAAATGAAATTTTTTAACCACCACTATACTTCCACTCCACTTCCACAGATGGCAATAATATCTGGCATATGCACCTATTTATTGAAAAATGTACAGGGTGGTCATCCCAAGAAATAATTCAGTCATGGTGGACATTTGTAAAGGTATTTGCGCAAGCCTGCCTATATGTGACACCTGCTATTTAGTATTGATCTTTTGCTGTTGAATGAGCAATCTGTATATTTTTTTGACCAAAACTTATCAAGATTTCTTTGTAATAATAGCAATAACTATATTCCGATTATTATTCTCAATGTCATTTCATAATTATTAATTTTTTAAAGTGACCGCCATGCACAAATAACGAGGAAAGTTCTGTGTAAATACCTTTACCGATTTTTTTACATATTTCCAAACTAAAATAAGTGGACTGTCACAATTAGATTGAGTTTTTACATAAAATTTAAATAGATTACACAGGACCTCCAAAAAAAGAACACTTGTTCCTTGAACTGAAATAGTGTGTTTTGACGTACTGAACTCGAATTTTAAGTCCAAATTTGTTCATCATTTAAGAATTTTCCAGAAAATGTGTTTTTCTAATTATAATTTGTCATTTTTGGCTAAAAAAGCACGATTTTTGAAGAATTCTTAAATGATCAATACATGCATTTTTATGAATTATCAATGAAGGACTTCAGATTCGAGTTCAATGCGTTACGGTACATAGGATTACACTATCTCAGTTCAAAGAACAAGTCCCTTTTTGTGGTCCTGTTTTATGGGTATATCCTTTCTCGCAAAGGCATCTTATATAATGAATAACAGTTATAGACAGAACAATCGTCCTTTCAATACATTCAGTACTCCTAGGAGACTCAGCTATATCTAGTTATGGTTGAAAACTTATTCAGGTAACATATATTTGAATATTTTTAGTGTCTTTTCATGGTAAACAAATTTTGTTGTAGATTTATATCTACATAAAACGAGAAAATGTTCGACGACATATGTACATTTATTCTCGAGGGATATATAGAACTAGCTGGAAACTGTCATAGACTACTGTGTACAATATGAACCACTGCAGGAGCGGTTGAAATCCCCAAGACATCCCTGAGAGGATCAGTTCGCCCTGGCACTTGGTCAGTGTCGCAATATACCGTGAAGCTTTACAGTTTATCAGAACATAGTTTTGCTGTTAAGTTTTATTTATTTGTTACAACATATTTCAAAGAACATTCACAGTTTCCAATGTACTTATTTATTTAGGGAACAAGTTCTCTTTACAAAAATGTACAATATTTGTTATTTAGAGAACGGTAGTATGTATGCATAACATACATCAAATATTATACAAACAACACAAAGTAATTACAAGTGTTTGATTGATTTCTTACAAGATAAAGTTGAGGATCCGAAAAATTCAACATGATTTTGAATTTTATTAAGGGTCCTTAAAATGCTAGTCTCATTTTGTCCATAATTGGTTGAGGTAGACGTATATTACGTCCGAATTAAGATTTCTTCTATCATTCATATTTAATGTTATCAGGTTAGTAAGGCTATAACCGTTTAGTATATTATGCTGAAAGTACATATCAACTTTAAATTTTCTATATTCTAATGCACTAATATTAAGCAGAGCAAGAGGGTCTCCATAATAATATTCATCTCTCAAATACTCCAACTTAAATGCACAGTGCCTTAAAAATCTAATTTAACCACCATCTGTATTATTAATATGATAATTTTGGCCATAATTGGTGTGATGAAAAGGTACATGATATACGTGAGAATTAAGATTTCATCTCTCATTCATATTAAATGTTATCAGGTTAGTAAGGCTAGGGCACTGAATATAACCGTTTAGTATTTTATGCAGAAAGCACACATCAGCTTTAGATCTTCTATGTTCTAATGCACTAATATTAAGCTGAGCAAAAAGGCCTCCATAATAATCATCATCTCTCAAATACTCCAACTTAAATGCACAGTACCTTAAAAACCTCTTTTAGCCACCTTTTATATTACTAATGTGATTATAATAGTGAGACCTCAGATTATAGAGCAATGTTCTAACAATTAACGTTCCAATGAGCAGTATAACAATTTCAGGCTGTGCTTGATTAATTGACTGAGTAACGAGAGCACAGTAGGCATTGCTGCAGCTCCCGGATATATCGCCGAGAAGACTATGTCTACGCTGTGCGCCTGGTTAAAGGGACATGCTTGTTACCAGCAGCGAGATCCTCATGATGCTTGGTGTAGGAATATAGGATGGGAAGTGTTTTTATTTTTGAAATGCTTGTCATATTATTTCATGACATGGAATGATTACGTTCCACTTGTAAGTTTCTGTTTATGATCATCTGTTTGCCCACCTGCTTCTGAGTTTTACTTTAAAGTTTTCACCAATCTACAGCATGTGCTCTAGCTATAACCACAGTCAGCGTGATATCGACATCTTTAATAAATAGGAGATTCTGTCTAAATCATGTATGTATTTTTTATTCTCTCTTTTTATTGTAAATAAATTCAACTCTTTATTCTCTTTAATATTTATATTTTCTTTTGTTATATATCTTTACTGAAATGTACGCTAGTAAATTTAAGTAATTTTTGTACAATTAATGTGTTGTTTCCCATCTTGTAAATGGCCTTGTACTGTTAGATGGTGTATGAATAAAATAAAAATAAAAAAAAAATTATGTTTAAGGTAATATTTTGCATCAAACAATATTTGCTACTCGAGGATAGTTGTAAGTGTAAACTAAAGAACCCAGGAAATACCAGTAGCTATTTAATTTACATTATTCACATCAATGTAGTTCATAAATAATAATTTTAAATTAAAATTCGTATCTAGGATATTATGATATGGTAACTAACCTACTTTATATTGTAATTAACGTATTATATGCTACTAAGTTATTGTGAAGTTGCTGTAATGTTGTGATATTAATAATTATCAATGAAGATTTAACTTAAAGGACACTTTATTTGCTACTCGAGGATAGTTGTAAGTGTAAAGTAAGGAACCCACGGAATACCAGTAACTATTTAATTTACATTATTCCTTGTTTTACAATTCTACCACAGTAACTTCTTATTATTCATTGTCCATTTTATTAATTATAAGTTATCATTGTGACACTCCAAGTTGAAAAACTTGATTGAGATTTGCCATTAAGGAAATCTTAAACTATCAAATGAGTATTTGAACAGTACTAACATAAAAATGTAAAAGGAAAGTAGTTTCGTCCAGGATTTGAAAATTCCAATCTAGCTTTATGCAATATGTACAAATATCTCTTTGAGCCGCGAGGTAATTACAAATAGAAGTAGAATAAAAACACGGTTTTACCACGCCTTTGCCATGGAAATTTCCTTAGGATATTGCTGCATTTGGAGCTTTGAAACACGTTCTCATACTACAAAGTTACAATGAATATTGTCTGAAATATGAAATGTTATATCATTTTCATTGCAACTTTCTAGGTCGCTCGATTACCCAGTCGTTTGTTATATTCAAAAAGTTAATCGAGGCCTGGAGTCATGCACTTTCATCGTCTGTCTCCCTCTCTTTAAAATTCACAATTATACTTTGCCTAAAGTTCCTCTACTGTTGGTCATTAAAATAGTGCTGATATATACAGCAATTATTAGTATTTTTACTTTATTCAACGTAATTTCTTCCAAATGTTATAAGTTTTTTTAACGTCTCCTGTGAACCTCTCCTGTTTTCAAGTTCTATACTACCCCCAGCAGATAGACTCATCAGAACTGTCTTTTTTACTGAACTTTCCTGAAGGTATTATTAACTTTTGTAGTTTTAATTTGTCAATATAATAATCTTTCATCAGAATTGGAGTTCGGTTTCAGATGACATCGGAGGCAGGCGCGTTTTTGTAACTCCTATGAAATTTCGAATAAACTAGGTGAAAACTGTGAAAAGTCCTACGAAATTGTGTGGATAATTCAACATTAATTGATATAAATTATCATGATTCTTGCTATTTTATTAAACGGTTTTATTTAGCTTATTTTGTTTGTGTCTTGTGTGGGTCAAATCTAGTAATTGAAATTTTATCCACATTCTGTTAAATAAATTTTGATTTATTTTTCATGTAATATAAATTATATAATCTATTTAGACAAAAACGCTATTAGGGTTAAAGAAATAGAGCGCATAAACAATGCACGCCTGCAACACGTGGCCGACACGCCAAACATTATTTACTACTTACTCGCCTTTAAATTGAATGGACGTGGCACAGGACCTGTATTGTGTTTAGTGAAAGAACGACTTATTGTTAATATGCCTCGTTTTGGTCCAAGGAAAAGTATTGTCGAAAAATGGGGTAATCCTTATAAAGAACTACATTTTGATGTCGAAAAAAGAATTTGTAATATTTGTGATGTCGCAATAAAGCGTACACAGAAATATGTTGTTTTAAAATATGTTAATAGCTACACACATGAGTGTAATATAAAAAAGGAAAAGAGAGTTTCAAAGGACGAGTTTTATTTCTATTTAGCTCTTTTGTTAATATTTTTAAATTTTCCATAGAGTGTACAAAATAACGCTAATTTTACACATTTTTTAAACAAATATTGCGTGGGGTTACATGTTCTAAGTGAAAGCGTGCTTCGTAAAAGAATTATCAGCGAACATATTTTGATACCTAAATATTAAAACATGTTATTCCGGTGCGGACGGCAGCCGATTTTTGTTGGAGAGCATAGGCCGTGGGTTAGGATTGTGTGTGGACACTCAAGAGGGCGCCACCGGCTGTATGTTACGTAATAAGATTTAAATAATTTTGCCAGCTCGGAACAAAATTAAGTCACTAGCAACCATGCGATGGAATTCTCAAAACATATCTGTGATATCAAAACTCTACTTTACTCTATTAAATCTTAAAATTTAAGCAAATATCAGGAGTACCAGTGCAAATAATAAGAACATGTAGACATTAGACATTTATTACAACACACGTGAGATATACAACAATAAAAAGAATAAAAAACTTTACCTAATTGTGGTTTATGCGTATTAAAAATATTCTGTGCCGTTGATAAAAAACTTGATTTGAATTCAAGCTCAAATCTTTGACTGAGACTTTCTTGCAACTACGAGTTTGCCAATATACAACAACTATGAGTTATAACTCACAACCACGGATAAAGATTTACCATGAATTGAATATTATATGTGTGACATAATAGTAGGTGAATTAACATCTCACGGTACCATGAGTGTTTTACAGTAAAACTCTTAAATATATTATCATTCTATGCACATAACTTAGAGCTTGATTTATAGTTGCAAGATTGTGTTATAACTTACTTCAACATATGAACTAAAACCACTGAATTAAACTATATTTTCTTTAAAATATTTGACTAAAATGATCAAAAAAACCTGGTTAAGGCCTTGACATTTTCCGTGACGACTGCAGTGTGACTTGTCACCATTTCATAGACGTTCTCGACGTTGGCTGCAACTGCAGTTCCGTGTTGCATCAAATTGCTACCTGAATCTCCGGGAGACTGCTGCGAACGACTCTGCCAGTCCTAACTTCTCAAAGTGTCAGCGGAACCCACATAAAACCAAACATCTGAGTAATAGACTTCCTCCTATTACTCCTCTAAATGCTGGGCCCCCTTACATAACCAAAATTACAGCACCAAACATGTGCTTATCCCAAATATGAGCCTCTCCAAAACATAACTTATTTTCAAAGGGCCAGTCCCTCCAAACATATACTTGTACCAAACACTCTGTAATAATTACAATAAATAAGAACTAAATAAAACACCAAACTAAGTAAAATGAAAGCTCACCTCATATAGAGAGTATTACATAACCTTCACGAAACACGTGGCGATCGGATTACGACAAGCAACAGAATTCCTTCCTGGAACTTACAAAATGCTTCTTTCTGGCAGGACGGTAAAGAAACACTGGGTACATTAAATCAAATCCCTTTTCAGTGTCAGCGATGTAAAACCCAAATTCTTCACTACAAAACCGGGACCGCCGCCATTCCGCTAATCTCGTCGCTGTCGAAGAACGAGCGCCCAGCTGGAAATGTCCTTCTCCAGTTCTCAGTGTTGCCAACTTGAGCATCTAGAGAACTCTTTCTCTAGCCAATAAAAATGCGCCAACAAAGGGCCTTGCATTTAAAAGACTGAATTACACCATTGTGTAACATCCCAACAACAAGAACATGTGAGTAACACCTCTGACTCAAAAATAATACATAAAAGAAAACACGCTTTCTTTCCTTGTTGAGAATTTCAGATATGCGACCTGCTATGCCCTTTGAAGTACGAGTGGTTGCCTATCAAACAAATGAACTAATGGGTTAATTTACTGTATTCAAACTGAAATTATTAATGTAGCTTTTTCAAATGCTACACTATGTAAAGAAAAGCGGGAAGGATTTTCGTAGTGATCTTCAAAATGGCTGATTTTGGGTTACAATAGACGAAACGGCAGAGTTTTTAGGAAATAATGTTGCCAAATTATTAGTTACAAAATTAAATGTTGATGATCCTGGCAAGTGCCATAGTAGCTTTCAAGGTTTTAGAAACAGTTAATGGCGAGTCAGTGTTTATTTTTTTTTGAACATTTTAAAATGGCTTTGGCAAGATTTGGCTGAATAAAATATAAAGAAAATTGTTGTTTTACTAGTGATTCAGTGTCGTATATATTAAGTGCTGGATAAAAAATTGAAAAGGAGTACCCTCTACTGTTACATGCTACTTGTTTAGCACATGCGCTACGTTGCGTATTCGAAAATGTACGAGATTGTTTCACAAATCTTGACAAACTTATTGCTAATATAAAGAGATTTCTTTTAAAAGCTCCTAGCAGGATAAAACATTTGCAAGAAAAATGTCCCAGTTTACCGCTTCCTCCAAAACCAGTGATCACATGTTGAGGAACATGGATAAACGCGGCATGTTGCTACCATTTTTTTCTTATTCTTTGCCACATGTATTTTTTTCTTTTTAACCGGTGCTCGGGGAATCTACAAGATATCACAATTAACCAGTATGTTACTGGTAAATAACCTCTACGCCTGTGACTCTTATGTTAAAGGATCGGTTAGAATTTGCCTTTTTCTTTTAAAGTAATAGAAAAAAGTATGAAAACTTGAAATTAAATATTTCGCCGACTTTTCGGAAATCTAATGTTTCCTTTTTCAAGGCTTTTTTTGAAAAAACCTTTTTTTGCTGTGTATGATAAATACACAGCTCTTTGACGTAGAAGTCACAGGCGTAGAGGTTGTTTACCAGAAACATGCTGGTTAATTGTGGTATTTTGTAGATTCCTCAAGCACCGGTTAATAAAATATATATGTGCCAGGAAGTTCCAAACAATTAGAAAACATTAAGATAATGCCACAAATAACATTTAGACAATGTTACTACCATGTTAACGTCAACTCACTAAAGGAAGTTGTAAATACCTTAAATGAAGATGCTACTGCGATGCAAATAATTTAATGAATATTCCAAATATTGAAAATGATTTAAAATTTATATTCGAACATTTTAAAATAATGAGAAAAATTATAGAAAACCTTCATTATCCAAATTTGTCCTTGGAAGAAACATTTAACAAAGTAGATACTGTTCAAAAAGTAATTAATGAATTCAGGGTGCAACTGGTGAGGTTATATAAAAACGTGGGTTGCTGTTTTATAAAGGAATCTAGACTTGGCGGTCGTATTTAGCGAAAAAATTGTAACAGAACCAGATGTCTTCCTTGATCAGGTGCCTATGAATATTTTTAGATATGCTTCTCTCACTTCTGTGGAATGCTGAAGATTATTTTCGACTTTACAGTGAATATTTACTGTCAAAAGAAATCGTCTCTCACATGAAAATTTTGAAAAAATACTTACCGTATACTTTGAAACTATGAACATTCACTAAAAGTCGAAATTTGAAACTTGAATGTGCTGTGTGAATTTATAACAATGTATGCGTGAAATATGTGTACATACTGTTATATATTTTTTTATTTATTGATTTATGTGGTGTGGCAAATAGTGAATGAGAAAATTAAATTTGTTTTAAAATTGAAATTTTACTTGCCCGGCGCCAAATTGTTTGAAACAATTAATAAAGTACCACACCTACACGAAAATATATAACTTCCCCTTGTTCGTATAGACTCTTTGAGGGCCAAAAAGCAGGTTCAAAGATCTGAAATAAAAAACATTCACCCTATCCAGCACAACATCAATGAAGCACCTACGTTGGTTATAAATCAAAATAAGACAATAAAAAGTATTAAAAACTAAAAAACTAAAGAATTTGCTATATTTTTTTATAGCTATAAAACATTTTACACAAAATTTATAAATATTATGTAGTTTCAGGAGTGCCTAAGCATCATTTGCCGGAACTGTTGCTAATTTTCAAAATATCCTAAAACCAACTAACAGAAAACGATCAATGGACATGTCCTTAAATACAACAAGAAAAACTTCAAAGAACATCTTCATTTTGGAACAAATTAACATATTTGTCAAGATTTTACATTTCCCTTGACCTAATTTTGCATTTCTTATTGTTACCAATGCCTGTAGTTTGAGGCTGTAACATTTTATCTGCTCATAAGGTGAGTCTCTTTCACTTTTGTAAAGTTTTATTTATAGACGATGCACTAAATTGTTAGATTTGGGTAGATTCTCAGTTCTCGGGACTGTTTACGCTATTACTAAATATGAAATTACTTTATAACAAATTTTCCATAGTGTTCATGTTAGCTATCTTGTTTATAGCTTTCCTAAGACTAAATTTAACATATTTGTGTACAACAAAATTAATAGATTCAAGTAGGTACTAACAATAAATTTGTTCCTTTTTTTTAGGTTTTACATCGTCTTTGATACCTGTTGTGACCCTGTATTTTGGATCTGTATCATTAATTTGCTCACAAGGTGAGTCTTTTACACTTTTATAAAGTTTCATTTATAGACGATGCACTATAATGTTGGAAATGATTAGATTCTCGGTTCTCGGGACTGTTTACGCTACTCAAATCATGAATGTAGCTTGTAGCACTTTTCCCACAGTGTTCATGTTAGCTATCTTATTCATAGCCTTTCTTATGACTAAATTAAACATAATTATTTATAACAGAGTTTATAACTTATTAATAACAATAAATATTTCCCTTTTTTAGGTTTTTACATTGGTTTTGGTACCTGTTATGCACCTGTGATTTGGATCTAGCTATACACAAAGGTTCATCCAAAACTTAATTTTGCATCAACGATGCTTTTTAACTTAACAATAACAAATTAACATTTATTTACCACACGGTAGGTACTTATATCTAACGTTTAATAAAATTAATCAAAGTTATGTCATATCCAATATAAATTTTATTTAATAAAATATTTCCATTGACATTATGCCTTCACAGAGCTCAATATTCACCATTTCAGCTCTATAGTTTGTCTCAAAGTTATACATGATCATTTATAGTTACTTTTTCCATTCTATTTTTAAATTCTTTCATAATTTTATACTTCAGTACTCAGTTCAATAAACGTGTAAGGTTTTGGTCATCGCAATACATTTATATAGTCAAAATACATCACAAACTCATAAGGCATTTTCGTTTTACATTTAATTTTGTAAGAGAGAAGAAACTTACATTTAATATTTTGATGTAAAATTTCATATATGTGCGCCACTGGAATTAAACCTAAATTCCGATTACTGCTTAAGAAACTTCTCGATTGAACCAAGCGTAATATGTTTTTTAAATTTTCATATTTTTTCACCGTGCTCAGTAGGCCTGAGAGACGAAGTAATTTTTTAGGCAAAAAATCATAAATTTTGTTAATTGTATAACTAATAGACCAAGAGCTAGCGACACTCAAACCGTGCTGATTCCATTGTGAACAAAAAAAATACAGAATGTAGTACTAACATTGTATATTATGAAATCACGTGCCTGCCTGCTGGGATCGGTTGCGTTTATTAAAAAAAAAAAAAATTGTGGCATTTTCAAAACGTATTGATTGATCTCATCGCAATGTGGATAAATTTTTTTATACAGCTGCTAGACACGCTACTAAATACGAATTCAAGTGCCTGCCAGCCGGAATCGGTTGCGAAATCCCGCCTGCCAATTAAAAAACCAGTTCCAAAAACTGCAGAAGTTGGCTCATCGCAATGTGCACGAAAAAAATTCACGAGATAGTTTAACGCATTCAAAATTCATTTTCGAGTGCCTGCCTTGTCGGCCAGTTCGCACTAAGTGCCTGCCAGCCCCTGGAGAGTTGCGCGCTCGGCGCCGTTGAAAGTTGACCGAACAATGCACAATGCCGCCTTTCAGCTCTTCAGGGCCGCGCAGCCTTGCTCGCCCCTTTCCTCAAAATTAATACGGATACCACTCATATAATAGATTGAATAGTCGCAGTCACAGCTAATGTTTCGAGTGCGTAGACGTATATTTTTATATGAAAATAGAAAATGGGTGAAAACGAGAAATTCTGTGTTTTTTGCGAAGTACAAGACCAGAATCTGATCTTTTTCACGTTATCGGCTTTAACGAAGTGCGGGTACAGTTTTAAGTGTCGCCGAAATCATAAGTTAAACTTCAATGGCGTGCTTAACACAATGAGTTACGCAAAAAATTCATCTAGGAGTGTAGCGTAAACAAAGACAGATTCGAGAAACCAATGAAGAAAGCGCAGCCAAAAAAAAAAATAGGGTTGTGGGAAAAGTTCAAGATGCAGAGAGAATTGTTTGGTAGGCTTTTAGAGGTGACAGTTGATCATTAGACCTGAGGTTTTCCAGTATCCCTTGACACCGATGCCTCATTCGCTGTGTCACGTAGACGGTTCCATACATAAAGCCAACAAGTCTGCGCTTATAAAGTCATTGGAATTACAAATTGAAAGTTGTGAGCCAAGTAATGTCCATCTCGTGGTCTTTGATGATTGTTTTTGCTCTCCACGCAATCAAGGAAATTCCTGTTCAGTATGGGAAAATCGCCAGCAAATGCCTAAATGTTTTTCTGAACCACAATGCGAAAGAAATAGAGGTAATGTTCGACTCTTACTTCAGTCCGTCCATCAAAGACAATGAGCATTTGCTTCGAGATAATACAGAATATCGCTAATTCCGAATCTCAGGTTCTGAGCAAAAGCACTACACCGATTTTACAAAAGATTTGAAGAGCATACATTTTAAAAAGGCTTTGATTGAATTTTCAGCATTCGCTACTGTTAAGTTATATTAATAAAATATTCATTTTACAGAAGAAACGGATCAGCCGGAAAACGTTGCAAGCATTGAAGAAAATGAGAATGACAGCGATGGGGTAGAAACTGATTGTAGCGAGAATCTGATGAGGAATACTTGAGCAAATGAATTTTTAATAAATTTCTTGTAGAAATAAACACTTGTAAAATGGAAACGTATTTTCTCTCCTAGTATCTCAAAAATTGGTGAAGATGCAAGTTTGTAAATAATATTTTTTGAAGGGGAAAAGCACCCATTACTTTTTATGCACTGAAGTACGCCATAAGAGTTCTTTTTTTCTCTTGCAAAATACCCTATTTTTCATTTCAACATGTATTATACATTTAAAATAATAACAAAATAATATAACATTGAAGAATATGTCACCGGGGCTGAGCGAGATCGTGCGGCCTTGGAGAGCTGGAAGGCGGCATTGTGCATTATATTCGGAGAGGCAAACGCTTTAAATCGCATCTAAATTAATTCCTAGCTTTTCTTAAATTTTGGTGCACATTGAAATGACCCCGATCAACTTTCAACGACACTGAGCGCGCGACTTTCCATGGACTGGCAGGCACGTAAAACAACATGATCGACAAGACAGGCACTCGAAAATGAATTTTGAATGCTTTAAACTATCTCGTGAAATTTTTTCGTGCACATTGCGATGAGCCAAATTATGCAGTTTTTGGGACTGGCTTTTAATTGGCAGGCGGGATTTCGCAACCGATTCCGGCTGGCAGGCACATGAATTCGTATTTAGTAGTGTGTCTAGCAGCTGTATCAAAAATTTTATCCACATTGCGATGAGACCATTAATACATTTTGAAAACGCAACAAATTTTTTTTTTTTAATAAACGCAACCGATCCGAGCAGGCAGGCATGCGATTTCATATTATACAATGTTAGTACTATATTCTGTAATTTTTTTGTTCACAATGGAATCAGCACGGTTTGAGTGTCGCTAGCTCTTGGTCTATAACAAAAATTTGAGGTTTATCTGAAAAAGACTGAGGAAGATACGAGGGAGTAGGTGAGAGGTGAAACACATTGTATATACACTATACAGGCTATAGTAAGACAAGGGGAGAACTGTTCACGCACTCTTCAACGGGCTCATTTACAACATTTTTTAATTATATTCTCTGAAAGAACTTTTGATTTTAGAGCGAAATACAAAAAACTAGAGTTTTCTACAGTCTCTATAGACTTCAATATTAACCAAGAAAGCACTCTCATATTAATAGTTGTGTGGCGTCATTTACTCTTATGGCAATTTAATATATCTCAAAGCGTGCTATTGCTAATAGCTGATACAATGGTAGTATAAAGTAACACGAATTCTGTGAATAATATTAACTGCTATACGTATGATATGATAATAATGTGAAAATTTACTTTTCTCTTTATACTCTCTGTGTTAATTTTTTTTTTATTCCTGCTGTATGACCTATGACCCAAAGCTATGAAAAATTTTTTTTTATGTAAAATAAATGTTTTTCACTTCTTATTCGTTATACAACTTTCGACATTGGTTGTTGTTGCTATTGATCAAATATTTTTACTGATGCCCACGGAAATCGGCATTTGACCTGGACAAAATTAGTAAAAATCTGAATATTTGCACAGACCAAACCTAAATCCACAAAAATCACAAAAATCCCGGCATGGCTAACCAAGATTTTGAAGGTCAAAGTTTCTTGCAAATATCTCGCGTCCTATGCATCGGATGCCCATAAGGCCAAAGTTAAAGTTGTAGAGAATTAAGTTATCTATAAGTTGCCTTTTTTATTTTTTCCCAAACCTCGCAAACGTTTCGAGATATTCAAGGTCAAATCTTCAAAAATACAGTTTTTCGCAATTTCCTCGCGCCAAAAAAATACAGAAAGCATAAAGTTAACATCAAAGCTGTAGAGAATTCAAGATTGGTACTGTGCATTTTTTCCCAAAACCTCGCCATTTTCGAGATATTGAAGGTCGAAGTTTAAAAAGACGATTTCTTGCAAATATCTCGCTTCCTATACATCGGACGTACATGAAGTCAATGTGAAAGTTGTTTACAATTGAATTATCTACAAAATTGATCTCTTCCATTTTTTCTCAAAACTTCGTCTTTGGCGAGATGTTCAAGGTGAAACTTCCAAAGAAAACGGGCTTCCTCGAATACCTCGCTTCCTGTGCACCCGGACGTCCATGAAGCGTTATTACTATTATCGAGAATATTTTCGATCAATTTGCATGGAAATTGTTTCATATATACGAAAGCGCTTGCGAGTATGGAGACAGTTGATGTACTCCCGCCAGCACCAGATAATGTACTGAGCCCAATCTTCTGCAATTGTCAAAAAGGTTGCAACGCAATGTGTGGTTGGAGAAAAATTGGACTTGAATGCTCCGAAGCTTGCACCAATTGTCGGTTGAAAATATTTGAATTGAAAAATTTTACTGCTGCAATAGATGATTTCGAATGTTCAGATATTGTAAAAACTAGTGACAATGAAATTAATTAATGAAATTAATTAATGATGATGAGGATTCTGATTCTTATGAGAGTAATGATTATAATGTTAGCAATGATGATAGTTCACAGAATGAATTGGAACTAGATGAAGTTGAGTATGAGTTTTTTTAGAAACTGTAAATTTACCAATCTTGCAGATATTCAAGTTGTCTACTACTTGTACGTAGAATTCATCGCGGTTCAATGCCGAAAATCGGTTTTTTTAAACTTTCACCTTAAATATCTCGAAAAGGGCGGAGTTTTGGGAAAATATGCAAACGATCAATCTTATAGATAATTGAAATCTCTGCATCTTTCACGTTGACTTCATAGACGTCCCGATGCATAGGAAGCGAGATATTCGCGGAAACCCGGTTTCTTTTGAAATTTGACCTTGAATATCTCGCCAAGGACGAAGTTTTGGGGGGAAATGCATGAGATCAATCTTGTAGATGATTCAATTCT
Organism: Stenurella melanura; assembly: GCA_963583905.1. Taxonomy (NCBI): domain Eukaryota; kingdom Metazoa; phylum Arthropoda; class Insecta; order Coleoptera; family Cerambycidae; genus Stenurella; species Stenurella melanura. The sequence continues at coordinate 159,086,264 of OY757309.1, forward strand.
CTACAACTTTCACATTTACTTCATGTACATAGAGGGAGATATTTGTAAGAAATCGTCTTTTTAAAATTCGACCTTGAATATCTCGAAAAGGGCGAGGTTTTGGGAAAAAATGCAAAATACCAATCCTGTGGATAATTGAACTTTCTACAACTTTCATGATAACTTTATTGCAGTCTGATTTTTTTCGGCGCGAGGAATTCGTGAAAAACCATGTTTTTGAAAGTTTGACCCTGAATATCTCGAAACATTGTGGGAGGTTTGGAAAAAAATAAAAAGGCAAAATGTAGATAGTTTAGTTCTTTACAACTTTCACTTTGATCCGCATCCGATGCATAGGTCGCGACATATTTGCAAAAAACTTTGACCTTCAAAATCTTGGGTAGCCATGCTGGGATTTCCGTGGATTTGGGTTTGGGACACCTCAAAGAATGTCTGTGCAAAAATTTAGATTTTTACTAATTTTGTCCAAGTTTCCTCCGTTTTTACTTCCCTCGCATACCGAAGGGAAGTATTGTATTCGAGAAAAAATCACCCTCCCAGATTTTTACGGATTCTGGCGTTTCAGATCACGTAGATTACGAAAATATAGGTTTTCAATTCCGTCAGTCTGTCTGTCTGTTGGTGCATTAACTAAAAAACTACTTGACGGAGACCAGTCAAATTTGGTAGGTAGTTGACCCTACTGTCTGCGAAGAAATGGTTAAACTTTCACTGGAAAATATACAGGGTGGACCGTCTAAACGGAATAAATAGTGAAGAAAATGTTTTTTGCTCAAATTTAAAATTTCCACGTTTCATGACACGCTAAACCTATTCTAGAAAAAAAAAATCGGTAAAGGTATTTACATAGAACTTCCCTCGTTATTTGTGCATGGCAGTCACTCTAAAAAATTAATAATTACGAAATGACATTGAAAATAATAATCGAAATATAGTTATTGCTATTATTACAAAGAAAACTTAATAAGTTTTGGTAAAAAAAATATACAGATTGCTCATCCAACAGCAAAAGTTCAATACTAAATAGCAGGTGCCACATACGGCAGGCTTGCGCAAATACATTTACAAATGTCCACCATGACTGAATTATTTTTTGGGACGACCACCCTGTACATTTTTCAATAAAAGTATAATAGGTGCATATGCCAGATATTATTGCCATCTGTCACATTTTCAATCCAACATTCACGTAATGGAGTGGAAGTATAGTGGTTGTTAAAAAATTTCATTTATTTTTAAATTTTTCAAAAGATGTTGGTAAAATAATTTTCAAAATTTTTTCTTCTGAAATAGGTTTAAAATGTCAAACGTAGAAATTTTAAATTTGAGCAAAAAGGAAAGGTTCCTTCTATTCTATAGTAGTGCTAAAAAAGTTTAAAAATTAAAAATTATGTATTTTTTAAAATAGGTTTGGAATGCTATGAAACGTGAAAATTTTAAATTTGAGCAAATAAAATAAAATTCGATCTATTTTAGTGGTAAGAACTTTTTGAAAAATGTTGGTGAAAAAAATTTTTAAATTTTTTTATTTGAAATACCTAGGTTTAGAATGTCATGAAACGTGAAACTTTTAAATTTGAGCATTCTAGTGTTACATTTTTTTCCAAACTGGTAACAAAATGTTGCAATTTTTTTTTCCGAAATTGGTTTGGGACATCATGAAACCTGGAAATTTTAAATTTGAAGAAATAAAAAAAAATTCCATCTATTTTAGTGGTAAACAAATTTTCAAAAATGATAAAAAAAAATTTCAAAATTCAAAACGTGAAAATTTTAAATTTGAAAAAAGAAAAAAATTATTTCATTTTAGTAGTAAAAAATTTTTCAAAAATATTGGTGAAAAAAATTTTCAATTTTTTTTTTCCTGAAATAGGTTAAGCGTGTCATGAAACGTAAAAATTTTAAATTTCAGCAAAAAAAAATTTTTTCATCTTGGTAAAAATTTTTTCAAAAACGTGGAAATTTGAAATTTGAGCGAGAAAAAATTTTTTTCGCTATTTATTCCGTTTAGACGGTTCACCCTGTATATTTTTCAGTGAAATTTCTACCATTTCTTCGCTGACAGTAGCGTCAACTACCTACCAAATTTGACTGCTCTCCGTCAAGTAGTTTTTTAGTAAATGCACCAACAGACAGACAGACAGACAGACAGACTGACGGAATTGAAAAACCTGCATTTTCGTAATCTACGTGTTCTGAAACGTCAGAATCCGAAAAAATCTCGTAGGGTGATTTTTTCTCGAATACAATACTTCCCTTCGGTATGCGAGGGAAGTAATATGAACATTTTTTCACCAACATTTTTGAAAAAATTTTTACCATTAAAATAGATGAAATTTTTTTTTCTTTGTTCAATTTGAAATTTCCACGTTTCATGGCATTCTAAACCTATTTCAAAACAAAAAAAAATTTTAAATGTTACCAACATTTTTGAAAAATTTTCTACCACTGAAATAAATGGAAAACTTTTTTCTTCTTTCTTCTAATTTAAAATTTCCACTTTTCATAGCGTTCTAAATCTATTAAAAAAAAAAAATTGAATTTTTTTTTACCATTTTTGAAAAAAATTTACTTACCACTAAAATAGATGGAAATTTTTTTTCTTTGTTCAGATTTAAAATTTCCAGGTTTACATGGCATTCTAAAACTATTCAGTTTAATTTTAAAATGTTTTTGAAAAATTTAAAAAAATGTTTGAAAACATTTTTAATCTATTTATCACTACTATAGAATAGCCGAAAATTTTTTTTTGCTCAAATTTAAAATGTCCACGTTTCATGACATCCCAAACCTATTTCAGAAAAAAAAACTGAAAATTTTTTTCGCCAATATTTTTGAAAAATTTTTTACCACTAATACAGACGGAAAATTTTTTTTCATTTGCTCAAATTTAAAATTTTCACGTTTCATGGCATTATAAACCTATTCTTTAAAAAAACATATTATTTTTAAATTTGTAAACTTTTTTTACCACTATTATAGAATAGAAAGAAACTTTCCTTTTTGCTCAGATTTAATTCTACGTTTCATGACATTCTAAACCTATTTCAGAAGAAAAAAAATTGAAAATTTTTTACCAACACTATACTTCCACTCCATTACGTGAATGTGAAATTGAAAATGTGACAGATGGAAATAATATTTGGCATATGCCTCTATTACACTTTTATTGGTTGGTCATCCCAAGAAATAAATCAGTTATGGCGGACATTTGTAAAGGTATTTGCACAAGCCTTCCATATTTGCCACCTGTTATTTAGTATTGAACTTTTGCTGTTGGATGAGCATTCTGTATATTTTTTTGACCAAAAATTATCAGGTTTTCTATGTAATAATAGCAATAACTATATTCCGATTATTATTCTCAATGTCATTTCGTAATTAAAAATTTTTTGAGTAACCGCCATGCACAAATAACGTGGGAAGTTTTGTGTCCTGTGTCCGACCTTTACCGATTTTTTATCTAATTTTCGTGGGATAATGTGTGTTTGCTTTTAAATAACCGGCTTCGCACATTAAACGTATCTTCCAAACAAATTCTGGGAGTAAATGACATCAGAGTTTCCTGCGCATCGGTTCATGTTTAAAGTGGTATATTTCTGAAACCACTATGATTATCTCATATGAACTAAAAAATGCAATATGAAATTCGACTAAATGACCCCATTGGGGATGAAGAGCATATAACATGAATAAATTAATAATCGAATATAATTAATGGTATGGTGGCCTAGTAATTTCAGATAAATTAGAGCAGGTGTATTTTCTTCGGTTTTTAATTTAAAAAACAAATGACTTCTTCAACCATCGCATCCGACTTTCATTTTGTATACGGCTATTAGAGAGACGCTCCACTATAGATTCTGACACAGCAAGGATCGGCATGATGGTCTAAAATTTGTTCCAATTTAGTAAGACGTGCTAACACTCAATCTGTTATTAGAGGTTGGATATCTCGGCTGTATATATATATCACGCAAAAGATGAAAAGAAGTGAGCTGTGTGGCCCGCTTTCAACTGGGTTAAAACTACCTGTTCATGTCTGGTTAATTTAAAAGCTACGATCCATTTGTTTATACCTCTCTTAATTGTTTTTAATTTCGCGTCTGCTCCATCCCAAGTAGCGTATTCTTTTTTTAAGCCCTTTTCTTTAATTATCTCTTAAAACGTCAATAATATTAAAGAGGCCATTTGGATATTCTAGAGCTTTTATTTATGAATTAATTAATACTACACATTTGCCTAAAAGGTCTCCTCTCTTTACTTCGGTTGCAAATAATAACGAACTTTTAAAAGCAGTAAATATTCATAAGATGAATCTCTGCCTGGGAGGCAGCGACAGATTTTTCGTGTTAATATCTACAAAGCTAGATTTTTTCCAAAGAGAGTTTAGATAGTATCTATAATGAAGATGCAATTCTACCAAACTCTTAGTGGTGCATAAATGAGTAAAAAATTAAACATTTAAAATTTCGTTTTTCGAATTGTCACGAATTGTCAAAAACTGATGATCCGCCTTCGCTCCTGCCGGCCCCAATTTTCGATTTTTACCTCGCGATTCATGTTGTACCGTCATTGCCGACCTTCTCATCGCCATCGAGACATAAAACGGATTGCCCTATTGTTCAGTTCTTACATTTGAGAAATTGACTTTCTGTCGTGCTAATCGGACACTATTTTTAAGTGGTCTCCCGAGTTCGAATCCCGCCCGGGGATATATATAATATTTCTTTCGTTTTCAGTTTTTTGACACATGTTTTTGATTCTATAATTGCGATTTGCTCAGTTCTATTGCATTTCTCGGAGAAGTTTTGCATTTTCCGCCGCGAAATATTAATCTGCACTATTTGGGTTAAAAATCACATTCTACCTCCACTAAAGGGTGGCTAAATCTTTGGTAGACGTTGTAAAAACGGCAATAAGTAGTCAAATCACGAAAATTATATTTCTCATTAGTATTAATGAACAGACAGTATCTTTATAGATCTGTTAATAAGCTTTATTTACTCCATTACATTATATATTTCGGTAAGGAGATTTCTGATTTTCAATCGAAGTAGTGCAGATTAATATTTCGCGGCGAAAAATGCAAAACTTTTAAGAGAAATGCAATAAAACGGAGCGAGTAGTAATTGTAGAATAAAGAATATCTGTCAAAAAATTGAAAACAAAAAAAAAGTATCCCCAGACGGAATTCGAACTCGGGAAAACACTTAAAAGTAGTCGCCAATTAGCACGACCGTAAGTCAATTTTTCAAACGTAAGAACTGAATAAATACGGCGATCGGAGGCCTGTTCTATGTCTCGATGGCGAGGAGAGGGTCGGCAATGACCGTACAACGTGAATCGCGAGGTGAAAATCGAAAATTGAGGCCAGCAGGAGCGAAGGCGAATCATCATTTTTTGACAATTCGTGACAATTCGAAAAACGAAATTTTAAATGTTTAATTTTTTACTCATTTATGCACCACTAAGAGTTTGGTAGTTCTACAAAAACGTGAAAAGAATGGACAGTAATTACCAACCCAGAGAAACAATGTGCCGAAACACAGATGGAAATATTCTTGTGAACCCAGAAGAAGTAGTAAACAGATGGAAAACATACTTTGAAGAACTGCTAAACCAGAACAACAATCGGGCTGACGTACTTGGAAATTCACTGCTAAATGCAGCACAACCTATAACAAAAATACCAACCTTAGAAGAAGTAAAGAATAGTATATCCAGAATGAGAAAAAATAAGGCACCTGGAATAGACAATATCCCATCTGAACTAGTCCAACAAGGAGGAGATGAGCTTCTGCAAAGAATACACAAAATGATAATAAACATATGGAACACAGAAATAATGCCAAAGGAATGGGAAACTGCCATAATATGCCCAGTATACAAAAAAGGAGAAAAACTAAGATGCGAGAACTACAGAGGCATATCATTACTATGCACAGCATACAAGATCTTTACAGACATCCTGAGACAAAGAATAACCCCGTATGTTGAAGAACACATCGGAGAATATCAAGGGGGATTTCGAAGCGGTAGATCTACAATCGACCAGATTTTTACTGTCCGTCAAATACTGGAAAAAACATGGGAATATGACATAGGAATATACCAAATATTTATTGATTTCAAGCAAGCATATGACAACATACAGAGAAAGTCCTTATATCAAGCCATGGAAGAAATTGGCATACCAACAAAGCTAATAAACCTGGTGAAAACGACAATAAACGATACAAAAGCCAAAGTCAAAATCCAGCAGAAACTATCAGAAACCTTTGATGTAAACCAAGGGCTCCGGCAAGGAGATGGATTAGCCCCAGTATTCTTCAATATTGCTCTACACAAAGTTATAAGTGAAATGATAATAGACGTGAATGGAACAATTATTAATAAGGAATTCCAAGTAATTGCATATGCTGACGATATCAACATAATGGGAAGAACGGAAAGGGCAGTGAGAGAAAACTATAAGACATTGAAAGAGAAAGGAAAGAATGTAGGGCTTGACATAAATATAACAAAAACAAAGGCGATGGAAAACAAGACAGGAAGAAGAAATAGACAAAACTGGACGATTGGAGACGACAATATAGAGGTAGTTGAAGATTTCACATACCTCGGAAGTATAATTAACAACAAAAATAACATGGCCCAAGAAATACGGCACAGGCTAATAAAAGGGAATAAAGCACTATATGCATTGAACAACATATTCAAATCTAAACTAGTGAATAAGAACACGAAAACACTAACATATAGATCACTAATAAGACCGGTGGTGACATATGGCTGTGAAACGTGGACGTTAACAACTAAAACTGAAGAAATCTTAGCCATATTCGAAAGGAAAGTACTGAGGAAAATATACGGACCAGTAAATGAAAACGGTCTATGGCATATCAGATACAACTATGAACTAAAACAGCTGTATAAAGAGGTAAACATAGTAGAATATGTTAAAATCCAACGGCTGAGATGGGCAGTCCATGTAGAGAGGATGGATGAACAGCGGATACCGAAGAAAATTTTAAAAGGGCATTTTGAAGGCAACAGAAAACGGGGGCGACCGAGGGCCCGTTGGCAAGACAACGTTCGCCCAGGCATTAATGAGGGTGAGGAATTGGCAAGTAGCCGCTAGAGATAGGGCGGTTTGGAGACAAAAGTTAGGGGAGGTCAAGGCCCAATAGGGCTGTCGTACCACAGGAAGAAGAAGAAGAAGAAGAAGAGTTTGGTAGACTTGCACCTTCATTATACATACTATCTAAACTCTCTTTGAAAAAAAATCTAGCTTTATAGAAATTATTTCACGAAAACTGTCGCTGCCTCCCGAGCTATAACCTTCGTGATTGACGCCATTCTCGTTAAATTATACTATCAACTATACAGTGCAGTCAATGAAACAAAAAAGGTACCTTGAGTTCAGAAAACTTTCTAACATATTGAAATCGAATGAAACCTTTTTTATGCCAAAAATACAAAGGTCTATATTATTAGAGGACCTGCTTTTACCCTGAGAATTAGGGCAATTGAAAACAAGTTTCGTAAAATACTCAATTTTCATAAATTTTATTCTTTTTTTGTATAAACTTAAAGATGTGACTAAATTGAATTAAAAGGTTCCCTTTAAGTATTTAAGGACTTTCGGGGTAGCTGAATATGAATCTAAGGTCAAAATGATTTTTTCAAAATGGCGGATCGAATATGGCGGACTTATATTGATTAGGGATGGCTTAAAATGATAAAAGTTGTAAAAATCAAGGTATTCAGACCAAATTCTGTACTCGAGGGTTTTTGGGGTCGCTGAATTTGTCGGCGAAACTTGAAAATTCATGATGCCGTATCCAATATGGCGTATATACGGCGGACATAACATTGTAATAGCTGTAAAAATCAAGGTATTCAGACCAAATTCAGTACCCGGGGGTCTTCGGGGTCGCTGATTACAATTCTGAATGAAGATTGAGAGCCGAAAAAACGAAACTTTATCTTTCAAGAGGCTAATAAATAAAAAAAGTAATATTTTACATTGCAAAATAATCTATTGAATTTCAAAAATAGAATAATTACAAAACTTGAATTAAAAAATTTATTGTCATTTCTTAGTAAAGTTTATGATTATTAGCATAAACTTTATTAAGAAATGACAATCAATTTTTTAATTCAAATTTTGTAATTGTTCTGTTTTTGAAATTCAATAAATTATTACTGCCATATAAATAAATAAGTACTACGGTTTAACAGTTTTGCCCAATTGTACAAAATATGGACCGAAAAGGTCTACATACCGCATGAGATGCCTCATATAATGGTCGTATACTGAACCTGGCCGACTTTAGGGGGTCCTAATTGGTTGATAGAAATCAGAAATTGAATTTTCAACCATTTTGACACATGAACTATGAAACCTCCGAAAAATGGAGAGAAAACATCTACATACCGCATCAGATTTAGGGAGATCCTAATTGCTTGTAAACGGTTAATAGTAATCAGAAGTTGACTACTCTACCTAATCCTAATTGGTTGAAAATGGTTGATAGTAATCAGAAATTGAATTTTCACCATTTTGCCACATGTATGTAGCTACTATGGAGACGTCCGAAATACGAAACTTCCAAAATATGAAGAGAAAACGTCTACATACCGCATGAGATACCGCATATTATTGTCGCATACTGGATTTGGTCGATTTTAGGGATGTCCTAATTATTTGTAAATGGTTCATAGTAACTAGAAGTTGTCTACTCTACCTACCATTTTACCTCATGTATCTTGAGGAGATAAATACCCGAATGCTGGAACGAAATCATCCACATACCACAATGAGACTCTATGTATAATGGTCACATATTGGGCTAGGCCAATTTGTGGGGGGGCAAAAACAGTTGGAAGTTGTTTCGGATACTTTGAAGTTAAATGCGTAATTATTTTCACTCAGATACGTATCTCCTAAAGGGAGGGGTAATCAAAATTTGTAGCGAAAATTGCCATTTTTCAAAAAAACGGCTTTTTTAAAGGTCTCGCATTGGGCCCAGTCGAACCTCAGGGGTGTGTCTAAAATGATTGGATGACGTTCGTACTTGATTACTCATCAGTTTCAGATAGTTGGCCCCCAGTTACCAATCGTCTGTATGGAGTGTAAATCAAAGATATATATCAATAGAGCCCATTTTTCACTATGAGACACCTACATAATGGTCGCTTATTGGGCCTGATCAACTTCTGGGGGTCTAAATCCATTGGAAGTTTTTTTAAATGGATAATACTTCATTGCTTGGCAGATTTCTACCTCATGGCATTCAAAATATGTATTTAAAAGTCATATAGTTTATTTAGGAGTTGGAGGGGGTAAGGAGAGGATGCTGGGGTGTTAAATGGTCAAAAGACCTTCTGAGGTGCTTCACAAAGTTGTAGAAGTACATCTTTATCGATAATTTTTTAATTATAACAATAATTTCATTGAAAAACTTAAAAAATATAATCAACTTCAATTTTCTTTCATTAAAGAACACATATTTCTTAAGCTCAATCGTTAAAAAAAGCAGGTCTTCTAATAATATAGACCTCTCTATGTTTGGCCTAAAAATATAATAAAAAAGGTTTCACTCGATTTAGATCTGTTAGAAAATTTTCTGAGCTGAAATGCTTCATTGACTGCACTAATATACTAATAGTTAAATTACATGGCAACTAACAAAATGTAATTAATGTGTTAAAAGTCATACTGGTAGACACATACCATCATCATATCTTCGATTATTTACAGTTTTGTTTAGAATCGATATACAGAATCTACTTGTCACTCCGCAGAAAAGGTTTGGTTTCAGTTTTGAAACTGTTGTAATTGAGTATATTAAATTTTCACTCCATAAATAAAGCAAGCTTTTACGAATACAGAAACTTCGGTGAATATACTAGAAGCCAAAGCCTCAAATTTATTTATAATATTTTTCAACCCCCCACCACCCCTACTCCATTATTAAAGAGGTTGATAAAATAAAATTGAGATATTCACTTGAAATTTGGTACACATATGTACTATAACGACATCTGGAAATAGATTATATTTTGAGATGATTCCGTTGAAGCGTTGGGGGTTAAATAGAGGTAAACAGAGGAATATAAGTAAAGCAAGTTGGTAAGCGTACAGAAACTAGAAATTCAGTGTATGTACTAGAAGCTATAGACTCAGATTTTTTTATAATAATTTTCAAGCCCCCACCACCCCTACTCCATTATTAAACGGGTTGATAAAATAAATTTGAGATATTCATTTGAAATTTGGTACACGTATGTACTATAACGACATCTGGAACTAGATTATATTTTGAGATGATCCTGTTGAAGGGTTGGGGGTTAAATAGTGGTAGATAGGGGAAAATAAGTAAAGCAAGCTGGTAAGAGTATAGAAATTTCGGATTTGGTGTATATACTAGAAGTGATGGCCTCAGGTTTTTTTATAACATTTTTAATTCCCCCACCATCCCCACTCCCTGATTAAAAGAGTTGATAAAATTAAATTTAGATTTTCACTTCAGATTTGTTACACGTATAATGATATCTTAGATTATATTTTGACATGATTGCGTTGAACGAGTGGGGGTAATTGGTAAATAGGGAAAAATCTGCTAAGAATACAGAAACTTGAAATTCCGGTATATGTCCTAGAAGCCAAGGCCTCAGATTTATTAGTAATATTTTTCAACCCCCCACCACCTTTAATCCATTATTAAAGGGTTTGATGAAATGAAATTGACATATTCACTTAAAATTTGGGACACGTTTGTATTATAACGACATCTGGAACTAGATTATATTTTGAGGTGATTCTGTTGAAGGGTTGAGGGTTAAATAGGAGTAATAGGGGAAAATAAGTAAATCAAGCTGGTAAGAGTACAGAAATGTGGTATTTGGTGTATATACTAGAAACCAAGGCCCCAGATTTCTTTCTAATATTTTTCAATCACCACCATCTCCGCTCCCTTATTATTGGGTTTGATATAACATAAGATTGAGATATTTACTTGAAAGTTACTACTCGTATGTAGTGTAATGACATCTGATTGAGATGATTCCATTGAAGGGGTGAGACGTGGTAGGTTGTGAATAGGGGAAAACAAGTAGGGTAAACTAAAAACTTAATTTTTAACGTATATGGTAGAAACCAACGCTTGAAACTTTTCTATGACATCTGATCAAAATATTATTAAAATTCTATGACCAATAATTTCCACACACTAGAGTGCAAATCTAGTCAAGATGTTTCCTTTAAAGTGACTTGGATGAAAAATCTGGATGTGGAAGTAGTGATTCCTTAGGCAGCGGTTTTTTTATTGTTTAGAAGATCGTGTCAATTAGTATGTTAAATATCAGCGGTCTATCTTTAACTTAAATCGATACCATGTTTCTTCCTTTACTCTTAACCATCAGATTCTAATGTGTCGGTAAATTAACAATTGGTAATACTGAGTAATTGTTAGGCATTAAACCATTATTACTACTATATCCATGTAGTGAAATTGAAGCACAGGAACCGTAAAAAAGTTTCAAACATTTTTCGTGTTGGCATAAGCTTAGAATGTCATAAAAAATTGAGAATTTAAATTCGAGCGAAAAAAATGTTCTGTCTGTCTGTCTGTCGGTGGGACGCCTGTAACTTTTTGTGCGCACGTTTGCTCCGGAACGGTTTAAGACATTGAGTTGGAATTTGGTAAACATTTATGTATTATGACGAGATCTGGAACCAGATTATATTTTGCGCTAATTCCGGTGACGTGTTGGTAAATGAGGGAAAATAAGAAAAGCAAGCTGGTAAGAGTACAGAAACTTGGGATTTGGTAAATACAGTAAAAGAGAAGGCCTCAGATTTATTTATAATATTAGGTACCTGTATGTATTGTAAGGGCATCTGTCCAGAAACTTCATATATGGTGTATATATTAGAAAGCAACCCCTCATTTTTTTTATGACATCTGCCTCAAATATTATTAAAGTTCTATAACCAATTATTTACACATACTAGAGTGCAAGATGTTTACTCTTAAAGAGACTTAGATGAAGAATCTGGATGTGGAAGTAGTGACTCCTTAGGCAGCGGTTTTTTACTATAAGATGTTATTAGAAAGTGAAGACTGTTATGAAAAAAGTGAAAGAGTAGCGTGGAACAGAGTGTAAATACCTTTTAAACAAATCTGTGTTCCATGAATAGTATTCATTAGGGCCTGACAATTCAGTTTGCGGAGACAGCTCTTAGAACCATCTTTGTAGATAATTTTATGTCTACCCTACCTTACTTAACCTAATGAAAATGAAGTTTTCTGTTGATAATGTTTTATATCCCAATTAAACAGTGCTACATATTATTCAATCTAGATTTCCAAGATTCCGGTAAATTCCTCTAACGCAAGCAGCCTTTGTTAAAGAGAGAAAATGTTTAATTCATGACAGCATATCTAGGATATAAGAAAATATCACGTGCCTATGTACCTTTCCCTCGTTAGCACAATGAAGAATGGGACATAGTTACCACTGCACTATTGGGTATGGATAGACATATTTTCATTATTATTAGTCGGCTGAATGAAGAAAACTCAGCTTTTCTGAAAGTCGACAACACCAACTCTATTAAATACAAAACCGGCAGAGGCGTCAAACAGGGCTGTGTATTCTCATCAATTCTCTTTAACATTTATAGAGAATACGTGATGTGATGTGTGCTGAAGGATCGGTAAGGTAAAGTAAATTTAAGAGAAATGAAGATTTTTAATTTGAAATTTGCAGATCAAATGAGATCAAATCTATAGTGCTTATAAATTTCACGTTTAAAAATTTGAAAATCATCTTGTCGGGATTTAGAGGTGTATGCGGTCTTTGCCATTCTGGTATTGAGATGGAGAGCATCCAAACATATCGTTAAAGTTCTCGTAACTTGTACCAAAAGGCTTACATCTTCCATCTGGGCAAATTCAATGACCCCACTCCAACATTCCTCATAAAGATCAAATTTGCTAATGCTCTAGTTCTTTCCATATATCTTTACGTCTCTACTAACTAGACTGTTGAAGAAGCAGATAGCATATTAACACTGTCGAGATGTATGTTTGAAGACATTTGCTGTAAATTTCCTAGATAGTCCATCTCATTAACAACTGGATAGTCCCAAAAATACGCGCCTGAAGACAACTCTACACCATCCTATTCTCCCAAATTCTCTCATTTTCTGGCCTTTTCAACTGAAAGATAGTATAGAATGTTTGATAGTTCAGAACCCACATAGATAGAGTAGAAAAGGACGCCCTTCGAAACGTTGGTAACATGTCACCAAGGAGTTGGTAGGAAAACCCTTTGATGAAGTCGCACATTTTACATCCAACAGATAACGTAATGCCGTCAAACGCACCAAATAGCAAAGTGAGGCCAACTGGAAGAATGCAGGGACCACTAAACGTTTCTACGTTTTCTATTTATTATAGAAGACTTTTTAAAGATAGTGTTTGAAGTAGCATCGATATTCTGCTAGTATCAGCTCGCGGGATGAACAATTTAAAAGTTGCTGACTGCTGTCTAAATTTTATTACTCTGCGTTTGACAGTCAAAATAGCTGTATGTTTATAGTTTCAGCCTTTATTGTTCCGTTCCTTTAATATGACGCAAGAAATAAAATACTAAATTTTATAGTCGTATGTCGCTGACATTCGTGTAGAATTCGAGTATTGTCATTTTAGGGCTATGTCTATTAAAATACTCCAGATATACATACAAAAATTTAATTTATGTTTGGTGTACACTAGGAAAGAGAAAGCATTTATTTCACGCCCGCTGCTTCATAATTTGTAGTCATAATTTTGAGGATAATACCTATATAAAATTCTTCTATGCCACCTAAACGTGGGGTTTGGTATTTTTTCACTTCATTCATATTTTATAATTCCGGCGTCCAGCCCGCCCTATAAAGTTGCACAGCTTTCACGCACCCCTCCGATGTCGTTAAGATAAGCTTTAGTGCCTCTTTCTTTCGCCTTTTTGTTAAACGGCGATGTATGGCGCCTTGAATATGTATTGCGGTATTTTAGAGAACATCAAATATATTGTCACACGAGCTTCGGTCCAATTTATGGAGCCAGTCAGCTTTTTGTGTAAGCTGCATATTGATGCAAAACCCTTGGATATTCCCTTATAATAACCACTTTGCAAGTTATATTGAAATAGACTTCAGCCGAGAAGCTCCCTGAGATCATGGGTCTTTAAATAAGTTACAAAACTTGGTTGTATATATTTTCTCGTTTAAACATTAATTTCCACCACAATATCTTTATCTTTTATTTCTGCTTGTAGCCCAGGCAATGTACTTAATTTTGTCTATAGAGCTCAAACATATTAGGAGGCAGATGATTTATTTTTTTATGCATGAATCGATGTATGTGAAAATAAAAAATATTTTCATACAGGGCATACTTTTCTAAGCAAAAAAATGTTTCTACAATTTTTTTTTATTAAAGTCACAGGGTTTGCTTAAAAAATTATGAACTAGAAGTACTGGAGCAAGCGAGGTGAGAATCTGCGTCGTGCTATATTCCAAAAATATTACCTCAGGTACGAAATATATTATGACAATTGCATTATTAAACAATGTTTGACGGAGAAAGCAATAGCAATTTTTTATTGCAAATGATGTTTATTGTATAAAAAGTCATACACAACATAGTAGCAGTAAAACCGTAGTTGAGCGAAGCTGACGCAGCGCTCCCGCGCCGTACTTGAATACAATGCTTTACATTATATACAGTTAGACACATATGCATTTCAACTATATTCTATGTGTACGTGATACTTTTGTCTACTTATTCTGTAAGTATCAGAATTTGTATTATATTTCTTAGCTAACTACATTCCCGAGACTGTAAATATCGGTATTTTTGCTTATCCATAAGATGCACTGAAGATTTAGAAAAACATGTAGAATGAGCAACATGCATGAATTTTAGAAATGCAACAACTTATTATTTTTTCGTTATATATGTTATATAAGTTGAGAAAGTAATGAAGAAAAGGTATAAAAAAAATGTGTAGCCTAAATAAACGACTTTGAAATTCAAAATTTTATGGCAACATATTCACGTGACGGAAAACACCACGCTATTGGTCTGACGTCATTCGGCATAATGTCTAATGGTCGTCTATCTGCCAAGGGGTTAAATCGTAAATTGTTTTGTGTTTTGTAAATGTGTATCAATATTTTCGTAAAAGAAATCATTAATTTATTTATTTATTTTAATTATTAAGTGGTAAAAATGACTGACAGTGGGTTTTTACGGGGCCAGAGTGACAATTTGCCCGTTGTTGATGTGTTTATGATGACAAACTTTTTTGCTACTAATACTGATTTTATTAGTGCAGAAATTGGAGGTACTAAAGCAACAAGGTATGTGTCATTCATTATTCTAAACATTAATGCAATTGTGCCCATTTTTATCCTTTTACTGTAGTTGAATATAACAAATTATTTATGTACCTAACCTCAAAATAGGTAAACAAGGCAATGTTTTAATGTTATATTAATTAATATTTTTCATCTTAGAATGCTTTACTTTTTTATATAATAAATACCTCCCGTCACTTACTAAGTACGTGCTTTTAGGTAGGTAAGTACATTAATAGTAAAAATAACTGTTGACATACATAGGTATATATAAATATATAACTGGATAATATGTAGAACGTCGAGAAGTTACATTATTCCCACCGTTCTTATACATTTATACATTTTAATTCAAGGTTCCTATTAACAGAAATTAGTAAACTTTTGTATTCCTATAAATAGGAAAGTGACCAAATTCACCATGATATGTAAACAAATTATCACAATAATATTAGGGTTAGGTACATATTTTCATAATATTATTATAAAATAATTAGTTTTAATGGGTAAATTTACATCAAAATAATCCTGGCAGCAATATAATCTTGAGGATGACGATAATTCTGCATTTCGGTCGTCTCGTCTCATAGCTCTGCACCATTTCTTCCTAACTTTATCGCATCTAGGCACATTAAAAAATAACTTTTCTGGAGTTTTTATTGTAGTATTTGTACATTTGGGCACAATACAATATTTATAGCTACTTTTCTTTGTATTTTCCATAACACAACATAAATGTGTACACATTCGCAATCACAATACGTTTTCCGTCGGTGCGATGTGCCCGATGACGTCACACACAAGTAGCGCGGAAACTTCTCCATTTAAACGCAGTTAAATTGACAGCTGCAGTAAACATTTTTTTTAACCTTTAATTAGAACATAAAACAAAAATAAAATACTGGAAAAATAATGTTTTTTAGTGATCTATTCATCTGTGATGTTTAAAAAAATTATGCATTTTGCTCATTACATAATTTCTTTTGTGAATATTTGAAAAGCTGGTATCTTTTACTTTATAACTAAATTTATTTTGGATATCCAAGTAACTTTTTCTCTGAGTTCCTAACATGTATATACATATTTTAAAAGTGAATTATTTATTATTTGCCTGCTTCTACTAAAAAAACATATTTTTTATATGATTTTGCAAACAGCTGAAAAAAAAACCATCTATGAGAACTAAAAGAAAAACTGTATGTAAAAATATTAATGAAATCTTTGCATTCTTTCGATAACCTAACTTCTGGTTATGCTAGAAAATCAAAATTCTAAAATAAAATTGTCCAATTTCTCATTTGACATTATCATTATAACACTAGCATCCAACATAGTCCCCTACGTGTAAGCAGATTAAACTAGTATCTACATGACCCCCTACGGTATGAAGATTCAGTTAAAAATGAGAACAAAGGTCTAAAATGAACTTATTTATTTACCTACCTTGTCTTATAAATTCTTTCATTCTAATGGATTACATTTTCATAAAATCTCTCATTCAGTTTCATGGAAATGCTTAAGTCTTTGAAACGTTTTTCACCCTTATTCTGAGCTCATCAGAAAGGCACAAAGCCACTCACAATGATATTTCATGCAAAACCAAGGCAATATCCATAAATAAGTATGAAATTTTTATATTTGACATTGATAAAAAACAAATGTCAAATATAAATATTTCATACTTATTCATGGATATTGCCTTGGTTTTGCATGAATCACCGTTATGAGTTTCTTTGTGCCTTTTTGATAGGCTCAGAATAAGGGCTAAAAACGTTTCGAAAGCTAAGCATTTCCAAGAAACCGAATGAGGGATTTTATGAAAATGTAATCCATTAGAATGAAAGATATTTTAAGACAAGGTAGGTAAATAAATAAATCCATTTTAGAGCTTTGTTTTCATTTTTAACTGAATCTTCATACCGTTGGGGTCATGTAAATACTATAATCTGCTTAGCCGTAGGGGACTATGTTGGATGCTAGTGTTATATTGAGAATGTCAAAAGTAATTGGACAAGTTTATTTTAGAATTTTGATTTGCTAGCATAACCAGAAGTCAGGTTATCGAAAGAATGCAGATTTCATTAATATGTTTACATATAGTTTCTCTTTTAGTTCTCATAGATAGTTTTTTTCCGCTGTTTTCAAAATTTCGTAAAGAATATGTTTCATGTATATATATTTGTTCCATAAATACTGAAATTAAGAAATTATAATGATTTTAGAAGTAGTGTTTATTCAAGCTACATTAATTTAGGCAAATGTAAGTTAATGAGGTTCAAACTGACACATTTTTCGTAAATTTCCCGTAGACCAAAAAAAGTTCGAACATTTCCTAAGGATTCTCATAAAATATGCAAAAACAGCTGCCTAAGGAATCACCACTTCCACATCCAGATTTTCCATCTAAGTTTCTTTGAAGAAAAATATTTTGACTATATTAATTTGCACTCTAGTATGTGGAAATAATTCTTTAAGTAATATTTGAGGAAGATGCCTGCTTGCAAATAAATGATGTATTAGAATTGCAACTAACTGATATAGGTTGTCTGTTGTACAAATTGAGTGACAATAATAATATCTCTTTATTTCAAAGTAATGTGTCGCGGTCGACTGAAACTATCATATGCAATGGCTGATATACGCAAATGTAATATGGGTTGCATATATCACAGGGGGCAAGTTACCAGTTTTCATTTAAGGTGGAAATACAGCGGTGTCGCGGACGAGTGAGGCTGCGTATATGCAACGGCTGATATACGCAAATGTAACATGGGTTGCATATACCACAGGGGGCTAAGTTACCGGTTTTCATTTAAGGTGGAAATACGGCGGTGTAGTGGATCGTGCTATTTCCGGACGAGGCGAAGTCGAGTCCGGAAGAAGTTGAAAAACTTTATGTTTTATGTATGGTGTTATCATTTCCAATGTCCCGATGATTGCACGGATTGCGAAATCTGTGAATTTTTTCCTCGTTTTTTCTTTAGTAAATGGCCTACTAATAAAACGATTTTTCTTTTACACTCGTGCCGATCTTACAAATCAGCACCCGTTGGCAACACGGTAATATTGGTACTGTACAGAAGCTGAAGAAGTTTTAATAGAGATCGGAAAACGTTTTGTTTGAAACAGACTTTCTCATCTATTTTCTGCAGTAAATAATGTAGAATATATATAATAAAGTATGTCGCAGTGATAAAGACTTCGTAGCAAATAAAGTGTCTAAATGTAGTGCTTGTACTAATTGATATTAAAAGCCACATCAACGTAACGCCACTGGACTTTTCCAAGATCAGAGGTAGTGTTTCGATTATAGATATTATTGGTTGTATTGCTAATGGACTCTTTCATTTTATATAACACAAATATAACATAAACACACCATACTTAGTAGACAATCCCCAAATTCAAACCCTAGGCTGTCCGGAAAAGGGTTACGCATTTGAAGAAACGCAGACCAGATCCACTACGCACCGACATTACCAGTGTCGACGCAGAGGATCGAACGTAGTATGCGATGGACAATCTGCGTTTACCAGTAACACGGTTTAGTCAGCAGAGCATTTTACAAATAATACTGATGATAGGAAAATATATATCTTAAATAGTTCCATGCAATGACAAACCTTCAGCAGTATAATAATATCGTTACCACAAATGGACGCATTTAGGTATGTTGGTGAGATCGTATACTGACCAACATTCATGTAAAGTTACAAAAGACAATATACCCTTTATTAAAATAGATTTGAGAATAAGTTTAACATATCTATTAAAAATTTATCTAAGCAGGATATTGTTACCTTCTCAAGAGAAGCTTAAAAACAAATTCACTTTTGTTATATCGAATCTTTTCCCAGTTTTGTAGTGGAAGATTGTGTGGGTGTTCTAGTTAACCCGTCACTTTTTTATTTGTATTTAACTCATGTATACCTCCAAACACTAACCCTGATTTGTGAAGTTGCCCGAATGTGCGCCATCCTAAGGATGGATGGTCCATCGAGGTAAGTTGTTCCATTTTTGAGTAATTTTGCAGAGCTTTTTGAAATCATCATATACCAATACATCTATGAATTAGCTTAAAATATTATATCCTACAGCAAACACGGTTTCATGGAAAATATATAATGTATTGTAAACCTTGTGTGAGAAAGAACACCTGGGAAACATTGGATAGCCAAGGTCAACTAGATGAGACTTATATGGATATTCAAAAATGAGTTTGATCAAATTAACGACTATGTTTTGTTATATAATTTGCATTCTCTTGGATTCTCTAAAGAAATAAATATTTTATTTCAGTCTTGCTTTATAGTTATAAGGTAATTTGTGGAATATGAAAATATCAAACCCGTGGAATATAGAGTAACCACAGGTGTTCCTTAAGGGTCCAATTTAGGTTCATTTATATTTCTAATTTTTATCAATAATTTAGTTTATCAAATTAATTGCCCAAAACTGTTTTTGCCGACGACCATAAAATCTACAAAACGATTGATGCTGCTGAAGAAGATGAAGAGAGAGATTGTCTACTCTTACAGTCTGCAACTGACAATATTACTAATTGGTGCAGTTTATATTATGTCTCTAAATGGAATGTTATTTCTTTCTAGTAAAAATAAAATAATTAATTACAATTTCAGCATTAATTTAACTACCATAACTTAGTGCACACATATTAGACTTAGACTAAGGCATATATTCCGTTCATACATCACTTTTCGTTCCTGATATTGAGCAAACAAAGATTTCAAAAACATTTAACATACTAGCTTTAATTATATTTTTTTACATAAGGTTAAGGTGTGAATATGAAATGATTGCTTGATTTCATTTGATTTCATTTGACTATTTATTAGTGTAATGTAAATAAATAGTATAGAATCTACATACAGATGATTTTTGAAATTATTGTCATTTGTATACATCCTAGCCGAGGAATTAAACACAGCATTTTGCTAAATATATTCGAGCAATTACCATCAAAGCAAAGACTTGTAGCATTTGAAAAGGTTACATGTTTAATTTCAATGGATTGGCGGTAAGTTGACTCCAACTAGTTCACTTATTCGAGCCATATACCTATTAACTATATACTGGTAACACGCTATAAGCCACTATGTACGGAAATGAGGCTAGAGAAGGAGATAGTTTTCCATCTCTATAGAGAACTTGGGACCCCACGCGCACGCTCCGACGACACAAGCGCGCTTTTGTAATAGGTCAGTGGCCATGTGGCCAATTTCTCCGATTGGATTGTGACCATTTGCCTTCTATATTCAGTTGAACGGTCACAATCTCACGTCACTAAGGCATGCGCACTATACCCAAAGTACTCTTAAAGGATAGAGAGACAGGCTTTCCTTGGCGTCAAGTTACGAACGAAATTCATAGTATATAGTTAATATGTATATGATTCGAGCAGAGAGGTAGGCAACCACCCGTACTTTAAAGGACATGGCGTGTAGTATATCTGTAAAAATCTTGACATCCAGAAAGTTAACGTGTTTTCTTTAAGAATAACTTGAATGATGGTGTTAGTCGTATATTCTTGTAGTTGAGATATTACATAATAGTGTAATTCAGTCTTTTGATTGCAAAGTCCTTTGTTGTCGCATTTTCATTGGCTAGAGAAAGTGTTCTCTAGATGCTCAAGTTGGCAACGCTGAGAACTGTGAAGGAGATTTCCGGTAGCTCATTTTTCGACAGTCACGAGAGTGAACAGCGGCGGTCCCGATTTTGTGTTAAAGAATTTGGATATTACATCGCTTACACTGAAAAGGGATTTGATTTGATGTACCCAGCGTTTCTTTACCGTCCTGCTGTGAGCGTTTTGTAAGTTTCCAGGAAGGAATTCTGTTGGTTGCCGTAATTTTATCGCCACGTGTTTCGTGAGGTTATGCAATACTCTCTATATGAGGTGAGCTTTTATTTTACTTAGTTTGGAGTTTTATTTGGTTCTTATTTATTGTAATTATTACAGAGTGTTTTGGAGGGACTGGCCATTTAAAAATTTGTTAGATTTTGGAGAGGCTTATGTTTGGATAGGCATATATATGGGTCAGGCTATTAAGCAGAGTGGTTAATGTATGGGTCAAGCTGGTTGGTGCAGTCATTTTGGTTATTTGAAGGGGCCCAGTATTTAGAGGAGTAATAGGAGGAAGTCTATTACTCAGATATTTGGTTTTATGTGGATCCTGCTGACATTTAGAGAAGTTTTGGTTGGAGACTTGTTCGCAGCAGCCTCCAAGAGGTTTAGGCAGAAATTTTTGAGCGACGCGGAGTCTTAGTCGCAAGCAACGTCGAGAACGTCTAGGAAGTGGCGACAAGTCACGCTGCAGTCACAGAAAATGCCAGGGCTCTAAGAATCAGGTTTTATTGTTTCATTACGATTACGTATTTTTAACGAAATAGTCATAGTTTTGTTCAGTGTTTTTTTTGTTCAAATATTAGAGTAAATTACACAACGATTTTGCAACTACAAATTAAACTGTAAGTTTACACCTAGTATGACGAAATATCTTAAGATTATTTACTGTAAAGCAACATATGGTACCACGTAATGCTAATTCACCTTTTACTGTGCCACATGTGAAATAGTTTTGATAGAACATACTTATTTTAGATCATTCTTTAACATTCCAGAATACGCAGCGAGCATTGCAAAAGTTGGCTCACAGAATCTGGTTTATTACATAATATTTTAGTGATGAGCTGTAATTTTAATCCAGTGTGAATTTTTAACTCGCTGTTGTAAATTTAAAACTCATTGTTGGTATCACATAAGTCGTAGTTGCATTCCTATAAAAAAAACTCAAATCACTGAAACAATTTTAAATGGGGTCATGTACATATTTTGAATCTCTATTGCGTATAGATTATGTTTAAGGTGTAATGACGAAATTATTTATTTTTCATTGTACATCTCACTTGTGTTGTAATAAATGTCTAGTGTCTACATGTTCTTATTATTTGCACTGGTACACCTGATATTTGCTTATATTTTGAAATTTCACAGAGTAAAGTGTAAGTTCTGATATTATAGATGTGCTTTGAGAATTCCATCGCATGGTTGCTAGTAACTTAATTTTGTTCCTGGTTGGCAAAACTATTTAAATCATATTACATAACATACAGCAGGTGGCGCCCTTTGAGTGTCCACACACTCCTAATCCACGGCCTTATGCTCTCCAACAAAAAATCAGCTGCCGTTCGCACCGGTATAACACATTTTAATATTTACGTATTAAAATTGTTACAGACTTGCTATGTTTGCTATTAAATTTTTAATTAAATTGGTTCATAATAAAATCAATTGTAGCTTGCTATTAAATAAATTATTAGAAGTGAGACGGTAGTAAAGTATTTATTTACAATATTCCAAGTACAAATTACCTAGCTGGATCACCAATATTTATAATGTGTAATTTGTACAGTAAATTAATGTTATTCGATCAGTAAATACAAAAACTATTAGTAATTTAAAATCTTTAATAAAACATTATTAATTACTTCCACATCCACGTAGTGGACTGAAAGTAGAGTAATCATAAAAAGTCAATCATTTTTGTTGTTGAAATAGACTTAGAATGTTATAAAACGTCAAGATTTTAAATTTGAGTGATAGAAAATGTATGTTTGTCGCTCCTTCAGTCTTTTTTGAGCGCTCGTTTTCTCAGGAATGGTCTGAGATATTGACTTCAAATTTTAATACACATATGTATCACGACAAGTTCTGGAACTGATTATACAGTGTGTCCCTGGATGGACCCAACTATGCTTGTAATTTTTCTTATTTTTCATTTTAAGAGAAAAAGTCATTCTTCATGAAATGTTTTGCTTATCGTGAAAAGTCATTAGCCATACTTAGACTAACATACAGGGTGGTTAGCAAATAAGGAAACGTGAATTTGTGTTAAGAGTAAAGTATTCGTTTTTAGAGAGGAATATAAAAATGTTACTGAATGAAGTTGTTTCTAATGTTAGTAGCAGTCTAGATATGAAATTTGAACATCGTATCTCAAAGTTGATATTTTTGAGAGAATTATGACTAAAATGATTTTATGAATTTAAAGAATATAAAAAATATCAACTTTGAGAGACGACGTTCAAATTTCATATCTGAACTACTATTGATACTAGAAACAACTTCTTTCAGTAACATTTTTATATTGCTCTCAAAAAACTATTACTTTATCTTTGCACAAATTCACGTTTCCTTATTTGCTAACCACCCTGTATGTTATTTAGAAAGTGTGGCTAATGGGATAAATAGGGGAAAAGTAGTAAAGCGAGCTGGTAAGAGTACAGAAACTTGGAATTTGGTGTATATACTAGAAGCCAAGACCTCAGATTTCTTTATAAAATTTTTCAACTCCCCACCACCTCCACTCCATTATTATAGGGATTGAGAAAATAAAGTTCAGATATTCACTTGAGATTTGGCACGCGTATGTATATATTGTAATGACATCTGATTGTGATGATTCCCTTAAAGGGGCGAGATAGGTGGTGTATAAATAGGGAAAATAAGTAAAGCAAGCTGAAAAGGATCCAGAAACTGTTGGCGTATATGCCAGAAGCCAACGCGTCAATTTTTTTATGATATCTGTCTCAAATAGTGTATTAAAATTCTTAGTTATTGCCACATAGTAGAGTGCGAGTATAGTAAATAGGTTTTCCTTTAAAGAGACTTGGATGAGAAATCTGGATGTGGTAATAGTGATTCCTTAGGCAGTGGTCTTTTAAAATTTTTGTAACTGTATAAAAATCTTGTAAAATATTCTATCATTATTTATTGATATACTTTTACTAATATAAGTAATACATTTCATAATATAATATTTATGGAAATAATTCTTATCCCATTACGATATTATACAGACTCAAATACTTGAAGAAATAACAAAAAATATACTAGTGGTAAAAACTTCCGACAAAGGATCGCGGATTCGAGATCGAGTAGAGTAAGATTGGATTTTTAATTTCATTTTCTATCAACGAATGCTTCATCAATTAAATTTCTGAAACAACTTTATTTACAAAAAACTGTGAAATACAAAACGAAGAGTATATTGCATTCGATCGGAACATTTCTAAAATTCGTAATACCGCTCGTAGAGAAAAAAAATTCATATCACTTTGTTGGTGATCGAATTCTGAACAACTTTTAAAATGTCTATCCGTCCGTCTGTCCATCTATCTGTCTGTCTGTTTGTTCGTCCATCTTTCCGTCCGTCTCGTTCCTTGTAAGCACGATAACTTAAGAACGAAAGTCCAATTGGATTGAAGTTTGGGCAGTAAGTTAGTGCTAGCTAGGGGAATAACCCTAATTTGAACAATTGACAAACAAAGAAATTATTTATTATTTAAGTTAAAAAAAATGTTATGTTTTGTAATTAAACAAATAATGTGTAAAACTGATATTATTTGCAAAAGAAAACTGCCAAGAGTATCCTATAGAATGGTCAACAATTATATAGAAAGTGCAGTAAATCGGCGAAGTGTAATGGTTAGCTTGCTCTTACTGTTTTTGCATATTTGCACTTAGTTCTTTTGATTGTGCGTCTCTCCTCTTTACAGGGTTTACATATTTAAGTATGTTCTGTAATTGGATATGAAATATCAGGAAACAAATTGTTTTATTACTGTTGTCATTATTATCCATTTTTTATTATTCCTTTCAAAAGTAGATGTAATTTTGATTTCAACGATATATGATGATAATTCACTATTTTTCTTCAGTTTTGCTTTTTGCAAAAGGAATTATTCCAGTTCCGCAACGGTAGATTGTTAACTATGTAAAATGAATTATTAGATTAATTACACTTAAAAAAAATGGGCAGCTACTGGTAGCGGCTGGGACCTCCCCACCAAATGTTTGCAAACATTCTTTGATTTGGTTAACAGTCGGACTTGTTACTGCTGAGCTATGCCATGCAGGCCTCTGTTCCGCTGATGCTAGAATCTATACTTAATCGCCCGCCGCACAGTGGGACAGTGGGATAGACCGTAAAATTAAAGGTTCTAAGATGCTTTTTTTAATGTTCGTTGTGAAATTTTCTATCAATACCTGCAGCCGGATTTTCGATCTTCGTTTCCATTTTTTCATATTGGTTTTTTCCAATGAAAATCAGTGTCAAGGTCACAAATTTAGAAATATTTTCGAATCTTTAATTTTTACTTTTCATTTTATTAATAAGCAAATAAAATTGTATTTTCAATTTTCTTTTTTGACAGCTGCCAAATTAACTGTCAAATATAATAACTTTATGGCAATTACTTTCAGTCTCCGTTAAGCGTTAACCGTGGGTCAGACTGATTCATTTACTATGGAAACAGAGA
Organism: Stenurella melanura; assembly: GCA_963583905.1. Lineage (NCBI taxonomy): Eukaryota > Metazoa > Arthropoda > Insecta > Coleoptera > Cerambycidae > Stenurella > Stenurella melanura. Next base: position 159,112,026 of record OY757309.1, read on the forward strand.
AAGTAGAGATGCCGCAAGACCGAGACTAGTCTCGGACTTGTCTTAATCTTGTGTTGAATTTGAAGACAAGACCAAGACAAGACCATCTCTGAAATATCGAGACCAAGACAAGACCTGACCTTTCAAGATCAAGACTCTTGTCGAGAGTCTTGAGTTTTGTCTTCCGATAATAATTTTTTTAAATTTAATTTTTAAACAATGTATTTCTTAAGTCATAAGTATTTATATTTCCAGGAATGATAATAAATAGTCCAGTCAACATAGCGCTAAATTGATTAAAATGAGTGCTAGTAAATGAATTTTTATGAAGTCTTGTGCAATATGTTTGTAACGACGTTAATAAAAAGTTGAAAAAAGGATTGTGGTAGGAAATGATCGGAAGGGGTAGAAAACACCCCCGTTATCACAGGTTCCGTAACTTATAGAATCAGGTTAAAGATGAAAAAGTAGCAATATATTTATCTATTTTGGCCCAAAATAAGATGTTTTTACTCTTGTGAATTTTTTCGAGAAATGCTTATTTTTCGAGATGTAGCCACTTGAAAATTTCTAGAAGTGGGGGGATGGGAAACGTAAAAGTTGAAAAAGAAAATTGAAAAAAATCAGGTGAATGTATCATCGAAATATAAGAATTTTTTATTTGCAACTTTTCTTTAAAGTGCGCTTTCACCGAGTTTTTCCGGAAAAACATGAAAAACTACCCCTTTTTTTGAAATTGTAGCGCTTTATAAACATGTACTTAAAAAATTTTAAAAGGCCTTCTATACATTTATTGTCCCTTAGGATTTTCTTGTCGGTGTTGTGCGAATGGCTTCGCAGCCACAGCCATAGATTATAAGTATAGATAGATAGATTTTCTTGTAACTTGCAAATTTTCCGAGTTACAGGCAGTTTTTCATGCTGAATAACGTACTACATTTTTTGCACATTAGAAAATTATTTTCTGGAAGAATTTTTGACATATTCCATTTAAAAAAATTACGTTGAACATTTGAAAATGGTCTCACTATATAGGTTTCATACAATAATATATATAAATCACGCTCATTTTTCGAACTTTCATGTATTTTTTAATGCCCAAAACATGTAGTACATTATTCATCGTGAAAAACTGCCTGTAAATCGGAAAATTAGCAAGATACAAAACAATTCAAAGAGACACTAAATGTTTAGAAGACCTCAATGCATACGTCTGAATTTTTTCAAATTTTCAAATTCCATATTTTTAAAGCGCTACAATTTTAAAGAAAGGGGTCGTATTTCATGTTTTTCAGGAAAAACTCGGTGAAAACGCACTTTACAGAAAAGTTGCAAATAAAGGAAGTCTTGTATTTCGATAATGCATTCACCTGATTTATGTCAATTTTCTTGTTCAATTTTTACGTTTCCCCTCCGCCACTTTTTGGAATTTTCGTGTGGCCATATCTCGAAAAATAAGAATTTCTCGAAAAAATTCACAAGAGCACAGACATCTTAAAAAGAGGTAATATTGTTTTAGTTTTCATTTTTGACCTGTTTCTTATGGAACCCGTGATAAAAGGGGTATTTTCTAACCTCCCCCGATCACTTCCTACAATATTTGTTCCAAATTTCTTATTAACATCATTTCAAATACATTGCACAAGGTTACATCAAAATCCATTCACTAGCACTCAAGTTAGAGGTGAAACCCACCCTTTGACTGGACTAAAAGTCTAGGACTTTGCAAGTCAAGTCGGGATCATATTTTGTCACTCTTGAAGTGATTTGTGCTGCGCAGCTGCACGTGAGTAAACAAACGTTTCTCAATAACGGATAATTTTACTTGACTCAAACTAATTTATTATTTTATAGTTTATAAGACCTTATTTCTGAATTAAGGATTAAATGTTAAGACTCAATAATATACGACAAGGCGAGACTCGCTACTTTAAGACAGCTTCGAGACCAAGACAAGACTAGTTAAGCCAAAACTATATCGAAACCAAGACAAGACTTGCTTAGGCCTTAGGACTTAATGGCCCTTAAACTCATAACATTAATTTGCCCTTTTCAGTGCCATTTTATTTTATGATGAGAAAGTTGTTAAATTAATAACTCTGATGACTGTAAATACCGGTTTGGATTATCCGGAATTTCGAACTAGAGGAGTTTTAAATACATAAGAAATGGCATTTTCATCAGGTGCACTGAAGATATCACAGCTGCCAAAGGCATAAACATAATATATTTGACATTAATTTCTTGTCAAGTATCTCCTAAATCCATAGGAGATTAACAGTTTAGCACTTGTTTGAAAACATTTTATAATTAATTTGGCAGATCATTTGCTTATTTCTAAAATGAAAATTTAAAATCATGTAATCAAAAAGATTTATAAATTTGTGACCCTGACACTTATTTTTGTTGGAAACCCCCATATCTTTTAGTGAAAATACGTTGTCAGATGAAAGAAATAAAAAATTGGGATCGATAATCCAGCTGGAAGGATTGATAGAAAATTTCATAACGAACATTAAAAAAAGCATCTTAAAATCTGCAATTTTACAACCTATAAGTTGATTTTGGTGGAACACTACAGTTTTGTCCAACTGTGTGCCGTTGTGGAACTCGGAACTTTCGCACCCCGCCAGAATTTGGTTTTCAACAATAATTTTGAAATTGCAAAAGCATTTGCTTTTAATTTTTACGTAATGTATTTTAATCCTTACTTCTCCACTTATCGCGTACTTAATAGGGATAGAAAATCAAAGTTTGGTCAGTTTGTTTAGTTCTTTTGATACCTCCTGACGGGAAAGCGAGATTTATAAAAACTAGTAAGGAGATTGTGTTATGAAAAAAAAAACAGCTTAAATGATTTTGAGAGGGTGATCTAAAAAAGTTGAGCGGCCTCTAAACCTGCATTAAAAAGGGCTGAAAATATAAGTGAGGAAATTTTCTGGAATTTTGACATCCATCTGCTAAAAGAAGACGACCGGATAACTCATTTTTTGGATCACCCTAATACATACCAATTGCAGTAAAATAAATAATATAATAATAAAATATATGAAAACATTGTAACTTATATATAGTAATTGCAATACCCGATCCGATTTTAATAATACGTTGATACTAAATAGTTAAAAAAATGATCTGTAGAGTAACAAAATTTTACATAAGGTAAATTCTAGACGGGTAATTCTGAAAGTGCTTTAGAAATGATATTCCATATCATAATGGTTAAAGAGTTCCTGAGCAAATAGCAATTTGGCTTAGCTAATAGGCTCGTAAATATAATTATATGGACCATACAATGAAGTAAAAAAAAGCGATTGATGCTGGATGTTAGTAAAAGTTCATCAAAAACTAACATTTTCGACCGGTCGTATTTACCAATGCTTAATAAATTAATGTTCTTTTACAATTACATGTATAACACATCAATGTCTAAATTCACTTAACCCACCCCTAACACAAAGAGGAAAATAGAAACTTATCGTTAAACTTAGAGTTGGAATGTGTACTCAGATTCGTTTCCAAAGTCATACATTTTAGTTAGCAGGTTTTGGTCCAAAGTAGATATAAAACTACTTTGTGTTGAGAATGATTTCAACATCCCATCTAGCAACTCCAAACGTTGCCACCGAACATTTGTTTCAAGGCAAGTTAAGTGCTGACTTTTCAACAAGTATAGGAAGACGGTGCAATATGGGAAATGTAAATAAATTGAAGAGTGGGTGTATACTATCCGTTAATAAAATTATATATTTGTTTGCAATATTCCCCTTATTGCCTATAATAGTTGTAATGCGTGCTCAGTTTCCCAAATCCTTCTTTTCACTGGGATGATAACGTATAAGTTGTATAATAATTATTCCAGTCATTTTTTTGAAGGTGTGTTAAGAATAATTAAAATGAATATCAACAAACAACCCTTACATCTAAAGCCCAGACTGTTCGGAACATAATTGGAAAACCGCTGTCTAAGGAACCACTACCTCCATAACCAGATTTCCCATCCCAGTCTCTTTAAAGGAAAACAGCTACACCACATTTGCACTTTAGTATGCGGAAATAATTGGTCATAGAATTTTAATAATACAGAATTTGAGGCAGATGCCATGAAAAACTTCGAGCCGTTGGCTTCTAGCATGTACGCCAAAAATGAAGTTCTATGACTCTTTACGCTTTACTTTTTTTCTTTATTTACCTTCCCCACCCTTTCAACGGAATCATCTCAATCAGATATCATTACTATACCAAATTTAAAGTGAATATTTCCATTTTATTTTATCAACCCCGTTAATAATAGAGTGCAGGTGATGGGCAGTTGAAAATATTCTAAAGAAGTCTGAGGCCCCCTGGCTTCTAGTATACACACCAAATCCTAAGTTTCTGTACATTTACCAGTGTGCTTTACTTATTCTCTCTTATTTACCCCTACTTACCTCCACCCCTTCAGCAAAATCATCTCAAAATATAATTTAGTTCCAAATGTCTTTATATTACATACGTGTATCAAATTTCAAGTGAATATCGCATTTTTATTACATCAGCTGCTTTAATAATAAAGTGGGGTTGGTGGAGGTGTTGAAAAATATTATAAAAAAATCTGAGGCCTTGGCTTCTAGTAGATACATCAAATCTTAAGTTTATGTACTCCTACCAGCTTGCTTTACTCATGTTCCCCTATTTACCATTATTTAACCCCAACACTTCAACAGAATCATCTCAAAATGTAATCTAGTTCCGGACGCCGTTATGATACATATCTGTACCAAATTTCAAGTGAATATCTCATTTTTTTATTATGAATTCTTATAATAATGGAGTGGAGGTGGTGGGGGGTTGAAAAGATTATAAACAAATATGAGGCCTTGGCTTCTAGTGCATACACCAAATCCCAAGTTTCTGTACTCTTACTAGCTTGCTTCACTTATTTCCCCATATTTACCCCTAATTAACCCCTAACCCTTCAACGGAATCATCACAAAATATGATAATTTCAGATGCAGTTATAAAACATACATGCACCAAATTTCAAGTGAGTATCTCAATTTTATTTTATCAACCCATTTAATAATGGGGTGGGGTGTTGTGGGTTGTGGTAAATATTATAATAAATCAGAGACATTGACTTCTAGTATATACAACAAATCGCAAGTTACTGTATGTTTACCAGCTTGCTTTATTTATTTTCCGTTATTTACCTTTATTTAACCCCCAACACTTCACCGGAAAAATATTAGAAAGAAATCTGGGGCCTTGGCTTCTAATATATACACCAAATCCTTAATTTCTGTACTCTTATCAGTTTGCTTTACTTATTTTTCCCTATTTACCTCTACTTAGCCTCCACTTCTTCAACGAAATCTTGTCAAAATGTAATCTAGTTTCAGGTGTGGTTATAATACATACGTGTACCAAATTTCAAGTGAAAGTCTTAGTTTAATTTTATCAACTCTTTTGGTAAGGGTGTGGGGATGGTGGAGGGATGGAAAATATTATATAAAAAAAACTGAGGCCTTCTCTTCTAGTACATACACCAAATCTCAAATTTCTGTACTTACCAGTATGCTTTATTTATTCTCCCCTATTCACCCCTATTAAATACCAACCCTTCAACGGAATCATCTCAAAATATAATCTAATTCCAGATGTCGTTATAATACTTACGTGTACCAAATTTAAAGTAGATATCTCAATTTTATTTTATCAACCCCTTTAATAATGGAGTAGGGGTGCTGGGGGGTTGAAAAATATTATAAAGAAATTTGAGGCCTTGACTTCTAGTACATACACCGAATCTTAAGTTTCTGTACTCTTATCAGCTTATTTTACTTATTTGCCCATATTTACCCCTAGTTAACGCCCAACCCTTCAACGAAATAATCCCAAAATATGAAATAGGTTTAGAATGTCATGAAACATCGAGATTTAAATTTGAGCGAAAAAAAAAATTTCTGCCTGTCGGTCTGTCGTCTGTAACTTTTTTTGTCCGCACGTTTTCTCCGGAACGGTTTAAGATATTGACTTGAAATTTTGTACACGTACATGTTATAATGAGATCTGGAACTGGATTGTTTTTTGAACATATCCGGTGAAGGGTTGGGGGGTAAATAGGGGTAAATAGGGGGAAATTTTAAAGCAAGCTGGTAAGAGTAAAAAAACTTGAAGTTCGGTGTATGTACTAGAAGCCAAGGCGTCAACATTTTTCGTAATATTTTCCATCCCCCCACCACCCCCCACTCCATTATTAAAGGGGTTGATAAAATAAAATTGAGATATTCACTTGAAATTTGGTATACGTATATATTATAATGACATCTGGAAGTAGATTATATTTTGAGATGATTCCGTTGAAGGGTTGGGGGTTAAATGGGATTAAATAGGGGAAAATAAGTAAAGCAAGCTAGTAAAAGTACAGAAATTTGGGATTTGGTGTATGTATATACTAGAAGCGAAGGTCTCAGGTTTTATTAGTATTTTCCATCTCCCCACCACCCCCACTCCCTTATTAAAAGAGTTGGTAAAATTAAATTTAAATTTGCACTTGAAATTTGGTACATTTATGTATTATAACTATATCTAAAACTGGATTATATTTTGACTTGATTGCGTTGAAGGAATGGGGGTAAGTAGAGGTAAATAGGGCAAAATAAGTAAAGCAAGCTGGTAAGAGTACTGCAACTTGAAATTCGGTGTATGTCCTAGAAACCAAGGCCTCAGATTTCTTTCTAATATTTTTCAAACTTCACCATCTCCGCTTCGTTATTAATGGGATTGATAACATCAAATTGAGATATTCAATTGAAAGTTAGTACACGTATGTATTGTAGTGACATCTGATTGAGATGACTGCATTGAAGGGGTGGGAGGTGGTAGGTTGTGAATAGTGGAAAATAAGTAGGGTAAACTAGAAACTTCATTTTTAACGTATATGATAGAAACCAACTCCTCAAACTTTTCTATGACATCTGCCCCAAATATTAAAATTCTATGACCAATAATTTCCACATACTAGAGTGCAAATATAGTCAAGATGTTTCCATTAAAGTGACTTGGATGAAGAATCTGGATGTGGAAGTAGTGATTCATTAGGCAGCGGTTTTATATTTTGTATTCTTCTGAACGAACTAAATATATATCACTTGTATCTGATAAATTATATATATCTATCTAATTATACAGTGTGTCCCGTCTCAAGTGGACACACCTTGATATTTAGGTTAATATTCGACAGACTGATTTAAAATTTTTCTCAGCTATGAAACTCTTCAGGGTGCATCTTTTCATGCTTTTCAATATATTTTCAACTGTCATACCGACGTACTGTATCCACTCAAAAATGAGATTTTTCTTTATTTTAGTTAGCGTTAGAAATACAGCAAAAATTTATTAGGAAATCTTGTCCAGAACCAAAAAATATATCTATATATCAAATTTCAATAAAATATGAGAATTTTGTTAATTTTCGAGACATTTCCAATAATCCAAAAATTTACTTTTTAAATCGTACAGAGACTTTAACAAAGATTGCCGTGGAAACAAAAAGTATTTAAAATAATTTTTTTTAAATTTAAATACAGTAATTAAGTAATTAAATGTAGCCCTTTTCAACTAAACCGCCCTCAATAGCAAGTTTTGAAAATAATAAAAATTCTCAGATTTTGATAAAATTTCTCACCTAGGTATATTTCTTGATTCTGAACAAGTTTTCCCAATAAATTTTTGCTGTAGCTCTAACGCTAACTAAAATATTGAAATATCTCATTTTTGAGAGGACACAGTGTGTTGGTGTGGCAAACTGAAAATATATCGAAAATCATGAAAAGATGCGCTCTGAAGAGTTTCATAGCTGAGAAAAATTTCAAACCAATTTGTTGAATAATATTCGAAATATAAAGGTGTGTCCACTTGAGATGGGACACACTGTATATTATTGCTTACTTAATTGTTGAAGAGCTATGGTCCTAGATGAGTAAGACCAGCTTCTTATTTTTAGTCAATAGCTGTTAGTATTCCCGGACTTACTCCTAGTGTAAGGTTTTAGGATGATTTTGGAGAAATTTTATAATCCATCAAAATAAGATTTGCTGCAGTTCTCGGAAATTTAGTCTTAAAGTATAAAAAATTTAAAAAATATTGATTTCATAACTGATTCAGTGTGTGAAGAACTTTCAGAATATATTCTCATTTTCTGAAAAAAGTCCCAAAATTATATTTCTTTTAATTTCTTCCTTCATTAAATCAGTATTCTATAATGAAATTCACGTCTTCTCGATTTTATCACTTAAAGACTGGCTTTTGACGACTCTCCGGGAAATGAGGCAGAAATGAGCTGGAAAATTCTAATCTACTGTTATAATAAATATGTAAAAATTTAGAAAAATGTGTGAAATTCAGACGTATAAAGTTGATTTTTCACTTAAATTGTTTATTTGAAGAGATTATTGCAAGGAAAAATTCAGCTCCCGAGTGGCTGCAGTTCTTCGTATACGTTGCGTGATTTATACTATATACGCATCCTTTTTTCAGACCGCCCTCGCCCGCCTCCTGGTCCCCCAGAGATACAAGCTAAATACACAATTTCCATATGAATATTTGATACTGAATAGTGAAGAAGCACGCACCATACTTTTTACTTTCTCATATATGGAGTATATATAGGGAAAGTATTGTTATCGTGCAAATATTTTATTTTGAATTTTTTATGGATTTTCAAGTACCCCGAACTCAAAATAGTAAATTAAAAAGTGGTCTTTTCAGGTTATAATGTCACTTAGTTTGTTTATAAATGGATAAAACTCAAGAAATGTCATATCTCGGCTTCCAATTGGCCTTGACAAGCCAATGTTTAAAAACTATGAACAATTTTAAAACTTAGCTAAATGGATTATCTTATTACTTTGGATATATGTCAATCATTTTTATTTTTGGATAAAGTGCTATAGTAGGTACATAAAAAATATGAAATAAATTTTGAAAAATAATTTTATATAATTACATAAGGAGAGTCACAAACCGAAAAATATATATATATATTTTTAATTTATTTATTTATTGCATGCACTGTTCAACAGGTAAGATACCCAATTACAGAACAGGAATAAAGGCATACAAAGCATTAATTACATAATATACAACAACATAGAAAGAAAGTTAAATGAAGAAAACATTTACTTAAATGTACGAACTATGAATAACTAATGATACGAAGAGAGAGAAAAAGATAACATGGGAAATGTTTAAATATAAAAACTATATATACATACACACATATGTGATTCAAAGTTAATTAAGAAAAACAAAGACACTCACTGGTTATTTAATTCAGAACATTTTGTTTTATGTTACTAAGGCTGCAATTAAAAATATCGAAGTTGCTACATAATTTGTTAGTACTGTACTGCAAATCGTATATAAAGGTGTATTATTTAGTAAGTTGGTACTGCGGCGTAGGTAAATAGAAGACTTGGTGATTACGAGAGGTTAATCTGGGAACGTGAAAATTAAGCTTACTAATTATAACGGGTGCGTCAAAATCATTGTATAGTAATTTAAACGAAAATACTTGAGAAAACTACGTACGCCTATCCTCAAGAGTAGTCATAGAATATCTTTCAAGCAAGTTACTTTGCGGAAAACCAATCACTGGATAGGTACCGTCGGATTTGATTCACAGTAATTTAAGAAATCTATGAACTGCCTCCAAATTATTCTTGTGAACATCATAAGTGGAAATCCAAATTAACGATGCGTACTCAAGTTTCGATCTGACAAAGGATTGATAAAGAATTTTCAGAGTATCAGTATTAGTGAACGAATGATGAATACAAGGGCTTTGGAGGCTTCAGACACAATGGTATCGATATGATCAGTGAAGGATAATTTACTATCAAAGTTACGTCGCGAAATGTTAAAGGTCTTTGAAGTATGATCTAACCTGTAATCAAAAATAAAAGGTGATGTTTTTAAAGAAAAGGACATTACGTTACATTTCCTAGGATTCATGAATAATTTATTTACTATACACCAGGTGTTTAAAATAATGTTGTACAACCTCATGCACTTCAATTTCTAATCGACTTTGTTATCCTTTTAACACTGGAAATGTTAATGTTCGCGTATAGGACAAAAGTTACGAGTTTTTTCAAGGCCGTCGACATGAAAGTATTAAGGTCAGATGATGTAATACTGAACGATAGCCTGTTATGTTACTATGTCGGTGTAGTCGGTCAGCACCGACCAATATTGTACCTGTTCAACAAAAGACGGTACGGAGAGAGCAAATCTTGTAGTATCGAGCCGGGATGCATTAGAGCTACTGCGGCGGACGCATAAAGACGCTGATATCATTTGTATCACTATTTATTCCTTGCCCTAGTGTTCATCATCAGTCCTACGGTTGGCGCATGAGCAATGATAAGTAATGTTCTCGCTTACGGTGAAAATTACCATACCAGGCGTTGCCTCCTCCACAATTGTTTTTATAGTATACAAGAATATTTACAATTTTAGATTTACTTAATTAAATTGTACATGATACACATTATGTCTTTTAAATTGTTATTTTACCTTAATTTTAGATGTCTACATTGTGCTTTGTTTTTAATATATCTTTTTTTAATATTTAACTTATATACATTCTGTCTACATTTTTATATTACTGTACACTTAACTTATTATCTATTTTAATGTAATTTTGCAATTTTGTATTTTTCATATTACCTGTATTGTTTTGACGTTTCCTATACCATTTCTATAGTTTACTGGAAAAATGTGAAATAAATAAAAGATAAAAATAAAATTTACCCCTCAACCCTTGACAGGAGTAAGCTCAATATACAATCTAATTCCAGATCTCATTATAATACATACGTGTACCAAATTTCAAGTCAATATTTTACCGTCCTTTACCGTCCCAGAGAAAACGTGAGCACAAAAAAGTTACAGACAGACAGACTGACCGACAGGCAGACATATTTTTTCACTCATATTTAAAGTCTCGACGTTTCATGACATTCTAAACCTATTTCAACAAAAAGTAAATTTTTAACATTATATAACGATTGCTATTCCTCCACTCCACTACGTGTATATGGAAGTAATATCTGTTTTTTTTATAAATATTGTCCCTGAATATAATCGTTTCCACTTTAATTGACCGAATGATCTCAGGCTAGAGATTAATTTAATTAAACAATAATATATATAGCAATCAATTCAGCTCTTTCTAATTTGTGTGAAGGCCAATGGTCAAAAAAATTTACAAAATGGAGAACCTCCTACTTTTGGGTAGAAGCATTGAATTAATATTCATGAAACTTACAATTTCTCAATGGCGTAGTTGAGAAAAACTGGTTACAAAATAATTAATGCCTTTTACTTAACCCTATCTACCCTTACGGCAGTATTTGACGAGACTGAAATTAAAAACCCATCGAGTAAATTGTGCTTCTACTTCACTTATATTTCACGTTTGGTCTACATTATTGTCAACATAATTTTCCTTGAAAAGGCTTTTCCTTTGCCGCATCATTTATCTTTATGTTTTGCTTAAGCTGGATCTTTATAATTAAATCTCTACTAACTATTAATCATTTTCAAGAAGAGTTTCTTGATATAAATAATTTACCACACCATCATGGGATTGCTGTCGCAGATGTTTTTAACACCTAATAATGCTCCACGTGATGATTTACTGAAATAGTGGAGATATGTTGTCGAATAAATTTATTTCAGACTAATTAAAATCCCAAATGTATGTCTAGATTCTTGATCGACATGTAAAAATCTAAAGCTAGGAGAAATCCTTGCATTACTTCTTTTTATATGAAATAGTTACTACTTACATATCGACACAAGTTGCTATAGTTTACCTAACTAACAAATTAGTAAATATATTAATCGAAAGTTGGCGACACTATACAACTTGCCAATCTGGCGAACGCTTTCGACACAATCAGTCACACCTATTTCCTAGTGTATTGGAAAAAATCGGTTACAGCGCTACTCCACATATGTTAATGGGTAACTATTTTACAAACAATATGTCAATATCAACGATAATTTTATTAATATTAAGGTAATAAAATATGGCGTTTCTCAAGGAACTGTATTTGAACCAATTATTTTTAATATTCACTTTAATAATACAAGTAACATGTTGATACCTATACTATCTATCGAATAACTAACTGAAAAACATTGTTGAAGCGGACTGTATATTTACTGTATTGTAAGTTCTTACCTATACATTTTGAAAAACCTGCTATACTTCTTCACTTCCTGTTTCACATACTTTAGCTTCCTGTAATAATTTAACCATTCACAATGGCACATTAATATCTCTTCTACAAGGTATTTAAAATATTAGGGTATATTCAGATTGTAGCCTGAAATATACAAATCGACTATGTTGTTACAAAACTACTTTATGTTTTTTATGGCTTCTAGTATTTTCCTCAGATAGTTGAACTTAAGCAGATACTCATAACACGAACATGTAGAAAGTCATGCTAATTACGAAAAAATGACATCTAACCTTGTGACGTTTTATTCACAATCTCGAGTAGTGAATCGTCATTTTGACACTCGAGCCTTCAGTCGGCGGTGACGGTAAGCTCGGGCGCCACCTTTACAATTGTTTTTCGTGAGGTAAAGGACTCACACTAGCCTCTTAACACAGCCTGTTTCGGTAGGGCTGGGATAGCGTCAGAGGAGACACGGTATGTCCAGGGGTCTAGGGATGTCAGACTTCACACACACACACACAGTAAAAGGCACAGTTTAAATAATATACGTATTTATTATAACCAAAATCCTACTATCTACAATTCTACTACCCTAACGTATTTGCATTCAATCAAACAAAACAATATTTAGACGTTGTAAGCGAGGGGGGAGGTTACTACGGTTAAATTACTACAACAAGCACGGTTATTATTATCTACATGCAAAACAGTACAATATCTATGCAACTTGGCTAGTGCGCAACGGAAAAGAAAGTTACAAGATTTAGAATGCACACGTAGATAAATCTCCCACTCCTGCTCACTGTTCCCTGTCAGCCAATTTATACCTAGGCACAAATTGCCCTCTAGGATGTACTCACTCCAGTACGGGGGATATTTTGGGTAGCCGAGGGGTTATATGACAAACCGGCTGAAGGGACTAGGGGAAGGGACTAGGCTACCCAAAACACCTCAGAACCAGGTGTGCGTACTCAACAGTGAGTTAGAAAGAAATATCTCAAGTGATTACCCAGCTGAAGGGACCAGGCCAGCGAATCACTCAAGATATCCCCTTCGACGGTCTACAACCAGAAACACTCCGGCTCACGGTTCCCTCTTGGTTAATCCACCCGCAGGGATAGACCAACCTCCAGGGTTTACGGACACGAGAGTGGAGGAGATGCGGGGTATCAGCGAGCCCGTGTGGTCAACCAGCTGAAGGGACTAGGCCAGCAAACCACACCCGAGTCTACCCAGGATACCTCCACCCTGCGTACATACGCTCCGGGCAGTAAGGATAGATAATATCCAGAATATCCAAAAGCCGTTGGTATCTGACCAGCTGAAGGGACTAGGCCAGCCAGAAACCTCAGAACCTTTTTCTGTCCTGGATATTCCTATACTTACTCGAACGTCCGTGGCGTACCAGACACACAACTGGAAAAGAAAGTATGATTAGCAGGCCTGTGCTTAACACTGGCCAAGTTGTTTTACCAACGTTCCTAATATACTCACTTCCTTGCCGGTGGTCTTCTTGATTTAGGATTTCTTGCTCCTGATTCCCTTGCTATATCGTTGGCTGGGCTGAGTATTCGATACAGATGGAACATAATTAATTGGTGTTGGAGAACTAGCGCCATCTAGCGGAGCTCTCTCTCCAACCGGATAATGCTTAAATTCAAACTATTTGCTTTCTGTACTTAGAAATAGTATATAATAAATATGCGGTTTTATAAAATAAAATATGCTTCGTTACAACATAACAACGATCTGCATAAGAGTTCAAGCCTATTCGACATTCACCTTTATGCAGGTATTCAACTTTATTTAGGTATTAATAAGGCAACACAAAAGCATATATGAACTGATCCAGATTGGACATAAAATACTGTGTTGAACATTTTCATTATAAAATATATCTAGGGTTTATACACTGCATGTTCCACCCTGTATGATTGCTTCTTTAGCTCGTTTTCTTATAGTTTGAGGTTTTCAAGCGTTTTTTTTCCATCACGGTCCAAGAGGAAGCCCATGCGGACACAGCATCCAATTTGAAAGTTATTTCCCTTACGTGAATTTCATATTGACCCTGCCTTTGTCTTGAATAAAATTACGATACTTGAACAAGTTTATAGCTAGAGAGATAAGGAATCCCCATCCAACTATACAAACTTATTTCATAAAATATAAATGTATTCCAATATCATTGCCTTCTTTGTTGTTCTTTGAGTTCCTTCCGAAAGTAGAATGAAAGATATTTCTTGTAATCTAAGATCAAAGGTAAGTCGTATGTATACTGCATTTTTGGATGGAGGATAGACAATGAAATTAGTTAATTAGGTACTCATAATGCACAAATAACTAAATAAAACACACTACTGTGTTTTTACCACTATTTATTTATTTATAATTATTGCGATTTCAGTTTCGAATTACAAAGTCATTTCCAAACAGTGAAGTTCAGTTATTTGTGCAGGACGATCAACTACCACAGAGTAACGACTTCTTAAATTTTTAATTATAATGATCAGGATTAGAATGTTTCTGACAAATGTTCTTTTGGCTATTTAGGCAATACTCAATATCTAGTATTTAATATTAAAAACAATAAATAACTTATTCATTATATATACCGTTGATCTAATTTTGACCATGCTAGTATACAAATAAAATCAATCAATGATGTTACATTCTGAAATTGTTACAATATTATTTTTTTCTGAAAGACAGCACCAAGAGACTTCGTCCTACGAGGGTCTTTGTATGAGTCTCAAAAATGTATTAGCATCTCTAGCCTTACCTAGAGGACACTTGATTGGGTGCGTCATTAACAAAATATTTACTTCATTTGGTTAGGAATTGTTAAAATACAATAATTGTTTACTATGTGTGTTGTGTTTGATTTCATATTGATACTCAAGAAAAACCTCCAGAAAGTACGAGATCATTAATTAATTTGTGGTTTTTGGATATAATAAGATTGTTTCTGAGTGGAAAGAAGTTATTTTGTTAAATTCTGGAAAGTGTCATTAAAGATATTAATATCTTGACTTCTGGTGTATGCACCAAAGCCCAAGTTCCTAGACTCTTGCTAATTTGCTACATTTATTTGCTACAATTTCATCCCCAACCCTTCATCGGAATCAGCTCAAAATATAATCTAGCTCCAGATATTGTTATAATACATACGTGTACTATCCCTTTCATATGGGGGTGGTGGAGGGGGCGAAAAATATCAACATTAATAATGGCGTGATTTATCAAATGTTTTAAAGAAATTGAGGCCTTTGTTTCCAGTATATACACCAAATCTCAAATTTCTGGACTCTTGCCAGCTTACATCATTTATTTTCCTTTATTTGCCCCTATTCACCACCCAACCTTACACCGCAGTAAGCCTAAAATATAATCCAGTTCCAGATCTCGTTATAATATATCAGTGTACCAACTTTC
The DNA here is from genome assembly GCA_963583905.1 of Stenurella melanura. Classification (NCBI taxonomy): domain Eukaryota; kingdom Metazoa; phylum Arthropoda; class Insecta; order Coleoptera; family Cerambycidae; genus Stenurella; species Stenurella melanura. The sequence continues at coordinate 159,127,676 of OY757309.1, forward strand.
AAGTTAATATCTTAAACCGTTCCAGAGAAAACATAGGTATACATATCAGTCAACGATCAATCCTCAATATGTTAACCTCTTATTAATTTCATTTCCTGGCATTTGGTGTGGTTTAAATTCCTTGACGACAAAAGCGGACATTTATGTTTCTAACATTATTCTATATTAGAAGTAGTTATAGAAGGTTTCAGATCAATTCATTCACTTCACGAGAATTACGAAGTTTTGTCATTTTATGGCTGCGGTGACTTTGCCAGTTTTATTAATACCCATTTCTGTCTAGTTTAACTAAGCGAAAAAAACTGCCATAAAAGTATTTACAATGGTATTTAATTTATTATGAAAAACGCGTACATTTCCTAACGTGGAAAGATTCACGTTTATGTCCTGTTCTTAAAAAGATAATAAGAGCATGGCTAAGAACTATAGGCCCGTAACAATTACCTGCAATTTTACTAAGGTGTTCGAGAGCCATATTGTAAATAATGAACATAGGTTTGTTTCTGGTAAATCATTATTATATAGAGAATAAGCGTCAGTATGTGGAATACCGTGATTTCAGGACATGTTCTGGCCGCATTCGGCGTTTCTCCGGGATCCGTACTGGGCCCGTTTATATCTGTTGCTTTTACAAATTATATTGTAGCTAACTTGAGTGTACAGAGCCTTCTATTTGCAGATGATTTGCAAGTTTGTTGTGTAACAGAATGGGAACAAGATTGTGAAGAACTTCAAAATAACTTAAACCTAATTAATAACTAGTGCCTATCTAATCATTTGCCTCTCAACATATCGAAATGTAATACATTTACTTTTCCTAAAATGCTTAACCCAATCGAGTACAATTATGACATCAACGGTCAAATGTTGCACAGGCCTGATATAGTAAAAGATCCTGGAGTTATCCTTGATATATATATAGTTTTAAGGACCATATTAATATCACCGTTGTATAAGCATTATAAAACCTAGGTTTTGTAATATGAAACTGCAAAGGGTTTAGCAATACTGATATTATGAAGTTACTATACTACTCATTTGTACGATCACAATTGGAATACTGCTCTCTCATATGGTTTCCTGGATATGCCATTTATATAAACAATATTAAGAATGTTCCGTTTTGTTCAAGATCGTATCTATCCTATAACTGAATATTCCCAAAATGTTATGTTGGACAGATTTAACATGTTAAATCTACAAAATAGAAGATTATAAACTAGTAAGTAATAAGTTTTAATACACTCAATAGTTTTTCTTTACATTATGTTTGACACGTTTGATTGGCGTCATATATCGTAGCAACTAAATTTTCACATACCTAGTATAACAAGTCGGAATTGAGAAACATTTTGTCTTCCTACTCCTGGAACTAGTTTACTAAAATTTTCCCCTTTATCTCATGTGTAAAAACTATAATCTAGTGCAAGATAGGCTTGATATATTCAACAGTAGTATTCATTCAATGAAGCTGCTTCATTTATAATAGAATGTAACCTTTGCTCTTGTACTATTCTAGTGTAGTTCAATTCGATTATATTGTCGTATTACTTCACTGTAATGTTTCCCACCTTGTAATTGGTTACCTGTTGTGTAGTGTATGTAAATAAACAAATAAATGGTAATTTTTTGCTTTAGCGACTTCTCACTTACAGACAATATGAAGATACTTCCATACTCTACAGAACTCTACAAACACATTCTACATCATTATAAGTTGCGCATATGATTTTAAACACATTTAGTTAAATATTTTGAATTCATATTGACACTTAATAGATCACCTTAGTTGTAAATCACCCTGCATACAGACGTAAGGTAATGTGTTTGGTTTAGTAACTCCAGAAAATCAGGACGGTAAGTCCTGATTCTAAAGCAGTATTATTGAATAAATGTTTTAAATATTTTTAATGTTTTCTAAACCGCTTCTCAAGTCACCGAGGTAACTCCTTGAAAATCCAGAATGATTTTGTGTTAGGTAAAAAGAAACATATAAGTTAATGTTATGACAGATTTGTACCCGTGCCAATCCGTACCGAGCAAATACTATAAGTATAAAAAGTAAAAGGACTCAAATTAATATAATATGGTGTCAGTAATTTCAATTCATATTCACCCCAAAGGAGGTAAGATAACATTGTACTGTTCTGTTACGTGATAGTATAAAAAGCATTCATTTTTTTCATTATTTGGATAAGTTTAACGTGTATGACATAATCTAGATCTGAACTAAAATGTGGCAGGGAAATATAATGAAATATCAATATAACGTGTGTGTGTGTGTGGCATGATTAATTGTTAAATTTCTGTATATAATTTTCCATAATTTACTGTTAAATTTTCTGCATGTCATAATATTCATTATAATGAAAATTAATTTTACAAACGGAAACAATTTTCTGTGTACTTTGTGACATGTTGTGCGCCACCCCATAAACCAGTATCGGATTTACAATAGCATACTGACTCCTAAATATTTATTTATAATGTTAATACAGAGCTTTCATTTCAGATCTAACCCAACTTAAATATCTCCAAAGCAAGTGTTATTTTGAATAACAAAATCACAAAGCTACCTCCTCTTAGTTTTCGAATAGAAATAAATCTACTGGTGAAAAAATAGTATGACCCAATTTAAGCCTACATGTATTCCTGTCTCCGTTATTTTTAATAATAGGAAGTCGGTGAAGGGTAAAAAAATAAAAAACTTTGTGTTTTGAAATAACTGCAACTCCATTAATAATGGAGAGGGTGGTGGGTGCTGGTGGGGGTGGCAGATATCATAGAAAAATTTGACACCTTGGCTTATAGTATATATACTAAATTCCAAGATCCTGGACTCTTACTAACTTGCTTTACTTATTTGCCCCTATTTACCCCTCTTAACCCTTCAACGCAATAAGCTCAAAATATAATCTAGTTTCAGACTTCCCTATCACAACAGACGTGTACCAAATTTCAAGTCAATATCTTAATTTTATTAACCCCTTTTATAATGGAATGGGAGTGGTGATGGGGGTGGTAGATGTCATCAAAAATTGAGACCTTGGATTCTAATATATACAGCAGATCTCAAATTTCTGGCCTTTTGCTAACCTGCTTTACTTATTCGCCACTATTCACCCCTATTTACCACCCAACTGTTCCAAGCTGAAAAATAATCTAGTTCCAGATCACGTTATAATCATAGATGTACCAAAATTCAGGAATGGTATCATGTGTGGAATAAATATTCTGATTTATAATATTCCAGTGCCTCTGACTCATCTTAAATAATTACATTTCAGATGCTGAAGAGAATGAAAAATCACTTGAAAATACTTCATAATGGGTTGGCAACACGCGAAATGTAGTTATAATAAGTTTAACTTGTCATAGATTACTCCAAGATCTGTTGCTTGTTCTACAAGCTCAATATTTTCAGTATTAGGTAATATTACTTCCTAAATTTAAAAGTCTTCTTTTGAACGAAGTAGAATGCGGACTAATTTTCAGATTCTGGCTTTTGCAAAATCAAATCAAAATCACCAATTACTAAAGTTGAAGCAAATTGACAATTATTATATTTAAAGGCATAACTGAGTTGCGTATCATCGGCGTACGATTTAATATAGCAAATGACAATAAAACGATGAATATTTTATATATGGGTAATAAAAGTAATGAACTTCGAATGGAACCTTTTGGCACACCAGAAACGATCTTATGATTGAACATGCATTCGTATTTTTTGTGTAGGATTCATTGGATAAGAATGATAGAATGCTGTTACAAACAAATAAAATGTTGATAACATTACATGAAAATTTGAAAACGGAAACTGGAAAAATATGTTTTCCTATTTTTTGGAACATTGTTATTGCCAGGCGAATTTAGATCTATTTATATGCAGAATGCTATGAAATAAGGTACTCAGTACATTTTAATATTTTAATATTGGCGTTCCTAGACGACTGCTTCATATTTTCTGACATTATTATATGTTTGCACTGTACACAGTTGAATTTTGTATCAGAGTTCTTAAAATCCGCCTCTGTTTTGTGCTGGTACGTAAACAACATTAACGGTACAACTCAATGCATATGCCATTATGAATAAGTAATAAGTCAGTCAGGCATGCTACTGCATTAAGATTGACAATATATTTACATAAATAAAATACAGTAAGTATTTCATGTTCCAGCCCTTCATTATTTAAAGTAGTTTGAATATCTTAAATATTAACGATGATATTGTAGTATACATGAAAGGAACATTACCTATAAATAATGTAAAAAAAACGGTATTTAGTAATTTCAGTTTGATAAGATAAAAAAACAGAAAATGCAGTTTTTGAATTTACTAATTTAATCATGAATAACTTACTTATATAAAAATAAAAAATGTCTGCTTGGCCAAAACATTTGCCGTAAAACCTTATGGGCCATACTCGAATAGGTCGGTATGAGGGGCAATGTTTTAAACAGATTATTTCAATAACAGATCGCAAAAATAAAAATTGGTATATAATTGAGCGAATCTCGGGTAAACTCTTTGGGGATACCACAGAGAACTGTGCTAGGTCCTCTCCTCTTCTTTGGGTACATTAACGAATGGTACAGGTACATGGTACCAGTAGCTTATTATTCAAAGGTGTGAATTTATCGGATGTATACAGATAGGCAGAAATTGGACTCAGCAATGTATAAACAATAAACATGGCTGAACTCCATCTTGTTTTAAAAAAACTAACAATAAATAATATTCTTCATCTTAGCTGCTAATCAATAATATGACATACCTACTTAGATATTTTAAAAATTCGACAAAATAACAGCTCGACACTATATTTCACTGTTGTGTAAATTAATTAATTAAAATTAAAGATTTGTTCCTAATAGTTTTCCACAACTATGAGACTAAGTTGACATTAACTGAAATATTCACTATTCCTTTTTCAATTTTGTCTATTCAATTTGCTGCAAACTCGTAAAATTATTTGCATTATTTCCATACTGCTTTTTTATTAAAAAAATGAAAGAAGAAAATCTGTTCCAAATAGCTTTATCTACAATACCTCGTCAGAATTTCCATTAAAGAGGCAACTTTTTCTGATAATTGATTAACTTTATGTTGTATGTACTTCTACTACCATCGTTACTTATTAAATAAAAAAATTTGTGACAAAAATGTGTTCACAAAACCGATGTTTTTGTATGGCAGAAGGTAACAGAGTTCACGGAAATTAGAATTTTAAAGATTTTATCAACAAAACAAATATTACCTCTTTTGCTGATTTTAATTTTTTTGGGCTAACCTCGTGTACAAAAAGTGAATTATTTCTTGACTAAAACTGCAAAAAAAAGTGTATTTCTCAAAGGGAAGCTGCAGGAGCTAGATGATCAATATTACGTTCCTGATCCTGAACCTAATCCAACTCCAACATCTCTATCTCCAGATATGTCCCTACAGTCACTTTTTCCCCTTATTACGGCTCCACTACTGTTATTGCATATGACGCAAAAAGTAGGTTGTCAGATATTGCGATCCGCTTGAAAGGTGGCAACCCATTTTACTTGTTTATATGAGTTTTTAAACTTTAATTTACTATTTCTTTACTTTTAGTCGATGAAAACTTCGCCCCTTGCACTCATACTGACAGTACCAATAGTAAGTTGATTATTTCTACAGCAGAAAAGGCAACGTATAATATTGTTAATTTGGTAAATCGTACATTACTCTTGCATAAAATATTAGAACACGGTGGTTTTTGTCTATTCTTAACTATTCTATTTCAGTATCTCTCTAACATAGTCAAGGTTTCATTGAAATTAATAGTTTATCCTTAATTTAATGTTCGTGTTTGGTGTCAACATAGTTCCTGTCTCCCACGTTTAAGGTTTCATAGACCAAATAAGCCCACACGCAAAATTAAATTACATAGTGTTTGAGTAGGACAAAATAAATAACAATAATCAGATTAATCATAGAAGTTATTGTTTATCTCAGGAAGTAATATATATGGAATAACCACAATAACATTTGTCATATTTGCAATTTACTTATAGTGTAATTCGATACAGCAGAACTGCGAGTACAAAATGGAATAACTTTGAATTAATTTACCAGTAAGGAACAAATGTGCCAAATATTATAGTACAAAAATAATATTTGTGTACCGTTAATATAATATACAGGTTGTCTGTTAAATACTTCACTTCAAAATATGCTAGTTGTGTATTATTATTATTTTATTATTTTAGTGGCACAAACAAAAGACTTTTAAGGAAATGGAAAAGTTAATATTTTTTTTGTATTTTTTAAAGTCACAACGAAAGTTAAAGATATCAGACCCAATAAGTGAACAAACAGATAAAATGTAAAAATTCTATTTAACTCTTCTATCATTAGGAATGAGAAAAACAGGTTTAAATTATAATGAAATATGAAAAAAACTACATATCAAGACAACATTAATCTTCAAAAAGACCTTAAAATGTGATAAACATGCAAAAAGAATAAACCACAGTAACTTACAGTTAAAAGTTATAAAATTGGTATACGATCCAAGAATCACTTCTACTTAGGAACTCCGTTCGCTGCAAAAAATGACCAGTCTGGCCTTTTTGCTTGCTCTTTGTCAGTAGGTGCAGGGGATGGGATGAGAAAGGCTTATTATTCCCGGGAGGCGGAAGCGGTCATGTGACCTGAGTAGATAAGCTATAGGCATTCTACGCCAAAATCCCATGTTATTTCTTATGGAGGTTCATTCTGGTCATTTTTGTCTGATTTTACACCCCTCCACATTTAGACTCCGCCTTCGGGGAAGGTCCTACCGGTCGAAGAGATATTATTGGCTGAGGTGTTTGGGCACATGATCGAGGAGCGTGAGATACTATTGGTCGAGATTCTATTGGCTGCAGGAACGTAGAATCCTATTGGCTGAGGTGTACTATTGGTCGTGATATTCTATTGGTCGTGTGGTGTAGGATTAATGGGGGATAGTGTTTCTATTCGCTGAGATGCATAGGTATGGCGCTTCAAAGATGGTGGTCCGGTTTTAGGTCGTGGCAGCAATGGGGACTTAACAAATCTGAATATAGGTAGATGGTGTAGAGGTGGTGGAGGGAAAGTAATGGCACTATAACAAATAGCGATCTATTGGTAGAGAACGGAAATGGCTGATAGATAGCGGTCTATTGGGGTATGGAGACATGGCAAATCAGAATGGTGAATCAGATAATAGCATAGTGGTATAGCAAATCAGATGGTGATCTGCTTTAGACTCTCCCTATTAGTTGTGAACGGTAATAGCTAATGGTGTATCAGATAGAGGTCTATTGGGGTATGGAGACACAGCAAATCAGAATGATGAATCAGATAATAGCATAGTGGTATAGCAAATCAGATGTCGGATGGCATGATAAGAAAAAATATGTTCGTATCATAGGTGATTATTTTTCAGTCAGGATAAATGTTTAAGAGAAATTTAATTTTTAGATGTAGGATTTAACGTATTAAATAACGGGAGACAAAATATTGGTCGAGAGGTATAGGATTAATGGCTAATCAGAAGGTCTGAGCTCGTCCTATTGATCGAGGTGACTTAACAAATCAGAAGGCGTGGTCGAGGCAGCAAAGGATACCTAACAAATCAGAAATGTTGACTTAGCAAATCGGATAGCAGCATAGTGGAATAGCGAATAAGATATGGTGGTCTTGCGGGTTGAGGATGATGGAGTCGCAGGCTTTTAGAGAAAAGGTGGGAAAAACGTATGCTAATATATTAACGAATGAGGTTCGGGGAGGCGGTGTCTATATTAATTATAGCTCTATATACTTAATAGGAAAAATAATTTAAAAGCAAAAATAGTATTCTGTCTAATCGGATGGTCGACAATTAGGATGCTGATGCTGATATATCTGACCCCTTATAGTGACAGCTTCTTTTGTAGGGAAGTCTAACAGACACTAGGGTCGATACTGGTCCCATGTAGAGACGCGTCGCACAAGCCGTATCATCAACCTTTTACACCATCTCAGCGAGATGACAACCAACTAATGACAAACATACTTATAGTATTGATGTACATCATAACTTGAAGTCTACGGATACAAATTTCCCAGTCACCCTGTATATGAGCAATTGTAATTTTCTCATTCATTATTATTGTTTATTATTTAGGCGCGTTTAAGGTAAGTTATTTTTATGATCAACAGAAATATTCATAGGTAGTCAGTACATCAAGATATTATTTTTATTAGAGAGCTTTCCTCATATGTATGCTCAAGATCTGAGAGTTTCGGGAACCTACTTTACACAAGAAGGTGGATATATGGAACCCACATTCTAAAAGCAGTACATAAGCCTCAGACACAAAGTCCGGGGCCATCCGGTATACAAGCATGTCACAATAGGTCATACATTAATTATTTAAGTATTGCTACATACATGAAACAGAGCTTAAGGTGGGGCCATTTTTAGAAGAAATCACGGTTAACCCGATGAAAATAGATACCTGTCCACAGGTGACAAGGCGGAAAAAATCGAGAGGTCTTATTTATTAGAGATATATGAACAATAGGGTTGAGATCTAGGAGTTTCTAGAACAAACGGTATAAGAAATAAAAATCGAAAACTTATACTCGGCTACTAAAGAAATATATAGAAAAAGCATGCGCAATGAGGCAATCTGTACAAAACAAAAAGACATGAAGGAGCAGGAAAAAAAGGCTAAAAAATCAATGTTAATTACTGGAAAACGGCGACCTACTATCAAAGTCTCAACTTGTGCTAAAAACAAAAGAGTGACGTCATCATCACACCACATGTTCTCTTATAACTCAAGAACGGAATAATATATAAAACATCTAAACTTATACTCGTTTACTGAAGAAATGTATAGAAAATCATTAGAGAAAAAGCATGCGCAGTGGAGGATTTTAGGGAAAAAATATCTGTTGCTAAAGAAAATCATGCGCTGTGGAGATTTATAGAAACATCATAGACATCGTGAGGATTATTAGATAATGAAATCGTGTGTATATATAGAAAAGCATACCTACGCAGTAGGAACCTTTTATACTCTCTGTCTCTGACGTCAGACTATGAGGAGCCCATTATAAAAAACAATCATGAACATGTAATAAAATATCCACCTAATGATGGATACTATATTAGCGTAATCAAATATTTCTACATCATAAACCGTATTCACCGCAATACACCGAGGGGACCTCTACATTACGTTTAAAAATAAAACATCAGGTACAATAAACAGAAAGCATAAAGTTCTATAATCTTACTTATCACTTTACTGTGGACCAGCACCTCAAGGTTGCATTTCTAAGAAAAGAACATCCTCAGCTATCATAAACCTATAGTTTAAGTGAATAATAGAATAATCAAATTGATGGATACAAATTCCGGTCCACCCTGTATACAAGCAATTATAATTTTCTCATTCAATAATTATTTAAATATTGTTTATTATTTAAGTACTTCCAGCTTAAGGTGGATCATTACTGAAATAAATAATAGCTAGCAAAAATACATACCTATTCGCAGGTGGTCGGTATATGGTGTGTTTTCATTAACAAGCTTCGACAAGTCCCTAGCGGTATCATTGATATTTTTTAAGGCATGACAATTTCTATGTCTCACACACAGCTGTATTCCAGCTCAGTGTTTGATGATTCAACTAGAGTAACATTGCGTAATGTGCATTAATATAAATACAACCGAAAAGTTGACACGCTCATTCCATGGTTCTAGTGTGTGCGCGAATCAATAAAGTTATTTTTCACTTAGTTCAACAATTATTAGTTAGTGTGTACTTCAGCAATAAAATGTAAGTACATATTTTAGTTACATATGGTATCAAGGTATCATCTAGCTATGATTTGATATAGTATAACTGATGCATCTTTAAAACATAAATTATGGGAAACATTTTACTATTCTACTTAAGATAAAATTGTTATTAGTCTAGGGCCTGTTGCATGAAAATAATACTTTCACTAATATAGGAAAATAAATAGTAAAAAACCTACTTATGACAAAATGTATAGTCCGGCCAATATAGAACAAAATTAATACTTTCACTAATATATGAAAATAAGTGTCCTTTGTATTTAGATGTTTAGCTTAAATTAAATGGTTAGAGGTATTTTAATGCAGTCGTTTTTCTATGCTGTTTTTAGCTTTGTAGTATGAAGTAATTTATTTTTTAGTAACTTTATTTTCAAAGGATTAAGTTCTTCACGTTAGACGCTTAGGACAAATAAAGTGATCAGAGGCGGTACATTAGATATTTGGAATGTTCTTTTTAAATGATATTTTAGCATTTTGTGTAGTAGATATTTGAAACAGTTCAACGACGTTTTAGAATTGCATGCAGTGTTATAGTATATTATTTCTTATAGATATTAGTCCGAGAGCTGTGAAACAAAAATAATACTTTTCACTAAAATGAGGAAATTAAAAGTAAAAACAATTATTTATAGTCCGGGGGCTGTAGGAGAATTTACAGTAATATGGAAAAAATAAGCATGATTATTAAGTGCTTTGCGTTTAGGCGTTTAGAACAAATTAAATGGTCAGAGGTATTTTTGATGTTGTTGCTTTTATGGTGTCTTAGCTTTTCATGCAGTGTTATAGTATAAAATAATTTTTATTTATGTACCATTGTATTACGTATAAGTCACGATAATACCTACCGAGACCCAGTGAACTAAACTGAATCGGTGACGGGAACGATATTTTTCCAGAAATTTTGGTTTCAGCCACAAGAATAATTTTTAAATCCGTATGCGAAAGACCTTCGGGCTATCAAAAAACATTCATATGGCCGTCTTGAGAATTGTTTTCAATGAATATTTTCTATACTGTTCATTAGCCCAATGGCAGCTGGATTGGATGTCTGCATGTTTTCTGTCATATATTACTATTATTATCGTAAGTCCACCCACGAAATTTTTATGTTAGCTTATGCTGTTCATTAACCCATTGGTAGCTGAATTGGATGTTTGCATGTTTCCAATCGTTTAGTATTTTAATTATCATAAGTCCACCGACGAGATTTTTATGTGCTATCTGTATTGGATGTCTGCACGTTTTCTGTCGTCTACAGTTTTATTATCATATGTTTATTTATACAATTTTTACCTACTAGCTTATGCAGTACATTAAACAACGGTAACCGTATTGGATATCTGCTTGTTTTCACAAATGCTGTTCGAAAAGCTGTTCAGACTGTGTTTGAAATTGTGGTGGCGGGAAAATATTTGAGGACATTTTGATTAAATAAAAGACATATTTAAGTATTATACTTTTATTAGCGTATACAGATGAAGTAACTATGCTATTATGATAATCAAATTAACTAGTTGTTTAACATATTTTTCCACGCTTTGCACATAATGGTTAACTATTCTTGTTTGGATCGGTGTATTTATTCAATTTCAGTTCACAGAATTTTAGATCTATGAATGGCTTCTTTCTTTTTGGTGTTCTTATATTTTCAGTAAGTGGAGGCTTTATTTACATATTTCCACATGTATGGTTTCCCTTCAATAATAATTCACTTAGATCTTCTGTTAGTGGACTTCACATCTAACTTAATACAAAGTATTTTAACATGTTCATAAAATATCATTGCAGCGGGAAGATAAAAGCTATAATACTATAATCTAATAAATATATATTTGTCATAATTAATAGATTTTAACACTTGAGCACTACTGTAGCCTAGTAAAGTAGCACTTTTATATGTTTTTCATACGTTTCCTACTCACGCTCACTCAGAACATTTAAATGATCTATTCAGTCGATATCTTGAATAATTTAGTCAATAATTCCCATATCTTGCAAGGTATTTACACACATTTGATAGTCTATGCCTAAACGTTCGCTAACTCTCATTAGTTCGACTATATCGTTAGGATCAGTATTAGAGTCCCACTTCAATAATTCATTCTTTCTCATTATCTCTGAAGTAGGGTCCGATCTATCTACGGATGGCATTAACATGTTTTCATTTTTTTGTTTTCGATGTTCAACAATAGAATATTTTTCTGCAGGTAATACTTCTTTGTAACAGTTTTCTTTTAGATCTTCACTCGCCTCCGGAACGGTGTATACTCTTTGCGGATGACATGTTAAATTATCTTTCCTTTGTTCAACTATTTCATCAGGCTCGTTGCAGCCATATCGCTCGATAAATTCTTGATCTAAGGATAACGTATTTCGAGACCTTTTTCGCTTAGCAGGAAATAATTTCGATATGATGTTTTGATATTTCCAAGACCTGCAAGCATTAATCCGGAGAATATTACCATATTTTCTCATATGTGCATTACTTAGTGTTAGTATACGCTTATAAATCATTAGATCATCACTGTTGAAATCCTGAGGCTGCTGCTTCGTTAGTAATTCTCTTAAGCCTTTGGTTAGATTAAATTTAGATCCTTTGATATAAAGAACATGGTTTTTAATCTGCACTGGTACTTCACCAATTACAAGATTTGGGCCAATATGCTTTAGTCCATAACTGTTAGGCTCGATGTTGAGTAGGAAAGACATGTTGCCTTCACTAGGATCTATGAGGTTAATAACTTCGCTGTAATATTTTCATACATTTATATGGTTTCATGGCCATCTCATGACCACCTCGTGACCACCCCATGACCACCTCATGACCACCCCATAGCCACCTCATGACCACCCCATGACCACCCCATCAAACAGGTATACATGTACAGATGTTGGTATATATAGGAACACATTAGGTTAGGTACGATTGCCGGCAATCGTACCTAACCTAATGTACAGATGTTGGTATATATAGGAACACATTAGGTTAGGTACGATTGCCGGCAATCGTACCTAACCTAATGTGTTCCTATATATACCAACATCTGTACATGTATACCTGTTTGATGGGGTGGTCATGGGGTGGTCATGAGGTGGCTATGGGGTGGTCATGAGGTGGTCATGGGGTGGTCACGAGGTGGTCATGAGATGGCCATGAAACCATATAAATGTATGAAAATATTACAGCGAAGTTATTAGCCTCATAGATCCTAGTGAAGGCAACATGTCTTTCCTACTCAACATCGAGCCTAACAGTTATGGACTAAAGCATATTGGCCCAAATCTTGTAATTGGTGAAGTACCAGTGCAGATTAAAAACCATGTTCTTTATATCAAAGGATCTAAATTTAATCTAACCAAAGGCTTAAGAGAATTACTAACGAAGCAGCAGCCTCAGGATTTCAACAGTGATGATCTAATGATTTATAAGCGTATACTAACACTAAGTAATGCACATATGAGAAAATATGGTAATATTCTCCGGATTAATGCTTGCAGGTCTTGGAAATATCAAAACATCATATCGAAATTATTTCCTGCTAAGCGAAAAAGGTCTCGAAATACGTTATCCTTAGATCAAGAATTTATCGAGCGATATGGCTGCAACGAGCCTGATGAAATAGTTGAACAAAGGAAAGATAATTTAACATGTCATCCGCAAAGAGTATACACCGTTCCGGAGGCGAGTGAAGATCTAAAAGAAAACTGTTACAAAGAAGTATTACCTGCAGAAAAATATTCTATTGTTGAACATCGAAAACAAAAAAATGAAAACATGTTAATGCCATCCGTAGATAGATCGGACCCTACTTCAGAGATAATGAGAAAGAATGAATTATTGAAGTGGGACTCTAATACTGATCCTAACGATATAGTCGAACTAATGAGAGTTAGCGAACGTTTAGGCATAGACTATCAAATGTGTGTAAATACCTTGCAAGATATGGGAATTATTGACTAAATTATTCAAGATATCGACTGAATAGATCATTTAAATGTTCTGAGTGAGCGTGAGTAGGAAACGTATGAAAAACATATAAAAGTGCTACTTTACTAGGCTACAGTAGTGCTCAAGTGTTAAAATCTATTAATTATGACAAATATATATTTATTAGATTATAGTATTATAGCTTTTATCTTCCCGCTGCAATGATATTTTATGAACATGTTAAAATACTTTGTATTAAGTTAGATGTGAAGTCCACTAACAGAAGATCTAAGTGAATTATTATTGAAGGGAAACCATACATGTGGAAATATGTAAATAAAGCCTCCACTTACTGAAAATATAAGAACACCAAAAAGAAAGAAGCCATTCATAGATCTAAAATTCTGTGAACTGAAATTGAATAAATACACCGATCCAAACAAGAATAGTTAACCATTATGTGCAAAGCGTGGAAAAATATGTTAAACAACTAGTTAATTTGATTATCATAATAGCATAGTTACTTCATCTGTATACGCTAATAAAAGTATAATACTTAAATATGTCTTTTATTTAATCAAAATGTCCTCAAATATTTTCCCGCCACCACAATTTCAAACACAGTCTGAACAGCTTTTCGAACAGCATTTGTGAAAACAAGCAGATATCCAATACGGTTACCGTTGTTTAATGTACTGCATAAGCTAGTAGGTAAAAATTGTATAAATAAACATATGATAATAAAACTGTAGACGACAGAAAACGTGCAGACATCCAATACAGATAGCACATAAAAATCTCGTCGGTGGACTTATGATAATTAAAATACTAAACGATTGGAAACATGCAAACATCCAATTCAGCTACCAATGGGTTAATGAACAGCATAAGCTAACATAAAAATTTCGTGGGTGGACTTACGATAATAATAGTAATATATGACAGAAAACATGCAGACATCCAATCCAGCTGCCATTGGGCTAATGAACAGTATAGAAAATATTCATTGAAAACAATTCTCAAGACGGCCATATGAATGTTTTTTGATAGCCCGAAGGTCTTTCGCATACGGATTTAAAAATTATTCTTGTGGCTGAAACCAAAATTTCTGGAAAAATATCGTTCCCGTCACCGATTCAGTTTAGTTCACTGGGTCTCGGTAGGTATTATCGTGACTTATACGTAATACAATGGTACATAAATAAAAATTATTTTATACTATAACACTGCATGAAAAGCTAAGACACCATAAAAGCAACAACATCAAAAATACCTCTGACCATTTAATTTGTTCTAAACGCCTAAACGCAAAGCACTTAATAATCATGCTTATTTTTTCCATATTACTGTAAATTCTCCTACAGCCCCCGGACTATAAATAATTGTTTTTACTTTTAATTTCCTCATTTTAGTGAAAAGTATTATTTTTGTTTCACAGCTCTCGGACTAATATCTATAAGAAATAATATACTATAACACTGCATGCAATTCTAAAACGTCGTTGAACTGTTTCAAATATCTACTACACAAAATGCTAAAATATCATTTAAAAAGAACATTCCAAATATCTAATGTACCGCCTCTGATCACTTTATTTGTCCTAAGCGTCTAACGTGAAGAACTTAATCCTTTGAAAATAAAGTTACTAAAAAATAAATTACTTCATACTACAAAGCTAAAAACAGCATAGAAAAACGACTGCATTAAAATACCTCTAACCATTTAATTTAAGCTAAACATCTAAATACAAAGGACACTTATTTTCATATATTAGTGAAAGTATTAATTTTGTTCTATATTGGCCGGACTATACATTTTGTCATAAGTAGGTTTTTTACTATTTATTTTCCTATATTAGTGAAAGTATTATTTTCATGCAACAGGCCCTAGACTAATAACAATTTTATCTTAAGTAGAATAGTAAAATGTTTCCCATAATTTATGTTTTAAAGATGCATCAGTTATACTATATCAAATCATAGCTAGATGATACCTTGATACCATATGTAACTAAAATATGTACTTACATTTTATTGCTGAAGTACACACTAACTAATAATTGTTGAACTAAGTGAAAAATAACTTTATTGATTCGCGCACACACTAGAACCATGGAATGAGCGTGTCAACTTTTCGGTTGTATTTATATTAATGCACATTACGCAATGTTACTCTAGTTGAATCATCAAACACTGAGCTGGAATACAGCTGTGTGTGAGACATAGAAATTGTCATGCCTTAAAAAATATCAATGATACCGCTAGGGACTTGTCGAAGCTTGTTAATGAAAACACACCATATACCGACCACCTGCGAATAGGTATGTATTTTTGCTAGCTATTATTTATTTCAGTAATGATCCACCTTAAGCTGGAAGTACTTAAATAATAAACAATATTTAAATAATTATTGAATGAGAAAATTATAATTGCTTGTATACAGGGTGGACCGGAATTTGTATCCATCAATTTGATTATTCTATTATTCACTTAAACTATAGGTTTATGATAGCTGAGGATGTTCTTTTCTTAGAAATGCAACCTTGAGGTGCTGGTCCACAGTAAAGTGATAAGTAAGATTATAGAACTTTATGCTTTCTGTTTATTGTACCTGATGTTTTATTTTTAAACGTAATGTAGAGGTCCCCTCGGTGTATTGCGGTGAATACGGTTTATGATGTAGAAATATTTGATTACGCTAATATAGTATCCATCATTAGGTGGATATTTTATTACATGTTCATGATTGTTTTTTATAATGGGCTCCTCATAGTCTGACGTCAGAGACAGAGAGTATAAAAGGTTCCTACTGCGTAGGTATGCTTTTCTATATATACACACGATTTCATTATCTAATAATCCTCACGATGTCTATGATGTTTCTATAAATCTCCACAGCGCATGATTTTCTTTAGCAACAGATATTTTTTCCCTAAAATCCTCCACTGCGCATGCTTTTTCTCTAATGATTTTCTATACATTTCTTCAGTAAACGAGTATAAGTTTAGATGTTTTATATATTATTCCGTTCTTGAGTTATAAGAGAACATGTGGTGTGATGATGACGTCACTCTTTTGTTTTTAGCACAAGTTGAGACTTTGATAGTAGGTCGCCGTTTTCCAGTAATTAACATTGATTTTTTAGCCTTTTTTTCCTGCTCCTTCATGTCTTTTTGTTTTGTACAGATTGCCTCATTGCGCATGCTTTTTCTATATATTTCTTTAGTAGCCGAGTATAAGTTTTCGATTTTTATTTCTTATACCGTTTGTTCTAGAAACTCCTAGATCTCAACCCTATTGTTCATATATCTCTAATAAATAAGACCTCTCGATTTTTTCCGCCTTGTCACCTGTGGACAGGTATCTATTTTCATCGGGTTAACCGTGATTTCTTCTAAAAATGGCCCCACCTTAAGCTCTGTTTCATGTATGTAGCAATACTTAAATAATTAATGTATGACCTATTGTGACATGCTTGTATACCGGATGGCCCCGGACTTTGTGTCTGAGGCTTATGTACTGCTTTTAGAATGTGGGTTCCATATATCCACCTTCTTGTGTAAAGTAGGTTCCCGAAACTCTCAGATCTTGAGCATACATATGAGGAAAGCTCTCTAATAAAAATAATATCTTGATGTACTGACTACCTATGAATATTTCTGTTGATCATAAAAATAACTTACCTTAAACGCGCCTAAATAATAAACAATAATAATGAATGAGAAAATTACAATTGCTCATATACAGGGTGACTGGGAAATTTGTATCCGTAGACTTCAAGTTATGATGTACATCAATACTATAAGTATGTTTGTCATTAGTTGGTTGTCATCTCGCTGAGATGGTGTAAAAGGTTGATGATACGGCTTGTGCGACGCGTCTCTACATGGGACCAGTATCGACCCTAGTGTCTGTTAGACTTCCCTACAAAAGAAGCTGTCACTATAAGGGGTCAGATATATCAGCATCAGCATCCTAATTGTCGACCATCCGATTAGACAGAATACTATTTTTGCTTTTAAATTATTTTTCCTATTAAGTATATAGAGCTATAATTAATATAGACACCGCCTCCCCGAACCTCATTCGTTAATATATTAGCATACGTTTTTCCCACCTTTTCTCTAAAAGCCTGCGACTCCATCATCCTCAACCCGCAAGACCACCATATCTTATTCGCTATTCCACT
Source organism: Stenurella melanura (assembly GCA_963583905.1). Lineage (NCBI taxonomy): Eukaryota > Metazoa > Arthropoda > Insecta > Coleoptera > Cerambycidae > Stenurella > Stenurella melanura. The sequence goes on from OY757309.1 coordinate 159,145,645, forward strand.
ATGCTGCTATCCGATTTGCTAAGTCAACATTTCTGATTTGTTAGGTATCCTTTGCTGCCTCGACCACGCCTTCTGATTTGTTAAGTCACCTCGATCAATAGGACGAGCTCAGACCTTCTGATTAGCCATTAATCCTATACCTCTCGACCAATATTTTGTCTCCCGTTATTTAATACGTTAAATCCTACATCTAAAAATTAAATTTCTCTTAAACATTTATCCTGACTGAAAAATAATCACCTATGATACGAACATATTTTTTCTTATCATGCCATCCGACATCTGATTTGCTATACCACTATGCTATTATCTGATTCATCATTCTGATTTGCTGTGTCTCCATACCCCAATAGACCTCTATCTGATACACCATTAGCTATTACCGTTCACAACTAATAGGGAGAGTCTAAAGCAGATCACCATCTGATTTGCTATACCACTATGCTATTATCTGATTTACCATTCTGATTTGCCATGTCTCCATACCCCAATAGACCGCTATCTATCAGCCATTTCCGTTCTCTACCAATAGATCGCTATTTGTTATAGTGCCATTACTTTCCCTCCACCACCTCTACACCATCTACCTATATTCAGATTTGTTAAGTCCCCATTGCTGCCACGACCTAAAACCGGACCACCATCTTTGAAGCGCCATACCTATGCATCTCAGCGAATAGAAACACTATCCCCCATTAATCCTACACCACACGACCAATAGAATATCACGACCAATAGTACACCTCAGCCAATAGGATTCTACGTTCCTGCAGCCAATAGAATCTCGACCAATAGTATCTCACGCTCCTCGATCATGTGCCCAAACACCTCAGCCAATAATATCTCTTCGACCGGTAGGACCTTCCCCGAAGGCGGAGTCTAAATGTGGAGGGGTGTAAAATCAGACAAAAATGACCAGAATGAACCTCCATAAGAAATAACATGGGATTTTGGCGTAGAATGCCTATAGCTTATCTACTGACCTGGTAAATTCAAATTGAAATTTCACATAGATACTTTGTTGAGACATGGCTTGCAATGTGATATATATTTCCAGATATCGAGAAAAATCCAAATAATCCCCGCCAGCATTTTCAGGCCTAGGCCCAACTTCCGAAAATCCCGAAAACTCTCGGCCAAATGGTGCAATGATAAGTATATCTTAAACGTATTTTTTTCTCTTGTGTCATCAAAAGAGTTAATATGCAAAATAGAGTTTTGCAACTCGGTCAAAATAGAGGAGTTCTTTGCCAAGGGTGTAAGTAAAGTAGGAACCAATAGGCAAGAAAATGCTGTATTCTAAAAATTTTTGTATGAATCTTAACTAACAGTATTGCCCTTGCAAGCATTTTTTATCCAGTAGTTGTGCCCCACTCTCCTCTATATTCACTCCGGGTTATATAATCATATATAATAATGGTAATCACATATAATAACTAACAGTCAAAAAAGTTATTTAAAAACTCACCTAAAAATGTACAGTCTCTTTTCTTATCTGAAACAAAACAAAATTATTTATTAAAACAAAGTGTGTATTAAGTTAGCACGACAAATGAAAATTTAAGGATTTCTATCTAAGTTTCATTCATAAATTATTTGCCGCTATGTGAATTTTTTAATTACACTAGTCTGGTGTTTCAAACTCGAGCGGTTGTCTAACCTAGGTCGGTCATAAATATAAACACGACTTTCATTACAGAAACACATACATTATTTTTTCAATTAGTAGCTAAAAAATATGTCATAAGAAAGAACGTGTATCAAGGTTTACAGTTAAAGCGATATATTTATGAGAGAATTGCATGTCTCTAAGAAGGAACAGGAAAGCACTTGAAGTTCCTAACATTTCCTGAATTTACTAAATCAATGACGAAAACGGAAAAGTGTATAAATTAAAGAAGCGGACCTCACATGGTGGTGAACAGTCGATAATAGACCAGTCGACAAAGGTATTATTTTACCCCTAATTCCAATTATACACTTGCTAGAAGAACATCTTAATTTATGGACATCTGTAATGAAAATGTTTGAGTCAACTTATTTGACCACGTTCCAAACTTAAACTATGAGTTAAAATGCGATTTCGGAAAAAGAGTGGCAAGAGCTGACACTGTTTATTAACAATGCTTTTATTAGCTTGACTTGTAATATTGTAATGGAATTTTACAACTCACTTTTCGCCCACTTCCGGATGCCGCATTGACTTGATGGCGTGTGTATATGGTTCACATGACAATACAATTTGGTATTTTTTATAGAAAATTTTAAGATGGCGAATAGTCTATTGTCATTTAATATTAGGTTCCACTAAAAATTAGTATCTGGTATCTTGAGTCGCAAATATGTGATCAAAATGGTGGCGTCGATATGGTGGATTGGTTTTATCATTTATCGTCTGATTCTACTAAAAATCGGTATCTGAGAGTTATCGAGGTAGCACATTATGATTATCTTGTCAAAACTTAACAATTTAAAATGGTGTCGTCAAGTGACGCATAATTTTTGTAATATATGGTCCGATTCGCATGAATCTCGTATCTGGTGGTTTTCGAGGTGGCAGATTATAAATATTTAGTCGAAATTCAAGAATTCAAAAAACGATTTCAAGATGACGAATAGGTTTTGTCATTTATAAGGAAGGAATTTTATCGAACACACTATTATATTTGGAACAAAACTATAAAGAAAAAAAAAATAATAAAAAAAATTAAAAACACCGTGTTAAACACAAACTAAAACTGTTAATAACATCGGTAAAGGTATTTACAGAAAACATCCCTCTTTATTTATACACGGCGGCGGTCGCCCTAAAAAATTATTATTTATGACACGACATAAGACAATAATAACAGACCTGGAAAAAAGACACTTTTTTCTTTTTTTTGAACCCAAGTAGGTGATTCCAAAGGTTTTGCGTGCTGAACAGGATGCCGTTGGCCGCTTGCAGGATTCCCTTGTACAAAATTAGTGAAAATATAATTGGAGCACAAAAGTGCTATAATTTATTTGGGGAGGTGATTTACCCTCACTTGCGGACGGCAGCTTTTCGCCGGTAGAGCGTCGTGGATAAGGAAGTATTTATTGTATAACTTTAAAAGGTAACGGTACTAGGGCGCCACGCAACTTAAAAAAAAAGTATATTATGTGTTCAGATTTATGTTTTGTGAAGTTGCGGAATACAAAACATAATAAAATTAATGAGGATAGGATGTATCCAGATCACAATAAATACTAAAATACTGTGGACAAACGAGCAAAAAAAAATAAATAATTGTGTAATACATTTGACAAAACAAACATTTATTACTCAACAATCGCAGGCTCATATATACAAAACTAAAAATGTGGTGATTAAAGAAATTGTGACTAAGATTAGGATATTATCCACTATCCACAAAATAATGGGCCTTAAGGGCCGAGTAAAAAGACACAATTATAGCTGCATTAGTTCTTTTTACATAAACAAAAAAAAAATAGAATAGTACGCACGTGCAACTAATTATATTCTCACCTCCATAGTACTATGCTGGCGTTACATGGGTTATTAAAAAAAAGGCGTATTTATGTGCAAATTATTGAAGATTATATGACTAATGGATAATTATGGTAAAAATTTAAATAATAATAATAATAATAAATATCTGGCCTGTTTATGGTGGTGTTGAGTCCTAGTCACTGCGGTGGTGCTAGCTTTGTATGGGCAGTGTAGATATGACCAAACTTCTGAGGTATGGAATCTCAACTGTTCCCACGTGGAGAAGAATTCAGAATCACATAAGGATAGATGAAATTTCAACTGTATCTATAATAATTATAGGTATTTCTAAAAAACCCTAAAAAGACACCAATACTAAGTACAACGAATCTAAAAAGAATAACGCAACTCACCTTCTTCAGAAGGGTTTTTTGAACAAGACAGCACGGCGAAAAAAATATATAGATTATATTAATCGGGAAAAGACTAAAAATAACGAGAAAAAAAAATATGAGTATTACGAATCAAACAGAAAAAGGTTTAGTTACAATGAGAACAGAACTCCTTAAACTTGAAAATCAGGTGTAGATCACTAAATATACGATTATTTTTACTAAACCCAAAGAGAAAAAAATGTTGATAACAACTATCGTATGGGACCTTATCACCAACCAAGAGTCAAGTCTCGAATGCCATGTGGTTCAATGAAAACGGAAATCGTCCGGCGTTGCTTTAAGCAACCAGCAATACACTTGTGCTAATAAATTAAGATATATATTCCTTTAATTACACATCAACGTAACCTTCATGTAAAAGTAGCATACGGAAATGCTACACGCTTTGCGCCATCACGTCAAAATTTTGAGAAAACTTAGTCTAAAAGTGCTAAAAAGGTAATTTCTGCCTATATTCGTGCCCTAATAACTGGACAACGGCACGAGATTGGGTAAAACGGACCAGACCATCTTATTCAGCTTTCCAAAACCTTCAAAAACCAATAGTAACAATAAAGAAAGCCTAACTTTAGATGGCGCAAACATTATTTTATTTCTCAGTTTAGCAAGAAATACTAGAATTTTGTATTGGGTATGTACAGTGTGTCCACGGATGGACTTAACTATAATTATAAACATGGTTATTTTCAATTTTTCGAAAAAACCTTATTCTTCATAATTTCTTTTGCTTGTTGCATAAATATGATTCACGTTGAGAAAATTTGATTTTGTTGTACAGGGCACGCAAAAATTATAAAATGTGGATTTTCAAAATAAAAAATTTTATAATCAAACTTTTTCAGGCATTGGAATTAAGAAGCTTAAAAGCAGTAATCGCAAAGCCGAATAATTTTTTTCATGGGAATTATTGTAACCAAGATATTTGATATTAAAAATTAAACCGATTCTTCCCCATATCTTGTTATCGATTAATATATTTTAAAGACTATGTATTACTTGTAATAAAACGTTTGTAACTATTATTAAGTTTGGGTATAAATGTTGTTTCATAGTTTTTCAACTCAGGTCCTACTTTATTGAATTAACTTTTAGTAGAAATGGACCGCTATCTCAATTTGTGATTATTAATCAAGATTGCCGCTGTGAAATAATGCTCAGGTGACATTGTTATTTGTTAACATTTGTCGCATAATATCTTTAGAAAAATGCTGACCAAGTTTTCCACGTTTCCAGCTGTACAACTTTCTGTAAATGGTTTAAGAAATTGGGTTCGTAAATTCGATGTTTACGGTGATGCTAAAAATACGAAAAAAACAAAAAAAAAGACATGATGAAAATAATGCTACAACAATTATAGTGTTAGAATCAGTTCGCAATAATACCTGACTTCCTTTGAGAGCAAGAGCGAGTCAGATGGGTGGTGTATCTAAGAGTCACGTACACAATATTCTGTCCGCAAATAAATTTCACGCTTTCAAACCAATCTTTATCCATAAACTTCAAGAAGGTGATGATTCATATCGACTTAAATTCTCTTCACTAATGGGTAAACGCATAATGGAAAGCCGTAATTTTCACCCTCATATATTATTCAGTGACGAGTCTACATTTACAACAAATGGAATAATCTCCAGTCAAAATTGTCGCTTTGGGGTAAATGAAAATCCACAATTCAGGATTCATACAAACAGCCATAAATTTAAGAAGAAATTAATTGATCCATTCTACTTGGAAGGTAGGTTAATGCAAATTATTATTTAGAAATTCTTAGTGAATAATTTTTGCTACAAATGGATGAAGTAAATTTGGAATTTAGAAGAAATATGATGTTTCAACAGGACGGCTGCCCAGCGCATAGTGCAGTGATTGTCACCGATTGGCTAAATGACCATTTCCCCGAAAAATGGATTGGGCGCCATGGACCGATAAACTGGCCAACGCGGTCCCCTTACCTCACCGCAATGGATTATTTTCTGTGAGGGCATCTTAAGCCAAAAGTGTATGCAACTGACATGCAAGATAATACTGAGTTTTTAAAAAACAGACTCACTGATGCCACTGCTACAATGACACCAGATATTCTTTACAATGTTTATAATGAATTTCGAAGAAGGATGGAGAAATGCGTTGACGTAGGAGGGTTTCATGTTAGGTAAGCACGTTACTGTTTGTTATTTATCTCACTGTATAAATAGTTAAGTTAAATAAATACTTTATTGATTATTTCTCCACATTTAATTAAAAAAAAATTGTTCGGTCCATTTTTAATATCAAATGACTTAGTAACAATAACTCCCATGAAAAAGATTTATTTGGCTTTACGATTACTGCTTTTCAGATCCTTAGTCTCAATGCCTCAATAAGTTTGATTTGAAAATCCACATTTTTATAATTTTTGCACGCCCTGTACAACAAAATCATATTTTCTCAACGTGAATCGTATTTATGTAACAAGCAAAAGAAATCATAAAGAATACATTTTTGAAAATAATCATTTTTATAAGTATAGTTAAGTCCATCTGTGGACACACTGTATACAAGTAAATCAGACCTAAATAGCTAATTCCATAGGATTTTGATGAGCTGAACACAATGCCGTCACCCATTGTGCTCTGTGAGGATAGAATTTTGAGAAAAGATAATCTCAAAATGGATATAATAATATTTTTGTAATATTATAAAAATTATTTTATCCAGTTTAAAGTTATGTTTTCTCGAAATGCTGACATTATGAAGCAAGACGGGTAACGGCATTGTGTTTAGCGTATCAAAGTCCTATGGAATTACCTATTTAGGTCCGATTTACTTACACATATACTCATCATTAAAATTGTAGTATTTCTTGCTAAACTCAGGAACAAAATAATGTTCGCGCCATCTATAGTTATGTTTTTTTTTTATTGTTACTATTGGTTTTAAAAGATATTGGACAGTTGCTAGGTCACGAATATAGGCAGAAACGGACATTTTAGCACTTTCAGGCTAGATTTTCTCAAAATTGTGACGTGATGGAGCAAAAAGGCCAACGGCACCGTGTTCAACACGTCAAAAACCTTCAGGATAACTTATTTGGGTTAAGAAAAAAAACCTTGTGGATTAGTGAATCGGAATGTAGTTTTCACTATTATTACAAAGAGAACCTGGTAACTTTTTGGTAAAAAATATATACAGAATGGTCATCCGACAACAAAAACTCAATAAATGGAAGGCTTGCGTTTTCAAATTTCCACCATAGTTGAATTAGTAGCAAATGTGGTCTCTATAAAAATTAAAATAATTTTTGAAGGGACCACTTTTGCTACAGGGTGTTGAATTATTTTTATTGTTGGTTTTTAATATCTCAGAAAGTACTTTCGATATTATTTTCAATAATGGTTTATGTTAATAGAATATAAAACCACAGATTTGAATTAGAATAGTTATTTTATAGATCCACCAGTCGCGTCCCTGCAAACATGTCATCTGATAGTTTTTAACAAAAAAGTGGTACGCCACTGACATTCTTCAATGTGGATATTTTTTCTGATTAACCTTTTCGATTCTACATGAACCGTCTCTTACATTTTTCTCGACAGACCCACACCCTGAAATATTAGCACGTCATTAAGGAACACCCTGTATAACTAGCTCGGTTACACCTTAATATTATATTTTTAAGGAAAATTCATACATCGGAACTATTTTTATTAAAATTTCGTATAGTAGAATAATTTAATCTTCAGAAAATTAAAAAAAAAAAAACAAAAATTAGTGCGTGGAAAAAAAATGATTTCGTTATGTATTCCCTTTACACGGTCCACCATGTATGTTTTTCAGTGAAATCATTTGCCATTATTGCTTACCTTGGTCTAGATATAACTTGATAAAATTAATAGGAAAATAATTGAACAAATATCAAAAAATTTGAATTTTTTTTTAAGATTACATATTTCCAGTCTACTACGTGAATGTGGAAGTAAAAATATAAGCCAGTCATATTGAGAACCTCCATTTTTAAAGTCAGTTAAAAACTGCAATAGCTAGCTAGACACATATTGCAGTGAAGCTATGTGGTAATATAAGAAGGTAAGGGTGGCTTGCGGAAGTTAGAATAGTTTATATGCAGTATTAATTTCAGTTTCAATGTTTATCTTCTGTTATGCTTTGTTCACATTCCAAAGAGGCATCCAGCTATTATTTTAGTGCATCACTAATATCCGTTCATCTAAGTAGTCTTTTTAATTTGCTCGACAGTCAGATATGTGTAACTTTACGGATCTCAAGTTTAATTTCCCGTAAGTGCTGTCATATCTTTATTTGTTTTCTCGCCCCTTATGTCTTCTAGTATTGAGTTCTTCCTGAGCACTCCCACTGTTGATATAACCTTCTTGCCTACGACTTAAGAACTTATAATTCGATGTCGCCGCTGATTCAGTTATTAAGAGCATTTATTCTGTGGCGTCTATAATACATCTATTGAATCTCATGTATTCTCGATCCAGCTTATTTTTCCCTTTTCACGATAGAGTGTGCGTCCTTATCAAATACTGTGATTTTCATTGCACCCATATATGCCTTTGTTAGTTGATTTATTGTGAGTATTAATTCAATTATTATACCCTTCGCAAATACAAAACGGAGAGTATATTGCATTCGATCAGCACATTTCTAAAACCGGTAATATTGCTCGTGGAGAAAAAAATTTCATATCACTGTGTTGGTGATCGAATTCTCAACAACTTTCAAAATGTCCGTCCGTCCGTCTGTCCGTCGGTCTGTCCGCCTGTCTGTCCGTCTGTCTGTCCGTCTGTCTGTCCGTCCGTCTGTCTGTCTGTCTGTCCATCCGTCACGTTTCTTGTAAGCACGATAACTTAAAGAACGAAAAGTCCGATTGTATTGAAATTTGGGCAGTAAGTTAGTGTTAGCTAGACGAAGAACCCTATTGTTTTTGAGCAAAATAGATAAGTAAAAAAGTTATACATTTTTTTAAATTAAAAAAAATTTTACATATTTTTTTATGTTTTGTAATTAAACTAAAACTAATATTATTTTCAAAAAACTGCGAAGAGTATCCTATAGACTCTTATATATTATAGACTATTATATATACTCTTCGTGTTTTTTTTGTAAATGATATTAGTTTCAAACATTTTTTGTTTAATTACAAAACAATAATTTGTTTTCAATTAAAAAATTAATAACTTTTTTATTTATAGATCGATTTTGTTCAAACACAACAGGGTTCTTGCTCTAGCTAACACTAACTGACTGTCCAAATTTTAATACAATCGTAATTTTCGTTCTTAAGTTATCGTGCTTACAAGAAACATGACGGACGGACAGACAAACGGAAGGACGGACGGACAAGCGGACGGACATTTTGAAAGTTGTTCAGAATTCGATCACCAACACAGTGACATGAAATTTTTTTTCTCTGCGAGCAATATTGCCGGTTTTAGAAGTGTGCCGATCGAATGCAACATAGTCTTCGTTTTGTATTTGCGAAGAGTATAATAAATTATTCCTGAATATGGCCAATGCGTTATGAATAAAGTTGTATTCAAATTCGGTAGTTAGGTATTGTCAGAGTAGCTGATACAGAATCTGATATCTAAAATCAAAGATTTAAAATAGTGAATCCAACAAAGTTTTAGCTTTTGCAGATAGAATTTGTTACATGGAGATATTTCTTTCAATTTTTAGAAACTGTACAGTGTGTTCCACTTTTCACGGCAACACCTACGTATCTCAGTTATTAATAAATCGATTGATTTTAAACTTGGTTAACTTATACACCTCTTGAAGGTAACTAATAGCGCATATACCTATTTAATTTATTTCATAGAGGTGCGGACTAAAGGAGTGAGAATGGGGTAAATTTTCAGGTAAGGGATTTTTTTTTTAAATTATCACCATCTCATAGGGAATCCCTTAAAACCCCTCTGTGCCAAATTTTGATAAAATATCTGTAGTAGTTTTAGAGGTATAAACAGGTACATATGACGCTTTGTCAAGAATTAATGGCCTTTAACTCGAAACGAGGTGAATTTAGAAACAAAGTTATTTCGCATTTTTTGCTACACATTTGAAGTAATAATCAAAAATATCTTCGTTCTAGCCAAAAACGTGAGTATATTTAAAACAAGTAAACTGGTATAGGGCCCGTATAAATAAGCAGAATATACTTAGCGTTTTTGGCGAGTACGAAGATATTTTTGATTATTACTTCAAACGTGTAGCAAAAAATGTGAAATAACTTTGTTTGTAAATTCACCTCGTTCCGAGTTAAAGGCCATTAATTCTTGACGAAACGTCATATGAACCTGTTTGTACCTCTAAAACTACTATAGATATTTTAACAAAATTTAGCAGAGAGGGGTTTTAAAGGATGCCCTATGAGATCGCGGTAATCTTTAAAAAAAAATCCCTAATACAATTTAATTAAAAATTTACCCCATTCACCGCCCTTAGTCCGCACGTCTATGGAATAAATTAAATAGATATATGCGCTTTTAGTTACCTTCAATAGGTGTAGAACTTAACCAAGTTTAAAATAAATCGATTTAATAATAACTGAGCTATATAGTTGTTACCGTGAAAAGTGGAAAACACTGTATAAGAAGCCGCTAAAGAAAAGACAAAATTTAACCGCTTTTAACAAGCTGTTAGCAAAATTGTGGAATAAAATTTCACCGTCGTTCGGTTAATTAACCCTTCTTACCTAACTAATGGTGAAATTCATGATCGGAGTAAAAATGAATAGATAATAAACACAGGTACACACAAAAATAAGTCGATTGCGAGAAGGCAGACCTATGTGTATGTATTTCCATGCATTTTGACCTGCTGAACACGAATCTGATGTTCGTTTTATCTGATTGGCTCTTGCTTTTTTCCTAACCTCAAGAAACATCGTCAAAATACCCGAAAATTATCAAACAAGTAAAGCTTAAAAGGGAGATATACACCGCCAAAGTCAAAGGTCAGAGGAAATCGCTTTTTCTGCGACATGGATCCGCCTCGGGAGCAACTGTATCCGAACGAGAGACCATGGAATTATGGAATACGCAAATAGAATACAGAAATCGAATGGCGCAAGCCAGACATCCCTACGATACTTCTTTTCCTAGATAGAGCCGTTCAAAGTTATCGGAAGGAGAAAATCTCTTTATACCCCCACTTCTCGAGACTCTATCTCGGAAATCAAAGAAGCTGTAGACTTCTAGTTTGTGCCATTCGATTTCACTCACTATTGAATGTTTTCAGATTTTTAGCGACACTTTGATTATTTCCCAAAATTTTAAAGATGGATCATCTAAAAAATGTACTCTTCACATTTCACGCTCTAACTTCTATCAGACAAAAACGACTTCTCCTTTTTTATGCTTAGTCTATTCAAAATTAAATTTTCTATCAGATGGTGGGAGGCACGATGATCTGAAATTATTCTTTACCGAGACACAAACCTCCAAAGTAAGAGGTCCGAGGATATCGCTTCTCGTATGACACGACCCGACCTCGTGAGCCGCTGGTCCTAAACGAGGAACCCAAAAATTTTGAAAAAATTCGTTAGTGCGTAAGGAGATGTGATAAATCGAACAAGAAGTCTATAGTTTTTTTGGTTTCCGAGATAGTCTCGAGAAGTTAGTAGAGGGTCCACACCTTCGAAAGCCGTCAAAATCGCCAAGTAACCCATTCCAGCAAGGTAAATAAATTTTGAGCTCGCATATCGAAAGAGGATCCTAATGGGCATAAGAAATGGCTTGTTGGACTTTTTTTGGCGCTTGCACAACTTCTCTACAAGAAAAAAAGATGGCGGGACGTTATTTCAAGAATTTGTGTTTTTAAACTTATACCTCTCGCTAGAGAATTAACTACGTGCGATATTGATCTGATCTTTTATATTTATATACTACTGACATGAGGCCATATATCAATACTGATAGAATTTCAAAATTACTTACGGTTTTTTTCTAAATAAATCCTAAATCACAAGGACGAAATTTATGTGTTTGAATTTTCGACGTGCGATTAACTATATTAAATGTTTAATTTTTTAAATATTATGTGCGAATGAAATATGGTCTAAAGATCAAGAAAGTTTTTGCAAAAAAAATTAGCTCCATATCTTTTACAATTTTTGAGTTACAGACTTTTCAAATTGAATCATAATTTAGATCCATGATACTCCTATTAGCATGCAGCTATTATCTGACGTACTGCTATCTAGTTAATTGTAATGCATCAAGATAGTAAATGAATGCATTTTTGATATTGTGTTATTATTATTTATAATTTTACAAAAATATTAATATGTAAAATGAAACTCATTTGGCAGAGGATTTATTAGATCTATGGATTATGAAGGTGTTGTATATGGAGATATTATTTATTATATATACCATCATTATACAATATAGAAATGAAATATAAACACGTGCACAAAACGTGTAATTTATAAGTAATAATAATAATAATAATAATACATTATTCACAGCTCAGTAAGCATCGACAAAGCACTATACTATTACTAGTAAAAATTACTGTCTGTTGAACACTGCTCTGTATTATTTCTCCCCTTAAAACAATTGTTAGGAAAGGCTACACATGCACATGCAACAGAACATCAAGTGGACGCACATTTTTAGTGACACTCTACTTTACAATTCCATTTTTTGTTTTTTTTTTAATCACTTGTGGTTTTTTGTCATCATTTGTGGTTTTATATGGTTATTCTCTATTAGATATTCAAATTTTCTGGGAGAGGTGATGTGTTTTCTTAACCGCTTTTCAAGTCACTGAGATAATTTGTTTAAAATCCAGGATTTTGTGTTAGGCAAGGAAAGTATAGGGTAATCTAAACCACTTCTTGTGAATATTTTTTACAATTAAAATTATTTCGCAGTAAGCAGGGTTTGACCCTGCTTCGCTAGGTACTTCAGTTGCAAGCTAAGCTAAGCATACCAAACCACTGGACTTAATGACCGTTTCAAATGCAGCAAGTAACCTCTCTTGTAGGACGTAGCGAACGTAAGTCTAATAACTTTATGGAAAATAAATACACCTTGGTGAATCTAAGAATTTAAACTCACTATGGCCATACAGATTCACATAGGACTTACGACCACCTTCAATCACACGATCACCAATTGAATCACAGTTATCTCCAAGATTAGTCCAACTGTTTAGATGGCCTGTTTGCTTTAACTGTAACTGCTCACTTTTTCCCATTCGGAAAGGATAATTGACAGGTCACACAATATATAGACTTCCAATAAAGTTTTTACAATATTTTCTTCTTCATATTTTCCACCTAATTATTTATTGATTTCGTGAATACTATAAAATACCCTTTGTTGTCATACACCCACACAACTTTTGTAGTTTTTCTATTTTGGAAAAATTAAACATACTTACCTTTCGTAAATATTATTGTGTTCGTTTGTTCATGATTGCACTTCAAATATTTTATGCTGGGCAGGGGGAATCCAAGTTCACATTGTTGGGCAATATTTGTCCTTATTTACACCAATATTCAGAGATGTGTGTTATATGATTGGCTTTACTTTTGATATTATGTATAACGTTATTCCAGTTTGGAATGGGAATTATGTCTGTTATGGCGAATGCATAGGATTCTGATGTTTTCTTAAGTCATACCATACCGTTTTTAAATCTGAAGTTTGGGTCAATTTTTATTTTTTAAACTCAATTTATTAAAACTTATTAACGATTTTGTACTGTATTTGCAAGTTTAGATATACTGTCCTAAACCAAAATGACGTAACTCAAAATTTCCTAAGCAAATTGGACGTACTTCAAAGTTTCCTTGTTAAATGACAGACTTTTTTCAATAATCAGTAAACAATTATTTCTGCATCTGCCTCGTAGAATTAAATCCAAAAATAGAATGAAAATGTCATATATCTCAAGAGGAGCGTATAATGAAGTACGTCATTTTGGCTTAGGACGGCAGTATATTACATGTAACAAATTACATCATAATATAAAACCATGTATTTATAGCACCGAAATAATTGTCTAATAATTTTCAGACAATGAGTGATCTAATGATCAAGAATAATATAACACCTAAATCAAATTAGGCATTAGACTAATATGTATCTAGACACAATTGCACTGAACGAGCCCTGCCGTAGCTGCCACTTTGAGCGCTTATCATAACAAGACATTATTACGGTCGAATTTAAAAAGCCATATCTCGAAAACTGTATAAGATATCCAGCTAATTTTTTTTGCAAAAACTTTTTTGATATTTAGACCATATTTCATTCGTATGTAATATATACAAAATTCGAATATTTAATATAGTTGCCCACACGTCGAAATTTCAAACACACAAAATTCGTTCACGCGATTTTGGATTTATTTAGAAAAAAACCGTAAGTGATTTTGAAAGTCTATTAGTACAGATAGATGCGCTCGTGTCTGTAGTATACAGATATAAAAAATCAGATCGATATCGCAAGTAGTTAGTTTTTTAGCAAGAGGTAAACGTTTAAAAACAGAAATTCTTGAAATAACATTCGGCCATGTTTTTTTCTTGTGGAGAAGTTGCGCAAGCGCCAACAAAAGTCCAACAAGCCATTTCTGATGACCCTAAGGACCCTCTTCCTGAATTCGTTTCCAAAAATCATTTACCTTGTTGGAATGGGTCATTTCAATTTTTAAAGCTTTGGACCCCGTACTAAGTGGGGAAAAAGAGATTTTCTTCTTCCGGTGAATTTGAGCGGAAATGAAATATCGTAGGGATGTCTGGTGCGCCATTCGATTTCTCTGTTCTTTTTGAATTGTTTCATAATTTTATAGTCCCTCATCCAAAGTCAAAGGTCCGAGGATTTAGCTTCTCCGGCGATATGGCTCCGCCTCGGGAGCAGCTGCCCGAGGCGGAGCCATGTCGCCAGAGAAGCTAAATCCTCGGACCTTTGACTTTGGCGGTGTGTATCTCCCGTAAAAATAATCATAGATCATCGTGTCGCCCACATTTAGTTTCAGCGCCCCAAAATGGAAATCTGACGGTGTTTTTTGAGTTTAGGAGAAATGTAAGAGCAAATCGGGAAAAACGGACATCGCATTCGTGTTCAGCAGGTTAAAATCATGGGATTGTCATAATTTTGGTGAGCATTTTTTTTAAATCGGCTCAATTTTCTTCACAAATTTTGATCTGTGTGTATGTGTAGGTGTAATTATGTACTGTGTATACCTGAACTTAAAAATATTTATATATTAATTTATTTTTTCCTCAATAATAATATAACAATAAGGCACCCCAAAAAGCTTTTTATTTACTTGTTTGAGATTTTTCGGGCATTCTAACGGTGCCTGTGTATATATAACCGTATACGAAAACCTAAACATATTCACATTTTTTTTCTTAATAATAATATTATAATATTTATTCGTAAATAAATGTATAGAGCAATTTTTATTATATTTCTAGGTGAACAGTTCATAAATAAATGTTCATAAGTAGTTAAAAGGGATTAAAAATGTCGATTTCTGCTCTCTAGTGGAAAGTGCATACATGTATAAAACTTCATTTCTGGATCCTAAAATAACAAGAAAAACAATTTTATTGCTTGGAAATGACGGAAGGAACATTGCTATAATATCCTAAATGGAATCAGCAAATGCTCAAATTCGGGCTATTATAGCAATGCTTCCACCATTTCTCAAAGATAAAAATATTATTTTCTCTCATCTCAGGACCCATTGGTTCACAATTTATACAAAAAACTATTCTTTCAAATCTTAAGATAATTATAATATCCATTTTCAATATTAGCTACAAGATACATAAATAATAACATTTTCTTAATATTACTATTTCGAAAACTATAAAAATGTTACTACCATTTACACGAGATAAAAATATTATGTTCCGTAGTTTTACTCATTGGTTTGCAATTTATACAAGAAAAAATATTTTCTTAAGTGCAAAATGTAGAGAATTATAGTACGCACTTCAATATTAATTAGGAATACATAAATAATAGCATTTGTTAATTCTATTTAGGCCGCTAGTGCAATGTTCCCATCATTTCCAAGCAATAAAACTGTTTTTTCATGTCAAATCAAGACCAAAATATGAAATTTTAAGTGTTCGTTCACTTTACATTCGGGAGCAGAAATAGAAAATTTTATAATATCCTCCTTAAAATTATAGACCGAGGTTCCATGATCTACAGTTAGATCAGGCCATAACAGTCACCGATGTCCGCCTTACTTAGCCATTAACATTGGACAGCGGACACTCACATTCAAAGGCCATGGGCCTGTATAATGGCGCACATGTCGTGGGCTCTTAATTTTTTTTTTATGGATTTTGAAAGCCGTGTCCGCCATTGTGAAAACTGTGGCATGCTGAGACTGACTTAAAGTTATATGTATTTTAGAGGCCAGGGCAGATATTTCAATCCGTATCGACAGCATAGCGCGGTGTCCGCTAAAATTACCGCTGCTGCCTAGGAAATTAACCAGTTTCTTGATAAATGTGTCCGCTATGGCCTGGTGTGATAAAAAATATGCATTTTCTTGATACAGAGCCATATCAGACAACGGTGTCTATCGAGCTTCTGTCTTATGGGTGGTCCCGTGTGTAGATTCAAGAATATTAGCCTGACGCTGAATGTGTTAAAAGGTGAGAATAGTTGCAAAACATGTAAATATCATGTTACGTCCGCTAGACCATTAAAACTGTGTTAATTGTTATTATTTATGAATTTTTTAATTTAGCTAAAAAAAGTAGATTTTACATTTCCAAACGCCTGCTTGAAATTATCTCAATTTGTGGTAAATAATAAATCATTTAAAAAAAATTTATCAATCTGACAATTTTTGTTGACTAATGTGACAGACCCAATTTTTTATAGAGCGTTTTTTTTATGAAAATATATTTCATAACACCTCATTGAGTTTTGTTTTAAAATGAGGTTTAAGATCTCTCCTATCTAATACAACTGGTCTGTCTGACAGTTTCTGTTAATAAATAATTATTTGATTTCTTCAATGTTTTTTTTTATGTGAAAGGGGTAACAAAATCAGCACAACTTTTTTCCAAGATGTACTTAAATCACATCTATATTCTCCATTTTTTTCATAATTAACTTGCAAAGATAAAAAATAAAAACGAAAAATCATACTTATTAGGGTACAGGGCTTACCAGTGGCGACAGGGGGCTACAACTCATGGAAAATATTTCCTCTCCTATTGTTGATCTACTGACGCCGATCTCCAAACGCTTCTTTGGCCACTTTACCATGCTTACTCTGCTATACCCTTTATATATTTATATTATATAATATTGCTACATTACAAAACCAGCTAATTATGCTATAGTCCTTAATGCTTAGCAACTTAACAGCGATAAATCGAGAGTATCGTTTAGAATGTGCAACAATTATATAAAAAGTGCAGTAAGTCGGCGAGGACTACAATGGTTAGCTTGTTTTCTCATACTTTTGGTATTGTAATAGTTTAGAAAATAGTATAGGTTATTGACATTAAATGAACTCCTCATATGGCGGTTATGTAAAAATGCAAATCGTGAGATGACTTTTTACTTCCAGTTTCAACCTAAAACAACCGGACTATTCGCTAATCACATATTTTACGTTGCATATAAATTGTATAGGTGCAATTACCATAATATGTTGTATTTTCATAATGTCTTTTGTTCGGTTACATTTCTCCCATTAATAGGCAGAATCCCTCGTAAGTTAATTTTGCTCCTTGACGTCTCCCTGAATAATTTATTGTAAAAGATACGCCAAATTCTGCCGCCAGGCCGACCTTGATGAGGAAAATCAATGGTGTGGCTAAACAAAGCATGAAAATGTGAACCGGTTGAGAGTCATAGGCATGTGCGTCGATCCATGGAATATGTTTTCTCTCTTGTCTCTGCTGCAATATGGTTTAACAAATAAATAAACTATTGATATAAAATAGAAAACTATTATCAATAGAAACTAGAAAAAAATTTTTTAACAGGAGTCATATTATGAAGAAAATATATATAGTGTGTCCCACTTTTCACGGCGCACGATAACACCGTAACCCAGTTATTAATAAATCGATTTATTTTAAACTTGGTTAATTTGAACACATCTTCGACGTAACTAAAAGCGCGTGTATCTATTTAATTAATTCCGCAGACACGCGGTTTATGAGGGTCAAAATAGGATCAGTTTTTATGTAATCGTATTGGGAATTTTTTATAAAACAAATATTTAGCACCATCGTATGGGGCATTCCTTAAAACCCTTTTGTGCACTTCTTTATTAATTTGTTTTTTATTTATTTTTTTAAATTTTTTATTGTTTTTTAATAGTGACGAAAGGCTTCCATTATTGTCAAGTTAAACATTTTGTTTACGACTTCAAAGGTAATTAAATTCAAATAAATAAACTGAATACGACCCATGTAAATGGAATTTTCTCCGCGTTCTTGGCAAATACGATGATCATCATAGATCCAATAAATGCATTATCTTTTGAAACGTGTTTGAAAGAAAAATCCAAATATGTAATAATATATTGAGAATTCCTTTAAAAAAATCATAACTTTAGGGCTCCATGATAAATGAATCACCCCCGTTTTTGAAAATTATCTTGTTTAAAGGCATTTGGACAACGCAACACAAGGTTGAAACAGTATGTAAATAAATTTAAACCTTTAATTTCTTAGCATAACTTTTATTGTTAGTTATACTGTAAGTTCTATTAGAAGGTATAATTTCCTATTAAAATAAAAAACCGCTGCATAAGGAATCACTACTTCCACATCCAGATTTTTCATCCAAGTCACTTTAAAGGAAACATCTTGAGTAGATTTGCACTCTAGTATGTGGAAATTATTGGACATAGAATTTTAATAGTATTTGGAGCAGATGTCATAGAATAGTTTGAGGCGTTGTTTTCTACTATAGGTATACGTTAAAAATTAAGTTTTTAGTTTACCCCCCTTTTTTTCCCTATATTCACAACCTACCATGTCCCGCCTCTTCAATGGAATCATCTCAATCATATGTCATTATAATACACACGTGTACTAACTTTCAAGTAAATATCTTAATTTTATGTTATCAAATCCATTAATAATGGAGCGGAGATGGTGGTGTTTGAAAAATATTAGAAAGAAATCTGAGGCCTTGATTTCTAGTATATACACCAAATCCCACATTTCTGTACTCCTACCAGCTTGATTTACTTATTTTCCCCTATTTCCTCCTATTTAACCCTCAACACTTCAACGGAATCATCTCAAAATAGTTCCAGATGTCGTTATAATACGTGTCCCAAATTTCAAGTGAATAGCTCAATTTCATTTTATCAACCCCTTTAATAATGGATTAAGGGTGGTGGGTGGTTGAGAAATATTACTAAAAAGTCTGAGGCCTTGGCTTCTAGGACATACACCTAATTTCAAGTTTCTGTACTCGTACCAGCTTGCTTTACTTAGTTTTCCCTATTTACCACCAATTACCCTCACTCCTTCAACGCAATCATGTCAAAATATATTCTAGTTTAAGATATCGTTATGCATGTAACAAATTTCAAGTGAAAATCTAAATTTAATATTATCAACTCTTTAATAAGGGAGTGGGGTGGTGGGGGATGGAATATATTATAAAAAACCTGAGGCCATCGCTTCTAGTATTTACACCAAATCCCAAATTTCTATACTCTCACCAGCCTGCTTTACTTATTTTCCCCTATCTACCACTATTTAACCCCCAACCCTTCATCGGAATCAGTTCAAAATATAATCTAGTTCCAGATGTCGTTATAATACATACGTGTACCAAACTTCAAGTGAATATTTCAATTTTATTTTATTAACCCCTTTAATAATGGAGTAGGGATGGTGGGGGGTTGTAAAGTGTTATAAAAAAAGCTGAGGCCTTGGCTTCTAGTACATGCACCGAATTTCAAGTTTCTGTACTCATAACAGCTTGCTTTACTTATTTCCCCTATTTAACCCTATTTAACCCCCATCCTTCAACGAAAACTTCTCAAAATATAATCTAGTTCCAGATGTCGTTAGAATACATATGTGTAAGCCCAAAATATAATCTATTTCCAGATCTCATTATAATGCATACGTGTATCAAGTTTCAAGTCTTAATGTTATTTTATTAGCCTCTTTAATAATGGAGTGGATGTTAATGGGAGTTATGTAGTATATGCAATGAAGGCAGAAAAAAATGTAAATATTTCATGCAAAGACGAGATTACTTCCCCTCCCCCGTGTTCGAGGGCGCTGAACACGATGTGGTGGTAGACGTTTTTGACCGCGGCAACCCCCTTTTATGGATCCCTTTTTGTCATATATTAACGGGCGTGTGGAGTGATTTGTCGACGGGTTATACTTGAAATAACATGGAAGGGGGTTAAAGAATAAGTGGAATCCAGACAACAGACCTAGGGAGTTGATTAAATCCTCCTGAGGGGTGGACAATCTTTTTTTTTTCAAATGATTTAGTTCAAGCGCGTACTCCCCTGTTTTCGAGGTTGCTGATCACGGAAACATTTTTCATATTTAGCTCCAAGCCCTCCCCACCCCTCAAACGAGTAGTAATCACCACTCACCAGAAAGCATGATATCCACGATTTACAGGTTTTTCGACACACGATCGTTATTTCTGTGCATATCTCGTCAGTTTTCACGGGAAATAAGGTGGTAGCGACCTCGAAGGTTGCTTCAACTCTTCCAAGGGGTGTAATATTTATTAATTACACGTTGGATTGTCAATTCGCCCTCTCTCGCTTTCGCAGGCGCTGATCACGATAAAAATATTCACCTTAATCTCCGACTCTCTTCAACCAGTTACCGAGATGATTATGTAGGTTGCTGAGTTGGGTATAACGATTTCTTCATCGAGGAGTTATGAATAATAAATTTTGTAGTCAAGAGCAGTGTTGTTTATTCAAAGAATTACTTGAAAGTATTTTTATGGCAAAATAAATTATTTGCTTACAACTAATTTAAAAAAAACCCAGGTTATTTACAAATAGCATTACAATCATCAGACCCTAAGCAACAAGATGCTGCCTCCACTCGGTTACCAATCGTCAACATCAATTTCAAATTATCTTGCATCTGTTATTTCTCTGTTGCACCTTCGCTTTCTGCTTCTGTTTATTTTTTTCTTCCGGTTAGGATAATTTTTAGCCTTGAAACGCCTAATCGATATCTTTGTCGTCATCAGCGCCTGCGAAAACTGTGGAGAGCGTATTGACGATCCAAAGTGTAATTAATGGATTTTACAGACATTCGCAGGGTTGAAGTAACCCCCGTGGTCGCTACCTTCTTCCCATCCATGAAAACTGAAGGAATATGCAAAGGAACAACGATCATGTGCCGAAAAACTTGTAAATCCTGGATAGCATGCTTTCTGGTGAGTGAGGGGTGGTTACTGCCTGTTTGAGGGATAAGGAGGGGTTGGAGCTAAGAATGAATATTTTTCTCTTGATCAGCAACCCCGAATACGGGGTAGATATGCGTTTGAACCGAACCATTTGATAAAAATTGGCTATCCACCCTTGGGGGATGCTGTCTGGATTCCACTCACTCCCCAGATCCGTCTATTCAAACATAAATGAATCCATAAAAGGTGTGGTTTTTGGCCGTTTCAGGAGGTTGCGACGGTCAAAAACTTCTCCCACCATTTGCATCGTGTTCAGCAGCCTCGAAAACGAAGGGAAGGTAATCTCGCGTTTGCACTACATACTTACAAGAAAGTCATTTTATAATGCTTCATTACATAGACTGATGGGTGTTATGGGAGTTATAAAATATTTGCGGCTTGGCTTCTAGTATATACACCAAATCCCAAGTTTCTGGACTCTTATTAGCTTGCAGTAGTTATTTTCTCATATTCCCCTAAAATTCCTTCCTGCTTGGACCAATTTTATGTAAATCTATAAAAGTTCTACAATTATGGCAGTTCTCTCGGATTCGCCGTCCTGAATTTTTAACTCCAACCGGCACCTCCGCCATAATTTCGAACATTCTCTAATGGAAGGTATTTTTTTCCGATTCTTGCTGATTTTATACTAGACAGCTTGTTGAAACAAGTACGGAACCTCCACCAAATCGTACTCCACAATGTGCAGAAAACTTTGTAGGTTATTGTTTAATATAAGTCATTCCAGAGAAACCGTTAAACCGACATGAAAAAGAAAATATACATACGGATGGAATTGAGAACTACGTTTTTAAAAAGTTGGTTAAAAATTGTGGACTGTTAAATATTATGGTAAACTATGCTCCTTTATGTACTGAAAATAAATAGAAACAGTAATATAAGTTTACACTTAAAAGTCTTAACTGGAATGTGCAATGTGAAACTGTTAAAAAGCTGTTAAAGCTTGCCTACTTTACATATTAAAAATATAGCATCCAAATTGAATCTCGTTTAGGATATGGCGTTTCTTTTAAGGGAATTGCACTATGGCGTGTTATATTTTTATAACGCAAGAACTTGTTTTAAGGCATATTGCTGGTGTCTCAAACAATAATTTTTGCAAGGGCATTTTTGAAAATTACTGTATTTTAACTTTACCAGCATTATACATTTTTTCAATGTGCACGTGTTGAAAAATCAGGCAAATGTTGCAGTAACTAGTTAACATCATAACGTAAATAGGAAGTAAAACACAATTATCATGTTGCTTGTTTAGAGCTCAAATTTTTTAACTTATACACGAACGAATTTATATTCATTTGTTATTTAAAATTAAACTAAAAGAATTTTTGCTAAATATGTTTCATATCTGATTTTGGGTGTATGTGTCTTTGTAAGTTTTAGGTTAGATGGAGAGATTATTGTTGGAATCGCTTCGTTTTAGGGTGTAGTTGAACACCCTAAGTTTGCTTACAAATTAGTGAACCGCTTGATTTTGTAATTAACAATTAGTGAGTAAAATAGGCCCTATTTCTATATTTCTTTAAATATCTTCGTTCCTGCTAACTTTTAGTATAACATATGTATGGGAAAAATTGTTCGTTATGAAATTCTCTAAAGAATGAGCAATAATAGAGGTCGCTAGGTGCAATTGTTAACTTGCAAATGGCTTCCAAAGCTGTCAAAACAAGTTATTTTCACTATATTTCTACTCGAAAACAATTGCACTTAGGGGGCTTTAAAGATTGGTGTCCCGACAATGTACAAAAAATTTCAGGAAGAGCGGTTTATTCATTTTGAGTAATTAACGATCTATTTTTTTTAAATCCTTGATTAACAATTGTGCCATTTTTTGTAAAATCCATTTATAATTAGGGAACTCATTTATAAAATTCAAAAACATATTGATAAATGATATCCCGTTGGAATTTTTTTTAAATTGCAATTTTGGTCGATTTTATGAGGTTTTCTATGCATGAATCCTTTTATGCGCTACATAAATAAACAAATATCTTGATATATTTTAACTTTGGAGGATCCGCTCTTGTATACCTGAAAAGCTGCTATTTCTTTACAAATTAAAAACAAAACTTTGTCCTAGGAGCCGAGATAATTTTTTTTTTTCAAAAATTCGTTAGGGCGTATTTACGTCGTACAGTGATCAAAGTAGAGATTGAACTTTAATACTAGTATTTTCAATAAAAAAATATTTTAGACCTTGATTGTGTTTAACGGTATTGAAAAACAGTCGTCAAAGTGTGTAATTAAAGTTGTTTATTTATGTCTCACATAAAAATTTCACGCGTATAGAATCTCATAAAATCGGCAAAAATTACGATTTTTCTAAAATTCCAGCGGGGTATCATTTTTCAATAGTTTTTTTAATTTTCTAAATGAGTTTCCCAATTTATAAATGGATTTTACCAAAAATGGCACAATTGTTAATTAAGTATTTAAAAAAAACTAGATTGTTAATTACTCAATAATTAATAAACCGATCCTACTGAAATATTTTCTACATTATCGGGACAACATAAACACCATCTTTTTAGCCCTCTTTGTGTAATAGTTTTCAGTAAAGCAATAGTGAAAATAATGTGTTTTGAAAGCTTTGGAAGCCATTTGCAAGTTAACAGTTGCACTTAGCGACCCTATTGGTACCCATTTTTTAAAGAATTTCATATTGCGCAATTTTCCTAATACATATGTTATACTGAAAGTTAGAGGAACGGAGATATTTAAAGAACTATAGGGAAGGGACCTATTTTACTCACTAATTACTAATTATAAAATCAAGGACTTCACCCATTTGGCAAACTTAGGGTGTTCAACACACCCTTAATACGAAGCAATTCCAACAGTAATCTGGCCTATGGGCCAAATGTTTATTTTTTAGCAGTTTTTCTTCCCTGCTGTCTGTCCTGTTTTGATATTATCCCTATTTACTGTTATTAGGAAAAAAATCCGTAAAGGTGTTTACACAGAACTTCCCTCTTTATTCATACAAGACGGTCACTCTAAAAAATTATTAATTAAGAGATGACATATGAGAATTATAATCACCATGGAGTTAGCCTTATTATTACAGAGAAAACCTGATAACTTTTTTCCATCATCTACTATATAGTGGTGGAAATTTCTTTTCTATAATTTTCACAACATTTATTAGTTGAAATAGGTTAATAATATAACGATACGTGGAAATTTTAGAATTGAAGAAAAATTTTTTTCCATCGTCTCTATTGTAGTGGTAAAATATTAAATACTTTTTGTTTTAATTTTCAAAACATTTTTTTTAGTAGGTTTAGAATGTCACGAAATGTAGACATTTTAAATTTGAGCAAAAAAAAAATTTTTCCATCACGCATTTTATAAAAAAATTCAAAATTTTCAAAAATTCAAATTTTTTTTCGATTTGAAATTTTCAAAAAAAAATTGTTTTTGAAATAGTTTTAGAATGTCATGAAACGTGGAAATTTTAAATTTGAGGGAAAAAAATTTTTCTCAATTATCTATTCCCTTTAGACGATCCATTCTGTATATTTTTCAGTGAATGTCTAACCATTTCTTCGGTGGCAGTGGCGCTAGCTATACACCAAATTTGAGTGTTCTCCGCCAAGTAGTTTTTTAATTAATGCACCAACAGGCCGACAAATAGACAGACTGACGGAATTGAAAAACCTATATTTTCGTAATGTACATGATCTGAAACGTGAAAATCTGAAAAATCTCGGAGGGTGATTTTTCTCGAATACAATACTTCCCTTCGGTATGCGAGGGAAGTAAAATGTGATATAATATATTGTCATCATTTATTCAACTGAATTTAAGGAAACATATTTCTACTAGGTAAAATTTGAATATTTCTATATAAAATACAATATCAACGTGTTTTAACAAAACAACCATTACTATTATTATTATTTTATTAAAAATGTGAAATTTAATGTTACGTATGTGGTAGTAAATTTGGTTTGTACCTACGTAACTTTTATTTTTAATCGATATATAGCCAGAGCGTATTTAATAGAATTGATAGGACTGGATAACGCACGTAACCGACATAGTGATAAATACCCTTTTAGCTCCAATAAAAATACAATTTATTAGTCATTAATCATATTTTGTAATAAATAACGTTAGTTGGGCAGTTAGCAAATAAAGGGCAATCCCAATTGTACAAATGGTAGCAATTATGTGTAAATGTGGTGGTGATCATATAAAAAATCACGTGCGTGGTTTAGTAGCGGTCTGTGATGCTTTATATTGGCTATATTTTCTCTTCCTTCATCACAAAACAACTGCTGAGTCCCAAGCGGGTTATAATTCCACCATTATTGGCTTGCTTTCTTTGGTTTCTCTCGAGCTTTACTTTACTTCAGAGATATGTCCAATTGTATGCTCCATTGCTGGCCATAATAGTATAGTTTCAGAATCGCTTTATGTATCAATTATAATAAAAACCATGGAATTTATCGTGTCTATACTGAATACTGCATATAACTGTAAAATATTTTATGTTTCGATATTTTTTATACAAGTATTAACTTTTTAATGTTTGTTTGCTTAAAGTTATACTGAGCGATAACGTAAATATTTTATTTGTGTATGTATTTTTACTTCCCTCGCATACCGATGGGAAGTATTGTATTCGAGAAAAAATCACCCTACGAGATTTTTTCGTATTTTCACGTTTCAGATCACGTAGATTACGAAAATATAGGTTTTTCTATTCCGTCAGTCTGTCTGCTTTGTCTGTCTGTCTATTAGTGCATTAACTAAAAACACTACTTGACGGAGAACAATCAAATTTGGTAAGTAGCTAACTCTACTATCAGCGGAGAAATGGTTAAACTTTCACTAGAAAATATACAGGGTCTAAAGGGAATAAATAATGAAGAAAAAATTGTTTTGCTCAAATTTCAAATTTCCACGTTTCATGGCATTCTAAACCTATTTCAAAAAAAAAAAATGAAAAAAATGTTGTAATCTTTTTACTACAATTTTTTTTAAATTTAAAATAGAAAAAAAATTTGAAATTTTGAAAATTTTGTATATACTGGATGTTGAAAAAAATAATTGTTTGCTCCAATTTAAAATTTCCACGTTTAATTATTTAACATTCTAAACACATTTCAAAAACAATTTTTTTAGAAAATAAAAAAAAAATGTATTATAAAATGGGTGATGGAAAAAAACATTTTGCTCAAATTTAAAATTTTCACGTTTCGTGAGATTCTAAATCTATTCGAAAAAAAATGTTTTTGAAAATATAAAATAGAAAAAAAATTGAAATTTATTTAGTATAAACTCGATAATGCAAAAAAATTCTGTTTGCTAAAATTTAAAATTTCCACGTTTCATGACATTCTAAACACATTTCAAAAACGATTTGTTTAAATTTAAAAAAAAGTGTTTGCCTAAATTTAAAATGTACACGTTTCATGACATTTTAAACATAAGTATTTCAAAAACAATTTTTTTAGAAAATTTAATATTTTTTATAAAATGGGTCATGGAAAAAAATGTTTTGTTCAAATTTAAAATTTCCACGTTTCGTGACATTCTAAACCTTAAAAAAATTGAACATTTAAAATAGGAAAAAGCTTTGAAATGTTGAAAATTTTGTATCATAAAATGGACGAAAAAAAAGTTTTTTGCTCAAATTTAAGATTTCCACGTTTCATGACATTCTAAACATATTTCAGAAACTTTTTTTTCAGAAAATTTAAAAAAAATTGGAAATTTTTTTGTAAAATGGGTGAAGGAAAAAAATTTTTTGCTCAAATTTTAAATTTCCACGTTTCATGACATTCTAAACATATTTCAAAAAAAGAAATTTGTATTGAAAATTTTTACATTTTTTTAAATTTACTACAATAGAATAGATGATGGAAAAAATGTTTTTTCTTCAATTTCAAAATTTGCACGTTTCACTATATTCTAAGCCTATTTCAACAAAAAAATGTTTTGTAAATTGAAAAAAAAAACAAAAATTTCCCCCACCACTATACAGTAGATGATGGAAAAAAAATTATCAGGTTTTCTCTGTAATAATAAGGCTAACTACATAGCGATTATCATTCTCATATGTCATTTCTTAATCAATATTTTTTTGAGTGGCCGTCTTGTACGAACAAAGAGGGAAGTTCTGTGTAAATACCTTTACCGATTTTTTTACTTCTAAACATAAATTTTTATTCAAAAGTAAAATTGAAATTGAGCATTAGCAATATAAACAGGATAATGTTGAATTAACTCATCTATTGTTAAAATATTTTTATCGACATTATCTGTTATTTGAAATAACAACAGTTCTCTAATTGTAATTTTAACTGCATAGAGTTACACGATTAAAGTACCCTTGAAAATGAAACTTCAGAGTAAAAAAAATGGGCACCTACTGGAAACCTTCACGCCAAATGTTTGCGAAAATTCCTTCATTTAGTTAACATATTCGCGGACACTCATTTTTATTGATATGTGCCTAACGTGACACTGCCGGCATAAGCCGCATCGCCCACAGTGCCCCTAGGGACACTGACGTTATATGCCGCAAAAACTTAGTGCGCTCTAGATACGCTTGTCTGCATATCACGTAAATTTTACATGTAATAAGGTATGAAGTGTCCTACTAGGCACCTTGGGTAAACAAATAATGACAAAGTTCCTAATAGTTTGTTGGTGATGAAAGAATTTGGTCAGGCGATCTAGGGACCATGTTTGGCGCGTTTCTGTCTGATTCCTGTGCATATTTTATAATTTATTCATGTGTGAAATGGAAGAGAAGCAAGAAAAGCAACTACTTCGTTGGTATGAAGAGCTTGAAAGTGAGGACGAAGATTCCGCCAGATAAAATGGCACGATACGTATAATACAGATAATTCCATAGGGGATCCAGAATACTTTTATATATTGTAGTGATGATGATTAAGTAGTTGTAATTTCATTTATTAAAAGTTTTTATACTAAAATCAAGTGTTTTTATTTTTTTTTACATTCGGCATATGACGTCAGTGTCCTACTGTAGCTAAGATGCTTCTACTGGGACATGACGTTATATGACGCAGACTGTTTTTCCAATATATCTAATTCTTCAAAAAATTCTGATTTTAAAGCTATATGTTGCATTTCTTTATGTATACTAATAATGATTTTAATCATGGTGTCAATTTCAGCACATCTAAATATTTTTAAGTGCCCTTCTGGAGCGAAGGACAATGACGTGATATGACGTCAGTGTCCGTCAACGTGTTAATAACCGGGCTTATTACTGCTGAGCTATGCGAGGCCTCCATCCTGCCGGGTGTAACAGGATCACGGTATACCCCCCTTTTCTCCTTTAGTTTTGAAGATAATTGATTGAAATTTATGACGTACTACATACATAATAAGCGGCACTTTTTGACATACAATTTATTTTTTTTCACTTCCGTGTTCGCTGGAACACGCTATATATATTATTGCATTTTTGAATTCTGCATAATTTTCTGAATCCAACGATGCCAAATAAGTGACATTTCAAACATCAATTTTTTTATAATGCAATTTTTAGTTTTCCATTTAAGTGTGCCATGACGGTTCAGATTTATTCTAAATGACCCGTGTAATTCTACAATAATTGAAATCCCATTAAAAACACTAAATTACGTGATTTACGAGCAAACAAAATTCACCAAAATTGTTTTTGGGGCAAAACTCAATTTTTTCAACCGGAACCATATCGGGATCGTGGTAAGACCATTTACTAGTACTATTAATAAGGAATTTATTCATATGTCGTATTAAAATATGCGATAAATACAAACAAGATTACAGCTAAAAGAAAATAATAAAATACAATTTTGTTCTAAAAAAAATCAATTGTATGTCAAAAACTGCCGTTTATTAGGTATGGAATATGTTCTAAATTTCAACCAATTATTTCCAAAATTAGAGGAGAAAATGGGGTTATACTATTACACCTGGTATAGTCCACGGATATTAGCATTTGGCCTGGACAAAACTAGTAAAAATATGAATGTTTGCACAGACGTTCTTTGAGGTGTCCCAAACCCAAATCTACAAAAATCACAAAAATCCCAACATGGCTACCCAAAATATTGAAGGTCAAGTTTCTTGTAAATATCTCGCATCCTATGCATTGGATGCCCATGAGATTAATGTGAAAGTTGTACCAAAAGTTCTTTTATCAGAATTTGAATATAATATCATAAAACGGAAAGGTCTAAAGGTTATGAACTGCAACTATTTTTTGGTAATTTTTGGACATTTATCTGCTTGTGAACGGTTATTATTGCGCAAACTAAATAGTAAATAAATAATTTCGTAATGTCTTTTATATATAAATGTATTTTTTAAATAATTAGTAAATAAAGAACCTAGACTAAATGTAATTGCTTTTTTCTTTTTAAGAAAAAACATTATTTATTTATAAATTGTGCTTTTCTTTGAACTTCTAAAGTTTCTACAAGTATTGGGCCCCAAAATTACTAATTTCGGCCAAAAAATGGCCATTTCTAAAATTATTTTAGCATGTGGTTTCGGACCCTTGAAATTCAGATCATGCAAGTCAAAAATCATGATAAAATATGATATTGATGGACTTCCATGCAGTTATATAGGAAATAACAGTGTCTAGATCCTGTCTATATAAGGTTTTCAGATATTTTACAAGATTTTGACAGCTCTCATGTATCAAAAATAAGCTGGATTGCAATTATCGCAGTTCTTCATTAAATTGCATAGTACTACGAAATTGTTCAGCCTAAATAGATTGATTTTGGTTGAATTAGAAAGGAGGAGTCGAATTTCGACCTAAAGAAACCTGTAAATATCCACAGTGTGCGCCGTTGCAGGACTTGCGGATCCTGCCAGAATATAGTTTTAACAATAATTTAAAAAGTTACAAATACATTTGCTTAGCATACAAAAAGGCCGTTATATTTACTGTAGATGTAGAATGGTTTAAAGGATTTCTGGACATATAGAGTCGCTTTTCTGTTTTATATAAAACATTTAACAATTTAGGGTAAAACCGATTTCTTCTCGAAATTCAGGAAACAACAAATTATTTATAAGAATTCATACTTCAATAAATGCCTAGCTAAATTACATGCATTTTTACCACCACTTATATAACTTGAAAATAAAAGGCATTAAAGCCTATGGCGCTAAACATATATTAAAGGTTTCTGGAAGCTTCTCTTCAATAATAAGGGCCATTGTGCAATGCTCTGTTGCCTTATGACGTTAAAAATATTTCAATGAATTGAATAAATAATTTTCTTACCACTATAGTAACGAGTAAAGGAAACTGTTAATGCTAAATTCTGACTAGATGTTTTTAAAATTTTAACTATTACGCAATTTTAAATTAAATAAAAATTAAATTCGAGTTATATTTTGGCCTTTCAATTTAATAATTTTCTGTTAATTGTGTTGTTTAATAATGGAATTGAACATATATATTTATGACATGAGCCCAATATAAAATTTAAAAAACACATAGCGCCGATTTGATGCATTTTCCATTTTAATATCATAAGTAATTTTAGATTGTATCTTAACCCAATTTAAATAATGCATCAATGCGCCTTATTGAAAACATATTTTTCAAAAGAAATATTTTACCAGTATTTACTAAAATGGTTCTTGTACCATTATGAGCAAAAGGGCAGAAACAGTGTATTCAGGCAGATATTTTCAAAACTGGACTAACCTTTAATACATTCTAGTACTTACTTGTCAAAATATTTGAAATTATCAACCTCAAAGCTCTGACACTGACATCAACTATGAAAATAGAACTCTCTAGGTAGGTCGGTGTACCATCGTCTTGATAGTTGAAACAAGCTAACCATTATACGCTTCACTTTACTGCACTTTTTATATAATTATTGGACATTCTATAGAATACGCATTTCTTTGTCAATAATATTAGTTTAAGACATTTTTTGTTTAATCACAAAACATAACAAACGATTTTTTTAAATTTAGATAATTTTTTTTTTCCTATTGATTAATTTCCTTCAAAAGTTTCTTCTTCTAGCTAACACTGTCTTACTGTCCCAATTACAATATAATGGGACTTTCCATTCTTAAGTTATCGTTCTCACAAGGAACGTGACGGACGATCAGACAGACGGACAGACAGACGGGCGGACAGACAGACAGACACACAGACTGCCGGACATTTTTGGAAGTTGTTCAGAATTATATCACTAACACAGTGATATGATATTTCTTTCTCTGCGAGCGATATTACCGATTTTAGAAATGTGAGGAAAAAGTGCAATAAACTCCTCGTTCTGTATTTGCGAAGAGTATAATACTAGGTACAATAATATTCCAATCGGCCAAAACTTGCAGGACGCGAACATCATTTTTACGGAAAATTTATGAAAAAAAGTGAAGTGTGATATCCCATTTAACTCAGAATAATATTTTCTTTAAAGGGGTACAATCAAACATCAAGGCATACCATAATTACTGACAAATCTGACAGCATTTAACCTATGTCGCTACTGAGTAACCTTGGCGAAAGGATTTTACTGCAGATCCAAAATGAAGCTTCCACTCAACTACCACTACTCGCCATTTGCTATCATCCATCTGTTTGACAGTAAAACAAAATTATTGCAGGCATGTACCTTTCACTTTCACTTTTTTCATTTTCAGAGGCCTGTGTGGGTGTGTAAAATCCGTGTTACATTTAATAAAGACGTGCCAAATATAAAATGTATTTTTTTCCTGGGAAAGAGAATAAAATATTCGGCAGCGGCATCGAAAGATAGTGTCTAGAGCCGACAGGAATTTAAAAGCACCATTGCTTGCAACCATGTAAACGTATTAAACATTTTGAAAACTTTGCACAAATAACTAAATAAAACACACTATGTCTTCTACCACTATGTATTTATAAAAATTGCGACTGAAGTTTCGATTTACAAAGCCATTGTCAAGCAGTGAATCAAGGAGTCATTTTTCATTCACTGCTTGACGATGGATTTAAGTCGAAACTGCAGTCGCTATTTTTATAAATACGTAGTGGTAGAAAATATAGTAGTGTGTTTTAATTAGTTATTTGTGCACAATGATTAACTACCACAGAGTAACGGCTTCATCAATCAACATTTTGAAAGTGTCTAAGCTGCCATAATTATTCGCAAATACAAAAAGATGTTTATCAACTTAACAGCAATAAATCTGTCATAAATGAGATAAGATTATGGACCAAGCTTCGGCGGCTTTCATTCATTTCTTAGCTGGACAAGGCCATGACTCGATTAACTGCAAGGAGTATCCTATAGAATGTGCAATAATTATATAAATAATGCCGTAAATCGGCAAAGAGTATAATGGTTAACTTGTTTTATATTCTATTTGCTACCTGTACTTATATTTTAAAATTCCAAATATTAGAACTATGCTGTCAATATAATGTCCCTAGCTAGAGTTCCGCTCTGTATGCTACTATATATCGTATTTAATAGGCATTCTTCGTTGATTTATTTAGTGGCTACAGTATTAATTATTCAGCGATGTAATTTCCGATATAGGAGGTTAACATGTAAATCAATCTGTTTATGGATGCATGCGTGGATCCATTCTTTTTTTCTTGCAAATTGCATACAACTCTCATATGCAGTTTAATTTCCGCAACTTTAGCAGGCGCAATATATCAAATCCAGATAAATCATAAGTACCTCATATTGACGTTACTAATTCTAGTTGCATAGTAACGAAAATACTACAGCAAAAAACATGTTTTACTACGTATAAAAATTGCGATAATAATGCAGTGATAGACTATAGCATGCGACAAGTTCAAAGGATTAGAATAGAATAGGAAAGTATGGTGACCATTCTGACTTTCCTCTTGTGTAAAAGAAATAAAGTGTATTCGAAAGTTTGTGTCCAAAGATTAAGATAGCCTGTATGTTAAATGAGTTGCTAATGTAGAGAAAGAGTAGGGAATTTATTAATTTCGGAAATATACAGGGTGTTCCTTAATGACGTGCTAATATTTCTGGTTGTGATTCCTTAGGTTATTCTATGAAGAAAATTCATACGAATATATGTCCGCGATGGCTTAAATTTTCGGCTATATACAGGGTGTTGATCTTTTTCTTTTTAAATGTATCGTTTGAATAGTTCTGCTTAATAAATAATTAAAATTTTACATGTTTCAATTATTAAACCCCACAAGAGTGGCAAATATTGCTTGCACCTATGTAAATTTAAGTAGTAAAAAGGCCGTAAAGATATAAAGTCGGTATTTTTACTACTTATCTTTGTAGACATTCTCAGTATTATACGTAGACTAAACGCATTATACGGCACAAAACACAATGTTTTAATAAGTTCAATTATTTCTACAATACCTCATATTAATATCAGCCTCTAATTTTCATTCTGGTCCATTACCAACTAGATTATTATTATTTGCTTGGAAGCATGGCCGACAATGATACGGCCTTTTTGATACTGACGGCAGTTATGGACTGTACGATTGGAGGTGAAGAGTCAGACATTTGCTCTTCGTTACTCGCCAACTATAGAAATAGGACTATTTTGATAAAAGACGGCAACACCATGTCCAACAAATGTAAACCTGAGAAAACCGTCAGACTAACCACCTATAAGCTTTAAGTTCTTCAGTTCATCACGTGGTACAGTGTGAACTAAGGAGTTGGCAGAATAGATTAGTTACAGGCAAAAATGATAAGATACCACCTTAACTGCAGCAAGTGAAGATCAATCCATACAGTCATTAAACGGGAAGCTTTGATTACAGTTTAAGTATGCAAAACATCAAAATGATAATTATGATTGTAGACCGAGCAAGACAATAAATTTCACGACTAGCAAGCAATCAAGCATAAGAACTATTTTGTTCAAAAACAAGTTTTAGTGTAAGTCCAGCTGGGTCACCAGATCTAACGTCACTGGATATTTTGTATAGAAGTACCTGAAATGCACGGTTCTGGAGTCGTGTTCCAACGATTTAGATGATGGACATGTACATGATATTAATGATAATTACTACTAGCCTTGAAAGAATACATATATTTTTGCTGAAGTATCTGACATATTTGCTTGAGTATTATTTAAGAATTTTGCTCAATTTCTGTTCAGTGAAATTAAATATCTGAGCTGTGCAAATGATTAAAAGTATTTCTGACGTATAAAAAAGATAACATGTTCAAATTATTTATGTTGTAAGTTTTGCAAAATTCGTATTAATTCCTGTTGTATCAAATTTCAAATAAAGTATAAGTCTTCCAGCATGGCTACCACTACTTAATTTATACCTAAATCTATCAATACATAGACACAAGCCTATGTAATTTATAAAGATTTTAAAAAAAATATTCAACAAACTTTATTAAAACGTAATTCTTAACTTTGCTCATTTGTCCTACCCTTTAATTAACTTTATTGAGACATGTTAAATATTTTGTAAATAATGGGTTTGAAATTATGACAAATCTAGCAATGAGGAGCTCATCAAACTTGCCTTTCTGGAGTCTGTGGACACGTTGAATATGTTCATTAATAGTATGCTAGTTGATGTGCTAGATGAAAATGATTTGTTATTTATACTGTGATAGTGTCACGGTTTACAAAGAAATCTAAGTAATGCAAATGTCTAATGTCAGATAAATCAGTTACCTTAAATACTAATAGATGTAATAATGCAACATCACGACTTTATTGACAAGGAGACACATAGTTATTGATTAAAGCCTTGACTACGTCAATCTAGTATATCCAATTAACTTTTTGTAATCTTGGCCTTATCGTTGATACTATCGTCTAAGGAACTAGTCAAACAAGCGCAAAATCGCTCGATTTTGCAAACCTGAATACACCTATAGTCCGGGAGCTAGATGGTTTTTATTGGAGTTATAAGTTAAAGTTTTATTATATTTATATCTCTTATACGTTCAACATAAACCAGTAACATGTTGAGCTGTTACGGCTGTGTCACGTATTTCCACCCCTAGGAAACACCCTTAAAAATCCGTGGATTTCAAAAATTATAACAGGAGATAAATACTAACACTATTTAATAACTAACTAATCGGTAGTTGTACTGTACTGTACATGTGTGTTGAGTGCTCCTATGAAAATTTAATATTTCGACTACTTAATTACAATAATAATACAAACATATACCTATGGAACAGTGATGTTAATGTGCATCTGACAAAAAGTTAAAATACAGATTATAATCAAGGATTTAAAAACAAACAATAAAAAGGTCAGTTATTATTTTTATCAAATCTATAAACATCAACACAATATAGTCCTACTTTTAAGTGTTAAACGTAGGCAGCGCTCGGCCACCGAGCGCTGTTTTATAGTTGTACCAAGTCGACAAAATGGAGGAAACTAATTGTAATAAATGTAAGGAGAAAGTAAAAAATGATAATAGCATCAAATGCTCAGGAATTTGTGAAAATGTGTTTCATTTTAAATGCACTGATGTTAGTGCAAATGATTTTAATGTAATTAAAAATTTAAATGGATTTAAATGGTTCTATAGTTTTTGCATACCATATATAAAATTTACGATGCAAGTAAACAAAGAAATGAGTGATTTCAAAAGATCTATAATAAATGAGTTGAACGATTTAAAATCGAAGTTAGAAATTTCAAACAAAACTGAGAAACTGATGTCTGAGAAAACATATTCGAGTGTAGTGTCAGGTGAGGCAGTTGTCATAAAGCCTAAAGCAAAACAAGATAGCAGTAAAACAAGAGAAGTAATTACTAAGAAGCTGAAGCCATCTGCAATGGAAGTTGGCATAACACAGATGAGAAATGTTAAAGATGGAGGTATTTTAATTAAGTGTAAATCAAAAGAAGAAGTTGAAAAAGTGAAAATGGAAGCAGAAAAGAATTTAGGAAGACAGTATCAAGTCAATATACCAAACCAGAAGAGCCCATGTTTAAAAATTGTTGATATTGAAGATAAAATGGAAGAAAAGGAACTTTTAGAGTGTATAAATAAACAAAATGCTTTTCTACGCCATCATGACATGAAAATAAATGTTATTGTAATTAAAAAAATGGTGAAACGATATATGGCTATTCTAGAATGTGATTCTATTACACATTCGAGAATACTAGAAGAAGGCTCACTTAGTATTGGATGGACACCTTCGTGTAGAGTTTTTGACTACGTCCGAATATACAGATGTTTCAAATGTGGAGGCTTCAATCACAATGCAGACAATTGTGAAAGTGAGGAGGTATGTGCAAAATGTGGTGAAAAAGGACATAATAAAAAAGACTGTAATAGTGATTTACTTAAATGTGGTAACGGTATGGATGCCAATAAGAAATTAAATTTCGATTTAAATATTCATCATTCTATGTTCGATATTAAAAATTGTAGTGTTCTACAAAAAAAGGTTAGTGCTGAAAAACAAAAAATAAAATACGATACACAATAGCAGTCACAGCAAACTCAGTACAGTAAAAATCTAATGAACAACACTTTAAATGTATGTCATCAAAATGTACAAAGCTTAAGGAATAAGGTAGATCTTGTGGAAGCCACTCTTAATATGAATAAGGTTGATATAGTATGCTTGACCGAACATTGGTTGAATGATAAACAAAGTGAATATTTAAATATTGAGGGCTATAATTCAGTTAGTAAATTTTGTAGAAGAGAATATAAAAATGGTGGTGTAGCAATACTATGTAGTAGTAAATTAAAAAATTCCTGTAGTGCAATTGAACAAGTTGGAAAATGGTCTAAAGAAAACATTTTTGAAATTTGCGGAGTAAAAATACTCTTAAAAAATAATAACTCATTAAAAATTTTTTGTATTTATAGATCCCCATCAACAGAAGCGAATTTATTTCTTTCTGAACTGAATTCATTTTTGCACAACATTTCTAGAATGAAAAATGAAAACATTATCCTTTGCGGAGACATAAACATAGACTATCTATCGAATTCACCAGAAAGAAATGAACTAGTTGACATTCTACACGCATATGGTTTTGAAATGTGTTTAAATGAAGCCACAAGACGTACTCCTATTTCTTCTAGCGCTATCGACTACATTTGTACCAATTTTGACAAAGATTTATACAATATATCCACTAATGTATGTTTTAATGGTATATCAGATCATTCGGCTCAATTCATAAAAATAAACTGTGATTTAAATTTAAATATGAACAAGTACACGTACAGTAGAGTTTATAGTAGTGAAAATTATGCAAACCTGTATTATCATTTAAACAATGAATCATGGTATGACGTATATCAATCTAAGGATGTTAATCAAGCATTTGAAATATTTATAAATCGGCTAAAGTATTATGTGGATGTTACCTTCCCTGTTAAAAAAATATATCCTAGAAACGCTATCAAACCCTGGTTAACTCGAGGTATTAAAATATCTGCTAGAAAGATGAAAGAACTATACGCAGTTATGATAGAAACAGGAAATATAACGGATAAAAATTATTATAAAAATTATAAAAAAATGTACAAAAAAGTAATTACTGCCGCAAAAAAACTTCACAATACTAGACTGTATGAACAATTTGACAATAAAGGAAAGGCCGCATGGACAATAATTAATAAAACTACTAATAAAAATAAGAGCTACAAGGAAATATTTGAAATTAAGTTAGATAATATCATCGTGCAAGATCAAAAAACTATAGCTAATTCCTTTAATGATTATTTTGTTGGATTGCCTCACAAACTGTCAAATAATCAAAATAAAGTTATTGAAAAAAATTATAACGTTACACCTCCAAGAATTGAGTATACAATGTTTGTAAGACCAGTGAGCGAAAATATTGTATATAATACTATAATGAATCTTAAAAAACTTACTCGGCAGGAGTCGACTCAATTTCATCAAATCTACTAAAGTTGATTGTAAACTATATTACTTATCCGCTAACATATCTTATAAACTTATCGTTGGAGCAAGGAATTTTTCCTGAAATATTTAAAACAGCTCGGGTTATTCCCTTGTACAAAAAAGGTGAAAAAGTTAATGTTGAGAATTATAGACCAATTTCATTGCTTAGTTCTATTTCGAAAGTCCTTGAGAGAATTGTGTTCGATCAAATAAATAATTTTTTAACAACTTTTAAGCATGGATTTAGAAAAAACAAAAGTACGACAACTGCAGTAACACAATTTATCAGTCAATTATATAAGTTTTTGGATGGTAACAACAAAACCCTAAGTCTTTTTATGGACTTAAGCAAGGAATTTGACCTAGTCAATCACGCCTTGCTTAAGGAGAAACTAAATGTTTATGGACTGCGAGGAAAAATAAATGATTGGTTGACATCCTACTTATATAATAGGAAACAAATTGTAGATATTAACGGTACCTATTCCCACGAATCGTATGTTAATGTCGGTGTTCCTCAGGGTTCCATTTTAGGTCCCCTATTATTTTTAATTTTTGTTAATGACCTCCCTGAAATAACAAACTCTGTAAGTAATTTCATTATGTTTGCAGACGACAATACTTATTTGTGTGAGGATTTGACCCTAGCAGATGCTGCTTCTAAACTACAAATAATGATTAATAAATTTATCGATTGGTTCAAAATGAATAACTTGCATCTTAATATATCTAAAACTGTTTTCACTAATTTTACGCCTAGAAACAGCATTATTAATGAAAGTCGTTTATTAAAAATAGAGAGAGAATCGATCGCCCAAGTCAAGAACACAAAATTTCTTGGACTTCATATAGACAATGCGTTAAATTGGGAAATGCACACAGATACTCTTTGTACCAAACTTTCATCCTTATGTTTTGCCCTCTTCAGATTAAAAAACATTACTAATAACAATATTCTCCTCTCTTTCTATCATGCTCAATTTGTGTCGCGCTTACGATATGGTATTTTATTCTGGGGCTCATCAAGCTATTTAAACAGGGTATTTAAATTACAAAAAAGAGCCATGAGGAATATAGCAGACATATCATTTCATTCATCGAGCAGGCCATATTTTAAAAAATTACGATTGCTAACATTACCTTGTATATATATCCTAGAAATTTTAATATATGTCCAGTCAAACCTAAATAACTTTATAACCAATGGCGACTTCCACGAATATGAAACCAGACACAACTACTTGTTGTCAATTCCATCACATCATTTATCAGTGTATGAAAAAAGCCCTATGTATGTAGGAATTAAATTTTATAATAAATTAAATCCAGAAATCAGGCAAATAGACAATCTAAAATTATTCAAAACTACAGTCCGTAATATGTTGCTTGATAGCGCGTTTTACAGTGTTTCTGAATATATGAATTTGAATATATGATAGCTTTTGTCTTCTTTTTTTATATTCTTTTTATATTATGTTTTTCTATATTATTTTAATATTATGTTCTTAATAAACTGCTATAACTGTATGTCTTCAAATTCCTATATAATTGTTTTCCGTTTTAGGTGATATATTACCTTGTCATGTATTTATATAATTGTTGCGTATTCTGTTATTAATGTTATTATAGTGATATATTGTTTTAAATTTTGTGTTATTAATGTTATTATAGTGATTTTAAATTTTGTATCTTAAATTTGCACATACTACTATTTATTCTTATATTTTTTATTTTACTGTATCTGTAACCGAAATGTATCTTATCTCATTTGACTTTTCCTATACTATTTGTAATTTAGTCTCCTGGAATAAATTATCTATAACTGAAAACTTCACAACACTTTTAATAACTAAAATACACTTTTACTGACGAACATAACCTTTAACAATGTTTATTACTTTGTATTCACTTCGGATTTCTAACCTCCCTTTTCATTCAAGAACTTCCCGTTTAATGTGTTTACATTAGCTTATATACTTTAAAATGCCTCTAGATCCATCTAGAGCAAAGTCCAGAACCTTCCGCGGCAATCTAGCATAATGTAGAAGTCTCGATCCTCTTCTATAAATTTCTAGAAAACGTGTTACTACCAGTGTCACAGAGACGGCGCACACCACAGCCTTTAACAATGGCACGCGGCGCCCCGTGGAACTTTTCCAAAGAAAAGAAATGTCACCGTTGTGAGTTTAAAGCTTCCTTGTGTATATTGACTATATTTCTTATGCAATGAAATAGAAAACAAAGAGCGCGTCAGCTCATTGTGGTATATAAATGATATACCATAAAAAAGAAAATTATTGCATGTAAAAACTTAACCATTTTTTTAGTTTCAATTTGATTATTATATCCCCCTTACCATAAAAATTCCATTCGACACACAAATACTGCCTACCTTGGCAGATAGAAAAAAGGTATCTTAAAAGATATTTCATGGTGTCGGATGGATGGGCTCATTTGTTAAAACGATGCGTAATCAAAAGTGAATCTTGAGCGATAAGTGTACACAATTTGTCTATTACTTTCGCATTTATGCTATTGGAAAGTAAGTATAGTAATCGTAAGAAATATTTAATTTTTTTTGTTCAAATAGGTTTAGAATGCCATATAATATGGGGATTTTAAATTTGCGGAAAATAAACCTGTTTGTCGATCTATCTATAACTTTTCTGTGTGCACAATCACTTAAGATACTAACTTGAAATTTGGTGCACGTATGTACTATAAGGAGATCTGAAACTAATATACGATGTATTGACCCCTCACTTTAACCGCTGATATCTCAGAAAAGAAGACGCAAAAAAAATTGAAAAAAATATGTCTTTATTATGAGTCAATCACTGAAATTTGAATTTTGTGCATTGGACACTTTTGAAGTTCTGTTAAGTTATATTGAAAAATGTCCTACTTTTTAAGGAAATTTTGATCATACCATTTTTAAATTTACCATATCTTGGAAAAAACCGCTGCCTAAGGAATCACTACTTCCACATCCAGATTCTTCAACCAAGTCACTTTAAAGGAAACATCTTGACTATATTTGCACTCTAGTATGTGGAAATTATTAGTCACAGAATTTTAATATTTGGGGCAGATGTCATAGAAAATTTTGAGGAGTTGGTTTCTATCATATACGTTAAAAATGAAGTTTCTAGTTTACCCTACTTATTTCACTACCTACCACCTTCCACCCCTTCAATGCAGTCATCTCAATCAGATGTCACTACAATACATACGTGTACTAACTTTCAAGTGAATATCTCAATTTGATGTTTTCAATCCCATTAATAATGAAGCGGAGGTGGTGGATTTTGAAAAATATT
Organism: Stenurella melanura; assembly: GCA_963583905.1. Taxonomy (NCBI): domain Eukaryota; kingdom Metazoa; phylum Arthropoda; class Insecta; order Coleoptera; family Cerambycidae; genus Stenurella; species Stenurella melanura. The sequence continues at coordinate 159,187,210 of OY757309.1, forward strand.
AGAAAGAAATCTGAGGCCTTGGTTTCTAGTACATACACCGAATCCCAAATTTCTGTACTCTTACCAGCTTGATTTACTTATTTTCCCCTAGTCCTCCTGTTAACCCCAACCCTTCTACGGAATCATCCCAAAATATAATCTAGTTCCAGATGTCGTTATAATACATACGTCTACCAAATTACAAGTGAATGTCTCAATTTTATTTTATCAACCCCTCTAATAATGTAGTAAGGGTAGTGGAAGGGTTGAAAAATATTAATAAAAAATCTGAGGCCTTAGCTTTTAGGGCGTACACCGAATTTCAAGTTGCAGTACTCTTACCAGCTTGCCAAAATATAATCTGGTTTTAGGTATAGTAATAATACATAAATGTACCAAATTTCAAGTGAAAATTTAAATTTAATTTTAACAACTCTTTTAATAAGGGAGTGGGGTGGTGGGGGGAAGGAAAATACTAATAAAAAACCTGAGACCTTCGATTCTAGTATATACACCAAATCCCAAATTTCTGCCCTTTTACCAACTTCCTTTACTTATTTTCCCTTATATACCCCTATTTAACCCCCAACCCTTCAACGGAATCATCTCAAAATATAATCTAGTTCCAGATGTCGTTATAATACATATGCGTACTAAATTTCATGTGAATATCTCAATTTTATTTTATCAACCCCTTGAATAATGGAGTGGGGGTGGTGGGGGGCTGAAATATATTATTAAAAAATCTGAGGCATTTGCTACTAGTACATACACCGAATTTCGAGTTTCTGTACTCATACCAACTTGCTTTACTTATTTCCCCTTATCTACCCCTAAATAACCCCCAACCTTTCAACGGAATCATCTCAAAGTATAATCTAGTTCCAAATGTAGTTATAATTCATACGTCTACCAAATTTCAAATGAACATCTCAATTTTATTTTATCAACTTTTTAATAATGAAGTAGGGGTGGTGGGGGTTGAAAAATATTATAAATAATCTGAGACGTTGGCTTCTAGTACATACACCGAATTTCAAGTTTCTGTAGTCTTACCAGCTTGCTTTACTTATTTTTCCCTATTTACCCCTATTTAACCCCCAACCCTTCATCGGAATCATCTCAAAATATAATCTAGTTCCAGATGTCGTTATAATACATACGTGTACCAAATTTTAAATGAATATCTCAATTTTATTTTATTAACCCTTTTCATATTGGAGTAGGGGGGGTGGTGGGGGTTGAAAAATATTATAAAAAAATCTGACGCTTTGGCATACACCGAACTTCAAGTTTCTGTGTTCTAACCAACTTGTTTTACTTATATTCCCCTATTTACCCCAAATTAACCCCCAACCCTCCAACGGAATCATCTCAAAATATAATCTAATTCCAGACGTCGTTATAATACATGCGGTACGAAATTTCAAATGAATATCTCAACTTCATTTTATCAACCCCATTAATGGGGTAGGGGTGGTGGGGGTGGTGGGGGGTTGAAAAATATTATAAAAAAATATATAACTTCTAGTACATAAACCGAATTTCAAGTTTCTGTACTCTTACAAGCTTGCTTTACTTATTTTCCCCTATTTACCCCTATTTAACCCCCAACCCTTCACCGGATATCCTCAAAAAACAATCCAGTTCCAGATCTCGTTATAACATATACGTGTACAAAATTTCAAGTCAATATCTTAAACCGTTCCGGAGAAAACGTGCGGACAAAAAAAGGTTACAGACAGACAGACAGACAGACAGACAGACAGACAGACCGACAGACAGAAATTTTTCTTTAGCTCAAATTTAAAATCTCGACGTTTCATGACATTCTAAACCTATTCCACGAATAAAAATTTTTGAAAATTTGTTTGCGATTACTATACTTCCAATCCACTACGTGGATGTGGAAGTAATATGCCTACTATGTAAATAATAATTTGGACACCGATAAAGAACGGCATTTTTTGTAACGAGAATTTTTTTCATAATTTTTTATTTTAAAATTTTGCAGCTATTCTCAAAAATGTGACGTCATGTTTATTTGGTTGGTTATCAATGTATTTACAATTTTTTTGTTAAAATAGTTAATTATATAAAATATAAGCATTTTCAGAAAAAATAATTGGGATATATCTAATATTAATTTAGTTATCAAGGGTAAAGGATAATATCATTGCAAGTGTGCAAGAATATTATCTATTACGCTTGATAACTAAATTAATATTTGATATATATCAATTATTTTTTCTAAAAATGCTTATATTTTATATAATTAACTATTTTAACAAAAAAATTTCTAATGCTTTGATAAATAACCGAATAAACATAACGCCACGTTTTTGAGAATAAATGCAGAATTTTAGATTAAAAAATTATGAAAAAATTTCCTCGTACAAAAAAAGCCGTGCTTTATTAGTGTCTAAAATATTATTTACACAGTAGGTAGATTTTCCAAGATATAATAGATTTAAAACTGATATGGTCAAAATTTCCTTAAAAAGTAGGACATTTTTCAATGTATCTTAGCAGAACTTCAAAAACGTTCAATGTACATTACTCAAATTTCAATGATTGATTTAGAATAAACTCACAATGAACACTTATTTTTTTCAATTTTCTCTGCTCCTCCCTTTCTGAGATATTCGCGGTTAAGTGAGGAGTCAATACATTTGAATCGTATATTAGATTATATTTTGAGCTTATTTCGATGTAGGGTTGGGGCTAAAAATGGTAAATAAGTAAAGAAAACCAGTAAGAGTCTAGAAACTTGAAATTTGGCGTAGGCTTCTGTAAAATTGGTATTCCTTAGGTGCTTATAGTGTAACAATAGTTAAGAGATAAGGCTCTGCACCCAATTCATTATTTTTTATGACAGAGTATTATGCCAAAAACACTGTATTCAAGCAGATAAACAAGGGAACTTAGTGTTAAGTATTAATTTTAAACTTGTCACCAAGATCTAAGCCACCTAGCTCACGTACTATTAAAATACTCAATTTGCATAAAATATAAGCTTGAGTATGCCTGACTTATATCTTCTCCTTATCATAATAGACACATCAATATTAAACTAGAATTGATATAACGTCGACTCTAAATGTGTCTGAGTTTCTGATCTGACGGTGTTTACCCAGCTATTGGCTTTTCGCAGTCGTACACTTAATTGGCATGACTGGCTCTCTTAAATTAGACAGAAAACTTAGCCATTTTGTCTATTTGATTTTCTAATTAAAATTATTTGTTTTATAATAACCTCTAGATATTGACGATTAATGCTGGCAGCTGGTCTCGGATGCATTTGGCGAAAATAGAACTAAAATCTCTAATGTCCTCACGGACAGCTGCCAGACTTTAGTTTCATTAATCTAGAATACTATACTAGAGCAATTTTTATTTGAAAATCAGGTAGGTAAAATCGATGATCTTGTCGTTGGTATACCGAAAGATCCAAAGCGACACGACGCCGACGCTGTCAAATCATACTGTAGATAACGCACCGATAAAGAAGGCCGGCAATTTCTTGTTTATTGGAATATAATTTTTGGGTGTCATATGGAGTTTTAAAATCGCATACTTTTAGGATTTTTTTTTTCAATAATGCCTTAAAAATACGGAATTGATCTGAATGATTTTATTAGCATCATCTCAATAATATGTAAAATGTTTGAACTATGTAAGGTTCGTCATTTTGGTTAAAGGACGTTACTTGTACATATTTCAGTTTAGCTATTTAATGTAACTTTTTTTCTGGTAAATGACCACATTCTTTTCCATATTCTTATGCAGTACATATTTTTGCAGAAAAGAATGCTGTTACTTCAATAGCAAGTTAACCAATATTTCATGAGGTCTTTCAGTTACTTTTCGTTATATTTCGATAATTTTAAATTTTATAACGGGCTTATTTATCTGTAATATTAGTGATTGCAGTGCTAACTTCATAATGCTCAGTAAATAAGTATGGGGTGAGTGTTGTTATTATTAGCGGATGATCAATTTTGTTTTCTAATGGAGTTTTTTGAAATTCATGAGCGGCTGTAAAAAAATATAAGGCAATATTTAGAATAAGAGTACCTACTATAGCTATATGTTATGTATATGATTAATACCTGTTCATTAAAAGCTCAAAATCACAGATGAAATATATCACTCCCACCATTAACATAAGCGTATTGGTATCTTAGAAAACATTCTACCGGACGACGGGTACTACATGAACAAAAGTTTCTGCTTTTTCATAATACATCAGTAAAAGTGTTGCTTTCCGAGGATGAGATACATTTTTTCTAATTGCTTTACTGAATAAAATTGGCAAGGCAATTTCTTCGAAAAAGGATTTCTTTTTGAGGATGAATCTTCTTTTGCCAAAAGCGGCATATTTAACTAAAGAGGCAGTGATTACTGGGCAGATGAATACAAATATGAAAATAGAGAGACATTTCCAGTTTAGAATTAAAATCAATTATTGATACGCCAGTCATCTTAAACAAAAATAAAGGCAAAGTTCGCAAAAAACCCGGTAATTCTGATTTTTTGATATGTTGTTAGGATTCATATCAGCTGCATAAAACCAAGTTTGCAGCTCCAAAAGACTTGTGCTCGCTGCGTGGTGGGGGGAAAACCATGATATTTTTGGACTTTTTCTAGTTTTTGGGTTATAACGCGTAAATAATGGATCCTACGTAAAGAATAATCTTAGCTTATTTCAATCCGATAAAATTTCCTTCATTTAGAGGAAGTGCAGTTTTGATATACAGTACTTCAAAAACTTTTTTCTTTCTAGCAAAACATCAGCTATATAATCCATATTACAAATAAAATCACGAGGTATTATAAATGTAATGTAGCTCTCTATTAAATTAAGCATAAAGCAAAGCATGCAGAGTATTTCTCACGATATCTTATAAATAACGTATCAATAACTGGCTTACTTAGATATGCTCTGTCATATAATGATCTTCGCCCAATAAGTATACTTCCAGTCCTATCTAAACTAATTGAGAAAATTATGTATTACCAGATACGAGAATACTTGAATACTTACGACATTCTTCCCCAAAATCAATCTGGGTTTCGCCCAGGCTTTAGCTGTGCTACAGCGCTGTTAAAAATAACTGATGATATCATTGGGGCTACAGATCAGGGTAAAACTACGGTACTGACACTTTTAGATTTCTCGAAAGCCTTTGATACAATTAGTCACGAAATTTTGCTGTCTATTTTACACTTCGTTGGTTTTTCGGAGAGTGCAATTAGGCTTTTAGATAGTTATTTAGTCAGTAGAGTTCAGTTTATAGAAACTGATATAGGTCAATCTTCTAAAGGTAGTGTATCATGTGGTGTTCCGCAGGGCTCAATACTTGGCCCACTTTTGTTTAGTATATACACGTGCAATTTAACGTCCTGTCTAAAAGAATGCAAAGTACATCTTTATGCAGATGATACACAACTTTATTATTCATTCTTACCAGATAATGTAGATGAAGCAAATAATATTGTAAATGATGATTTGGAACGCCTGGTTGCATTCTCCGAACGCCATAAACTTCAGCTGAACCCAACGAAATCATCAGTTATGGTATTTGGCAAATATCGACGACAAATTGAGAATGAGTTTGTAATTAAAATAGGAAACGAGACTTTACAATGTGCGCAAAGTGCCAAAAACTTAGGACTAGAATTAAATACAGATCTACGTTTTAAAAAAGATATAAAGAAAAGAATTCAAAAAGCCTACTCCTCATTAAAAATGTTATATCCAAACCGTCACTTAATTTCTCAGTCCCTTAAAATAAAACTTACAGACTCTCTTGTTTTAAGTCATTTTAATTATTGTGACGCTATATATGGACCGTGCCTAGATAAACTAGACATTAATCGAATAGAAAAAGTTCAAAAATCGTGTTTGCGGTTCATATATGGCATCAGAAAGTTTGAGCCAGTGTCATATAAATTAAAAGACTCAAATTGGCTAAGCATGCAAGATAGACGAAAACTCCACTCTACAGTCTTGTTTCATAACATTATTTTAAATCAATGTCCCCCTTACTTGTATAACAAAATAAAATATAGAACGGATGTCCATACCTTAAATTTAAGATTTAAAGGACTCATTACACCTCCACCTCACAAATCTGCAATGTTTAAAAGATGTTTTACATATAATGTTTATATTCTTTATAATAATGTACCAGCATCCTTGAAATCCTTAAAACTAATTTAAAAATCAATTTAAGAAAATTCTTTTTAATGCCTGACGTTAAACTTAGTTTTTACGTTCTTCCTCGTATTGGCTGCCTATCCCATTTTTTCCCCTTTCTCTATTTTCAGTTTAAAAAGATTTTAGTTTCCTTTGTTGCGTGAGTATGATTTTGAATCGCTGTATATGTTCATGTATTTGTAATGTATCTGTGTCACTGTTGGAGCTGAACTTTGAACTTTTTTGAATTGTTTTCAGCACCATTTTGCAACTTTATTTAATTAATTATGTAATAATGTGTATATACTTGGATTGCAAATAAAATTATTATTATTATTATTATTATTATTATTATATGTTGCAAAATAAATCCTGAAGATTTGTTGAGTTTTAAAGGATAGTAAAAGGAATAGCACAATGTTATTCTAGTACTTAATTTATACTTATATAATATGCACATTTATTTTATTTTAAAAAATCAAAAAACTTGTAATTTATCTTATTTTTGTTTATCAAAAATTTAAAATTTGAACCGTTTGGATGGTCCCGGTTTTGGTGCGTCTGATGGTCCCAGCGGAGTCACAAAGGGCTTTTGATGCAGTATCTCATCAGGTACAGCTTTATCGTTGTCGGACTCCTCTATTTCAATTGTTGGGAAATTTTGACATAACTTACCCCGACAGAACTTGCAAAGAGCAGAGCATTTAAGGCCTTCACTTTGGCATGTGCACCCTCTTCCACTGCACTCTTTGCGGCATTTATATGAAAGCAGTTTAATTAGGGCTTGTGAAGCTGGATCTTTGGGGGATGTCACGGGTACTAATCCCTGTGGGCTTTTCATCCAGCCCCAGTCGGTGGTTTCTTTTTCTCTTCCCAACCACATCTGCACCTATAAATAAATAAACAATGTGTATTATACGCGGATTAACCATTTACAGGATATTTTACCTGGTGGTATGTGCGATAAGAATGTTGCGCAGCAGCCTCTTCAGTTGGCGGCAGACGATCCAGGTGGACCTTGGCGTTGGCAGCTGATCGGACAAAAATTTCGTAACGGAGGTCGTATAGTGTGCTGTCGGTTCTTCCTCCAGACATAGCCACAGAAGCTTATTTCCAGCCAACCTTATCTCTTCAGTGGTGGCATCAGATTGCAGGAAAATGGTAGCTACATTAACTAGCTGTGGATGTGTTTTAAGAACATTTAGCATCTTCATTTTTCCCTGCCAGAAAAGAGCAGAAGTGGTATCGCATCCTGTGAATGCGTGCAGGAATAGTTCATCCGAGGAGTAGTGACAGCGTACTACGGTACGCGTCGACTCGAAATGTTGGGTGGGAACAACATACGATATGACGTGTGTGGGCGGAGCCTAGTAGAGATCACAACAATGTATCGATATTTCTAAAACATCGATTATATTTGTCTTATGTTTAATTTAGTAAAGAACTGCATTACTTGTATACCTCGGGATTTTATTTCTAATATGGATATAGTTGATGTTTTGCTCGAAAGAAAAAAAATCAAGTTTTTGAAGTCCTGTATCTCAAAACCTATTGGTCGTAGAAAATTGCACTTAGTCTCTAAATGAGGTGAGATTATGTTTTTAATAATTATTTTTAAATCCAAAAATATAGTGATTTTTCTCCTACCACGTAGCGAGCACAAGTCTTTCGAATCTGCAAACTTGATTTTATGCAGCTGATATGAATCCTAACAACATATCAAGAATTCATAACTACCGGATTTTTTTGCGAACTAGAACGTATTGAATGACTGGCCTATGATTTGAATTCAGCAACCTCAAAAACATAAAGTTAGGTATTTCAATAATCAAAATATGGTTTATAGAAATGTTACAAAACTACTCGAAATAGTGACTTATGATGGAGCTATGTACCTTTGGTTCTCCACCGGAGTCAAAATACTGAATAAGGAGCATCGTGGCCATGGAGACTTCTGTAAAGGATAACAAAAACTACAATATACCAAAAATTCAGACAATTTTACCGAAATCAAATTCCTATGAGGTTAGTGAAGGGTCGGGTCCATTAAAAATAAAAGTTGAAATGAAACAGTAATAACCACCATCTCAAAAAACAAACGAAAAAAGACTTTTTCAATGAAAAATGGAAGAAAATTTCATTTCATTCATTTCAACTTTTATTTTTAAATTTATAAATGTGCTTTTTTTACAAGATTGTAAATGCTTTTTTGCGACTGTAAATTATTGCGGTTGTAAATTATTTTAGGTAATGTATGGTTTCTATTAATATTTTAAATTTTATATTTAAGATCAAATTTAGTTTACAAACGTTTTGCATGGAGCATCGTGTGAGTGGCTTTGTGGCTTTCTGATGAGCTCCAGAATAAGGGCGAAAAGCGTTTCAAAGGTTAAGCATTGCCAAGAAACATAATGATAGATTTCATGAAAATGTAATCCATTTGAATGAAAAATTTGATACTGATTTACTCTGCATAACCGTAGGGGACTGTGTGGTGGAAACTAGTGTTAGAATGAGAATTGTCCAATAAGCAAGCCAAATTCATTTTAAGATTTTATTCGCCAGCAGGTGAGACGCCTTAGCACTCACCTGTATATGTCTACCACCAACGACTGAGCTTGTCTTTTTAACCATATTTATATACATGTTTTACAAATTATTTTAAATATTCACTTTTATATGTTCAATTTTGCCATCAGCTTTTGTAAATCTTTTATTTTAAAGATAGGAGTTAGTTTCATTGTTAATTATTTTAAGTTTTATATTCACTCACTCATCCAACCATTCAATTGCCACGGCGCTTCGCGCCGCGCATGTTTGGCTGGCTCTGAGTACGTAGATATAATATGTTATTACTAAATTGAATAAAAGAAATTTGAATTGAATTGAATTGAGTTCTCATAGATAGTTTTTTCTGCTGTTTGCAAAATCCTATAAAGAATATGTTTCATTACTAGTTTATAAACATAGGAATAAAAGTACCGTTTAAGACGAATAATTCATTACATTATTAATTATATTTCAAATTTCGGGTAGCCATATTAAATCCGTCATTGGATATAATAGCCGATTTGTTATACCTTTGTTAGACATCATTATTAGTGACTCCCAGATCCATCCATAATAAATTTCGAAGAAAATCGTTTAAACAATTTATGTTTTGGTTATTAGTTCATTGCAGCTTATGCAAAAATAATATTTTCTAATATTTTTAATTGATATACATAAAAATTTAAATAATTTTTCAGGAAACGAGGGTTTGTTAGAAATTTCTTTCTCTTTATTTGATACAAAAGGGTTTGAAGTTGACTGTCATTTGCGATCTCCAGACATTTTTAAAACAACTTGCCTCTATTCCGACCACCGTGCAACGCGCTGCTGTAACTCTAATAGTATTATTGAAAATACTTTCAAATACAATTTTAAACTAAAATTGATAAATGACCTAACATACATAAAATTCGTTCGACTCTTAGAGGCACACTTTACATTACAGTTTCTATATCTTACACATTTTCCTATTTTCTTGTACTTAATCAAAAACCATAATAGTTTGCTGTAAAATAATAATAAGATGAACTCTATATAGAAATGGCAGTTCATACGACACTATCGAGTGCTCTGTATAACAAATATGATCCAATTATAATACGGAGTATACTACCATAACATTTTACACTTTAAAAAACCATAGTGCCCAGATTAATTTTTTTTTCGTTTTTTTGTGTAATTATATTTTTTGTTTAAGTTATTATTAGAATTTCTAAAACATCGTGAATTTTTGCAACTAGATTTTTAGATCCTTCAGAATAAGGTGTTACATATATGTAACGCTAGGAACTACTGGGAGCAAAAAATACGTATATTCAAAGATAAAAGGTTTTATTGAAAATCATACAAACATTCATTTAACATTTTATTTAAACATTATCTGTGTGGTAGGAAACAAAACAATCAATGCACAGGCCTACTTCACATTTTCTACATTGGGTGCGTGTTGAACTCTTACAAGATCTTCCTGCACAACGCCTTCTGCTGTCGGTTGGATTTTGTGCAACAAATTGGTTCATCTTGCTATATCTAATATCAATCATTTCAAGGGTGCATTAGAAGATGGTGATGGAGTTCTGCCAGTACCTTTGGGAGGTGACGCATATTTTTTTAAATAAACTTGCACAATGGCTCATTTAAAATCTATTTGGCTGATTTGACAATTGTTGGATTTTCTACATAAACACCATCCATTATTCACCGAAATATCAAGGAGCCATGTAAACAATGCCCAATACCATTTCCTATTCGTTATTTGGATCCTGAATTGTCCAACATTTTGATCCATTCGATCACTACCACCCATTTTCTTATTGTACTCAGCAAGTAAAGCCGGCCGACTAACTTTTATGTGTTTTTTCTCCTTTTACGAGTAACGTCTGACATTTGTCACCGGATTAATGCCATATTGATTGGTAGTAATGTAAACTACAGAGTTATCAACCCACTTAGCTAATAAAATACCATCCGTCTTACTGATAGTGTTTTGGAAATAACTTCTTTCAATTTTCCAAAGAGTTTTTTATTCGATAAGGGACAGCTCCTGGGTAAACGGTTTTCCCTAACCGTCCGCATACCTCCATGTCCTTTCAAACGTAAATAGGACAATAAACTAAAAGTCGTAAATAAATTGTCGAAGTAAAAAGATAATTGCTAGTATTTCAGGTTATTGGATAGTTCTTCTACCATTTTAACCAATGGTGCTACCGCCTTTCCGAAGAGTCTTTCAATGTCAACAACAGGAGTTACAGATTTTCCTTGGTATATTTTGAAATCTATCATGTAGCCCATTATGGTATTTAGGCACCAGACCTTGCACCAAGAGCGTATGGGTTTGCCTCAGAAACTGCTTACAGCTATGTTTACCGTAATACTTGACCATACTTTCGTCGAAAGCTAAGCCTTTTTCAGGAACAAAATATTTTATGCACTTCTCTTTTATTTTGTTTACGAACGATCTTATTTTCCAAAGGTTATCACCTTCCATGTTTTCGCTAAATGCAGAAATCTCAAAATTTGCTCGAATCTGTTACGTCTCATCGCATTATATACTAGTTAGTTTCTGGTGGAAAGACTTTGTCCCTAATACGTCCGCTTACTGGGTAGATCATTAAAATCGCTAACAACCAAAACGGCAATAAAACATTTAATTTCCTCTCGCGACATTCCTGGATCGGGTTGGTTTTTGAAGAGAGCATATTTATTTGTTTCTTCTACCAGATATAATATTATTTCTTCATCTAGGAACATCTCAAAGAAGTCAACAATCGATTTGCTTTAGAAAATGTTTTCTCATTATAGGTGAAATCTCCTGAAATCCAATCCCGGGGGGTGAGAAACTTTTGAATATACTATGTGAGCTGGTGACACGTTTACATCATTGATAGATGAAACATCTTCGAACAACTCTTCATCAGATTCTTGCGATTGTCTCATTCATGGAAATAACCTCTTCCAGAGTAGTTCCTCTAGCAGTTCGTACTTTTGAATCAGCCAGTAATTGACTCCTGCTCAAATAATCAACATTTCCGCCCTCGTCATCATCTCCGGAATCCTCATCTGTAAGAGTAGCTGGATCTGGTGATGTTATAAGCCAAAAGCTATGTCAATTGCTTCTTGAACAGTAAGCCCCTTCTCAAGGATGGCAGCAAGACTTCTGAAATAACGAAAAAAATTGGTGGTATATGATGCAAAGAGAATATTTAAAATCGGATTAGTAATTACTGAAAGACACACGTAGTATTGTCACCCCCGAAATTAAAAAAAACATGAAAAAATGCTTACATTACAGCCTAGCGTTACATATATGTAACACTCAAAGACCTAACCTAAAAAGTCTTCTGTACATAAACATATCAAGCCCAGTATACACAAAAGTTATATCTTCACATATACTTATACTATTTTTATACTTACAATAACTTTATTTTACAAAATATAATAAAGGTACTTACTCTTTATCGACGAAGTCCATATTTTTAGGGTCTTGTCCTGTCATCCTTTTTTACAAGGCGAAATTTCAAAAAACACACTACAATAATATCGCACAACTAAACTAGTCCGATCTCCAATGCTTTCTGCGCCCTCTATTCATTTTGCAATAGACTTATTAATAACACTTCAATAATATTTCAGAATAATAAAATACATATATTTCTTACCCTACTTTAAATTCTCTCTAGCTTGGTAGACACACTGTGCATTAATTATATAGTGTTAATATCTTATACATCTTCATATTTTAGTATTCTTAATAAAAGTCTGTGACAGATATGGCCTAATTTCAATAGGGGTCTACTCACACGCACACACGCAGACGACTTTTAATTATTATTCGGTGCGTTATGAAATGGATTTCTGTACAAAATATTTTTTTTACGATGAAGAATAAACATTTTTGCCCCGGTTATAATACGTAGTACTTATTTTAATAAATCAAATTATAAACAGAAGAAAGAAGAGTAAAAAATATCTCGTTCACTTGTATCATTGATGCTACTTCGACGCTCGTACTGCTTTTCCTTCCAACTGCAAGCAATTTATTTTAATGAGAATAAATGTTATCATTTTATTTGATTCTTTAATGCAAATTTGTTAAATATTTATTTTGAGTAATTAAATTAATAATAAGTAATTTAATTCCAATAAGACAAGTCGTTTTATTATATTATATCTTTAACAACAAACTTTCCTAAAGGCTGGACAAACTGAACACATCCACAACACTGTGCAAATGAGTAAGCGGCAGTATAAGTCATGATAAACACACATGCAGTATCATTTTGTGTCGCTGGTGCTGACGACGGAGGTATTATTTTAAGAGATGACGGCAATAATCAGATAGGTTGAGTAACATTTATCAGTTTTTTACGTTTCTTATTTATTATTTTTAATATGATGACAATTGTAAAAGGGAAATGTAGGTCGGAAAAAGACCTTGAGACTGGCTTAGTTCGATAGGTGTTATATAAATTCTCTCCATTTCATCAGGGCCTTCGACAATATCTCACTTAATATCGGTTGTGTAAAGAAATTGTTTGTATGAAAATTGTGTCGATTTTTATAAGCTACAAAATGGTTTAAGGACATTTGAAATCCGTGACCTACTTGAAGAGTTATGACGGAAATATCGAAAATGCGGGATATGTCTAGCCAAAATATCTCCATTATTTGAAGAGTTACCACGAAAATTCTAAGGCGACAATTTTTTGCAAAACAGTATTGTTGTTGAGTATTTCAACGAGGTTGAGCAAGGAATGACGTTTTATGGATGACCTCTATACATCGGTATAACTGTGAATACCATAAATGCTTGCATAAATGTTGCTTTACTGATTATTATAATAATTATTATTTTTTGTTAGCTGATCTCACTGTATTCTTTTTAATTGTGTTAACGTTTGATTATAGTAAAGATTTGAAGAATATGCTGCATTTTTTAATCGTTCTATTTAATCATACTTCTCCACGGGAAGTATGATGGTATTTTTTGCCTTCTTCAATTCTTTGGGACTTCCTGCCACATGTATGTTTTCTTTTTAAGCGGTGCTGGAGGAATCTACAAAATATCAGAATTAACCAGTATGTTACTGGTAAATAACCTCTACGCTGTGACTTTTAGGTCAAAGGATCAGTTAAAGGTTGCTTTTTTTAAATAAACAACACAATTAAGTATAAAAACTTGAAATTAAATATTTCGCCGACGTTTCGGAAATCTATTCTGTTTCCTTTTTCAAGGCTTTTTTTGCAAAATCTCTTTTGCTGTGTATGATAAATACACAGCTCTAAGAATGTTTGCTATATTCAATATCCATAGATACTTACTATTTAGATAGAACTTTTGATATAGTTAACAGTTTTTATTAGTTTTTATACAATGTTAAGTTTGTGAAGTTCTTCTTGGCAACCAAGTTGTGCAGACATCTACGGAACAATCCGCGATAATATTATTGAATGAGGATAGATACGTGTCGAATTGTTCCGTAGATGTCTGTACAACTTGGTTGCCAATGTTAAATGGAAAACTTCACAAACTTAACATTGTATAAAAACTAAAAAAAACTGTTAACTTTATCAACAGTTCTATATAAATATTAAGTATGTATCTATGGATATTGAATATAACAAACATTCTTAGAGCTGTGTATTTATCATACACAGCAAAAAATATTTTTCAAAAAAAGGCTTGAAAAGGGAAAGAGAAGAGATTTCCGAAACGTCGGCGAAATATTTAATTTCAAGTTTTTATACTTATTTGTGTTGTTTATTTAAAATAAGCAACTTTTAACTGACCATTTGACGTAAAAGTCACAGGCGTAGAGGTTATTTCCCAGTTACTGGTTAATTGTGATATTTTGTAGATTCCCCGAGCACCACTTAAAAAGAAAACATACATGTGGCAGGAAGTTCCAAAGAATTGAAGAAGGAAAAACATTAAGATAATGCCACAAATAACATTTAGACAATAAGTATGATGGTAGATTAAAATCAAATTATTGCTTTAAAAAATATTTTTATATTTATTTGCTTAGTTCCAATGAATAAAAATGGCATGTGATATATCGTTTAAAAGAGAGAAAAATACTCTACTAAGCCACATTTTTTCGCACCTTTCAAAAAATTACTAAACACCCTAAAAAACAAATCTCAAAATATAGCAGTTTTGAAAACATTTTGATAAAACCTCGTTGAATTATTCTGTTTTGCAGTAAATCGTTGTCTTAGAATTTTCGTCGTATCTCTTCAAATATTTTGCTTAGACATATTCAGCCTTTTCGATATTTTCCGTCATAACACTTAAAGTAGACCATGGCCTTTGAACCATTTTGTATCTTATAGAAATCGGCACAATTTTCGTATAAATAATTTTTTAGCACGACCGATGTTAAGTGCGATATTCTCGAGGGCCTTGATAAAATGGACAGCCTGTATATATTGCAGATATTGTATTGTCCGAAAATTTTGCATTTTTAGAAAATATTCGATTTAAGCGAAATGTGTAAGGCAAAAATTATATAAATTATTGTTTCGTCTTTTGGATTAATATATGAGAAATATTTGGACGTATATTTCAGATACTGTGTATATTGTCGTGATTTCAGTTTGTCCTGACAGTTGATTTCTTACAGACTAGCGGCGTATTTAATGTAATATTAAGGTAATAATAGTTTCAAGTGAATGTTTAATTCATCTGCCTAATGGCCCAATGCAAAACTAGTAGAACTAGAGCAATTTCTGCAAGGTTTGGTCACCACATGCAAGTAGTTTGTTTAGTTTGTAAAGACCCGACATTTAGTTATAATTGCATTTGGTGCAAATCGTGTTCTAGTTTAGTCATATAAATATGCTGTTTAAAATGCGTGGCACGCGTTCATACCACCGGACTTATTATTTGATTTAACTGATTCAGTAATAACCCCAAGTTTGATAATCGGGTTAGCTGAACACATCCGACCACTTTAATGTGTTTTGTGTATATATGACATTCAAAATTACCGCAATTTAAGTTGTGCCCGGAATAAAGCATTTATTGAATGACATGTTAAATAACTTTTCAATTTGATGACGTATGACTCAATTGTTTACAAAATTGGAATTGACAGACAATGTGACGGATACCCTCCATGATACTGAAAAGTTAGGCTACTGAATTATAAGTATATAATAGTATCTCTGATATCAACAATTCTAAGTAATATATTCATGGAGGATTTTGAGACCAGACATGTTATGGATAGAACTTTATAGGATTTTGCAAACAGCAGAAAAAATAACTATCGATGGGAACTAAAAGAAAACTATGTGTAAAAATGTCAATAAAATCTTTGCATTCTTTCGATAATCTGAATTCTGGTTATGCTAGCAAATTAAAATCTTAAAATGGATTTGTATAATTTCTTATTTGAAAATTCTCATTCAACAATTAGCATCCACACAGTCCCCTACGGCCATGCGGATTATACTAGTATCTTATCTACATAACCTCCTACGGTAATTGAGATTCAGTTAAAAATGAGAACAAAGGCCTGAAAGAATTTATTGACCTACCTTGTCTTCAAAATTTTTATTCTAATGGATTACATTTTCATGAAATCCATAATTTTGTTTTTCAAAATGCTTAGCGTTTGTAACGTTTTTCGCCCTTATTCTGGTGCTCATCAGAAAGGCACAAAGCCATTCATAAAGATGTTCCATGCTAGTTGTTGAATGACAATTTTCAAACAAGAAATTATATAAACCCCTTTAATAATGGAGTAGGGCTGGTGGGAGTTGAAAAATAATACAGATAATCCGAGATCTTGGCTTCTAGTACATACACCGAATTTCAAGTTTCTGTACTCTTACCAGCTTGCTTTACTTATTTTCCCCTATTTATCCCTATTTAACCCCCAACCCTTCAACAGAATCACCTCAAAATATAATCTGGTTCCAGATGTCATTATAATACAGACGTGTACCAAATTTCAAATGAATATATCAATTTTATTTTATCAACCCCTTTAATAATTGAGTAGGGGTGGTGGGGGGGTTTAAAAACATTGTAAAAAATTTTGAGTCTTTAGCTTCTGGTACATACACTGAATTTCAAGTTTCTGTACTCATACCAGCTGGCTTTCCTTATTTTCCCCTATTTAACCTCCAACCCTTCAACGGAAGCTTTTCAAAATATAATCTAGTCCCAGATGTCGTTATGATACATACGTGTACCAACTTTCAAGTGAATATTTCAATTTCATTTTATCAACACCTTTAATAATGGAGTAGGGGTGGTGGGGGTTGCAAAATAATATTAATAATCTGAGACCTTGGCTTCTAGTACATACACCGAATTTCAAGATTTTGTACTCTTACCAGCTTACTTTACTTATTTTTCCCTATTTAACCCCCTACCCTTCAACGGAATCATCTCAAAATATAATCTAGATCCAGATGTCGTTATAATACATAAGTGTACCAAATTTAAAATGAATATCTCAATTTTATTTTATCAACCCCTTTAATAATGGAGAAGGGGTGGTGGCGGGGTTGAAAAATATTATAAAAAAATCTAAGGCCTTGGCTTGTAGTACATACATCATATTTCAAGTTTCTGTACTCTTACCAGCTTGCTTTACATATTTCCCCATATTTACCCCTATTTACCCTCCAACCCTCCACCGGATATCTTCAAAAAACAATACAGTTCCAGATCTCATTATAATGTATACGTGTACAAAATTTCAAGTCAATGTCTTAAACCGTTCTGGAGAAAGCGTGCGGACAAAAAAAAAGTTACAGACCGACAGACAGAAATTTTTTTTTCGCTCAAATTTAAAATCTCTACCTTTCATGACATTCTAAATCGATTTCAAGGAAAAAAAAATTAAATTTTTTTTTACGATTACTATACTTCCAATCCACTACGTGGATGTGGAAGTAAAAGCAAGTTTCGGATCTCGTAAATTTATTAATATTTAATAATTTAAAAATGCTTTTTGGAAAATAAATGTATGCACAAATTACGCAGTAATCTCATGTTTGAAGTATATTTTGACTTTCATCATTTAGCCTTGAAAATAAACAGTTATAACCTTTTTTGTGACATGCCCACGCGTTCGTATTGTCGAAGCGCGCTCCAGTGACTGTCTCTTAGCTCCGTTCCAAGCTTTAGTTGCAAAATTTCTAGCTCCGATGGTTTTGCTTAAATGCAACACAGTATATGCAAATTTGGAAAAAAGGATATGTACATTTTTTTGTAAATTTTCCTGTTTATTATTTTCGTCGTCTTATTATTTTCCAAAAAAAGTAAACTAACAAGATTATTTAAAAAAGCACACATTTCTGTACCTAACTTGCTAAATAAAAAAATTGCACAGGGGTTAAGTCGGTAAACTTAAACAGAATACTATATTTTATTTTCTAGGACACAAATCGAATAACAGAAAGATTAACTAATCACTTTTATGCTGTGTAATTTTGATTAAAAATACATTTTTGAATTGATGCCATTTTCACTTAAAAATACAATATTAAAATTAAGGAATATGTATTTCTTTAAACGGGGAGTCATTATGCTTTTGAAAACACCCTCTTTGGTAACCACTGTAATGGCTATATTATACTCTCCACAAGATTCACTGTTTTTGTTTACGAACGTAATTGTAAAATTAACAGTGGATTATTGGGTAGCTGTTTTCAATTTAGGTTTGAATTTTAATTTTTAATTGCAAACTGTTTCAGTTTATTCATTTTCACTTTAATGTTGTAAATGCAGAGGAATTTGGAAGCTTTTATTTCATTAAACAGTTCTATATTGGAGAAACAATCTTCTTTAATTAAAAATATGGGCAATAAAAAATTATTTGGGATACAATCGAGCAGCTGGTAATGTCTACAGATGGAAATATACACGAGAATAATGCTAATAATCTCAGTTTAATTGTCAATTAGAAAATTGTGCCCTTGAATAGGATAATGGTACGAAGAAGTCGTCGATTCAAGACATTATAATAACTTTATTCTTCGCCATCGTTTCGTTTATTAGGCGTAAGCTTCCTTAGGGCTACGAAAAAATCTAATTAGAACTATTTTAAACAGTTAAGCACTACACAGTGCCGTTCATATTAGGGTGGGCCGAAATACCGCAAAAAAGTTGCGAATTGGGAAGACTAGAAAGAGGCAAAAAAATAAATAAAATCGGTTTGTATCTTTCGGACGCACAAGTGCTCTTAGGTTTGCCGAAATTTGGAGAAATTCACAATATTATGATAATTTTAAACATTTTTAAATTAGCCTCTCCTCGATTGAAATAATAGCTCAATTTTTTATGCATTATAACCACAGAAAACAATGTTTAAGTATTATTTATATTAATCAACATCTTCCGGCCGTGCATAGCCTTCAAAGCCAATGAAAATTTGAAAAATATTTACAACTAAAGGTAGATCACACTTCAAGGAAAAAAATACTAACAACTTATATGTTTTTTTTTTGCTTTCTTGATTGAATACGAGGTTTAAACAAGAATTATTCTAGACTATCAGTAATATTAAGAACAGATTTTTTAATTGAAAGAACCAAGTTTTTGTGTGAAGAGTCGTAAGTCCAAGAAACTCATGTTGAACAATTGAACATCTCATTTTTCACTCATTACTAACTGAAGGTACTTTTAAATGCGATTTATGGGCGAAGTTAGGCATGGTTGACCTTGACAACAGAGCCGTTCTGATAAAACTATCCCTAGACTCAGCTCCGCAAACTTTTCCTTCTGTCATGCGTTTCAACTGTCTGTGTGTAAACTGGGAATACGAATATCTTGAATGTTGTATCCCAATTAGGGATAGGGATTAAGTCACTTTAAATATATGATTAATCTCTTCATTACTGATATTTTATAAAAATGGGGGAGCAAATAAATCACAGCCTATCCAGTTAATTATTTCCAAGTAGTCTTGAGCCTTGAAATTGAGTTTTTGTGGCATGAATATTCTGATAGCTTTTCTCCTTTGATCTAACTATCTCGCCTATAGAGTTTGTGGGGTCCGAGCTCTCTTATGTGTTCTGTATTATCTTGTGACATGGCTAATATTAAATGTTCTGGATGAGCGAAATAGCCATTTCGTTAGATCACAGGGTCGGGTCGACAATATTACGTAAATCTTCAGGCAAGTACCTTGGAGATTTTATTGATTGGTACACATTGTGTACCATTAATAAAAGATATCAGTGACGATGATTTAATTACATATTTAAAGTGACTTAGTCCCTAATTGGGATATAACATTGAAAACATTCGCATTTCCAGTTCACACACAGGGTTGAACGATGTGTGAAACTCGTGACAGAAGACTCAGGTAAAGTTTGCGGAGCTAAGTCTAGGGATGGTTTAAAAGCGAATTATTTATTATTTGTTTGTTTATAGTAATGAAGCATATTCTTTATAGGATTTTGCAAACAGAGGAAAGAAACTGTTTATGAGAACTAAAACAAAAACTATATGTAAAAAATATTAATGAAATGTGAATTATTTCGATAACCTGACTTCTGGTTATGCTAGCAAATCAAAATCCTAAAATAAATTTGTGCAATTTCTTATTTGACATTCTCACTATAACACTAGCATCCAACATAGTCCCCTACGGCTAAGCAGATTAAACTAGTATCTACATGACCCCCTACGGTATGAAGATTCAGTTAAAAATGAGAACAAGGGCCTAAAATGGACTTATTTACCATCCTTGTCTTAACAAATTTCATTCTAACGGATTACATTTTCATAAAATCTATCATTCAGTTTCTTGGAAATGGTTAGCATTTGAAACGTTTTTCGCCCTTATTCTTAGCTCATCAGAAAGGCACAAAGCCACTCATAACGATCTTTAATGCAAAATCGAGGCAATATCCATGAATAAGTATGAAATATTTATATTTGACATTGACTGATAAAAAACAACAGATCTTCACCTATCTATTAGCTAACTATTTAGTGGAGCCTATATACTCTGTGCATGTTTAAAAGTGAATTATTTATTATTTGCTTGCTTATAGTAATGAAAGATATTCTTTATAGGATTTTGCATACAGCGAAAAAAAAACTATCTATGAGAACTAAAAGAAAAACTATATGTAAAAAATATTAATGAAATCTTTGCATTCTTTCGATAACCTGATTTGATAGATAGTTTTTTCCGCTGTTTGCAGTATCCTATAAAGAATACGTTTCATTACTTTAAGCATACAAATAGTAAATAATTCACTTTTAAATATGCATAGAGTATATAGGCTCCAATACTAGTTAGCTAATCGATAGGCGAAGATCTGTTGTTTTTTATCAGTCAATGTCAAATATAAATATTTCATACTTATTCATGGATATTGCCTTGGTTTTCCTAGACACAGAACTAGAAACATCGTTATGAGTGACTTTGTGCCTTTCTGATGAGCTCAGAATAAGGGCGAGAAACGTTTCAAAGGCTAAGCATTTCCAAGAAACTGAATGCGAGATTATATGAAAATGTGATCCATTAGAATGAACAAATTTTTAAGACAAGGTAGGTAAATAAATCCATTTTAGGCATTAATTTGTTCTCATTTCTAACTAAAACTTCATACCGTAGGGGGTCACGTAGATACTAGTTTAATCTGCTTAGCCGTAGGGGACTATGTTGGATGCTAGCGTTATAATAAGAATGTCAAATAAGGAATTGGACAAATTTATTTTAGGATTTTGATTTGCTAGCATAACCAGAAGTCAGGTTATCGAAAGGATGTAAAGATTTCATAAATATTTTTTACATATAGTTTTTCTTTAGTTCTCATAGATAGTTTTTTTTTCGCTGTTAGCAAAATCCCATAAAGAATGTTTCATTAGGGATGGCTTTATCCGAACGACTCTGCTGTCTAGGACAACTATGCCTAACTTTGCCCATAAATCAGATTTCAAAGTACCTTCAGCTGAAAATGAGTGAAAACGGAGATGTCCAATTATTCAACATGAGTTTCTTGTACTGGTTCACGAATAGATATTTAAGATATTTTAAGATAAATTATTCCTCGCCTGCGGCTCGGGATAATTTTCAAAATATTCATGACCTCGAAAAAACTAGGGATATTGTAAGTGAATATATTTACCTATACGTTTGAATTTTTCCAGATTTTTAAATTTTATGGTTTACAAATATTCCATTTTCCAAAGATACATTTTGATTGTGAAAAACTGTTGAAAACTCGGAAAATAAATACGTTACAAAGAAATACCCAAAACTATAAAGGTTATTCATGTTCCAATAAGGATCTCCTTTTCGCGTTTTTCCGGAAAAACCTAGATTTTTTTCTAGGGCTCATTTGTTAGAAGAAAACTCCGAGGGCACTGCATCCTCCTGCGCTTATTGTGCTCTCCCTGCTATGCTTCACTCCGCCCACTCCAGTACCCCTGTACCCCTAATCAGATGATATAAGTCTATGGTCGGATGGGTGCTGATGAGTTCCGGGTATGTTCGTGTTTGCCCCTAGATGCCATACCTTCTGCGAGCCAGTACCTCGCAGTTGAATATGATGTGGTCAACCGTTCCCGGCTCCTTGTCTGCAGTCTAGGTTGCCGTCAAATTTTCCGATTGTATCCAGGTACTTCTTTACAGGAAAGTCCTATTATTAGTCTTAACAGCGTCCTGTTCATTGTGACCATTTTTTCAGATTTTTTTGCAGATGGACCTTTAATGAGTGTTTTTCCATGTCGATTTCCTGGCATATTCCTCCAGTGGTTCTTGTGTTTACTCTTGACCCAGTCTTTAATCGCCCTTCTGACTGAACTTTTAGAGATGCCCAGCACGGGTTCTGGGCCATAGAATATGTTAGCTGCCCCTTGTTTAGCAAGTTCATCAGCTTTTTTATTGCCGTCAATTCAGGAGTATCCTGGCACCCAGAGTAGTTTGACTCTGTTCTGCGCGCCCAGAATTTTCAGCTCTTCATGGCAGTCCCATACCAGTCGGGATGACACTTTGTTAGAGGCTAGTGCTCTAAGTGCCGCCTGACTGTCTGATGCAATAGAGATCTGCTGGTTAACATATTGTCGGTTTGCATTCTCGCGTACACAATCAAGTATACCCAGAATTTCTGACTGGAATACAGTGGCGTGTTGCCCAAGGGAAAGACTTATACTTGCCCTGGGTCTTTTATCACGTATTCCAGCTCCAGCTCCTGTGTTTGTCCTGGACCCGTTAGTATACCAGGTTAGGCCCTTTCGTAGTATATCAGGAGCTTCTGTTGACCAGTCCTTCCTATCTCCAATGGAGATATTGAAGGGCTTGTTAAAGGTGATTTTTGGTATCATATAGTCTGACCTCATATTTAATAGAGGGGTCTTCTATAGCGTTTATTATCCTTAAATGTCCTCCCGACCTTGCTCCGTGGAGATTTGGGGTATTTGAGTTTTGCAGTCTATATGCCCCATTCTGGCTTCTCCTTGAATCACTATGCTAAGTGTAGGGAGGTTTAATAGGGTCTGTGCTTTTTCATAGCACCTATGATTCCTAAGCAGGCCTGTCTTTGTACTCGGCTCAGCTTATTAGCCGCAGTCGTCTGAGTTGACCACCAGACTAGAGCAGAATACATAATGGTGGGTCTTACAACACTAGTGTAAAGCCAGTGCAATACGCTAGGCCTGAGCCACCATCTTTTGCCATATGACCACCTGTAGGTTGCCAATATGGCTACCGATCTATGTATTATCTGTCTAGGTGTTGGTTCCAGGTAAACTTGGAGTCTATAGTGACTCCAAGGTACTTGACCTCTCCAGGCATCTGTAGTTGTGTGTGTTGAAGAACTAAAAGACCTAGGCTATCCAGACTTCTTCTTCTGGTAAATAGGACTATGTGGGTTTTTGAGGGGCTGACTTTCAGCCCTTCCTCATGGGTCCATTTTTTAACCATGTTCAGTGCCATCTGTAATCGATCCCTGACTATGTTATTAAACTTTCCCCTAACTATGATGACTACGTCGTCAGCATATCCTTGAGCTTCAAATCCCTCAATTGTGAGTTTCCGTAGTAGGTCATCAACTACGAGATTCCATGTTAAAAAATCTAGATAGAGTGCACTCTAGGAAAAGGTCATAGAGAAAAAAAGTCTTTTATTTTAATAATACATTCACTAGAATTTTTGTGCATTTTTTCTCGTTACTTTTTATGCCCCCTCCCCCCTTTTTGGAAAAATACGAACCGCCATATCTCGGAAAATACGCATTTCTCGTAAATTTTATGGAAGTAAAGAGTTGTTATTTCTCTTCAAATTATCTAAAAATACATTTTGTTTTTAAAATTTACCTCAATTTTGCTAGTTAACAAATTAGCAGCAAAGTCACTAATTAAAACAATTGTGGGGCAATAGCGGATTTTTTTTGTGGTATTTGATCTAGACATCAATGAGAACAGAATTCAGAAAGTTCCGTGAAAATCCATTTTTTCGGTAAACTTTTTCAATTTTAGGTCGATTTTCGCCTAATTCGCCTACACTATTTAGTAAGCTTAGATTTGATTATTTAAGTAATTTAATTATGATTATCGAGAAAACGATGTTAATGATAAATTTATGTATTACTGATATACTCGATGTCAGATATAACTGGCACACTATTTTAGTTTAAATATTATGTGAACGCTATATTTAAGACAATTTTTTTACGTTTTCTTTTAATATTTCATGTAAGATTTACATGAAATAAAGTAATTGTTAATAAATTAAACACTGCTTTTAGATGAATCAATCAATATATTAGAAATACTCTACATATGTTTCGGCTTATTAGGCCTTTATCAAGAGTATTACATAGTGAATACTGATGATGATTAAGGAATTTTTTAAAATTAAAGTATAAACCTATTAGTTATTAAAAAAAAATAGGATGCCTCTTCTCATTTGCTCGCATCCTCCCATTTTGGCATCACTTCCGGTAAAATTCCATGACGCGGGCAAAATTTGTTTATATTAAAAGTGACTCCCTGTAGGTCTGTGATAGTAATTACTCATACAAAGCTTTTCATGTATCTTATTCATAGGAAATCTGTACCGCCGGTTCTCTACCTATAATATTGCGGGCTTTAAATAAACTTGAGTCAACCACGTTCGTAAATTCAATACCCCTATATTATTGTTATGCAGGTATTTAGCGATACTTTGCATGTATTTAATAGCATATTGGCTGAACATATATATTTTATTGCTTTAAGATAAAAATTCAAAAGATTTCACTAACTCATTTTGCGGCAGCACCTTCACACCAATAGACTTGGAAGCGACAAAGTTCATCTGCGGCTCTTTTTGCTGTTTCAGAGAATCCCACATGTATTACTGTTAATGATCTTTTACTAAGCCGATCTTTTGTTGTTAATATTATTATTGGTACTTCTTCTCATTAACATTGTTTTTATTCTCATTTTCATAATAATTATCAGCGTTCCGAACGTTTAAGTTCTTTTTGTATTATTTATGTTTTCGACGAACAATTAGAATTAATGTGTATAAATAGTAAACACATATAAGTAAAAAACTACAAAATAGAGATTAAAATAAATATTTACAAAGTGTTGTCATGGATTCATTAACACAAAGCCCAAACCGTAAGAACTAGAACTTTGAAATTTTAGAGTTCTACCATAACTTCCAAAGTTTGTCACTAAGAGGGAATTTTTTGAGTGCCCACTCTCAAACCGTTCCAGATACTATAGAAATTTGACAGGGATGGTCATTGTGGATGCACAAATTTAGCTAGACAATGATAAGACAAGGGGTTAAATTGTTTTTGTTAGGCTTTTTCAAACCACTAAAGACAGAGTCTAAATGCATAAGTGCAAATTCACTACGGAGCACCGACCCCAGCATGGACCCTCGCACTGACCCTCGCACCGACCTACGACCCGTCCCAAAATTTACATCGGCTGTATTATCAAATGATGGTGGCCACTACGGCGCACTGTCTAGCGCACCGCCATGCCAGTACGGTGCTATGCTTGCTATGCGGTGCGAGGGTGCTCCGTAGTGGACATGCACTTAGTGGACATGTAAGTTCCGAGCTTGGCACCGCCAATATTCTTGACTAAAGATGACGGTCTCGGATGATTAGGGGTCGAGCTTAAACTCTTTGCCCCAATCACTGCTGTAGACCTGGACCGGCCACGTAACGGGTAGGCCTGATTTTTCGTCTATTCCCCCCGCAAATGCGGATGGTATTGGCGATGTTAGCAAACCTCCCCTGGTCCTGGCAGCTGGAGCCTGCCAGCTGGGTCGTTTCTTCTGGCGCTCTTCTGTCTTGGTCTTCTTTTTCGCTGGCATGTGTAGGCTCCCCAGAGCGTCTTTCGTCAGTCGTGAGAGGGAACGGCTGTTACCGAGCCCTCTTGGAGTTTGAAAGGGATTTGGGAGTGTTGACTAGTCGAAAGCCCAGGGTCCCAATTGGTATCAAGTGCTCCGATTTCATCGGAGGGAAGTATGAACTGTGTAGCTCAGGATTGTGTTCGGCCAGAGACGCTTTCTTAGCGTCAGAGGCCGGCACGGGCTAGGGTAAGGGAACCGAGCTGGTTGTTTGCTTGGTACCCGCGGGATCGGGTAATTGGATGTTTTTGGTCATTGTCTCCTTGCGGTGTGGTTTGCAGATCGGGCTGAAACAGATAAAGGGTTGGTTATACTTACCCATTATCCAGAATCTGGAGCTTCGGCCTCTTGTGCCTCTGAGTGTCGTTGGGGTCATTATTCAGTCGCCTATCTGACCAGAGGATTACCATGCTATGCTGCACGGGCGTATAGGTTCTTCGCTCTGTCCCAGATGACTTCAGTTACTGGGGTGTATTCCAAGTCACTGAAGATGTCGGCATTTCTGACAAACCATGGTGCATCCACGATACACCGAAATGCGACGTTTTCCATGGCTTGTATCCTCTTCAGATAGGTGGCTGCTTGGTATCCCCAGGTAACGAAAACGTAGGTCAGAATAGGTGCAAGTAGAGTCCTGATAAGTGTGAGCTTGTTCCTAAGGTTGAGCTGGCTCTGTCTACCTATCATCGGGTAACGTAGAGTCCTCCTCGTCCTCGCTTTCTATATTATCGCTTCCGTGTTCTGTCTTCACGTTAGGCTTCGATCCATGATAACGCCAAGGTACTTGATGGTATCGTACCATTGAATGTTCTAGCCGTTCAAGGAGACGTGTCCTGTGGGAGTTTGCTTCCTGACTCCCTTGAAGAGGATGGCTTTGCTCTTCCTCGCTCTGATTTTGACTTTCCACTTGTTGCACTACTCTTCCAGAAGGGATGCTGCTTCCTGGAGGTTGCGGGTGACAAGTCTTGCACTCCATGATCTTGCGATCATGGCCGTGTCTTTAGTGTGGTTAATACAATAAAATTGAGACATTCACTTGAAATTTGGTACACGTATGTATTTTAACGACATCTGGAACTAGATTATATTTTGAGATGATACCGTTGAAGAGTTGGGGGTTAACTTGGGGTACAGAAGAGAAAATAAGTAAAGCAAGCTGGCAAGAGTACAAAAATTTAGGATTTTGAGTATATACTAGAAGTGAAGGCCTCAGATTTCTTCATAATATTTTCCATCCCTCCACCACCCTCACTCCATTATTAAACGGGTTGATAAAATAAAATTGAGCTATTCACTTGAAATTTGGTACATGTACCGCATCCGTAATTGGATTTTATGTTGTGATGATTCCGGTGATAAGTTGGGAGGTAAATAGGGGAAAATAACTAAAGCCAGCTAGTAAGAGTACAGGAACTTGGATTTGGTTTAAATACTAGAAGCCAAAGCCTCATATTTTTCTGTAATATTTTTCAACTCCTCTGCACCCCCACTCCATTATTAAAGGAGCTGATAAAATAAATTAAGATATTCACATGAAATTTGGTACATGTATGTATTATAGCGACATCTGGAACTAGATTATATATTATCAAGTATTGTTAAAATTCTATTACCAATTATTTCCACATCTAGAGTACAATTATACTCAAGACGTTTTCCGTTAAAGAGACTTGGTTGGAAAATCTGGATGTAGAAGTAGTGATTCTATAGGCAGCGGTTTTTTGAATCATATTATATGGCTAGCCTCATCTTGTATTGATCTATTGAAGTGGCTAAGATAAAATTGTTGCTATGTGGTTTTCTAAAAGAAGAGTTTTCTGGGTGGAACGTTGCTATGAATATTGAATTAATCTGGATTATGAATACAAATCTAAAGTTTTTGATTAAAGTTTTGGTAAATGAACTACTTTCAATCCTAATCCGTTTCAAGTTTCCGTTCTCAAAAATGTGTAAGAGAACTGAAGATTTAAAAATCGACTAAAAATAATATTGAAATTGACAAATTACAGAAAATAAAATATTATGGATCACAGAATAATTACAAATACAGTAAAATACAATCTGCTATCAATTGTGATTTCTAGAAATATCTGCTGACTTTAGTTATGAGGGGTGTCTTTTACTAATATATATTAGAAGAATTACATTTTTTTCAGATGACCCTACCAGGTCCGAATTTTTTTTATTATTAAAGGAAAGGTATGTTTTGTTGAAAAATTAATTATGCGAAATATGAGTATTTTCTTGCATTGATAAATGTAATCCCCTTCAGAAAATAGTAGATCACAGTTCATCTATCTGCAAAATAAGTTTATTCTTTTATAAAGTAAAGAATGGTTATCGATTTAAACAAACAGAACTACAAGTCAAACAAATGATGCAATCCCAATAGTCACTTGACAGGTCAGATAGAAAAGAGTTCTCCGTGCGAGGAAGTCACTGCACCTTATAAATATAGAAATATAGAGGAAATATTGGTAGCAGGCAACCATATGACTGGGAATAAATTTCAATCACCCACCCGTGTGATGTATTATTCTTTGTCTTCGCAAAATTCAAACCTTTACCTTTAATAAACCGATGTCTTGATTTTATTTATATATTGGTTTTTTATGACGCGTAAATATACGAACAATTTTTACTCCTGAAATTTATGGGGTTTTCATGTATTTTAATGTTATTTAATTGACAAAAAATGTTTTTATTTATGTCGATTTTTTTTATTGTATATTAATTTTGTAAGATATGGCACAATTTTCCATCGGGTGTAAAAGGAGTGACGTAACGTCCATACAGTTCGGTTCTACCAATCAGAGTAAATTGATGCCGTTAATTAAGCTTTTTAAAATTATCATTGTTTTAGTTAACCTGCTCTAGAGAGTGTACAGACGACTCTCCAGATTCCAACATGCAGTAAAATAGATCATACACTACTTCCAATTTTGTGGTGGTCGTGTCTTTATATATTATAATCATTCTATATATTTAACAAACAAAGCGTTTCTTTTTTCTAATTCACCATCGGCTCCCATTTAACAGATTTTCATGATTATTTTTTTAAATGAAAGGTTCCTACCCACATATGAATTATCAGCAGCTGAATCAAACCATCGCCAGAGTTGCTTTATCACGTTTAGATTTTTTCCTAACCTCAAGGCTGAAAATCAGTGGAAATATTAATTAGAGGGCGATTAGGGAAAAGTTTTGACATGATGAAGCAATTGTGACGGCGGCATCGGATTCAGCTTTTCAAAATAAAGGGGTATCATGCTGTGCTTAAATGTAGATGACATTTTTTTGTGTGCCTGTGCAATTAAAGGAAATATGAAAATTTGCTATCGTTAGATGGTGAATGCATTCTGGTCACGTGGAAGAGCATTTCATTACACATTGACATAGTATTATTAGTTTTGTTCCAAGATCAACAGATTCGTGATAACCAATTGGACGTTTTATTAGAATAAATTGATGACAAAAACAACGTCTACTATTGGTGTTACAAGAAAAAAAAAAAAGCAGGCGCTCAAAAACTACTAAACTACCAAAAAAGTGCACTATTCACTGTCGTTCCAAACAGTGACAGACATAGGGAATTGAGTAAGAATATGCAAGCCAAGATTTTAAACTTGTATGGTATCCACACTAATTTATTAAAAAATTAAACGTAACAATGAAATTTCCCTGAGGAAGTCAATATTCCTACTATAAATAGTTTCGTGCGCATTGTCCAAGTATTCATCTCACGGAATAATCACAGTATTTACCCCAATCTTGTCCTATTCTACAACAAACTGTGATTCTATTCATACAATATCCGCATTTAAGACTTCCTGAATTTGTGTTTCCCTGAACCTGTGAGGAATGCGCAAGAGCTAATATTTACGCTTGGAGGATTTAAAATATACCTTGTTGTCCTTAGATATTTAAACAAAAGTGAAATTAAAGACATAATTATTATAGAATAGCAAAATATCTATTTGATAATTTAACAATTTCGTATCAACAGGTTTTAAACATGATTTGGTATTATATCTGGAGGATTTTTATTGTTATTTTTGAACTTTGCACATAATGAATTTATGTTCATCAATTATTCCTTTGTCTTAAATCAGGTATTAGTCAAGGTGAGGAGCATTTCTAAGATAATGGCTACGATTCAGAATATGTAGTCAATTTCTTTATTTACTGTACACAGTAGAAATACCTAAAATAAATAAAACATTTGGCTTCAAAAGTTCCAACAGAAAGTTCCTGGCTTCTGGATTATATCACCAAATTATTTTATAAAAAGTGTTCTGAGAAAGTCGTTCAGAGAACATATAAAATCACAAAATAGTCAGATTTATATAAGTGCTGGATTACTTCAATATTTAAACACCCCATTTGCTTTTTAAGAAAACAAAGGAAGTAAATACACAATAATACACATATTTTCATATTTAAGCCATATAATTTCTTTTATATTCCAATTTTTGCTAATGGCTCTCATTGAAAACAGAGGTCTTAATCGCGTAGTAAATATATTTATATTTCACCGCATCTGTTGCTTAATTATTGGTTATCTTAAATAATATACAGAAGAGAGTATTGTAGGTAGCGTAAAACTCGGATCCAAATACTTAGTAATTTGTTATTTATGAAATATGGTAATAATATCATTTTTAGTAGCGCCCATGAAACAAATTGGATTTCATTTCCAATTCTGCTGCAGCCTAACGTAGTCACTTTGAGTTTCGCTAATTAATTGGATACACGAGGTGCCACTTTTGGTGTTGTCAAATTTTATCTTAGTGATCTATCTAGCAAAAGCCTCAACTTCACTGTGGATGGCGCCCATAACGCCTATATTATTTTGAGCTACCTCTTGGTAAGGTATCGCAAAAATATCAGTTCAACCTTTTGCTCATTTCAAAAAATTGAGCCGACCAAATCCCCGCCACGTACGAGATCAATCAGCTGGTCGTATGCACTCGGTACTTGTGTTTGGATGGATTGTCTTTAGTTATTACCTTAACCGGTGATACCAATGCCAATTTTTCTAAGGCCAAGTAGTGACGTAACAATGCATTACGGGATCTCCTAGTAGAGGATTCTATATTGGATATACAATCGTTCGAAGAAGATGTAAAGCAGTAGGTGCCTTGTCTATTAGATGTTAGTCCGAACTTATGTTTCTTTAAAATTCTGCAAACCGAAGACTGACTAATGTCGCATTCCATTGACAATTCCCTTGTTGATGTTGTTGGGTGTACCATCACAAATCCTAATACATCAATTTCTTTGTCCTCACTTACAATAAATGATTGATGGTCATCTTGTTGATTGGGTTCGTTTCTTAATTCTTGTTCCACTCTGGGAAACAAGTGTCTGCTTGGATGACGTCTGTTGGGATATCGTTGCTGATACAGTTCTGCAGCTGCAGTTGAATTTTTGAGACGCTCTCCATATATCAGTAACGTATCGACCTTTTCATTTCTACTAAAATTATTCATTTTCTTTAATTTTTACTCAAAGAGATTTCCGCAACGCTTTATTTTGTATCTGTCTGACAGCTGATATTGTTTTATTACATTCAATGGCTACTATGATTTTTCCAATGTTATTAAGTTACCAGATTTACACAGAAATGTGCTATTTTAGTTTCCAAAGACCACTAATCTATTATCTATTAGCCGCATGTTTCTAAAAGCTTGGTTGCATTGTATTTTGGCTGAAATCTCAAATATTTCTGAGCGGATTTTCAAAATTAGATTCGTATGAAAATGAGGTATTTAAAATGTTGGTGAACGATTAAATTCCCATTTAAAAAAACCGAGTTAGTGGGTAAAAATCACATTTAAAAATTTTAAACGCCTTTAGAGAATTAAGTAATGCAATCATATTGCTCTTTTTATTTTTATAGTAACGTAGCACACAAACTAAAATATATTTTGGGCACCACAGCACTCTGGATTCAGAAATAGATTTTTTAATAAAATTATTAATGCTTATCAAAAAGTGACCAAAATGGATGTATTGTATTCAAAATTTCCTCTAGATTTCAAAAATGTAAAAATATATAGGGTGTTCCATTTAAAAATCGAAAGTTGTGGGTATTTCCGGTCAAACCGGATGTGCAAAAAACTTGATTTTTTATTGAAAAGATGGAATTTTAGCCGTGTAATAAGGCCTCCAAATTTCAATTTTCTATTCCAAATATTTTAGGAAATATCGGGGCGAGCGCAATTCGTGACCCATCCGGTATACAGCGATAGCTGCTAGGTGTTGAGCCAATCATGTCCAAATGGATTCGAGTTAGGCCAGAAAATAGAATCATGACATCTCTACAGGAGGAAACGGTCAGCTTTGGTGCCACAAGAAGGTGCTCACGAGGCGAAGTTCTTTCTCGTTTTCTGTAGTTACTAGCATACAAGCACATGGAGACGATCTAGTCATTCTAATTGAAGAAAACTCCAAAGAAATACTTTCTCATACCTTTTAAAAGCTCCCTCTCACACATCTATTGTGAAAGAGAGCATATGCTTATCGATGATTAACCGATGTTGCAAAACAATAGTGGCACCAATAGAAGGAAGTTGTATAACTTAGAGCCAACTGAGTAAAACCAAACTCATTGACTTAAGGAAACAAGAATGCTTGGCAGTAACTGGTGCAATATATTTCACATCGTCAGCTGCTCCGATAATACTTCTGAATGTTCTCCATGTCCTCATCCTCCTAGAGTGAGAGAGATCAAGTAGGCAATATACAGATAAACTGTAGCATTATGGAATGAATAATATTAGATGACATAGATACTCACAACATCCTGGGAATCATTTCAGACTGGATGTCTACTATGACCAACGGCGAGTTGTCTCATACCTTTCTGTTCCTTGGAAGAGATGAGTGTGATCAGAGTCACACTGAGCCAGAATGGCTGAATAGCTATTGGTTCACAGATGACTGAACTAAAACTTTAACTGGCCAATACTCCTGAAGAAATTGAAGTCATAAAATACAGTTACAACACAAAGATAGGAAAACTACGAGCCTAGATAGTAATGCAACCATCTCAAAGTAATGCAAAGCACACCCGATATGGCGGACCAAGCAAAAGGCGAGTTAGCTAAGCTAAAGAAAAGTGAACTTGTGGACATTATCTTGGAACAAAAAATTAAAAATGTTAACAATAACAATGCATCGAGTAGTGACTTAGTGAGTGAACTAAATGTAGTGCTTGAAAAAAAAGACACTGAATATTTTTATGATACACAAGATATTGGCGTGTCTGATATGCAATGTGATAGGATTCCTTGTATAAAGGTAAACATAGAACATAAGCACCTAACCCGTGAAATACAGACTTTAAGAGACCTAGTGCTTCATCTAGAGAAAAGAATATATGACCAAGAGGAAATCATAGGATTACTCAAATTAAACAATAATGCTAATACCACTGGTAGAAAAAATTATTCACAGAACATAACACCTACGCCATCTTCAAGCAGTGGGTCGAACATCGTCAGATCTAAAAACGACGGTATAATAAACTCAGGCAATAAACCAACAACTGATAAGACCAATATACAAAAAAGTTATTCTACCGCAGTAAAAACTGTGCCTCAAAAAACTGCAAATACAATCACAGCTGATGAAGTCGGTGTCGCTATCAGAAATGCGCAAAGGGTCACAAAAACAAATCACAGTTCATTGAACTCTAATAAAGTAAACAGAAGTAAATTTAAAACAGTTATAGGTACTAATAACAATAACTTAGACCAAATTACAACAATTCCTCAACGTGGTCACTTGCATGTGTACAGATTAGGTCCTGATACCACTGAAGATATATTAAGGAAATGCCTAAAGTTAACAGCTCCAAATATCGATTTCTCTTGCGAAAAACTCGAGAAACAAGATAAATCCACATCTTCTTTTAAAGTGTCTTTCCCTATAAGTCACTGTAAGGAAGTATATACCCCAGATATTTGGCCAAATGGGGCGGCTGTTGCCAGATTTAAATTCCCCAGACAAAGAAATTTTCATCCACCAGCCTTGTCTTCTCAGACGACACTATAAACCTAACAAATAATGATGAATTTCATGACGAAAGGTGGACTATATTCCACATTAATATACAATGTGTCTCAAATAAGGTTAATCTACTCGAATTATCACTTAGCAAATATAATCCCACTTTCTTATGTCTAAGCGAGCATTGGCAATGTAAAGATAAATTAAAAGCTACTTATATAAATGGATATACCTTAATTAGCGACTACTGCCGTGAAAAGCATATACACGGTGGAACAGTTATATTTGCAAAGGAAAACATAGCTTCTCTCTGTAGACCTGTGGAATACCTTAATAGACTATCAATTGAATTATGTATGGAATGCACAGCTATAACGTTTAACAAAAGCAGTTGTATAATAAGTATTTATAGACCCCCCTCAGGAGACTTTGAGATGTTTGTAATGCAATTTTCTAAATTGCTAACTAAGGCGTTGTCAGAACATAAATTTGTCGTCATCAGTGGCGATCTAAATATAGATAGTAATGAAAATACAGTTCACTCTAGAGTTTTGTCGGATATATTTATGTCACTTAACCTAACTTCGTTGGTTTCCGGACCTACACGCATAGCCTCAAACAACTGCCACAGTACGCAAACGACAATTGACTATGTCATTACTAATGACCCAGAATTTACCAAATGTATCAATTTCGACCCTGGTTTGTCGGATCATCACGGTCAATTAGTATATTGTAATCCTTCTCGTAATATTACTGAGAATGTAAAGGTATCACCCCTGATATCATACAAAAAAATTAGCCCACAATCAATAAACGAATTTAAACATTTATTTAGAGGTTACTCTTTATTATCAACTAGTAATGACATCGACGTTATTTTTGACGATTTTTTTCACCATTTTATATGGTGTTTTAATGTGGCTGGCACAAAAAATAGTTATACAAATAAAAACAAACAGACTTCTAGCAAAATTAAATTCTCCCCTAAGT
Organism: Stenurella melanura; assembly: GCA_963583905.1. Classification (NCBI taxonomy): domain Eukaryota; kingdom Metazoa; phylum Arthropoda; class Insecta; order Coleoptera; family Cerambycidae; genus Stenurella; species Stenurella melanura. The sequence goes on from OY757309.1 coordinate 159,222,289, forward strand.
TAAACAACGATTTAAAAGAATTGGAAAAATTAAACTGGCTTAAAAAACATCTCGGAGATGAGCAAATAACTAAAAAATACAAAACATTTAAGAAACAAGTACAAAGAGATGTTCGAAATGAAAAGGTAACCCAGTATGATAATATCATTAATAACTCAACTAATAAAACAAAAACTGTTTGGACTTTAATTAACAACTTAAAACAAAATTCTTCTAAAAAAAACAAAAATATAACATCTATCAAATGTGATGACCTTGAGATCAATGACCCAAAGCAAATTGCAGATACCTTTGGAGACTATTTATCAAATATTGTTTACAATAAAATTACCAGTCACTTTGGTAATGATATTTCATCTGCGTGCACTTCACCTTCATTTATTGCTGAAACCATGTTTTTTGTCCCAGTTACTGAATACGAAATTGCACAAATTATCAAAAATTTACCCAACAAAAAATCTACCGGCTTGGATGAAATACCCGTCAAATTAATTAAGGAATGCTGTAATGAATTATCCAAAACCCTCGCTGATATAATTAATTTATCTGTTTCACTAGGGCAGTTTCCACAATCTTTAAAAAATGCTGCAATTATTCCCATATTTAAGAAAGGCGATCAATTTGATGTCGAGAACTACCGCCCTATATCACTACTGAGTATATTTTCGAAAATTTTTGAAAAAATAGTATGTAATAGAATATTTGATTTTTTAAACCAAAATAGTATTTTAACACACTCGCAGCATGGATTTAGACCGGGACTCTCGACAGAATCGGGAACGGTAGAGCTTATTCAACACATAAATGATAAACTGGACGTCAATCAACATGTTGTTGCCGTATTATTTGATTTAACGCGAGCATTTGACACCATCGATACAACTTTTGTATGTGATAAATTATCTAAGATGGGCTTCCGAGGACCTATAAATGAGTGGGTAAATTCGTTTTTATCTGAAAGAAAAATAATCGTCAAAATAAATGATATTAAATCAGACATATTTGATATGAATATTGGAACTCCCCAGGGGAGCGTATTAGGACCGTTAATCTTTTTATTATTTATTAACGATTTGCCCAATTACATAACTCAGGGAAAGGTATTCATGTACGCTGATGATACGACCATTGTAGTATCTGACACAAATCCTGAGCTTATTAAAAGAAAGATTCTCATATTATTAGAAGAATTCAGTCACTGGTGTAAGAGAAATCGTCTAATAATAAATTATGCGAAAACAGTTTGTATTGAATTTAAATATCGACGAAACTTCACAGAAACCAACTACACATTTTCATTCAGCAATCAAATTATAAACACTGAAAATTCTGCTTCTTTCCTAGGAATAACTCTCGACAGACATTTAGAGTGGGGTAAACAAATTGAAAATGTATGTACTAAACTTAACAAGAGTTTTTATGTCATAATTTCATTAAAAAATAATTTAAATACTAATACACTTTTAAATGTATATTACTCATTTGTTTACTCCCCAATATCCTACAATATTATAGTATGGGGTCAATCCAGTCAAATAGACAGAGTATTTATTATTCAAAAACGGATACTTAGGCTAATTTTTAATCTTGAATACAATCAGTCTTGCCGTGAAAATATAATATTTTGACGGTGACATCTATATATCTGATGAAACTCTTGACGTATATTTATATGAATAGGAACAAACTTATTCAAAATGGAGACTACCACGCATATCCTACAAGGGGAAGAAATTTAATTTCTTTAAAAAAACATAACCATGAGTCCTACAAAAAGTCACCCATTAACTCGGGTTGTCGAATTTATAATTCTTTGCCTGATCAAATTAAAAATACAGTATCAGTAGCTAGCTTTAAGAACCGCCTAAAAAAACTTTTAACAATTAACTCGTTTTATTCCTTGAAGGAATTTATAACTTTTTTACAAACCAGAGTCGCCTGAAGGTGTTACAGTTTGTTTTTTTCTCTCTGTATAATTGTTTGTAAATTGTTACTTTTCTTTTTTATGTGTTTTTTTATGTGTTTAATCTTGTGTAGGTCGTATACCTTTGAATGTTTTACAGATAGACATAGTTATTACTTATTTAATTTTTCTTTTTTAAGGATTATACAATGTGCGTATAATGCACGTAATATATACAAATCTTTATTTATATCTATATATACTTTATTGTTATATAGTTTATTAGTAATAATTAACTACTATTATATTATAGGCTGTTAACATATAGCATTTAACTTTGACATGTCTCATCTATTATAAAATAGCCAAAGAGATCAATAAAGATATTATATTATTATTATTATTATATTATTGAACTGTGTATGGAGGCTGGAAACCGACTGGGCAGAAATAACAAAGTAACTTTGGTCCAGATACCGGATCATGTATAGCCCAGGAGGCAGCGACATATTTTTCGCTAGAATTTTTGCCAAAGAGAGTTTAGCTAGTATCTATAATGAAGGTACAATTCTACCAAACTCTTAGCGGTGCATAAATGAGTAAAAAATTAAACATGTTGCAAAAAAATAGATGCACGAAAAGTTCGTTTCTCGAATTGTCACGAATTGTCAAAAAATGACTATTCGCCTTCGCTCCTGCCAGCCAACATAGCCAACATAGTCCCCTGCGGCTAAGCAGATTAAACTAGTATCTACATGACCCCCTACGGTATGAAGATTCAGTTAGAAATTAGAACAAATGTCTAAAATGAATTTATTTACTTACCTTGTCTTGAAAAATGTTTGATGCTAATGTCAAATATAAATATTTCATACTTATTCATGATTATTACCTTAGTTTTGCATGAAACATCGTTATGAGTGACTTTGTGCCTTTCTGATGAGCTCAGAATAAGGGCAAGAAACATTTCAAAGGCTCAGCATTTCCAAGAAACTGAATGGGATATTTTATGAAAATGTAATCCATTAGAATGAAAAAAAATGTAAGACAAGGTAGATAAATAAATTCGTTTTAGACCTTTGTTCTCATTTTTAACTGAATCTTCATACCGTAGGGGGTCATGTAGATAATAGTTTAATCTGCTTAGCCGTAGGGGACTATGTTGGATGCTAGTGTTAGAATGAGAATGTCAAATAGGAAATTGGACAAATTTATTTCAGAATTTTAATTTGCTAGCATAACCAGAATTCAGGTTATCGAAAGAATGCAAAGATTTCATTAATATTTTTAATCATAGTCTTTCGTTTAGTTATAGATAGTTATTTTTTCTGCTGTTTGCAAAATCCTATAAAGAATATGTTTCAATACAATTATAGGCAAACAAATAATATTTCATGTTTAAAAAAACGTATGTCGAACACTAGTATTATAATTGCTTTATATAAACTTATACATTGCTAAACTGATAATAATTTATCCCAAAAATGTATTCTTGCCTCGATCTAAGTATCAGGGATTTCTTCACACTATGATTTTACACACTATTAAAACTACACGAAATTTGAGGTTATATTTCCACTACCTGTAATGCAAATAACGATTGGTGGCAATAAGCGCCAAAAATAATGTTACTTATATGTACTTTGACGTCCTTTATCGGTGACATATAGAAATATACAGAAAAAAGCTGATAGAAACCACCTTATCGACAATAATATAAAACTACATATGTGGAGCAAAATTACCCAACTGTTGATAAGATAACCCCGCTTTACGGTACTATCCGGATTTTAGTTATTTCAAAATAATTTAATGAAGGAGTTGAATTTGAATTTTATAATGACATTGGATTATAATTTCCAATACTAAATTTTACATTTTATATGGAGAATAAATAATGGGACGAATGCGCAATATTTGCCAATTTAATATAAATTAATTAATTGTAATTGTCAAAAGCACATTCAGATTTATTTGCTACACGCATACGCACTAAGCAGTGGCGTTATGACCGATGATACGAAGACCGAATATTGCACGATTTGGTAAGAACTTAGACTTAAGCTACCAATTATAATGAGCGTGTTTCAGTTTAATACCACAGTATAATGTGTGAACACCTTGTATAAGAATTGTAGGTATTCACGTAAATGTAGATTGTACAAATGTTTAAGCAACGTCTGTTTATTTTGGTATAAATATGCCAAGACATAATTCATCTACGATTATGTAAACTTAGTTTAAAGAATGGATTTTTACTAGATGTATTCGTGACTAAATAAATTAATCAATATCTATAACGAGATGATTTATTAAATTATATCATTAAATTAAACGGTACTACGAATGTTTGAATATTTTAGCAGGATTGATTTCGAGTTATTTCCATTTTGAATATGACTGATATGGGACAGTTATAAATTATTTATTCTACTTTTCTTTTTGTATTCAGTAAAAATGCACCGTTTTAAAAATTTTCATTAATTTTAATTAAATAAATCAATGCCATAACGTCTGCGAACAATTTTTTATTTAAAATTTGCTTAAAAATGATCAACAAAATTATTTATAAATAGTAGGCAGTAATAAAATGAAGTAATTTTAAGAACGTAGTGCTAGATCTACTTCGTCTACAACTGTATGTGAGGAACGAGGCAGCAGCGACGAACAAGAGAGGTTCTATTGGAGACTAAAAAAGGGAAGGTTTACAATATTTCACAAACTAAGTGACAGTATTTTCTAAAATGGTACAAAGAATAAAAGTTCTACTGCAGAAATGCTCCAGAAATACAGCTAGAATTTCATAACTTTTTCGACAAAGCATGCGACAAGGTTTTTAAAGCTCGGAAAGTCTGACAAAGTTGATAATAATAGGCCTTCTAACAAGCTACTGGCCCTACAAATGATACATGCAGATACTGTGATACTGCATGTGATGTAACTCCACGTTAGGCTAAAGTACTGAGAACTAACTAAATACCTAGGGAAATGAACTGGCAAGAAAATCGCAAGTATTGTTAAAAGTTTGGGAATTCCAGGCAACAATTAATTGTAGAGTAATTCACAAAAGGTATTTTTGGTCGAGGTAAAGACCTTATAGTGGGGCCACTAAGCGACAAATCCAGCTAAATCCTTGCACGATATGATAGAGAGATGCCACTCTGTATGAATGTTCGTCCGACCAATATCTTCACTTTAAAAAGTGGAGGCACCTTGGGCTCCGAGACCGGATCCCTAGACAGGTGGTTGCCTACAAGCATACAGTGGGCATCGTTGACGACTACAGGTGACTGCCCCGGGTTCAAATGCTACTATGCCCATGCTGTGTGCTATCATAGTCATAGATTGAGACTTATCATGGAACACAGGCAAAATAGACTTCGCAGATCTAAATTTATGTTCCTGAACTCAAAAACAAAATTGTTCAAATTTTCCGAAGAAAGGCTTCGTCCTTGGTGTAAAAATCTGCCAATTGGTGCAATTATTTGGTACAGTACACTTCTCGATCCATTCTTTCTCGCCACCATACACAGACGCAGATTGAGCTCTCCGAGGCCGTTGTGGTGTCTGTGACTGACACGCGGGCTGTCGTTTCTTGAAGTCCAGGAAACTCCTTTCACGTTAGTGTAGTTGTCATGTAATTCAAATTTGGAGCCTCTGCGTGTAGAAGTGGCTTTACCAGATGGAAGAGCACGAGGTTCGCCTGAAATTATAACTAGACGAATTACGAACCAGCACCACAAGCTCACTGTTGAACAAGCGACTTAATTTCCGAACAACGCGCAACGGTTCCCGAAAACCGTGTACAAAGAACAACTCATTGGAGTTCAAAAAGTATTTCCTCTGTGAATCGGTCTTGTTGCGCCTGCGCCGAAATCCGAAACTCTATGGAAATGTTTTTGGGACTTAATAGAGCTCCATATTTCTTGAACATGGTTTTCGAGCCATCCTTGTTCGGAATTCGAGTCGCTTGTTCAACAGTGAGCTTATGGTGCTGATTTATAATTCGTCTACTTATAATTTCAAGCGAACTCCGTGTTGTTCCATCTTGTGAAGTCGCTTCTGTACGCAGTCTCCAAATGCTCCAAAATGAGTTTCCTGGTTCAAGAAAGGAAAGCCCTCTTGTCAGCCACAGACACCGCCACAGCCTCAGCAATCAATCTGCGTCTGTGTATGGCGGAGAGAAAGAATGGCTCGAGACGTGCGCTGCACCGAATTATTGCACCAGTTGGTCTAATTTTCACAGCATGGACGACGTGAACGTACCTCAGGTAAGCCAAATCTCTGGAACAAATAATTTATTTGTGTTTTTTCGTAAAATATGTGTGTCTATTCTGCCTGTCTTCCATGACAAATTTCAATCTGAGTATGGTGGCATGGCACAGAGCATGGGCGTTGTAGCTGATGTAACAGAGCATTGGAACCCGGGGCAGTCACCTGTGGACATCAACGACGCCCCCTTGTATGCTTATATGCAACAACCTGTCTAAGGGCCCGGTCGAGGGGCCCAAGTTGCCTCCACTTTTTAAAGGGAAGATATATGTCGCTTATTGACCCCACTGTTAACAACGATCATGTCAAAATATGACGACTTGGCCTAATTTAACATTATTATAAACTAGCGTCATTGCAGAGAAGTAGCCCTCCAAGAGTAAGAAAATTATTAATTTGGGAACTGCCTGACTTACTAGGTTCAAATTTGGTACACAACTTTGAGACGTTACGAAGCTGAATTGACACTCTTGATTAAATTAATTGAAATAGTTACTGCAAGGTATTTATTAACGAAATTTTATCTATATATACAGGATATCTCGTAATAACATGCAAAGAATTTAATTACCAATTCCTTGTCGAAGATGAAGGTGTGTGCTTCATATAAAATTTTTCAAACTAGGCCTTCTTGCCCAGCTACAAATGGGCGTGCAAAGAAACGGTTTTTATTTTCTATCTGAAAGTAATCCGAAGAAGACAATATTAGGCACAACCCAGTTACTAATGAAAAGGCATCAATCATCAATCAATCAATCAATCAATCTAGCGTATAAACAAAGAAGTGGTATTAACTACCCCTCTTATAATTTTATGATTACACAGGCACAAAAAAAAGTTGAAACCCAAAGGGTAGACCCCCTACCCCTATGTATTTTAGGACGCTGAAACCGAATAAATAAAAAAACATTATTTATCCAATTCTCTCCTAGAACCGCCTTACAACCGTCCTGTAGAGTTGAAATTCCACTTATTCAAAAAATTTGGAAAGTACGTGTGTTTTTAGGAATATGACGATAAAAACTGATTTGCACCACCCAGTTACCCCCTACAAGCCCCAGGAGGGGTTGAAATTTCACTTGTTGTAAACATTTGAAAAGTAGGGTTATTTTTAGGTTCTTTGGTGTGCTGAAACAGAATATGGATATAAAAAATGATTTCAACTGCCCGATCATCCCCTAGCATCCCCTTACAACCCCCAGGAGGGGTTGAAATTATATCCTTAAGTTTTTTTGGTCCGTTGAGACGAAATAAGACGATAAGAACTGATTTCAACCACCCTGTCACCCCCTAACATCCCCTTACAACCCCTAGGAGGGGTTGAAATTCCACTTCTTATAAATATTGAAAATACGTATACATCCTGAAGTTTTTTTCGTGCGTTGAAACCAAATACGACGATAAGAACTGATTTCAACCACCCAATCACCCCCTAACATATCCTTACAACCTCTAGGAGGGGTTAAAATTCCACTGGTTCCAAACATATGAAAAGCATGTATATTTTCATTTATATTTCATGTGTTTAGAACTAGTGAAATTTCATCTCCTCCTGGGTGTTATAAGGAGATGCTATATGACGAATCCACCTTCATTTTCGATAAGGAATTAGTAGTTAAATTTTTTGCACATAACGTACGGGACACCCTGTATGTATTAAGCTGCCAAAGTTTACTTTATTAATTCTATTATGCAATATGGTATAATTCTCTGGGGAAATTCTACAGGCGCCCACAGAATGTATTGGAGAAAAGATGCCTTAAAAGTATATACAATAGAAACCAGCAGACACCTGCAAACACATCTTTAGTGAAAAGAGGATAATTACCTTCACCTGCATCTACATTCTAGAGAGTGCCGGCTATGCAAAAGAGTACTACACGATGTATTTGAAACATGGACATTCTCACGAGCATGATACGCGCAATAAGAAAAAATTACATAATGACAAATCTAAGTTTAGTGAAGAAAAGTGTGGCCATAAAAATTTATAACTATCTACCCTAACGACTATATTAAAAGTTTACGAACTGTAAAATTAATGAAATTAAAATTAAAAGAACTGATGATAAAAAAGTCATACTATTCATTGGATGAACATTACTTATATGCTTCTTAACTAATTTTACTTCCTTCTTTAATGTATTTTTAAATTACAAAAACAAACATGTTGGATTTTTTTCATCTCCTTTAATTGTCAATATAAAAAAGCGTACTAATATCAAAAATGTTAAGAAATGATGAGGTTACAATTACGTTTGATTTTGCTGGTAGTGATTCCTACAGGGAGTGTTGAATTTTTTAAGAGCATACCTTTGTTTTAACGTCTTATATTTGAAATGATAATAATTTTTACATAAAATCAGCTTGACTTTGCAATTCATAAAAGACCGCTTATAATATAAAGAAAGAGTAATTAAAGTCGTACAAACGATCTAGAAATAACTCAACTTCATAGTCATGGAAAATTTTCAGCAATACATTAAGTTTGGCCATCTTTAAATATTCGCATCTTAGGAATATAGGTCATAAAACTTTAATTGAAGCTGACAAAATGATCTCAAATTGACTTCTTGGTAGGACTCGATCGATTATTGCTAAGCAAAATTACAGTTATTTAAAGTTTTAAAAAATGTCATTATAGGGACTGGTGAAAAATGCATAATGTTAGTTTATGGGATACCTAAGTCTGAAATAGATATTTGTATATTAAGTTCGCAAAGAGGTCGTTAGACACTCGAGAGCGGTAATAACACTTTGCACTCGAATGACACGCATGGTTTCATCTACGATCATTTTAAAATATCAAAATGAATATAGTTATTAAGTAATTAAGTTGAATTTTGACCAAGGACTGCGATTCATCAACATTTTATGAGTGTGCCATGCGTATGCCAAAATAAACAAACGAATAAGATGCAAACGCTCTCAATTTATTTAATTTTTTTTTTTGGCATTAAGGTCACTTGGGGTATTTGGGCCATGATTTTACAACCTGAGCGAGTATATTATACTTTGAACTTGCCTGAGAACCACTAATAAGTTATATTAATATCTAAAATATTTTTTTATATATAATACAATATATAGTCTTTAAATATATAATATTCAAATCCCGAGTCAAATTTAATTTTCTTTATAATTATAATTATATAACAAAAAGTCTGATGGGCTCAGTTACCCCTAGAAATTGAGGCAACCGGACCATACGGGTCTTAGTTTCATACAAACGATTGTTATTTATTACTGGGGTAAGTGGGCGTGTTGGTAAACATGTAAACTTCGTACAAAAATTACCACAAGTCATTTAAACCACACCATAGTCGAGTTGTCGACGATCTAAGAGAACTACTACATAACAATTAGGTGTGAAATTTATTCAAATTTAGGAATAACACAACTTCTGTTAAAGTAAAAAGGGCAAAATTAAATGTAAAAAACATCCAATTTCAAGTAAGCATAAATAACACAGGCCCACAAAAAATAGTGATCTGCACCAGGGACCTGTCATAGTAATCCTATGTATTTCGATGTGCTGAACACGAATCCAACGTCCGTTTAGCTCCGTTACCCACCAACTTTTTGTAAATCGCGAAAATAATCTAAAGAAATGAGGTTGCTTAGGCTATTTTCGCGATTTGCAAAAAAATGGTGGGTGATGGAGGTAAACGGACATCAGATTCGTGTTCAACATATCAAAATACATAGGGATTAATATGTCGGGTCCCGGGTTTGGATCGCTATTTTTTGTGTGACTGTGCGCAGTGATCTGCATCTACCTAATAAATAAAAACAAAAACAACATACTTAATGTGCTTGGGGTAACTTGGTCCCAGCCGTGCCCAGATGCCCCAATTAACTGGCCCACTTACCCCATTTTTGAAAAATTGTGGGGGTAACTGGGCCACCCACTCAAGCTTATGACCTAACGCAGAATACATGCTTGCAATAATATTTTAGGGATATATCATGCTTCTAATTTATGCTAAATTAACTGTGACGTTGATAACATATACAGTAAACCTGCAGATATTTCATAGAAATCAAGATTACATCACGTTGCTATGAAAATTTTGCACTACAAAATTTAAAAAATTGCTACATGAAAGCAAGAACACTCAGAAACATGAGACTAATTGTTGTAGTGGGATGACATTGTCCTTCAGTGCTGCCAACTGCTTGAAGTGAAATTACCCCCACAAGTTTTACGGAAAAAAACTATGGCCTAGTTACCCCCTGGGCCCAGATACCCCAACTAACCTTACGTCTATACAGCCAGATGCGAAGTTAATGTGTACTTATTAATTAACTAATTGTACCCTAATTCTAACCTAACCTATACCACCGATCACGAATAGAGACTCTGGGATAAAACAAGGAAACTCTCCTCTCGCCCAGGGTCCTGTTAGGGCATTTTATAAGGACACACACAAAGAGTAAGACCACGGAAAGGAAGGAATATGTACAATGAGACAAATACAAAGGGTGAAATCTAATCTAACCTAACCTATTCTAAATATTAAGTTTAATGACTTTAAGAAATTCAAGAATCACGTCATAGATGGGTATTTATTCAGCGCTAGCAAATGACAAATATTACTGGGATGGTAAGTATTTTGATCAGTTAATTCTTTGTAGAAGAGATCGCTTTCTGCTTTGTCCGATTGAATTTTTATCATTTTGTTTAGGACAAACAACGGGTATTATGGAAAATCAAGCACAAAATAAACGATATTGTTTCATCAGCTCTTATTATATTGACGTCAACAACAATTCTAGACCATTATTATTTCATAAAATGTACAATTATGCACATTAGGCACGCAAGAAAAAGTTAGCCACGAGACCGTCAGGTCGAATGGCTAGTTTTGTGCAACACAAAATTTTGTCGAAAACTTTCTTTTATTGAAATTTGATTTGAATATTTTTATAAATTTGACAATTCTTTTGATAAATTAATTTATACGTTTATTAAAATCAATGCAATTGGGAAGGTCAGGGAATGGTTGCTATGGTGTGGATTGTCATTTATTTCTTATTAGTTTATACAACAACTGAATGTAAAAAACAATCATCCAGTTGTGAAAAATGGATGAAAATTTGTATATCTCGGAAGAAATTAGAAAAGAAATAAATGAAGTTCCCATATTTCTAGTGTTCCTAATCAAACGCATTTTCTACTTTATTATTTTAACATTGGAAATGTTAATGGTTGCGTATAGCGTATAGGACAAAAGTTACGAGTTTTTCCCAAGGCCGTCGACATGAAAGTAACAAGGTCAGGTGATGTAATCCTGAGCGAGAGCCTGTTACTACGTGGGAAGCGATACGCTGTAGTCGGTCAGCGCCGATTGATATTGTACCGCCTGTTCAACAAAAGGCATCGACGCATTAGTGCTGCTGCGGTGGACGAATAAAGAAGCGCGATATCATTTGTCTCACTATTTATTCCTTGCCCTAGTGTTCATCATCAGGCGTACGGTTTTCGCATAGGTAATGTCCTCGCTTACGGTGGGAAAGGCCCCGGGTTCAAATTACTATGCCTACTGAATGTTTTTCTTTAATTTTGTGGCGATTAATATATTTTTTCACAAATTCTTTTCTATGATTTCCTTAGGTTAGGTTAGTAGGTTTTTACTCTGCTTAAACAAAATTTGCTCGCTCCGTACCATCTTATTTGTGAAATTATTTCTTCCGTGCTATAGCGCTGTTTGCCAACTGCTGGGTACGCCGAATTTTTATTTTGTAAAGATTAATGATTTTTTTCACAAATTCAGATTTGTTTTGAAGGCAGAAATAATGTTTTCCTTCTTTTCCCTATAATGATTTCAATCTTTCATGGGATGGTTTGATGGTTAGGTTAGTTAATTGATTTTAATGTTGCTATCTAATTGTTAGTAACTATCGGCGCCGCAGGCAGTATTAGCGTCGCAGAAAAAGAAAGGGGTGCGGGGGGTGTTCCGCTGCTTTTTAACATTGAAAATGTTAATGTTCGTATATGGGGCTGAAGTTATGAGTTTTATCCGAGGCCGCCAACATGAAAGAGTCGAGTTCAGATGACGTAATACTGAGCAAGTGTGCAAAGTATGAGTATGCGCGGAGAACACGAAGTTATAATGCGGTTGTGGTCAGCGCCAATTATAGTCGCCATGGATTCACAAAGTTTGACAAATAGCGAAAATAGTTATTTTTGTAAGAAGTACCTAAAATCATGTTTTTTGGGACGGATCGTAGCTGTTTCCGGACGAAGTGAAGCCGCGTCTAGAATAGGTTTATGTTTTAGGTATGGTGTTATCATTTCCAATGTCCCTATGGCTGCAAGGATTGCTAAATCTGTGAATTTTTAAACGTTCCTAACTAAATGTATTTTCCACTTTTTAAGGGTCAATCCTTAATTATTAGCATAAATGATTAGTGGTACTCTTAGAGTGAATGTTTTGCTTTATAATTATTAATTTCTTAAATTGTCTCACTAGTGACTTTTTGAGTATTCTCTCACTAGTGCGCGTGTGTGTCTATATCTAAAATCACCATAGTAATAGCCATATTCTATACCTGTGTTGGTCAAAGTACTTTATCGTTCGTTGTCATGAGAGACGAGCGGTAAAGTGACATTACTCATAAGTTCTTAATAAACGTCAACTTTGCGTTGTCAAATGTGAGCGAAAAGGCCTAATTTACCTACCCATCGCAGATAAATGATTTAAGCCATTGGAGATACACATGTTATCTCAAACCTAGGACGCAAAACATAAACGCTAATTTACCGTCGTCACCGCCTAACACAATTGCAACAAAAAATCACCAGGCACAAACCTCATTGAGTTATAAGTTGAAGAGTGAAGATGGAGAATGTTTAAAAACATGCGACCCCCGACGATGTCTTTGGACGAGAGAAATACGAGCATTGAAATAAACATAAACGTTAAGTTGCATTTACGCCCAATTTTTGTAACCATTTTGTATAAATACTATTTTTATAATAAATGACTTTTTAATTAAAAAACACTTTCGAATTATTTGGACCTATTTTGGACCCTTCCATTTTACGTTTTTATTTTTAATACCATTTTAGTTTTTAGGAGTACTGAAAACGCCTATGGTATAATATTTGAACATTGATCTCAAATATCTATTAATACAGAATTTTACATGACCTTGATTAGACTTGGCCATATTGGACCAACTAGTTTCTGTGTCAAAACATCAGATGCGCAATCAGCGACCTCGAAAGCCACTATGTGAATATTTTTAGGTCAAGATAATCGAAATATTTTCATGTTTTATAACAATACGGCTTTTATAGATTTCTAAAAAAAAGTGATCTAAGCATGGTGGCAGAAAGTTCATTTAAAATTATAGAAAGCTATTAATAAACTTTTTAGACTTTCTTCAAGTCCAATTGACTGATAAGTCAGTTTTTTCGTCTAAATGCACTCCCAAATATGTAATCATATTATAGTAGCCCATCGCCGCCGTTTAAAAATTACAATCCTGAAAATGTGGATAACTATAACTATAGTCATCTATAATGAATTGACATGACTCAATTTATAATTCTTCATGCATAATTAAATTTCTTCTAAAATAATATTTTCGCTATGTATAATATTATCCACACACACACACACCAGCATTTAGTGTTATTAATAACAAGCAAAAACAAAATGCCTGTATATAATCTTGATCGAATTTTTAAAATGATCTATTTAATATTCTAAATGTAAGTACAACGTAGGTCTGCAATTACACATTAGATTGCCGACTGGTTGTTAGAAACGATGTGAGCAAATTTATAAAAATTGACGCTCATGCATTTACAGCGAGGAGCTGAGACGATTTAATAGGCGAACGTTATCTTGAAATTATAGCAAAATTGCTTCAAGTATGCAAATGTCAGAAGTATGTAATTAATATCGTATCAACGAACTCTATGTCAATAAAATAAGCAGAGTGAGAATTAAACCTTTACTGCTCTGCTGTTACTTTATTTGGCCTGAAACAACTCCAGTGAAGGATAAAACTACTATTTCTTTGATATTTAAAAGAACATATCGAACTAAATCTAATCTGTTATAATTCTGGAAATGAGACAAAGAATGTGGTATAATATATTTATAAATGGCGATTAAAACTGTGCTGCCACTATAGGTATCAACGTATACTTTACGAAAAAAAAATGTCCAAGTTAATCACCTACCCACCTACATAGTGGGTCGGAAAAATAGGGGTGGAAGTGCGTTTTTGCGTGCTTCATGATAAATGTCTCGTCGTAAATTTATCTTTAAATATTTCCTGTATCAAAAGTGTAAAGATATTTTTTTTGGAGCTATTAAAATTGTTTTTAATTTGTGACTTTTTAATTGAACTTCTGAAATTTTCTTCAATTTGGGTCTTTTTGTAAAAATTAGACATATTGTGTTTAAAATCTGGAGACATATAAATTAAATAATACATATAATCAAATATATGATATATGTTTTTGTACTTATCTATGATAAGTCTTTAGTAAGAGTTTGAAATAATTACGAGTATTTTTTCTAGTAATATATTCATTTCCTCAATTCTAAATAATACATACTAAGCAAGAACACCTAATTTTTATATTTTAACAAAATATTGCTTCTTATTTAATAATTGTATTATTTATACTTAATATAAAATTAAAAATTTCACAATCGACACAAGCCTATATCGATGAACACTGTCAAAATAAACATAAAACAATTATAAAAAAGACTACAAATGTCAAGAAGTATCGGAAGTCACAACCATTATAACTTCGAATATCTTGGAGTAACATAACGAATACATAATTTCTTGTTTTTCATATTAAATATTAGATGGAGTGTATGACAGATGTCTATAAAATACACAAAGAATGTTTTCCCAAGTTTGTGTAGAAATAAAATATATTACAGTACATTAGGGTTCTTCCTCTAGCTGACATTAACTTACTGTCGAATTTTCAATACAATTGAACTTTTAGTTCCTAAGTTATCCTGCTTACAAGAAACGCGATGTACGGACAGACAGACGGACAGACAGACGGCCGGACGGACGGACGGACATTTTGACAAGTTGTTCAGAATTCGATCACCAACACAGTGATATGAATTTCTTTGTCTACGAGCAATATTGCCCCGGTTTTAGAAATGAGCCGATCGAATGCAATATACTCTTCGTTTTGTATTTGCGAATAGTATAATAATATTGCATTCGATCGGTATATTTCTAAAATCGGTAATATCGCTCGAAGAGAAAAAAATTTCACTGTGTTGGTAATCGAATTGTGTACAAATTTCAAGATGTCCGTCCGTATGTTTGTTCTTCTGTCCGTCTGTCACGTTTCTTGTAAGCACGATAACTTAAGAACGAAAGGTACGATTGTATTTAAATACAGGGGAAGGGTATGATGTTGTATTATATTATTATATTAAAAGTTTTAAGCCCTTAATAAAAACTTCGTTTCATCGTAATGGTTCATTATTTCTCCTAACTCCTTGCCATTTTCAGTTAACTGTATAGAGTGTGTCCCAAAACATACACATTAAATTTATAACTTTTCTGTTGTTTTGTAAAAAACATCACTTAGTAGTATCAGATTGCCCTATTTATAAGTACGGAAATATTTTTTAATACTTTTTCATATCTGTGACGTCATCAACATTTTTTTTTAATGGGAGGGTGCCCCAATATTTCATTCTAAAGATTAATAGGTTTTTTACAAAGGAAATCAGTGATACAATTTTCTTTTGTAAACATCCAAAAAAAGATTTTATTTTCCATTACAATTATTACAATTCAGAACTTCATTTTTTTTAAATAAATGATCAAAATATGCATCGTTAACAATTTGACAATGACTAATACGATGTTCTAAACTATTAATTACATTTTCGATTACATCTGGTGTTATGTTTTGTACTTCGTCTCGGATTCGTTGTTTTAATCCAGCTACTGTATTTAGTTTTCCTAAATTATTCCTTGTGGTGTTTTGAAGCTCAGTCTTAGTGAAAAATGATGAATATATATTTTGATTATGATTGGATATGGTAATAATATTTGTAGCCAAAATGAATTGCATGTGGCATTTTACGAAAAATATCCACATCACCAATAAACAGTATGTAGACTTTGTCGCAAGTTTGAAGAAAGTGGACGTGTGATATACCTATGGAAGGCGAAGAACTGCATGTAAGAATGACAAACAGAATGTGATGTTTGCATTAATTGAAAATTCTCATTCTTCAGTTCATTCTATTGCAGCCAATTTTAATATAGCAAAATCCTCAGTTCACCAAACTGCATGGAGTTTAAGATGGCATCAATATAAAGTAAATGTAGTCGAGGAACCATGGGCAGACGATACTAATAGAGAATTGGAATTTTGTGAGGTTACGATGAATTTCTTTCAAACAGAGCCCAACCTCAATAATCTAATTTTGTCCTCTGACGAAGCTACTATATTTTGCCTTAATGGAACCATCAATAGACAATATTCACGATTCCGTAGCCCTGAAAATCCACACTGGATACAGGAAGGTCATACTTAACGACCACAGAAGGTAAGCATTTGCGTTGGCTTGATTTTAAATTGAATAGTGGATTCTTATTGTCTTGACTGTATTTACGTGAGTTCTTGACGTGCAGAAGTTATTTCATGCCTCGCAAATTATTTCCCTAATTATAATGATCAAGCTATACCTGATAATAATATTTGGCTTCGACAAGATAGGGCTCCATTGCACTTCGCACTTTCCGTAAGAAATTATATCAGTGAAACATTTTCAGATAGATGGCTATGCCGAAAAGGGTCTATTGCGTGGCCGTCACGTTCGCCTGATTTAATCCCATTTGAATTTTTCTTGTGGGGTTATCATAAAAGCAAAGTGTACGTAAATAGACCAGATACGAGAGATGCATTAAAACAACGTATCCGAGGCGGAATACAAAACATAACATCAGACGTAATAGAAAATATAATTATTTGTTTCGAACACGGTTGGTTATTGTCAAATTGTTAACGGTGCACATTTTGAACATTTACTGTAGGTAATAGAAATGAAGTTTTAAATTGTAGTAATTGTAATAGAAACTGAAGTATTGAATATGAATCTCTTCCTTGAATGTTTACAAGAACAAAAGAATTATATTACTGCATTCCCTTGTAAAAGTTCCATCAATTTTGAGAATAAAATATGGCGTATCCTATTTAAAAGAATTATCGATGATGTTACAGATATGCGAAAAATGTCAAAAAATATTTTCCCTTACGTACAAATAGAGCAATCTCTTATTACTAGTTGGCGTGATTTTGTTATTATAAAGTCATGAATTTTAAACGTTTCTTTTGGGACATACTGCAAAAGTCGAAGTCCAGTTGGTAGTTAAGCAGACGCGGCAGTCTAGCCAGCAGTCCTGCTAGAGTCCCAAGTAGCACAGACTGGTTATATAACGGTTTCTTATACGTTAAAGAAAGTTTTCTTAAAACTTTGTAACTTTTACTAAAACCGTAATACAACCAAAACATAGCTAATTTGACGTTGTATAAACTATTAGATCAACAAAGTGGGGAATTCATAAGACTGTTATGAAACGTTGTAAAGTGGTTATAATAACTGTTTCTAATACCACTAAACAGCTTACATTAAATCGTCTTATTTTTATTTAAAATAACGTAGTAACAACCTACGTATAAAAATGTGTAAAGACTATACAACTCATTTATTCAAGTCAAAAAATATGTATATATAAACCACGCAAATTCACTCATATTTATATACGTATATCAGTTACAAAAAAAAATACATTGTACCACCTAGTGAATAACTTTTTGCTACTTTCTGTTATAATTTTTCTTTATTTATAACTTGTCCAGTTGTAATGTGAGCGTATGCAACTATATGATAACTTTAGACGTGATCCTTATATTTTATAGCGTCCATGCATAATTAA
This sequence comes from Stenurella melanura, assembly GCA_963583905.1. Classification (NCBI taxonomy): domain Eukaryota; kingdom Metazoa; phylum Arthropoda; class Insecta; order Coleoptera; family Cerambycidae; genus Stenurella; species Stenurella melanura. The sequence continues at coordinate 159,240,422 of OY757309.1, forward strand.
ACAAATATTGCTCGTGAATATAACTGTTTTACCTCGTTAAAAAACAACGGGCTTCGAGAATAAAAGAAAATGAAGAAAATAAATGATGTTTTAAAATACATCCACATTTATATTTAACATTATGTGGTTCTTAAACTATTGTAAAATGTTAAGCATACACCAAAGTAAGAAAATGTGTGGCAGTATTACTTGTCTAGTCCTAAAAAACTATTAATAAAATTATTTAAAAAATTGAACTTTCTATGTTCACAAGAGGGACGCTGGATTTCTTACAATTACAAAAAGAAAAAATAACTTCTGAAATTTTCCAACCTCAAAGTTTTAATAACTACAATAAAACTGCAATACACATATGACCAAAATGTGTAATGTTGGTATGAAGTGTTTTAAGAGTGTTTACAACTATATTTCAACTTTTAAGATTATTAATAAATGTAAAGTTACAGTGTCATAACAGTTAGTAAAACTGCAATGAAACTCTGTACAACTGGGTTTTGTAAAGTTATAGTATAGTGGTATAAGAGTTCACAAATATTTGATTAGTATCGACAAAAACTTTGAGTATTTTAGTTGAATAAAGGTATTTGCATGTAAAAAAAAGAAACGAACCCCCAATAGAGTTTTTTAGAAATGCCAATAATACAATTTTTTCCCATATGTAGCCAACTTGGCGAACACTGTATAATCAGAATTCTACTAAAATTACGAAGTTACTAAATCAATAATCTTAATATTTTATGATAACATCTTTCTTATTTTTTTATAATTATTTAGCGACATCATGGCTGTTATATGAGAGAACTGTTTGAGAACTACTGACATTTCTTATTCATCAAATAAAATCTTAGTTCAGACGTTTTACCGGCTTAAACAGCTTAAACTGTACCCGACTGTAGTCACGGCAATCTCTTCGTCAATATGGGCAGTCTCAGCAGTTGCTGTACGAATTTTTACATGTGGTTGATCCCTGGGTATGTCATCATCGTTCCATCGTTAATGATTCATAACATCAAGTAACTACATTATCGGAGTTTCGGCGATTGGATATGGGAAATAGCGTTTATTGTCAGATATTACCCCTATATGGAAAATGTGACCGTCGCGAAAAGTCGTCGCAACATTTATTCTTTACTGTGTGTTACATCGTAGCACTATTATAATGATGTTAGAAATTAGACCTAGGAATAAGTATGTTTCATTTCGAGCATCTTCATTTATTTCGAAAATTGTTAGTGTCTATAGAACCTCTATTTTAAGGTTTTTGACCTAATAGCAATACAAAGCACCGCGTATGCCTTCATTCGCGAGAAAATGGCTAACAACTAAGTTGTTATTTTAAACCGTAAAAATCAAAATCATCTGATTATAATTTTCTATGTTTATTCAAAATTTCAATATGCGTATCCATAATTCAATGCAGTTTTCTAGCGGCAAGAGATTTGAATTTAAACATATTTTATCGACTTGAATAAGAGGCGTAACAGGGTTATATTTTTAGGACAGATTTAAGCCAAAAATTCGAGGGGTTACATTAAAATAGCCTCAACCTGATTTACATTCGACTTTTAAAGTAAACTTGACATTTAAGCCTTGCTTAAAGACTTCGGTAAAAACGGCGATTATCTGTTAAACTTTCGCTTATAAAAATACGGATTTAAGCAAGCGTCACTTTTATGCAGGATGAATTTATCTGACGAAAGTATTTTGTCTGTTCAGAATAATGGAAGGGCTTCAGTTTTATTGCAATGATGCCTTTAAGCGAATCTTGTAAACACATTCAAAGGAGCGTATAAACGAAAGGAATTGTCTATAAAGTTTCCGTAGAATATTAGAGATGTCGTTCGCGTCAGCTAGAATTATCGTCCAACTGAATAGAATAAAGTACATGCTGCTCTGGCATTATTCTTTTGCGATAAGATATCGTACCTCTATTTATATTTATTCTTCTGTGAAAATAATCATTATTCGAAGCAGGCGTCGCCCATATTTTTCGGAGTATCTAAATTATCGGAACACACGTACCTTTGCGAATTAGGTAGAGGCAAACCAATCAGAATTGTCCTATTATTTTATACTAAGAACTATTTCCTTAATAAAATAGAATACAAATAATTTCAAGTTCATTTCTAATAACACGGATTGTTAGGATATTTTCAATTTAACATATTCAATTTAATGCAATAAAAACGTTTATAGAATAGCACATAATAGACAAGCCGTGTCTAACCCATACGCAGAATAAAACAAATGTAAGGAAAATATGGCGGCAAGTGAGTAGTCGTGTACACAAACACTGCAGAGTAATTATTAAAATATAAAAGTTAATAAACGGAAATAATTAAGTGAAGAATACTAGTGTTAATAAAAAAGCAAGATATCATTAACTAAATACTCAAAGTTAATAAAAGTATTTGCAAACAATCACAACAGTTATTTAAACAAAATGGTGTTGACAAAGCAGTTTATCTCTGATGTAGAAGAAGTTATAATATCCTCGTTTAAAAAAGAAAGTGTTATCAAAGAACTGAGTAAGTCGATTGCTAAATGTTTATATGAAAAATTTGAAGAAAAGGAATTCTCTGAGTTACGTCAAGAAATTAAAAGTATTAAACAAGAATTCAAGGAATATAAAAAGCAAGTAAATGAAAATGAAAAAAACTGGAAACAAAAACTAAATAAGTTGGAACAGCACGCACGAGAGAATCACATAGCAGTTTTTGGATTTAAAGAAAAAACAAAAGAAAACCTTAAGAATGATATTATTGAGTTCTTGAATATAAATTTAAAAACGGATTTAACTCCACAAAATATCGATAGATGTCATAGACTGGGAAATCAAGTAAATAATAATAAACCTAGACCAGTTATTGTGAAATTCATGAATTATGAAAACAAAATAAACATTTTCAAAATCAAGAAAATGCTTAAGGGAACTGGCGTAACAATTAAAGAAGACCTTACATATGAAAATCTGCAATTGTATAATAAAGCAGCGCTTGAGTATGGCCATGTAAATACCTGGACTAAAAATGGAACTGTGTATGTCAAAACAGGAGAGGGAATTATTCTATACAAGGGAAATAAACACAATGAGGAAGTCAGAAATGAAGAAAATACAAATGAAGAAAATTAACTGTCTTAATATTGATGTTACGAAAACTATACTTTTCTCTTTTATTATATTGCTGTTACATTTAGAATATATTCAAAACAAATAATAACAAAAATGAAAATAAAAATCTCAAAATAATTACAAATACCAAATATAATCTTCTAAATATAATGATTTATTTTTACCGTTGTATTTTATAGGTTCAGAATTTAAATCTTTGCTGTGTTTGTAAAATAGGAAAGATCGTAGGTATATAAATATGATTGATGATATATACAATTTGCTGGAAGAGGCGGAAATCGAGACCTTGGTCTGTGATACAGAGGAATATAAAAAGCAAACCATTAAATTTTCCAAAGAGGTGAGTTTAAATATAGTCCATCTTAATATAAGGAGTCTTAATAAAAATTTTGAAGAACTTTTAATTCTATTGCAATCACTTAATGACATTAACATCGACTTAATATTTTTATCCGAGTGTTGGAACATTAAAGATATCAAGTATTATAATATTCCGGACTACCACATACATTATAATAATTCATGTAGAAATCAAAATGACGGAATGGTAATATATGTAAGCAAAAATATTGTTAGCAATGTTTCCCACAAAATATATAATAGTGTAACTATCTCTAGAACTATCATACAACTCAATAACCAAAACATTACCATAAGCAGTGTGTATAGGTCACCTAGTAATGACATTAACAATTTCTTAATGGAATTAGAACAATATTTTAATGAATATTTTAATCAGACTTATACAGAAATTTTACTTGGAGACCTAAACATAAATATACTTATCGAAAATAATGCGACCACAAGTTATAAAAGTTTATTAAGTATATATGGCTTCAAATCGTATATTAACAAACCTACTCGAATTGTGGAACAAAATAATAACAGTTGTTTGGATCATATTTTTATTAGCGAAAAAAACAACAAATTTACATTTTTGCCAGCCATTCTAGAATGCTCCATAACTGATCATTTTATGACAAGTGTAAAACTGTCTACTAATAACAAAAAATGTATAGAACAAATGCAAAACACTAATGTGTACAAAGTAAACGAAAATGAATTAACAAAACTACTAGAAAAAGAAAATTGGAACATGGTAACAGATTTTGATGACCCAGAAACAGCAACAAATAACTTTATAACGACCATTAAAAAATACATCAGCCAAACAACGGAAAAATTTGAAATAAAAAACAAGTACAAAAAATTAAAACCGTGGATCAGTTATGGCATAATTAAATCTATAAAAGAAAGAGATAAATTGAAAAAGAAAATTTTAAATAATAATAACGACTTACAAATATTAGATAAATATAAAAAATACAGAAACAAACTAAATAAAGTAATTCAGAATGCAAAAAATAATCATTACAAGAGAAAATTAGAGAATGCTGGCACAAACAATAAACAACTTTGGCATATAATAAAGGAGGCAGCTAATATAAATAATAAGAGTGCAAATATAATAAATTTAAGGGATGAAAATAACGAAATTATTAAGGATGACTTACAAAATGCGAACACATTTAATACATATTTTACTTCAATAGGACAAAAAATGGCGAATGAAATAAATAATGATGATAATCCTTGTAAAGACGAAGAGCCTAATATAGCACACTCCATATTTTTAAACCCTGTGGATGATAAGGAATTGATAAATATTATAAACTCTCTAAAACATAAATGTAGCCCAGGTCTAGATGAAATATCTAGTAAAGTAATTAAAGTAAATCATTTGCATATGTTAAAGCCATTAAAACATATTATTAATTCAATTTTTTCAACAGGAATAGTTCCGCAAAAATTCAAAGAGTCTATAATAACACCAATTTTCAAATCAGGTGATTCATTACGTGTTAGTAACTATAGACCAATTACACTAATAAACAATATCGCAAAAATATTTGAAAAGGCAATGAAGTTAAGAATTGTGAATTATTTTGAAAAATTTAAACTACTTTCACATTGTCAGTATGGTTTTAGAAATAATCAAAACACAGAGTCTGCGATATATGACGTTACTAATTTTATAAATAATCAATTAAACGGAAAAAATAAGTGTGTAGCTGTGTTTCTAGATCTGGCTAAAGCCTTCGATACGGTCTCACATAATTTGCTAATAAATAAATTGGAAAAAATAGGAATACGAGGTATTGCACTAACCATAATAAAAAATTATTTAAAAGATAGACAGCAGTACGTCAGAATTAATAATAAGTTAAGTAACCCGCTAATCACTGAAACAGGCGTACCACAAGGTACTGTGCTGGGACCAATATTGTTTATAATTTATATTAACAGTTTATTCATGATAAATACTCAAATGAAAATAGTATCATATGCTGATGATACGGTATTATTATTTCATGGTAATGATTGGCAAAATACTATGAAAAAGGCATCAATAGGTCTCAGCACAGTTAGAACATGGCTAGATAAAAATCTATTAACATTAAATTATCTTAAAACCAAATTCATTAGTTTTTTCATAACAAATATTAACTGCAACCACATGAAAAATCTACTCCTACATAATAACAACTGTATTATAAATGATTATCAAAACTGTACATGCGATAAGAAAATTGAGTCTGTAAATGAAATAAAATATTTAGGAGTTATAGTTGACCAACATTTAAAATGGAGAAGCCATATGGAATTAATGACAAAAAAAAATAAGAACACTTATCCCTATCTTTTACCAATTGCGCAATATTTTACACAACAAACAGCTAATACTTGTATATAAAGCGTTGGCAGAATCCATAGTTAGATATGCTATTATAAGTTGGGGTGGTCAATATAACACTACAGTTAATATGCTACAAATTATCCAAAATTATATAATTAAAGTCATGTTAAAAAACCAAAAAATTATCCCACGCAACTGCTATACGACGAGACCAAGCTATTAAATGTTAGGCTTATATATATTATACAATCAATCATTTTCGTACATACAAAATGTGAGAAAAGTCCGTTAGAACATAATACCAACACCCGGGCAATAACAAACAATCAGATTCAACAACAATTCTTTACAAAAACTACATGTCAGAAATTTCTTTCATTTTTAGGAACACAATTTTATAATAATATACCAAATACTATAAGAACATTACCTAATTTAAAAACATTTAAAAACAAAGTAAAGATGTACGTTATACAAAACAAAAACAGTTTTTTACAATATATTTCATAATTCTCTGCTAAATCAGATCACGGTCCGTTTTTCTGTTCCTCTGCTGTACTTGTTGGGTAGAGGGACTCTTTTTTAGCAATGATGTTATTTAGGTATATATACGTATATATGTGTATATGATATATGTAAATATTATGTAATTAGTGTAGATTATATATGTGTGTATATATATGTTTTTTTACATATTACAATACACATCACTGTTATTCCTTACATATGGGCATTTCACTTGCATTAACTGAAATTCTGTAGAATAAATGGAGCACAACACAAATTTTTTAAATTTAGGTGCTCCAAAGAAATGTATTAATTTAACATTTGTATTATATTGTAGCAAATTGGAAATTGGAAAATAAATAAATAAAATAAAATAAAATGTACTATACAATTCCGACATGCTACGTTATTATATTTACTATGAAAGCCGAATATTCACGCAGGCATTTTAAACTGGAAATTATTTATTTAAGTTCATGAAATTCCTAAAAGCCACAACCTGCTTGTATGTGAACAATTGATTTAGAATTCTTCCAAATGTATTATTTCTACACGTAGTGCATCACCAGGAGATATATATCTGAGTTTTGAACTTCCAAGGCCTATTGCGTTTTTTTTATAAACAATTTTGTTTTTTGAATAGTGTTTTTTCAGGTAAATAAGTGAATATCTCCGGTTCTAAAGGTTTGATCGGAATAAACAAAAAACCAAAAACATTCGCAATTACAATTCCAACAAATTCGCTAGATTTGGGTCATTTGAGTACGCTCATAACGTACAACATGGAATCAACTGCCTGAGAGGCGCTTTATTTTCATTTTAACGCCCAGGGACCTCAAGAGTTCCGATCGGCTTCAAACTTTCAGAAAATATACCTTGTATTAAAAACAAAACATGCTGAAATTTTGGTGTCCAAATATTGAACTTCGTGGACACAAATTAATTTGTTATCTAAAATTTGAATTGCCTGCCATTTTGTGCCACTAAGTCTAAAATGGATCATTTTTATTTCAAAATGTATATCTGGATACCAGCTTTCCCATGACATTAAAAAAATTTCTTTGAAAGTAATTTTGGCCACTTTTTTGGCATTTGTTAATGAATCAAATGACAACAAATGGATTTTTTCGGCCATTTTGAAACATTTACGATTTATCAGAAAAGAAAGAGAATTGGGAGACCTTTAATTTTAAACAAAGAACGTTAATTTTCGTTTAACCTGAAATGGCCAATAACATTCATTTGTTGTTATTTGGTTTATAAATAAATGCCAAAATGATATTAAATTAAAAAAATTTAATGTCACCGGAAAGCTGGCGACCAGATCTACATTTTGAAATGAGAATGATCTATTTTGGACTTAATGGCACAAAACGACGGGCAATTCAAATTTCAGATAACAAATTCATTTGTGCCCATGAGGTTCAATATTTGGGCACTAAAATTTCAGGGTGTTATTACGAAGGCGTGGAAAGGACATTGTAAAAATATTTTTATAATTGTCAGTTTAAACTTGTAATTATCTATAATTGTAACTTTAATCTTGCAATTATCCATAATTGCAACTTTAAACTTGCAATTATCTATAATTGCAACTTTAAACTTGCAATAATACATAAGTGCAACTTTAAACTTGCAATTATACCTCATTGCAACTTTAAACTTGCGATTATCCAGAATTGCAACTTTAAACTTGCAATTATACCTAATTGCAACTTTAAACTTGCAATTATCCATAATTGTAACTTTAAACTTGCAATTATCTATAATTGCAACTTTAAACTTGCAATTATACCTAATTGAAACTTTAAACCTGCAATTATCCATAATTGCAACTTTAAACTTGCAATTATACATAATTGCAACTTTAAACTTGCAATTATACCTTGTTTCAACTTTAAACTTGCAATTATCTATAATGGCAACTTTAAACTTGCGATTGTCCATAATTGCAACTTTAAACTTGCAATTATCTATAATTGCAACTTTAAACTTGCAATTATCTATAATTCCAACTTTAAACTTGCAATTATACATAATTTCAATTAGGTACAATTGCAAGTTTAAAGTTGCAATTAGGTATAATTGCAAGTTTAAAGTTGCAATTATGTATAATTGCAAGTTTAAAGTTGCAATTAGGTATAACTGCAAGTTTAAAATTGCAGTTATGTATAATTGCAAATTTAAAGTTGCAAATATAGGTAATTGTAAGTTTAAACTGGCAATTATAAAAATATTTTTACTATGTCCTTTCCACGCCTTCGTATGTTTTGTCTTTAACAGAAGGTATATTTTCTGAAAGTTTGAAGCCGATCCGAACTCTTGACGTCCCTGGACGTTAAACTGAAAGAAAAACGCTTTTTAGCCAGTTCAGTCTATATTGTACGTTACGTACGTACTCAAATGACCCAAAGCCAACATAGATTTGTTGGAATTTTAATTGCAAAGGTTCTTGTTTTTTTTATTGTCCCGATTGGACCTCTAAAACCGGAGATATTCACAATTTTACCCAAAAAAACACCGTTCAAGAAACAAAATTGTTTATAAAAAAAACGCAATAAGCTTTAGAAGTTCAAAACTTAGATATATACTCCTGAAGGTATGAAATCATAAAATTTCTGTTACAAAACTATGCATATCTCATAGTATTTTTGCCCTTTTGTCTGTTTTACTGCACTAATATAAATAATCTAAAACAACACTCTTATTAATATACTAGTTAAAAGTGGCAATTCGTTTTGGTATTAAGAATAGTTTAAATTAAAGTTATAACAATTTTATTTTTTCTGAAATTCATGTAAGTAATCAACAAATTCTAAAATTATATGTTCTCATGTAAGAAGGTTTTTAATCAAAGCAGCATATATTCAAAAGATTTGCTACTTAATGAAAATCTCTCAACTAATAAATTATACAAACCAAATTAATTCCGAATGGTGTAAATAAAGATTAACAAAGAAATTGGAATCATATTTTTGATAACATTAACAATAACATTATGGAATCCGGAAGCTGCAGGCTAATCAGTCAATCAATCAATTAAAAAATGGATTTGTATATGCCTATTGTGTGCCTATTTTGCATATTGCACTTGTTCTGCTAAATAATACAACAACAATAACAATAATATTGTTATTATTTTTCAAAATGTTAGTATATAATTATTCTGAATCCCTTGTTATTTGAAATATTTCCAGTAGTTTATGGAAACTTATATGATAAAATGTTGACTGTCCTATTAATTCGCCACGAATAAGTGACTTAATATTTTACTTGGAATAATTTAATGTAATTATGTGCAGAATTAAATCACACAAATTTGACTATATACATATAATTATGTAAAATACGATACAGTATCTGCAATATTTTATACTATATTTACTAAATTAAATTGCATTATATGCCAAAACACCAAAGCTTATTAAATATCAAACGGAATGTTATAATCAATATCGCGTGCAACATAATTTAAAATTTAATAAAATACGCACATTTTACTGATTTGAAACTATGGAACAGTTAACCTTTTTAGGTAATTTCAAATTCTTTCCTATTTTAAAATATATAGAACTGTTAACAATTTTAGGCTGTTTAAAATTCTCTCACATTCTAAGATACATCTAAACAGAGCCGATGTATTAACGTATTTAAATAAATTATCAGTTTATATCATTTTGTGTCTCTGTATCTTTTATAGCCTTGTCCACGTACATGCATCACAAACGATTTATAATCCTCCCACTTTGGTACTTGACATGATTTCTATAAGTGAACCGATACTGTTAAATGGATAATTGCATAATCACAAATTACAATTTCGTCGAAGTCCGGCATCCTAATATCACAAAATCACTGTGTGGATGTTATAAAGGGTGAGAAAGATTGTCCGTATCTCCTAAAAATATTATAGAATATCGTGCATAGTAAAACTAGTACAGAACGGATCTATTAACATTATCCCTCACTCAATTTAATGCAAAGGAAACAAATGCCGTATTTTTACAAAATACGTCTATATGATACTCCCAGCTTAAACCTTTATATGTACTCCTAAAAATGTTGTTAGCTGTACTTGTTCTAAGAGCATCCCGTCTATTTGTAATAAACTGCTTTCATTTTATTGCATTATTCTTGGAGTAAAAGCACTGTTTTGTCTCAATTTTCTAATAATTTATTGTTGTAAAACCACGCTGTAAGCTTGTTTAACATATTTTGTGTCATCTTTTTCAAGTTTATAATATCAGTACTCACGCTTAAATAAGAAGTATCATCGGGTAATAAAGTTAGATAAGTCATTCATAAACAATATAAACAGTAGAGGCCCTACTACTGATCTTTGGAGTACTCCGCGAGACATATTCATTACATCAGAGAGGTGACCATTTATTGCAACTTTTTGTCTTCGATCAGACGAATACGACTTTAATCAATCATCACATTGGCCTCTAAAACCATATTTATTTAAGTTATTAATTAATATATCATGATCAGCAAAATCAAATGCTCTATTTAGATCAACAAATATCCCAATACATTTTCATTATTGTATTGCTCAGATTTTCATATCATTTATCAAGAAAATTAAGGATGGCTGATTGAGTCGATCTGCCTTCTCGAAAACAGGGCTGTATATTACACAGTATATTATATTTTGCTATGAAAGTAGTCAGATGAAGTTGAACATATCCCTCTGTAATATTTTTAAGATAGCAGCTAAAAGTGAGATAGAACGATAACTACCAATGAATGAGATGTTCCCTTTTAACATTGGAAATGTTCATGTTTTCGTATATGGGGTAGAGTTACCAGTTTTTGTTCAAGGTCAAAAGACAGCGGTGTCGCGGCACAGTAGAGAGAAGACCAGTAGGCTCACTTACTCTTGAGATTTGTTGTAATCGATTTTATTTTTTATGAATCCACTGCGCATCCGATGTTTGTACGCTGATCTACACATACGCTGCTCGAGCTAGAAAATGGGAATAAACTGGCCAACACTTACAATGACACTAAATTATTTTCGTTCGAAGATATCCTTGGCAGATGATTTATTTTGCGATTGAATTTAATGTTTACTGATTAATCAATAAGTAGCGAATTAAAATTTGACCCGCCTTTATTTAAATTTATTACATAACATCTGCGTCTGACGTCACAGACTGAAAATGTATGACTTTATATTATTCAAGCAAAAATTTTACACGGCTACCGAAAAAGGCCGCGCTACTATCGATTAGGCTACTGCGCTTGCCAATTACATTACCTACCGTGTCGGGAGATTAACTAAAGGTTGTACAGCGATGCTGACGGTAGAACACAGCTTGCTACAAATAGGTGCCTGCTTGCAAATAAATGTGTTAGAATGGCAACTAACTGATTTAGGTTGTCTGTTGTACAAATTGAGTGACAATAACAATATCTCTTTATTTCAAAGTAATGTGTCGCGGTCGACTGAGACTATCATATGCAATGGCTGATATATGCAAATGTAAATGGATTGCATATATCACAGGGGATCAAGTTACCAGTTTTCATTTAAGGTGGAAATACAGCGGTGTCGCGGTCGAGTGAGACTACGTATATGCAACGGCTGATATACGCAAATGTAACATGGGTTGCATATATGACAGGGGGTTAAGTTACCAGTTTCTATTTAAGGTGGAAACACAGCGATGTAGTGGACCGGAAAAAGTTGAAAAAGTTGAAAAACTTTATGTTTTATGTATAGTGTTATCATTTCCAATGTCCCGATGATTGCAAGGATTGCGAAATCTGTGAATTTTTTGTGCACAGGAATGACCTTAGCTATTTTAAGACTGGTTATTAGATATGGTAACGGCTGCACAATATGGTGGTAAACTACTGATTTGAGCATACTAATACCAATATTGTCTATACCGCAAGAACTGGGAGATTTTAGGTTCATAGCAATATTAAAAATATCATGTTCGGATACTGGTTCAATAAATAAGGTTGGATAATTCTTGAGCAGATTATAATTGGGTTCTATTTTATTAAAAGTTACTGTTGAAATACTCGGCAATTGAACAAAACATTGGTTAAAATGATTAGCTATTAAATTAGTACCGCATATATAATCATCATTAATTTATATTAATACATATGTCAAGCATTATCAGCAATGCGCTCCCCTTACAGGAAAATGAGTTCGTTTCTTCTGTATGAGAATATCTAATGACTTATATTTTATACTCGACTTTTTTCAGATACTCATAAATAACACAAAGTCCAACCTTCTGAGGCACATTCAGCGATTTTCTTTGTGAAGGACCCAATATAAAAGGCTGGAATCGGATCGTCGACAGAAATTATAAAAAATTCAGATGTTCAGGACATGACATCGTGGCATTCTGTAAATTATTGTTTTAGAAATCAACTACGATGTTTCTGGAAACCCATTCGAATTCAAGGGACAAATATAGGAAAAATAATAATTATAATAATACCTACAATCACGCTGAAGGTAACGACTTTACGTGGGTAAACTAATTATTGCTGCAATAGCGCTGACTTTCCCAGTTTTTCGCAACATTTTGCGCTTCAAAAATTTTTTTAATGTGATTATTAGGAATTCTGGTCTCAAGGTCGAATACAATGGGTTAAAATACACACTCCCTTTTTCTATGAAGGACTTGTCACGCAGTCACTATTTCTTAACAAAAACCGTATGTTAATCGATTATTGATACTTTATTAAAATATATAAGAGAGTTTGGCGGCATGGAGCAAATTGGACTAAAGACTCGAATTCAGTGTGTCAAAATACATCGGAAAATAGTATTCTGTTTATTAGTACATGATCCATTGTATTTTGTGTCGCTATTCAATTATATTTGGAAGAAATGTTTCATACTAGAAGAAGAAAAAACCGCTGCCTAAGGAATCACTACTTCCACATCCAGATTTTTCTCCAAGTCTCGTTGAGGTAAACTTCTTGACTATATTTGCACTTTAGTATGCGATAAATAATGGTCATAGAATTTTAATAATATTTGGGGCAGGTGTCATAAAAAATTTTACAGAATTTACAATTTAGCAAGCTTTGTTAAGACATTGAAAACGAACTTTGCTAATTCTAAAGCTTGACATGATATTTACAAAATCAGCAAAATGTACAGGGGATAGAAATTTTCAAACTTTTATTAAGCCGCGGATAAAAAAATTAAAAGTTACACAACTCGGAGTAATTGAAATAGGTTTTACATTAATATTCCACAAAAAAATAGGTTTCGTAAAAATGCGAGAGCCATGAATCTAGGTATCAAAATTGATGAAATACACAAGTTTCACAAAAACAATGCTAGGCGTCGATCGGCGTCGAGACCTAAATATGCAATAACATGAATTTAGATATTAAAATTAATCAAATACACAAGTTTTACAGAAACGACGCAAGGCGTGCGTCGGCGTCGAGGTGTAAAAATACAGTGTAAATCTAGATATCAAAATTTATCAAATACACAAGTTTTACTAATTGGACGCTTGGCGTCGGTCGGCGTCGAGATGCAAAAGTGCAAGAACATAAATTGAGGTATCATAATTGATCAAATACACAAGTTTTACAAAATCGAGGCTAGGCGTCGGCCGGCGTCGAGACGAAAAAATGGAAGAATATGAATCTAGGTATCAAAATTTAACAAATTCAGAAGTTTTACAAAAACGATGCCAGGCGTCGGGAGACGTCGAGACGTAAAAATGCAAGAACATAAGTTTAGATATCAAAATTTGTCAAAGACGCAAGTTTTATAAAAACGTCGGTGTTGAGACCTAAAAATGCAGGAATGTGAAACTAGGAACATTTCTCAAATACATGGGTATTATAAAAACGACGCTAGGTGTCGGTCAGCGTCGAGACGTAAAAATGCAAAAACATAAATTTAGATATTAAAATTAATCAAATGCACAAGTTTTGCAAAAACGACTGTATACGTCGGTCAGCGTCGAGAAGTACAAATGCAAGAATATGAATCGAGAAATCAAAATTTATCAAATACACGAGTTTTACAAAAACGGCGCTAGGCGTCATATCAAAATTTATCAAATTCAAAATCAAATTTGGATCTTTCAAAAAGTATGCGATGTAGCAGCACCGAACGCTTTCGTGACCAAAAATATTATTAAGAAATCTGAGGGCTTGGCTTCTACTATACGCACCAAACCTCAGGTTTTTGCACTCTACACAATTTGCTTTACTCATTTTCCCTTATTTGCCTATACTGACGCCCTTACCCTTTCAACGGAATAATCTCAAAATATAATCTAGTTTCAGATGTCTTTATAATACATACGTGTATATGTATATGTAAAATACCAAATTTCAAGTGAGTATCTCAATTTTATTTTATCAACCCCTTTAAAATGGAGTAGGGGTGGTGTGGGGTTGAAAAATATTATAAAAAAATCTGAATCCTGCGCTTCTAGTACAAACACTGAATTTCAAGTTTCTGTACTCTAACCACCTTGCTTTACTGATTTTCCCCTATTTACCCTTATTGAACCCCCAACCCTTCAACGGAATAACCCTTTAATAATAGAGTGGGGGTGGTGGGGGGATGGAAAATATCATAAAAAAAAATTGGGGCCTTGACTTCTGGTATATACAGGGTGCGCCAAAGTTCTGATTTTGGTCGATTACGGCTGTATTTGAAATGGTGGAAATATATTGTCTATAGATTATTTTCTTGATTTTCAATTCTGAATAACCAGAAAATATGTACAATTATACAGGGTACTCCGTTTTCGTTGTCCGAGCAACAACTTCGTTATTTTAAATGGAACACCCTATATTTTTTTCCTTTATCGAGTTACCCATCTAATTATATTCATAATTCTATTAAGGTGGTAGGTACTTAAAATGAACCGTTTACGATATAAAAAAGATTTTTTGACAAAAAGTGAGGTTTGCGGATAAGTTTTTGAGTACCTCTGATTTCATAGACAAGAGAGTTTTCAAAATTCTGCTTATACTGTTATGTTGAGCATATTAAGGGCTAGTAGGGCAGAAACATTATTAATATTAATCTTATACAGAGTGCTGAAAAAATTGAGTTTAATGTTTCGCTAATAAAAAAGGCCGTAATTCAATTTTTTCAAATGGGACGTACTATTTTCAGTTCTGTCATCTAATGAAGTGTTAAATTATCTTTCCATTGATATATCATAGTAGGTATTTATCTTTAGGAGTTGCATAGATATTAAGGTTAATTGTCTGGATCAGTCATTTTTCTTGCTGGAACTTCATGAGGTTTGTACTGCACTTCACCAGTTTCGATAAATCTGTCTCTAAGATTACTAAATGCAGGTTCTAAAGGGTGTCTCCTTTCAGGATATCTGGTTTTATAGACTCGGGATGCTAAGAGGCTGTTCCTTGAGCACTCCCCCAGAATAAAAATCATGTCAACCATTTCTTCCCGCGAATAATTCATATTTAATATAATTATATGCAAATGCAACTTCCTGGAACTGTAAAAGCTACTAGTATTTTATTAAAGACAATCGAAACAAAAGCACTTACCGATATAGCAGTAACACAAAACTTTAGAACATCCACAGACACGTGTTTTGACATCTATGTCTCTTCGGTGCGGCTTTTTCTAAAGTTCACAATCAACTGAAATATGTAAGCAAATACTCGTGTTATAACTATCAAAGGATTACCAGAACAGGATATTAAAAATTAAAATTAGATTATAGGAAATTCCCCGTAAAGGGATAATTATCAATATAATTATATGCAAATGCAACTTCCTGGAACTGTAAAAGCTACTAGTATTTTATTAATTATTTTTATATTTTATTATCAATATAATTATATGCAAATGCAACTTCCTGGAACTGTAAAAGCTACTAGTATTTTATTAGCTAATAAAATACTAGTAGCTTTTACAGTTCCAGGAAGTTGCATTTGCATATAATTATATTGATAATTATCCCTTTACGGGGAATTTCCTATAATCTAATTTTAATTTTTAATATCCTGTTCTGGTAATCCTTTGATAGTTATAACACGAGTATTTGCTTACATATTTCAGTTGATTGTGAACTTTAGAAAAAGCCGCACCGAAGAGACATAGATGTCAAAACACGTGTCTGTGGATGTTCTAAAGTTTTGTGTTACTGCTATATCGGTAAGTGCTTTTGTTTTGATTGTCTTTAATAAAATACTAGTAGCTTTTACAGTTCCAGGAAGTTGCATTTGCATATAATTATATTAAATATGAATTATTCGCGGGAAGAAATGGTTGACATGATTTTTATTCTGGGGGAGTGCTCAAGGAACAGCCTCTTAGCATCCCGAGTCTATAAAACCAGATATCCTGAAAGGAGACACCCTTTAGAACCTGCATTTAGTAATCTTAGAGACAGATTTATCGAAACTGGTGAAGTGCAGTACAAACCTCATGAAGTTCCAGCAAGAAAAATGACTGATCCAGACAATTAACCTTAATATCTATGCAACTCCTAAAGATAAATACCTACTATGATATATCAATGGAAAGATAATTTAACACTTCATTAGATGACAGAACTGAAAATAGTACGTCCCATTTGAAAAAATTGAATTACGGCCTTTTTTATTAGCGAAACATTAAACTCAATTTTTTCAGCACTCTGTATAAGATTAATATTAATAATGTTTCTGCCCTACTAGCCCTTAATATGCTCAACATAACAGTATAAGCAGAATTTTGAAAACTCTCTTGTCTATGAAATCAGAGGTACTCAAAAACTTATCCGCAAACCTCACTTTTTGTCAAAAAATCTTTTTTATATCGTAAACGGTTCATTTTAAGTACCTACCACCTTAATAGAATTATGAATATAATTAGATGGGTAACTCGATAAAGGAAAAAAATATAGGGTGTTCCATTTAAAATAACGAAGTTGTTGCTCGGACAACGAAAACGGAGTACCCTGTATAATTGTACATATTTTCTGGTTATTCAGAATTGAAAATCAAGAAAATAATCTATAGACAATATATTTCCACCATTTCAAATACAGCCGTAATCGACCAAAATCAGAACTTTGGCGCACCCGTATACATAAAATTTCAAGTTTCTGTACTCTTACCAGCTGGTTTTACTTATTTCCCCCTATTTACCCCCAACCCTTCACCGGATATTTTAAAAAAACAATCCAGTTCCAAATCTCGTTACAATATATACATGTACGAAATTTCAAGTCAATATCTTAAACCGTTCCGGAGAAAACGTGCGGACAAAAAGAAGTTACAGACCGACAGACAGACAGACAGAGAGACAGACAGACACACATACAGAAAGTTTTTTTCGCTCAAATTTAATATCTCGACATTTCATGACCTAACTTAAACCTAACGTTTTTAAAAAATTTTCTACGATTATTATACTTTCAATCCACTACGTGGATGTGGAAGTAATTAATAAAATAATATTTGTTCCTATAAAAAATGCAAGAAAAATGTCGTAAACTGCCACTGTGTATCAGTCTCACCGGGTTTCTGCAAGATTATTCAGAAAACTATTATAAGAGAAATATTTCATTTTTATTAAACACAAATTAATTCTGGATTGTCAGGTCGATCACATGTTTCATTGTTCAACTGACCAGGCTTTATATCAATCACGACATAAAATTATTGCTGCGCCTGATTCTAATTTAAAAGCAATCTGTGTATACTTTAATGTGTAAAAATCCCCGATACACATATATATTAATTTTTTAAGAAAATATTATGGGTACATGTAGCAAATTACTGCTGTCATGTCTTACTGATAGTATTCAAATCACTACAAAAATATTTCTTAAGGATGGAGAAATTAAAACATTTTAATAAGTTAATATAGTGCAAGGAATGCCTCAAGGATCCATGAATGGGGTCCTGTTATTTGCTATATGATATGGGTGCTTTATGATAATATGCGGATGATAATGCCTATCTAGCAACTGAGGAATCCATGGTGCCTTGTCAAGTAAACTCAATATCCTCCTAATTCGAATGGCTTCAACTTAGTTAGAAGTAAAACTACTCCTGTTATGTTTTGTCCAACTATTGAATTTGACTGTTGATTGTATTTTCAATAATAAGTTATACGAATTAAAAATATGAAAGTTGTTGACATAATGCTAGATGTAGTAGATGAAATTGGGATTATTATATGAATACTTTGATGTTGAGATTGAATTTGCTTAAAAATGTTTCATTTTTCGTATGTGCAAAATATTATTATGACACTATTCTTGGATTCCTTCCTGGATTGGCACGGATAATATATTAACCAAAAGTGAATACATAGATGTGCGATGATGAATTATTGCGAAAACTCATATAAACTTTCTGCAAAGAACTAAATATACTTTATTAACGCCTTGTCATCCTGGCTGCAACCATAGCTACTCCACACCACAACCAGGAAACGCATCCACAGGTAACAATGTAGCGAAGCATTTTTCGTTATGGAAATTGCACCCCAAATTACCATATATTTTAATATTGTTAAGTATGTTATATATTTACATTATATTGTACTGAATGGCAGAGGCTAGGTAATCCGTGAAAATATTTAGAATGTCAAGACGTGCGCAATGTAAGTAGTTTGACAAGTACCACATACTTAAATTTATTTCAATTAGTTATTCAGCCTGTGCCGAAGACTCGCAGAGAGCAGTTCATACTCCTACTATCTCCTGCAATCATACACCTGCGCAGAACCAGTCTGCCACCCGTCAAGCAGTGCACTGTTTGCTGGTGCCTGACCGACCGCGAGGATAGACGTGTGTACAGAGTAGTATGTACAGGAACTCGTAGGTAAGACCGCTTATATTTTCTAAGTGCCAGAACTGGTGCACATTCCAACTACGCAGTTCCCCACTCTAGCAGTTCTGTAGTCTATTCCAGTTTCCACAATCCAGCATTCAGTACACCAACGTCCGCCGCCGTAATAAGTCGACTCCAAAACTACCAGCAGCACCGTGCCCACAAGGAAGTAAGTAAGGAAGTAAGTAAAGTATGTAGTACCAACTTGGTAAGTGCCTACTCACTCCTGGTATCTGTGCACTGTCTGCACTACCGCCCGCTTTCACCGCCGTCGGCCGTTGGCACCACTTACCAACCGTTTACCGTATCACCGTGTCATTAGCCGCCCGTCATCGCCTTTCTCACATTAGCTTCTGTTACCGTAGCCTAACTTTAGTTTAAGCACTCGGTTGCCTGTTTGGTTTTATAAATATAAGGTAGCTTTAAGCAGTGTTGTAAATAGTTGGTTCTAAGGTAATAAATCTTGTTATATAATCTGAATCGTGCTTTTTACTGTAGTGTATGTGAAGTCTAACTGTCCCTAGACCCGCTGGACATTACCGTTTCTTCACTGTAGCTGAACCGGCCTTGAGGGTAATTGATTCTTCCACCACAAAAGGAACTGACGCACGAGCTTACCGATAACCAACCGCCAAAGCTTGAGTTAGGCTCTATCACCACCTGCCGGGTGAATAAAACGTTACAATAAGTACAACATCCATTTCCGCATTGCTATCCTGACCACATTAAAAGCTCCACTACACATCCATACCTTAGTCAGAAATGGAACTGCCACCCTATGGTCTTATGCTTAACACATAAACACTGAGCCGCTGTCCATCCTGTTCCGCCATATATCTATAAATTAATTTTATTTGTTAATACAAATACTGAATTGATAAATTAGTGATGTAGGTATTATATGTACATGGGGTCAGAAATCGCGAATCAAAACCGGATTTTTACCCCTTGGGGGGTGGTCATTTTATACAACCTAAAATTTAGCTGTTTCAATGCTATATCCTTCAAAGATAACATATTTTACTATGCCATGTACCACCCTTTACTGACGGCATAGATGTATTATAGCTTTTAAAGGAAATGCAAAGGTAACTAAATCAACGCCGTCAAGTATTCGATTAACTGGGGAGGGGGGGTAAATTCGCCGATTTCAAAAAATTTTTCTGACTTCCGGTACCGCTATTTTTTGACGGCACTGGGTTTAAGAGCATTCTTTTTTCATTGCCTCTTTAACGAGAATAGTGCCGTCATGTATAAATTAATCAAAAAGTACCCCCTTTTTTTCTACATTTCAACTCACCTGTGCACTCACCTGTACCGCGGAAAATTGACGGCATAGTGCCTAAACTTTGTTTCTCGACCAGTACTTCAAGATTATATATGATTCGTTGTGTATAAAATCACCCTCTAAAAATTTGCCTGGGCTTGTAGTCTATATTATATCGGATGCTGACAACCAGACATGACCTGATTTCAGAATACCAGTTCATCAAAAAGAAAATTAATAGAAAAAGTTCGTAAATTTCAAACCATTAAAACCTACAAAATCCTGTCAATAGAATTTTTCCTTTCTCATCTACCAAACGGATTTTACTAAAATATGTATTAACCCTTTTTCATCACATGTTTTATTTTACGCACATATTCATTTTATACTTCCTTTAAGTTATTTACCACAATGCCATTATCTCATATTAGAAAACATTATACAACCGAGAAAACTCAAAAGATGCGTATTAATAGTCAAGTCGTGTTTAAGGTTTTCATAGGTTTGGGGTCTACATTTTAACGTTTATGAAGGACTAGCGCTTGGCGTAATTCATGAGTATAAGAGTGCAAATCCTTGTAAATTCCAAAACAGGAAATAATTGGGAGAAAGCTGGATTTCTGTAAGATCTAGGGCTAGCTTGAAAGATTTATGTTATTCTCGCTGGAGGTACAATATTACGCTATCCTCTAAACTTATTATTGAGGAATAAAATATTCTAAAACTACCTCTTGATATTACTATTAAATTTCTATGGTTACAAGATTGAAATCAATAAAATATTACGTTCACAAATGAATCAAGTTTAACGCCTCTACATTTTCATTGAGTGCATAATATTAAACAAAGCATTTTATCAAATTATCAAATGATGAAGGATTACTGTCAATAATTGTTTATTTATGGCATGTTCAAAATGTCTTAATGATTGTTGGATATTCTGTCACTGCTGTAAGAATATTCCGTTCATCTATCCGTTCGTCCGACTGTCCGTCCGCCCGTCCGTCTGTCCGCCCGTCCACCCATCCGTCTGTCCGTTTGTAACTTAAACAACATGAGTTTTACATAAAATCAGTATATTTTTATAAAAAATTATTCCGGAAGAATGTCAAATTCATCTAAATCGAAAAATTCAGGGTTATCGGATTAACCCTGTATTTATAAATACATGGTTATACCTATAGGCCAGTCACAGCAAACTGGTATTAATTACAAAACATTTTAAACTTTGATAAAAGTTGTATGTTCACACAAGAAAAAAATTAAAAATTTTGCCCTCACACACGAAGCCGGTAAGATTATTTAAATTGCCAAAAATAAATAATTCGACGCCTCTAAACACAAACAGTTCTAATTTTTTCTAGACCTTCCTTTTTTGGACTAGATCTATTGCAATTTAAATTTTCAATCCGATGATGTCGAGCGCGAATTTCTTACACCGCTCCTGACGCTAGATGTGGGCCGCCAAAGTGAAAGCTCCGAGGCTTTCTCCTCTCGAGCTACACGGCCCAGCTTCAAGGCCATATCGCCGAAACCAAGGTTCACAGAAGCTCGATAATATTGTTTGTTGTGAAAAATTGAACGAGAAATCCAATGGCGTAAACCGCGGGTCGAGATATGACCCCTCGAGGTCACCGGATGGTAAAAATCGGATTATTTTCGCGCATCCGGAGGCCCCATCTCGAGAACGGATGCAGATACCGAGCGGCGCCATTCGATTTCCCTCGCCTTTCTGCGTACAACTGAATTTTCAGATTTTTTTACGGAGCCGGGTACGGGAGGTATGGGTCGTCAAAGTGAGAGAGTTCCGAGAATTTTGCTTCCCGAGCGACACGGGCAAAATTTTATATTTCTTTCTAGCGCGAACATACAACATTTATCAAAGTTTGAAATGTTTTGTAATTAATTCCAGTTTTTTATAAATCACGGGCTAAATTGGTTGGCCTATTACTACAAATTACAATTTCATCTGTTCCACTATGTTACTCAATTTGTACCCATTTTCTTCTTCCTTTATTAAGTGTTCCACGCATTTCGCCCAATTTTTGTTTTAAAACTTGGTTTAATTCTATATAATAAATATGAAAATATATTAAATTTTTAATACTTAAATAAAAACTTATTTCCCGGACCTGGCAAGAAATCTGTTCTGATTTATTAATTATTACCAGCGGAAATTTGACTTGCAAATTTACCAATCAGAGACAAGAACACAAATTCCCTATCTTAACAAACACTGCATTTTAAACTAAGATAAACGATATTGAAACATATTCTTTTATTCTTTATAGGATTTTGCAAACAGCAGAAAAAATAACTATCTCTAACTAAAAGAAAAACTGTGTGTAAAAATATTAATGAAATCTTTGCGTTCTTTCGAAAACCTAAATTCTCGTTATGCTAGCAAATTAAAATCCTAAAATGAATTTGTCTAATTTCTTGTTTGAAAATTCTCATTCTAACACTAGCATCCACACAGTCCCCTAAGGCAATGCAGATTAAACTAGTATCTACATAACACCCTACGATCATGAAGATTCAGTTAAAAATGAGAACAAAGGCCTAAAATGAATTTATTTATCTACCTTGTCTTAAAAAATGTTCATTTTAATGGATGACATTTTCATGAAATCTATCATTCTGTTTCTTGGAAATGCTTAGCCTTTGAAACGTTTTTCGCCCTTATTCTGGAGCTCATCAGAAAGACATAAAGCCACTCATAAAGATGTTTCATGCAAAACCAAGATAATTTCTATGAATAAGTGGGAAATAATTATATTTGACATTGATTGATAAAAACAACAGATCTTCACCTATCTATTAGATAACTAGTATTGGAGCCTATATACTCTATGCATGTTTAAAAATGAATTATTATTTGTTTGTTTATAATTCTATTGAAACATATTCTTTACAGGATTTTGCAAACAGCCGAAAAAATAACTATCTATAACTAAAAGAAAAACTATGTGTAAAAATATTAATGAAATCTTTGCATTTTTTCGATAACCTAAATTATAGATTCATTTTTAACTGAATCTTCATGGTCGTAGGGGGTTATGTAGATACTAGTTTAATCTGCATGGCCGTAGGGGACTGTGTGGATGCTAGTGTTAGAATGAGAATTATCAAATAAGAAATTAGACAAATTCATTTTAGGATTTTAATTTGCTAGCATAACCAGAATTTAGGTTATCGAAAGAATGCAAAGATTTCATTAATATTTTTACACATAGTTTTTCTTTTAGTTAGAGATAGTTATTTTTTCTGCTGTTTGCAAAATCCTATAAAGAATATGTTTCAATACAATTATAAGCAAATAAAGAATAATTAATTTTTAAAGATAAACTATAGTTAGAGACTGTAAAAATAAGAACAAATAGTAATAACAATATAAATGGAATACAAAAGTGTTCTAATTTCAACTAACAAGACTTAATTCCCACCATAAATCAAAAATGTTCAGCTAGTTATGTTATGAAATCAGTGTTGCGTGTGTTATACGTGTGTATTATTAAAGTTTTTATTATTTGTGTAATTTGTAATTTACGTTTTTATTATTGGTGTTTAGGAGTGATAATATGTTCAGGAGGCTAAAAAACTCGGAAATAAAGGCAGGAATATATAAATAGGCAAGTAGATAAATGAGTTTTTATTAGAATGAAACAACAAATGTACCCATCATATCTATTTGAAACAAACAATAGCAACTGTATAAGAAATAATTGCTTGAAGATTATTATTTCCAGGTATATTAGAGCAGGCTGTATGGGCGCAAGAGTACCAAATACATTTCAGACGCAGTTTTTTTTTTTGGAATCAGTTCAGGAAACACTTGTATTTGATTAATTTTGATATTTTATTTTTATTCTTGCATTTTTACCACACGACGCCGACCAACGCCTAGCGTCGTTTTTATAAAACTTGTGTCTGATAAATTTTGATATCTCAACTTATGTTCTTTCATTTCTAGGTCTCTACGTCGACCGACGCCTGGCGTCGTTTCTGTAAAACTTCTGAATTTGATACATTTTGATACCTAGATTCATACTATTCCAGTTTTTCGTCTCGACGTCGATCGACGTCTAGCGTCGATTTTGTAAAACTTGTATATTTGATACATTTTAATACCTAGATTCACTTTGTATTTTTACATCTCGACGCCGACCCATGCCTTGCGTCGTTTCTGTAAAACTTGTGTATGTGATAAATTTTTATATCTAAATTCATGTTTTTGAATTTTTACGTCTCAACGCTGACCGACGCCTGGCGTCGCTTTTGTATAACTTGTGTATTTAATATATTTTGATACCTAGATTCATATTTCTGCATTTTTACGGCTCGACGCCGACCGACGCGACGCCTAGCATTTTTTTCGTGAAAATTGTGTATTTGATAAATTTTGATGTCTAAGTTCATTATCTTGCATTTTTACTTCTCGACGCCTACCGACGCCTAGCGTCGTTTTCGTAAAACTTGTGCATTTGATAAATTTTGATATCTAGATTCTTTTTCATGCATTTTTACGTCTCGGCGCCGACCGACGCCTCGCATCGTTTTTGTGAAACTTGTGTAAGTATTAGATACCGATTTTTTGGTTGAATATTAAAATCTATTTGTGTAACTTTTTAAATTTTTCATCTGCGGCAATAAAAGTTTGAAAATTTCTAAAAGTTTTCTTTATTCTATCCCCTGTACATTTTGTAGATTTTGTAAATATCATGTCAGGCTTGAAAGTTAGCCGAGTTCATTTTCAATGCCTTAATGAAGCTTTCTAAATTGCAAATTCAGTAAATTTATTTATAACGTCTGCCCCTAATATTATTAAAACTCTATGACTAATTATTTCCGCATACTAACGTGCAAATACAGTCAAGAACTTTACCTTTAAAGAGACTTGGAAGGAAAATCTGGATGTGAAAGTAGTGATTCCTTAGGCAGCGGTTTTTTTAACTGGCAAAACAATAGAAACATTTGTGCAATTTTACATTATATCATTTCACGCTAAATTAAACCACTATATTTTAAAATTTCAATAGTCGCTCTATGCCATGCGGCTTTCATTAATTTTTAATTTTGGTCGATTATTTGACCTCAACGAGTACACGAGTGTATGCTTGTGCTTTCATAGTATTTTATGCAATCCCTGTAGACTGTGATATATGATTTACTGAACCCAGTTTTATTCTCCAGGTCACGCAAACTTAATGCTATTTTTTTTATTTTACTTGGATCAACTTTTTTATTTTCATGAATTTTATATCTCCGCATCTAAATTTACTAAATCTATATAACGTGCCTCGTGAGATTTCAGAATTAATTTTGATGTAAGCCTATCCGCAATTTAAAAACATGTCACATTTCTTGGTTAGAGGGTTAAAAATAAACTTTTTTAAAATGATACATGTTACATATTTTTGAAATGGCTATGACTCACTTTGATGTTTATAGGGATAAAGCTCACAATATGCAAATTATTATATTATTATAAAGAAAAACCGAATCGTCTTTAAGAAAATCGCTAAAGGTATTTTACATAGAACTTCCCTCTGTATTTATATAGGGCGGTCACTCTAAAAAATTATTAATTACGAAACAGCATATGAGAATAATAATCGGAATTTAGTTATAACTATTATTACAAAGAAAGCCTGATAACTTTTGACCAAAAAAAATATATAGAGTGGTCATCCAGCAGTAATAATAATAATAATAATAATAATCTTTATTTCCCAATCACAAATACAATTAATTGATAACCATACAAGTAATTTAGGAGTGCGTCAAAATCGAAGCTAATATGCATAAACATAATACATTTTAAATAATATAAAATAAAATACACCTAAAATTGTATAAAACAAAACACTAACATATTAACAAACTACACAAAAAAAATATATATAAATATATAAACACGCAATAAATAAAAGGATATATAAATGGTCAGACTAAGTAAAATTCATTGACATCATACAAGCATTTTTCTGTTAACAAATTCTTTATCCTCTTTTTAAAAGTAAATAGGCTCTTACAATTTTTCACATCAGTGGGTAAATGATTATAAATTTTACAGCCGTTGTAATACACGCTTTTTTGATACAATGCTGTTGTGTGCTGATGTGGAATTAACTGACCTTTTCCCGTAATTTCTCTGTTTTTAAACTTTGTTCCTTCTTTAATTTTCTTTGTTTCATTTTTTTTCTAATTTCTTTTCTATCTCTTCCTCTCATTTCCTACTCTCCTCCCTCCTTCAGCTCTAGTTTGCCTCTTTTTCATTCTACTTTGATGTATTTTTTTTTGTTTTAAATTTTTTTTTATGATTGTTTCGATGTGAGTACCTATATTTATTTAATTTATCTACCTCTGATATTATTTATAGGCAATAGTGGAAGAACAGTTTACTGGCTTGTCAGTAAACTGAACTACTCGACTTTTATTTACCTGTTGTGTAAACATGTATAATTTACTATTGTTAAATATGTCAAATTGGGTAAATAATAAATGATTTATTATTATTATTATTATTATTATTATTATTATTATTATTATTATTATTATTATTAAATCTTGTTTGATAATTGTGGTGGGTTTGGTTTGTAAGAAACGCTGATTTGTTTTTAAAAACATAGCAACAGATTTCGTAAATATATAAGCAAGGCAGAGTTAATATTCTTAAGGTCTTAAAAGATTCTCTGCATGAATCTCGGGGATGTAAACTCTCCATAATCCTAATGACACGCTTTTGAAGAATAAATGCCCGACGAACATAAGTAGTACTCAATCCCCACAGCATAATTCCATAACGCAGATGAGAATGTATGTTGGTATAATAGAATGTCATTAGAGAATCTTTACCGCAGTGATTTTTTAAGTTGCGCATACCATAACAACCTTTACTGAGGTTCACACACACACAATCTATATGAGCAGCCCACGTCAAATTTCGGTCGAACATAAAACCCAATATTTTAGCAGAATCTGTTATTAGAAATTCGTCGCTAGAGTTCTGCTCGATCTTATACCTAAATGATACAGTATTTGTTTTTTCTTTATTAATCGTAAGCCGATTCTTCTCTGACCAATTTATGATGTCTTTATATAGATTCTTAGATATATTTCTTACTGCGTCAGGACTTTTTTGAACAACTAAAAAGTTTGTATCATCGGCGTAGCACGTAATATGAACATTGTAGTATTTGGTTTGAATGTATAGAGCGAGATCGTTGGCAAAGATGAGATAAATGAACGGCCCTAATATGGAACCTTGTGGCACACCGGCATTTATTATACATGTATTGCTCTTTGTTCCATTCACATAGACTACTTGCGTACGGTTTTTAATATAGCTTGATAAAAAATCTAAGGCAGGACCCCTAATACCATATCTAAACAACTTCGCAATAAGTAAGTCATAATCTACACAGTCAAAGGCACGTGAATAATCTATAAAAAGTCCAAAAGCAAATAATCCTTTATATAAGGCGTCCACTATCGAGCTGTGAAAATTTACTAATGCAGTGTCAACATTTTTATTTCTTAAGAAACCATGTTGAACTGACGATAAAAGGTTATTTTTTAAAAAGAAACCACTCAGCTGTTCTAAAAATGCAAGTTCTATAACCTTCGACATACTTGAAATTATGCTAATCGCTCGATAATTGTTATAAGAGTTTTTGTCTCTTTGTAAAAATTTAATATTAAATAAAAGGTACCAAATATGGAGGGCTTGCGTAAATACTTTATCTACTCTTGTTACATTATATATTAATCACTCACTTGCTTTTGATCATGTAATATTATCAATGAACAAATAGTGTGAGTACTCATTACATCCTAGTGATTTATTTTTACACCTTTAACTTCATGCCAAGCCTGCCCAATCGATGTAACGCGCAAAATAAAATAGAATGGCCCATTATTATTGAGGATAGGAAGGTGATTTGATATGTGAATAGTTTGGACGTCGTCAAATTATTATATTAATATTAGCCTACGATTTGCGCTGCAAACTTCATCTGCGTGTGTTATTACCAGTGAACTTTATACATATATATAGATTTCACTGGTTATTACTTACATTATCTGTCGTTAAATAATACACTATTATAAATTTCCACCATAGTTGAACTATTTCTTAGGATGACCGCCCTTTTCACTGAAACTACAATAGGTGTCTTCCTTGCCAAGTGTGTTAACTATATGCCAAATATTATTACAATCTGTCACATTTTTAGTTGCACATACACGTTGTGGATTGGAAGTATAGTAGTGGTTAAAAAAATTCAATTTTTACTTCCCTCGCATACCGAGGGCAGTATTGTATTCGAGAAAAAATCACCCTCCGAGCTTTTTCGGATTTTCACGCTTGAGTTCATGTAGATTACGAAAATACAGGTTTTTAAATTCAGTCAGCCTCTGTCTGTCTGTCTGCCTGTCTGTCTGTTGGTGCATTAGCTAAAAAACTGGTTGGCGGATAACAGTAAAATTTGGTAGGTAGCTGACGCTACTGTCAGCGTACAAATGGTTAGACTTTCACTGGAAAATATACAGGGTGGACCGTCTAAACGAATATATTATGAAGAAATTTTTTTTCGATCAAAGTTCAAATTTCTACATTTCATGACATACTGAACCTATTTCAGAAAAAAAAAATCAAATTTTTTCCAAAATTGTTTTACCTTGGTACTACTAGAAGGTGAAAAAATGTTTTTGATCAAATTTAAAATTTCCACGTTTCATGCCATTCTAAACTGATTAGAAAAAGAATTCGAAAAGAAAACATTTTTCAAAGAAAATTTTTTTGAAAATTATAGAATAGATGATGGAAAGAATTTTTTTGTTCAGAATTAAAATTTATGTGTTTCATGACATTCTAAACCTATTTCAGAAAAAAAAAACTTTCAATTTTTTTTACCTCTACAGAATAATATATGATGGAATAATTATTCATTTTTGCAGAAATTTAAATTTCCACATTTCATGACATTCTAAACCTATTTCACAACATAAAATTATTCAAAAACAAAAATTTTTTGAAAATTTTCAAAGAAACATTTTTTTTGTTATGCGCTTACCTCAAACGAAAGTTGTCGATTGTTTACCTGGCTCACCATTACAAATACTTTGTTATAACTTATAAGCTCTTCATTCATTCTTAGGATTGCCGGTAGCATAGCCGTAGGTCAAATGATATTTATTTATTTTTAAATATTTTACGTTATGCCTATCAATTAATATAAAATAGTAAAACCATATGTACAAGAATTAAAAAGTGCTTCTAAAAATTGAGGGTTGGCGCTTACGGCATCGCTGGTGTAATGTTATTATTGTGAATTATTCGTTAGTCGATATTTTTTAATCAATTTCAAACTGAGACTGAACAACCTATATATGGTTTAATCAACATTCAAAGTGAAGCGACACGACGCGACGCGACGGTCAAAGTTATGAAAATACGTAGATTTTACAGATTTTACCCTTGACCACTGCAAATGCATTTTTTACTTAGAAAAGTGAGATATTGTGGCAACCTCGCCGTGTAGGTGCAAAAATATATGCCCGAATACAGAATTAAGAGTCAAATATATAAAAATATTTTCGGTGATACATTAAAAAAAATCGGTATTGTGATATGAAATATCCTGTAGATTTGAAAAATAGTTTCATAATATGTTACTTTGTGGCGTTGTTTTGAAAGGTTTTAAGTTTGCCCAAGTTGTTCCAGTGTGGGCCACCATACGAGCGACGTGGTTAGCGTCACTGGTGTAACCTGCCTGGCTAGCACAGTAAAGATACAGACAGCAAAAGGGCGTCGAGTTCAAGGCTTGGGCGCCATTGATTACTTAGTGTAATCAAGGAAAATTAAAGATAAAGATAAACAAAAGACAGAAGTTACATATATACAATAGTACTATATTACAAAAATATTATATTACAAAACGTGAACGAGCTATCACAGCATCAGCGATACTGTATGGCAAAATATCACACAGAAATGTATACAAAATACTATATTACAACAACCGAAGTTCAAGATAAGCTTGAGACTTTTACGAGAGCCAAATTAAATATATTACAAAAGAGATGACTCGTAAATTGTCTCAATTATGAAACAAAAGTATATATTACAAAATAATAAAATACTATATTACAAGTTACACTATATTACAAATTTGCTCAACAGCAAAATAAATTTGAGGCGTTTACGAGAACCAAAAATATATTACAAAAGATACGTCTCGTAACTTTCACCTCAATACTAAAATCATATATTACACAAATTAGATAAACTTGAGATCCTTTACAAGAGACAAAATAACTATATTACAGAAGATAAGTCTCATAAATTTATCTCAACATTAAAATCATATATTACAACAAAATTAGGAACTTGAGATCCTTTACGAGAGACAAAATACTATATTACAAAAAATATGTCTCGTAACATTATCTCAAAGTTCATAAACTTTAAACACTCTCGTTACAACAAAAATTGAACCACGACTTACTATATCAACAACAAAAATGCATTACAGTACTACAATAAGATATTAATCATGAGGAATCACAACAAAAGCAACTACGAAACAATACTATGGCGAAGTATCTGCGACAACGAATTCAAGATATAAGCAACTACGAATTAATATACAACAATGGATTTAATTATAACAACGGATTTAAATTGCAAATAGCCAAAAATATAATAGATTACACTTGAATCTAATATGTTACATCTAGACACTTTTGGCTCTTATAGCTCAGCAATCATGTGAAAATAATCCCTTGTATTGGTAACAATTAAAAGTACTTATTTTTTATTTTGTTATCCTGATGGAGAGAACTCCTAGATACGGTCCTGTTCTCCGATGATGATGGATTTAAATTTTGTGTTTCACATGTGGCTGCCTTAATCCCATTTTGAGGTTATGAAGTCGTAGAAACGTTCGTACAAGTTTGTCGCCAAGACAAAATGAAGAAAATCACTTCGCCCAGAATGTTTTCATATATTCCAATTCAAAATGTAGTATAGCAAGGTTGACTTCATATGAAAATGAGTGGAAAACATAGTAGGTATCGCAATATGAATATGCATAATCTCAAATCTTGCTATTTATAATTATGATTATGAGAAAAACTATGAGAAAAACTCATGAGAAAAACTCCTTAAGAAAAATTCATGAGAAAATTACGTATTTTTATAATTATGATTAGGAGAAAAACCTAAAACAATATTTCAAATGTTAGACGGTATTTGCCGGTATAATAATTAAAACCTTACCTCATGTGATCATCAGGAGGTTTTTCAAATTCTATTACCCCCTTTACAGGTCAAACAAAATTATAAATACGTCTAATTAGTTCAATGGTTCAACGAGAAAGAGTTTCACCCGGCGTTATTTAATTGAAACATCATTCCTCGAGCGCTATCTAGTGTTCGCGAGCGTTAACTGCTGACAGATGACGTATGTTCATCATAGTGTAAGGAGTAAGTGCACTCTATTAGTACTAAGGTTTGTGGGAATAATATTTCCGATAACTTATAATTTCTCTAATAAATATTAACAGTGTAACGAAGGATGCTATTAAGCATTCCGCATGTTACAATTTTTTATTTATATTACAATTTTTATTTGAGACATATTTTCAAATTTAAAACTATTGAGGAGATATTGATCGTTCACGGGCTATTAACTCACCTTGTATAGTACTATTAGTACTCCATAATATTTTACATATCTCATAAACATGAAGGAAGCAGACTTAAATACCGATAACGTGACAAGTTATGTTCTCGTAAACAACAATCTCAGGTAAGTACATAAACTAGCTCCATTATCCTAAAATGTATCTATATTACAAAATTAGTCCTCTTGATCTCAAAAGGGCTTGTAGGAAGTTTGCATGCAATGTTAATCTTAACTAAGTAGTAAGATACAGAGTATAAACCTAAGTATAAAAGTACTCGTTCCTTGGTATAAATTAATTTTCAAACGAGGCATTATGTTTTAATAATACGAAATGGTTTCTGCACTTTTATAAAGATGCTTTTCTTGCACAAAGTAGTTAGGAGCGAATTTTACAAACAAGGAAACATTTTATAGTTTCTATTAAATCCGAAACGGCTGTTTTGAACTTGGTCTTATAAATTTTTGGCTTTTATAAAGATAAAACTGTACACTGAACTGAACTTGTGATAGGTAACTTGTGAAAAATCGTAAAAATAATTGTTAATTATAAATTAAACACTGCTTTTAAATGAATCAATCTATAAATTACAACTACTCTACATATGTTTCGGCTTATTACGCCTTTATCAAGAGTATTACATAGTGAATACTAAAGTTTCCGACGTGCTTATTCTAATTTATATCTAAAAGTATTTATATCTTAATCTATTTAAGACTTAATTTAAAATCCTTAATTATGGCAAAGTTTGGAGTGGACCTAAACTGATTATATAAATCAATGGATACTTCTTATCAATTTGTTTATTATAGGGGTATTCAAGAAATTTTGCTGGTCGTTCGTGGTACAAGGGTTGTACTTGAAAGATTTTTTGATTTCTAGTTGTTCTAGCAGATCTAAACGTTTACCTTTTCTTTCTGAATGAAGTAAATTTATGTTATCAGTATCCATGAAATGGTTGTTTTCAATACAGTGTGTTGACATTCCTGTATTTTTATTGTTATTTAAGGTAGATTTTTTATGTTCTTTTACCCTGTTTACAACGCTTCTACCACTCTGACTGATATAGACAGCATTACAATCTTTACAATTAAATTTATATACACCAAGTTTATCCATTTTATTTAGCTTTTCTTTGTTATTAACCAAAATGTTTCCTATATTTGTTTTGTTCACACTTATTGTAGGGATACCTAAATTGTTTAATTTTTTAGAAATGTTGTTACTATGTTTCGGAACATAATTAATAAAACTATATTTTGTAGGTTTCTTAGGCACAGTGAAAAATTCTTTTTGAAGCATTTTGCGTTGTTTGTTTTTGAGAATGTTATCTATTAGTGAATCGTATCCGTTATTTCTTGCAATTCGTTTAATTATATTTAATTCTCTATCAAAATCACTTTGATCTAAAGGGAAATTCGTGAGTCTATGTATTAGACTATGAAAGGGTGAAATCTTAATTTGCGATGATTGCTGCGAATTATAATGTATTACTGTATCTGTAGTAGTAGGTTTGCGGTAAATGCTAAATTTCAACTGATTGTTATGTTTTTTGATATTAATATCTAGAAAGTTTAATTGACTATTTTGCTCTGATTCAATTGTGAACTGAATTTTACCATTAAAAGAATTTAAGAAATTGCGGTAATTACTTAGGTTCTTTCTGTACCGGTCCATATACAAAATATATCGTCTACATATCGAGTCCAATAAAACACATGTGTATTTAAACTGTTATTGCTACTAAAAATTAAATTTTCTGAGTTTGACATAAATATTTCAGCTAACAAAGGAGAAATTGGTGAACCCATTGGCAGTCCGTCTTTTTGTCTAAAGAATTCACCATTAAACTGAAAATAGTTTTGTTCAATACAAACACTCGAAAGATTTTTTAACTTTGTTTTATCTTTTTCACTGATTTGTGAATTTTCTATTAAATTACTTAAAATTAATTTTAGTTCTGTGAGCAGGACTGAGGTGAACAGACTTTTAGCGTCAAATGAGATTAATTTTGCGTTATTTGGTATTATTAAATTTTTTGTATTTTCAATAAATTCAAAAGAATTTTTTATGGAATATTTAGATTTAAAATTTATTAATGTTGGTAAAATGTGATTTAGTTTTTTACACAACTTACAAGATGGAGCATTGATGTAAGACACTATGGTCTTTATGGTCTTCCGAAAATCCACAAAGTAAATAACCCTATAAGCAACATAGTGTCTTACATTAATGCATCTTGTAAATTGTGAAAAAAACTAAATCTCATTTTGCCAACATTAATAAATTTTAAATCTAAATATTCCATAAAAAATTTTTTGAATTTATTGAAAATGCAAAAAATTTAATAATACCAAATAACGCAAAATTAATCTCCTTTGACGTTAAAAGTCTGTTCACCTCAGTTCCGCTCACAGAACTAAAATTAATTTCAAGTAATTTAATAGAAAATTCACAAATCAGTGAAAACGATAAAACAGAGTTAAAAAATCTTTCGAGTGTTTGTATTGAACAAAACTATTTTGAGTTTAATGGTGAATTCTTTAGACAAAAAGACGGGCTGCCAATGGGTTCACCAATTTCTCCTTTGTTAGCTGAAATATTTATGTCAAACTCAGAAAATTTAATTTTTAGTAGCAATAACAGTTTAAATACACATGTGTTTTATTGGACTCGATATGTAGACGATATTTTTTGTATATGGACCGGTACAGAAAGGAACCTAAGTAATTACCTTAATTTCTTAAATTCTTTTAATAGTAAAATTCAGTCCACAATGGAATCAGAGCAAAATAGCCAATTAAACTTTCTAGATATTAATATCAAAAAACATAACAATCAGTTGAAATTTAGCATTTACCGCAAACCTACTACTACAGATACAGTAATACATTATAATTCGCAGCAATCATGGCCAATTAAGATTTCACCCTTTCATAGTCTAATACATAGACTCACGAATTTCCCTTTAGATCAAAGTGATTTTGATAGAGAATTAAACATAATTAAACAAATTGCAGGAAATAACGGATACAACGAGTCACTAATAGATAACATGGTCAAAAACAAACAACGCAAAATGCTTCAAAAAGAATTTTTCACTGTGCCTAACAAACCTATAAAATATGGTTTTATTAAGTTCCGAAATATAGTACCAAAATTTCTAGAAAATTAAACAATTTAGGTATTTCTACAATAAGTGTGAACAAAGCAAATGTAGGGAACATTTTGGTTAAAAACAAAGAAAAGCTAAATAAAATGGATAAATCTGGTGTATATAAAATTAATTGTAAAGATTGTAATGCTGTCTATATCGGTCAGAGTGGTAGAAGCGTTGTAAACAGGGTAATAGAACATAAAAAATGTATCTTAAATAACAACAAAAATACAGGAATGTCAACACACTGTATTGAAAACAACCATTTCATAGATACTGATAACATAAATTTACTTCATTCAGAAAGAAAAGGTAAACTTTTAGATCTGCTAGAACAACTAGAAATCAAAAAATCTTTCAAGTACAACCCTTGGACCACGAACGACCAGCAAAATTTCTTGATACCCCTATAATAAACAAATTGATAAGAAGTATCCATTGATTTATATAATCAGTTTAGGTCCACTCCAAACTTTGCCATAATTAAGGATTTTAAATTAAGTCTTAAATAGATTAAGTAATAAATAGATTAAGATATAAATACTTTTAGGTATAAATTAGAATAAGCACGTCGGAAACTTTAGTATTCACTATGTAATACTCTTGATAAAGGCCTAAAAAGCCGAAACATATGTAGAGTATTTATAATATATAGATTAATTCATCTAAAAGCAGTGTTTAATTTATAATTAACGATAAAACTGTGTTGCCATTTTTAACAGAACCTGCCATTTTCAGATTTTTTTAAGATTTAAAGCGTAGAGACATAGAAGAGAAGGAATATGTAGTAAATTTGTACTTCGGCTATATAGAATTAATGTGCCAAAAAATATTGTGTACAGTGTGAGTGTGGCAGTAGTTTTTATAACACTACAAAATTGGATGGGCGGTTAAGAAGTTTCATCCATTCAAATCTCCTAGGATGAGTGGAATCTACATAATCCTGTTTAAAAGCGGAGAAAATTGATTAATATGGAATGTATTAATAAGAGAGAATCCCCTTAGTGAACTCCAATATGCATATCAGCCGGGAAATTCAACGGACGTGGATGCGCTGGATGGATGATACAGGGTGTAATTAGTTTCATGTCATTAAAAAAAACAGGCAGTAGGGAACGACAAGACAAACAAAAAAAATCTTATATAACATTAGGTCTAAAGCTCATAGTTTTGGAGAAAAAAATATAAACAAAAATTTCCAAAATACTTAATAATCTAGTTTGAGAACTGCTGGCATATTGGGGTAGGTTTTATTGCCTCGTGTCTTGTCGCATGAGATACTCTGACATTCCTGCAAATAAGTATGCCGACAAAGCAGTTAAAAGCGACCGACAGAGGACATCGTCATGTTTTTTGCTTCTTCGCGGCCAATTATCCTATTAGGCGTGCTATACTCTCCCTTATAATATTCCCAAGTAATAATTTCAGTTTTGTCTTTACTTGGTAAAGAACGTACGCATAACGCGACGTACCCGTTCCTTGGTTTTGTCTGTTGCTTTTCTTTTCGAATTTTGTGCCACTTATGTTAAGATTTATTTTTTTGACTTATCGTTCAAGTCGTTAGTACTTGGTTACGTAAGACACTACTTCTCGTTCGTGCTTTTTGTGTTACTTTTTGGATTTTGGACCAAGTTTTTCTTTTTGTTTTCTTTATTGATAACGTTAATTCACAGTTTAGTGTGGTGTTTTAAAACTCAGATTTTGGACATTATAGGAGATTACACTTATCCAGAGCTGGCGGATATGGACTTGGTATATGTAGAAAGTGGTGGAAATGCAGCTGGTGCGGAAGAGCTTTAGTACAATTGCAACGACGTACTTTAATGTGCATAGAAAACATAAAAAATAATCTTAATTTACCAAATGTGTTGAACGGAGTAAGTATGTTATTAGTTCGACGTACCGAAATGTGTATACGTGGAGATGGAGGTCATTTCGAACAATTTTTGTAAAAAAGTCAAAAGAATTGTTCAGTTATTGGGTGTTACCTATTGGGCATTAAAGGTATGATTATTATTATTAGTATTCGTTGTCTTGTTTTTATCTGTTTATTATTGTTTACATTGATTTTCATAGAGACCAAAGACTTGATTTTTAGTTTTCGATACCTGATTTGGAAAAATTATGCGTTCAATTCGTTAAAAAAATCAGATTTTTTCCTAACTTAAAATACACAACTATTTTCTGTTACCGTATCTCGGACGTCTAACTGTTCGTTTTCCAATTTCATAAAACAATTACTAATTTTTTAAGCTTTTAACACAATGTTACAAATGTTAATAAACCACTTTTAAATTTTATAAATTCTTATAAACGACAATAAAAGTTACAATAGCTTTGTTCCAAATTTAAAAACACATGTAAACAAATCCTATTTAAACCCCTGCCGCCATGCTATGCTTGCGTTGTGCCGAAAGAGAAGGAATTATTTACATTTACATAATTAGTGGTATAAAAAGTTCGATACAAATAATCCCATCAAAGTGCCGCACTTCTACCGACGGGAACACGAGTCGGGTATTACAGTTTTTTATTATTTCTAATATTCGGAACTATAATATCCGTTGACCCTGAAACACAGTGGTTCTCAAATCTTTCCTACCTTAACATTAAATATGTAAACCCAGGTCAGTTTTTTTCAAAGTGCCCCTAGAGAAAAAGGTCGTATAGGTTTTCTGTTTGTCTAGTCGGTCCCTATTACCAGTTTTTTTTAATGACATGAATCTAATTACACCCTGTATAAACAATGTCAATAGGTGACAAGGAAATAGTAGTTGCTACATTTCTAGATAGAGAGCTAGCCTTCAATAATGAGACAACGCATTCATTAACGAATGAATAATAATCAGCGGAGTCCCACCAGTGGTACATCAGTGGATTAAGTTCTGGAAAAGAAGATAATAGTATAATTTTTTTTTTTTTTCCCAGGGGAAAAACCTTCAGAAGGTTCCCCACACTGATGTTCCAGTGTGTGGGGATATGTGAGATTCTTACTCACTAAAAAACCCCCCTCTTCCTACTCCAGAACTGTGTTAACATTACTTCGGAGAGATAATAGTATCTAAGCTACGCGAGGCTACCAATGAGGTAAAGGTTTCCGCTGAAGGCTGTCACTGTCTAGTCGTCACTTTTATATGAGAAAGAGCCTTGATAAACTGTGAGATAATAGGGAAGAGGGTGTGAGGGTAGATCAATGTGGTAAAATACCTAGTAATCATTTCTGACCAAAAACTGAACTGAAATGCTCACATTTAAAAATAACACAGAAATGCACAACAGCACTGGGAAAATGCAGGCAGGTTTGGAAAAAATTAGCGATTAAATCCAAAAATGATCCTACAGTTGTATATTGGATTAGTAAGACCAATGATCATAGTGGACAAAGAAACTGCCACAGGGAGCAATCAGGCATTTGGTTGGCCACAAGGTCCATAAAAACTACTCCCACAGCTACGCTGGAAGTTCTCTTAGATTTGCGGCCACTAGATTTACCCAGAAAGAAGCTCATTTGGTAATGCAGTGGTTAATTATTGGAAAGCTAAACCGATGCTTCTGGTGCTCTGTGGTAACAGGGGTAAGACAGAGCACCAGAAGTTATATTCAGAGCTAAGTATGGATCCACTTCTAGGAATATCCATCGACACTATAGTCTCAAAGTATTACGCATCCCAGTCACATATCAATAAAAAGTATTTTCGGTCTGCCAAGAGGCTCTTGGATCCTATAAAACTGTTTGGAACTGCCAGAAAGCTCTGACCCCACAGGACTGAAACAACAAATTAACTCTGGTCTAGATACCTGGCGTGGAAGGGAACGAAGGCTAGAGAAGCCGCGGCAACTTTTATAAGATAAGAACCGGTACTTGGTATATCTGCTAGCTCTGCCTAGACAGCTATCCTAGCCTGGGCTGACATGAAAACAATCCACTACTGTCAGGGACTACCAGAATTAGTTCACTCAAAGGAGTTTATTACGTATCATTTGAAGTCAACAACTACAAAACTACTAGAGTTAATTAGGCCACACCTAAGAACTTTAATTGGCCTATATACTCGGTGCTGCAGATTAAATTATCACCTGCGCAGAATTGGACTGGCGGAAAACGCCAAAAGCCGTTTGTGTCTGGAGGATAATGAAACGACAGAGCACATTTTATGCCTATCCTGCTGCAGAAAGAATAAGGTTCTCACTATTTGACAAAGGGCAACTGGAGCCAGAAGACCTGAACGGTTTCTCACCAAACAAGATTATAGGCTTTATTAAATACATTAAGCTGTTGGGAGAAATATAATTAGGAGTGAGCCACAATAGACCTGATGATGGTTGCAGTGGAGGTTCTAGCAAGAACCCATCCCACATATTAGCCTAACCTAATACAAAGTGTTATAATTTCAAGAAACGTTTCCAAATAGAAATACCAGTTAGGAAAACTGAAGAGACAATCTCCCAATAGCAGCACAAATTGTCCGGTATACAGACGTTCCAAGACGGAACAGGGAGTCGGAATTGCGATTTACAGTATACGGCCAAGAACGAAATTCCAATGAGTTTACGAATATACACAGTATTTCGGGCCAAAGTAATCATGTAAAGGAAAGTATAAGGCAAGGAACAATCAACTAGACGATTGCCATTTTATCGATAGTCACGCTGTGCTAAACATCATCGGTTCTATACAGGCCGAATCGTGACTAGTATTGGACTACTTAAATGCTCTTATAGATCTAGGGATTCGGAATAAAGTGACCGTGGTGTGGACATCAGAACATAAAACATGGGGAAATTAAAAGGCTGGATCTTTGGAATGGTTGAAAAGTTTCCTATGACAGAGATGAGTCAAAGAGTTCTGCAAAGAATAATTACACACATTTATGGACGATCCAAAACAGAAAGCCCATTTTGATAATATTAGGTCTCTTAATCGGACACTGTCGACTTACTAGTAATATTCTACCTATACCTATACCTATTTGGTCTGACAGAAGCAACATGCAGATTATACCAAGAGGAAGAGCAATCCTCAGTCCATGTATTATGTTATTGTAAAGGCCTAGCTAGACCGAGATTTCAACTATTCGGTGAGAAATAACAAGGGCTGATAGCTATACTAGGAGGCACTTATCAAGACTGTGCAGTCTGATACAAAGGATAAAGCTGGATAAGGAGCTCTGAAGGAAAGTTGAACAGGGTAGTCACCATAAATCCATAGTGTCAGTCCAGGAACAATCAGCCAGCTTCTTCTTTCTCAGTCTAAAGCTAATATTGTCGTTTTTATATAGTTTATGAGTTGTTTTGAGTCACTTTTTTCCTCGTAACTACTGTTATAAAACTGAAAATCAAATTTAAATACTGATTTTATTTGGTTAGGTACTCAATCAAATTTCACAACAAATTGTCGACCTGGAGGGTAGGCTTTTATCATGTTCATTTGTTTCTGGAGTGACACCTAATTACATTACATGGCTATTGTTGTCAATATACATTCGTGTGTTCATCTTAAAAAGTAAATTCTGAGCTTATGCTATGTTTAGGCACACTTTTACGTTGGTTATTTTATTCATTGGGTATTTATCTACATAATTACTAGATTATGTACTTTACAAATTTTGCATACGGATAAAACACTTTGTGGTTCGTTTTTTGTATTACCTTTGTTATATTTATACTTTTTGATTCACTACTCATTAAGACCTCTTCGTGTGTTCGCCTCAGACACTAAAACAAATATGCGAAATTCTCTCAGAATAAATTTGTTATTTTCCAACATTCTTTTATTCTATCCATGAAAATAATTGGTCACCTTCAATTATTTTTTTGTTTCTCATATGAAATAGATTATTTACGAACAATAAGAAAATGAGTTTTTGTATCCAAAAGTACGGATTTAAACTTAGCTGGAGTAATGACTAAGCATTTAAACTTAATAAGACAACAGTTCATTAGTTTTGCTCCAGGCTTATAATTAGTAGAACTTGACTAAAATGGACGTTTAAGATGTAGTTCAGTTTCAAGTTGCAAAATTACCTCTGCTGGTTTATCGAAGTTATGTACTTAATGAAATAATTTATGGAAAGGAGATAGAGCCCGTAGTATTTAGCCTGAATGTTTGGATTTGGGTAGGAAATAATGAGAATTATTGCCCAGAGAGGAATGATACAGTCTGCCGTATACAATGGAGCTGGATCGGGTGTTATTCCTTGATGCAAGGATCTTAGTAAACTGTGTTTGCTCAGGCCTCGGGGCTTACCGTATGCTTCACTTAGTAATAAGCCTATCCATTGTCATGTTAACTAGACGACACTGGAAATTTACTGTTTGCAATAAAACTTGTGATTGATTATTGGGCCATTGATTTTGGGATTATAAAATGTCATGTAGCTTTCGGTTAATTTATAATTTATGTTTCAAACTGCTTTAATAAACATATCGTATTCGTATCTATC
Organism: Stenurella melanura; assembly: GCA_963583905.1. NCBI lineage: Eukaryota > Metazoa > Arthropoda > Insecta > Coleoptera > Cerambycidae > Stenurella > Stenurella melanura. The sequence goes on from OY757309.1 coordinate 159,282,137, forward strand.
TGAATAAATAGTTTCGTCGATTTTAACATGTAATCATTTTTGTATTTAATTATGTTCAGTTATACCAGGTTTATAAAAAGAAATAATCAAAGTAAATGAAAAATTAGTTTGATAACTAAACAGTTTGTTAGTTTCTGTGCTATAAAATAAATATCTATATGCGAGATATGTATAGACAATAGTAACAAGTAGAATACCTATTTGATTAATATTATGCTCGAAGATATTTCAATTCACTTTTATGTGGTGCCACTGAGATTAAGTATAGACACAATATTTTTAATTTATGTTAATTCAAATAAGAATTCGCTGTAAGTAATGTCCTACTGAAAAAATACCTGTGCTAGTAAAAATATCTTCTGATAATGGACTTAAAAGGACACTGATATGCATAGTTTTGTAACAGCAAAATTATGAGTTAATACCTTCTGGGTTATCACCAGGATTATATAATTTTTTATAACTTGCTATAAGTTTCATGAATAAGAAATTAATCATCTAAGGACTAAATTCCTGTCAGAATAATTTCTGTACATCTTTAAAGCAAGAAAATGTACGACTTCATGCGGTTAAAACGTATATCTTGAACTGTGGACAAACTAACACAATGATAGTACTAATTAACTCACTCAAAATTCGTAAAAGAACTAAGTTTCGAAAAGTCACCTTGCTCCCGGATTATGACAGGCATTAAGTTCAATGTTTAAAAGCAGAATAAAATAATAAAAAACGTTACTATCTCGATCAAGTGATTTAATACAACTCTGATCGCTTATTGTGTGTAGAAGCACTAAAAGTGTCTTGATAATGTAATATATGTTACCCCACAACATAACTCTTTTTGTTCTACGCAAAATTGGAAAATTTATCTTTCTTCGCGATTTCGACGAATTCTCTAGTATACATTATGTAAGTAGAGAACCTATTCATGACTAAAAGTTGTACCTACTTTGTATTTGTAAACAACTTATTAATGCGTTCGATGGAAAAGTAATGATAAATGAAGAAATTTACGAAGAAGGCATACCTTCTTGAATTCAGATACCTTACCTTATCATAATAAGGTAAGGTATCTAAATTCAATGAAACCTCATCAACAAATTGTAAACTTTGATATTCGGCGGTGTGTGAAACCACTAATTATTTCGAAGTGACATGGGTCTATTAAATAAGATATACGTTTTCAAACATGCGATACTCTGTTCTGTAGTTTTTCTTATGCCCATTGTGCACCTATGATGATACATTTATTTCTATTTTCATACAAGTCAGTAACGTTTCTATTGAATTTGTTTTAGTTACGAAGTAGGAAACGTTGAGTATAACTGAGATTGACGTCGAGTTGAATATAAAGCAACTGTTGTGAAAAATAATTTTCTTTTATAACATGTTTAAATTTTTTTGTTGTCGGCTAAGCTATACTAGACCAGTGATTTTGGGCCAAAAAATAAATCAAAAGTGTTTTTGCTCTTAGCGCGCCGATTCTTTTTATAAAAATAGTAAAAAACTGGCCACATTACGGGAAAAATATTCTCAAAGCTCATTATACTCGGGAATACATGTACCTTTAAAGGAAATTGGTTCCACCATGCTTGAATAATAAATAATATTTTTACATATACAATAACTGGCGAATTTTTGCAAATTTTGAGTTCCGTATTCAAAGTTGCATAACTGTACGAATTCTTCAGTTAGATTGCTGAAAATGATTTTGCACATTCTTTAATAGACTCCCGGTGTCCGTTTTACCATGAGTGCAAAATTTTGCAAAATATGATGTTTTGCAAAAAGAATTTAATTTGCATATAATTTTGGACCAAGGCACTTTTATATCATGATTATTGCGGGAAATTACATAGTTTGGTTAGTACTACCCCAGCTAGCACCAAAGTGACAGTAACTAAGATAGGAACTTCGTATGAGTAACCATTACGTAATTGCCACTAAATATACGACTTTGGTGTAAAAATAACTTCATTTGACAAGTCTACAGTCCCTGCCTCGTAGTTTCTACCACTAATGATTACTTTATAGTTATGCAACTTCTACGTAGCTTTCGTGGTACATGGGAACGTGGTAGTTACTAGTGTGACGACTTTTGGGTTTTCAGAACTTGAGGGTGGTAAACTATATATAGTAGCAGCGACTAACTCGCATCACTAAAATGTGACTTCAAAGTTGCAATCACCTCCAAGTAGCTTTAATAGTTGCCGCGACGTTCTGGGAACCTTCACTATTTCTTTAAAGTAGTGGAACTTGTTAGTAATATTCATAGGTGTTAATGACGTTACTGCTACCTACAGAACTGTGTACGGCTACTACAAAGTGCACATCACCTCTGAAATTTACCATGAAGTAAATTTCACCATCTAGTTCCCAATGTTGACCATAGATAAAGTTAATGCAACAAACCTAACATATATAATACGTTTGCCTAACCTAGACTAGAATTATATGCTGCTATATTCATGCTATGCAACATTTTATGTTCAAAATAAGGAAACAAAATTTAATATTTCAACACAGATTTATTACACCTACCTTTTCTTCTATGTCATCTATCATTGTAATAGTATATTATACCAACAAGGTTTATGTTTATTAAGTCGTTGATATATAGCTGTATACAAGTAAATTGCGACAGCTGATAGGTTTTTCAATACGAAGTAAGGTAAATGATTAAACTGCAAAAGCTAGGAACGCGTTCAGTCTAGACCTCAACGTACGGCTAACACGTACATTCCGAATCAATAGCGGGAGAAATGTAACCATAAAGTAGCAGCGGCAACTTTGAAGAGGTAATTTGTGGTAGTCACAACTTTGCTACGACTTTAAAGTGATGCTACATTTTCTTTCGCAGATTTGTGGTAAATATAACTTTAAAGTTACATATTTGCAGTTTTCGTCACTATCGCCAAGTAGCAATTACTTTCAAGAAGCATTTCTTGGTGAAATAGACTTTAAAGTCATATTTTCTGAAATACGCCATGTTGGTGACCAAAATTATCGACGCCATTATTATAACACATGAACGATAATTTCATAATTGACTAATAAATTTAATTTATGGCAATTTCTTCACCAAATACAACAAATGAATACATGAAAAGTAGTGTTAAGTTAGGAAGAACAATAAAAAATAGGTTTTGGCATCTAGTGTGTCATATTCTCGCATGACATTACATTTTCATTAAAAAATGCATATTCGAAAGGCGCGTGGTTAGATTCGGACGTTTTATCAAAATAGCACAAGTTTTGCTGTCTAATATTACCTTCTGATATTCTATTAAATTTCTCAGTTAGGGAAATGAACAAGAACAAGAATCATATGTAAGAATGAAACATAAATATAATAAAATCGGTTGCAAGACAAAGAAGGGGCAACATCGATTTCAAAGAGTAGGGAGTGGTAAAGTTTTCTGAAAGTTCTACGCCGCCACGTCGCCGCTCCGGAGCAACAACGTCATTGGAACGTAGCCAGACAAGTTCCAGAAACTTGGCTGGAACGTTATCGTCACCAAAAAATATTCCCCATTTTGGTCATAAACACGTATTAGGAACGTTCCTATTACGTGCCTGTGACTAGTACCAAAACACTTTAAAGTGCCTACAATAGTCATTGCTACGTTCCCACGACTAATTGTGCTAGTTGGGACCTATTCTTATTAAAAAAAATTCTTCAATAGATCAACATTATTCATTTATAAAAAAAATGAAAGGAACGAAAATTGCAATAATTTTTTAATTATGCAAATTTTAATGCGCATTAGATTCGTCGAAAAAAATACGTTGACTTCACCTTTTAAGGACACTTTTTGGACCATTTTAAGCCGAAATATCAACGATTTTAGTTTTGGCATTGTTGAGACTTTTGTAATTAACATTTAAGAATTCGAAAAGGAGGCTATATATCAGACTCTTTATTATCTGAAGTTATATTTTTTCGTAGATACTACACTGAAAAAAAAAATATTATTATGAATAACTGCTCGTACAACAGGACACATGTTCTGTGGTGGGGCTGATATTAGTGACATTGTAAGGTGTATCTTCACCTACTAGTGTTACCGTCCGTTTTACTTTATGCGATGCATTGGTATACATTTTTAATAAATAAATGTATCTGACACATAGCCTCCTATTCGAATATTTTGAAAATGTTAATTAGAAAAGTCTCAACAGTGCCAAAATTAAAATCGTTGATATCTCAGCTTAAAATGGTTCAAAGCGGCGAAATCAACGTACCTTTTCCGATGAATCTAATGCCGTTTGAATTTCATTAAAATTTGCATAATTATGAAAGTTATTGCAATTTGTGTTACTTGCAAATTTTATTTATTAATAACGTTAATTTATTGAAAAAAAAAGTCTTGAATAAAAATAAGTAGTACTAAGCAAACCGTGTAATTTCCAGCAAAAATCATGACAAAAAAAGTGCCTTGGTCCAAAGTTATAAGCAAATTAATTTTTTTTTGCGAAACGTCATATTTTGCAAAATTTTGCACTTATGATAAAAAGGACGCCGGGAGTATATTTTGTAACCACTGAAGTGTACACAAATTAATTTTAAGAAATCTAACTAAAGAATTCGTACAGATATGCAACATTGAATACGGAATTCAAAATTTGCAAGAATTCGCCAGTTTTTGCTATATAAAAATATTATTTATTATTCAAGCATGATGATAGAGAAAAAGGCTTATAAACCATTATGAATTTTTTGGTAATTTTGCAATAATAAATTTAGCGGCGGGTGAATTACTTCAAGAGTATTTTTCCCGTAATTAGGATAATTTTTTACTATTTTCACAAGAAAAATCGGCGTGCTAAGAGCAGCAAACCTTTTATAAATTAAAGTCACTGGTCTATACGGTAAACCGGGTAGTGATTGGCATCCTTAGGAGAGTTTAGTGTTCTTTTTCACGTGTTACATTCAACTTTTCGAGTAATTACTTAAATTATTAATTTTATATAAAATTTAACACATATATTATCGAATAGAACTATCAAGTAATACCTTTTTTGCAGTTTTCAGATTATAAAGACGATCTTTTGATGAGAAGCACCGTTTCTCTGGTCATTGTCACCCTTCATGATGTCATTGGCAGTAGTCCGTCTAGTAATTGGCAGAATACTAATTTTTAAATATAATTCAAAAATTTCTTTAATTTACGGTTAATCTAGGTATTATAACATTGTGGTGTCTGTTTGTACCTTTATTTTTTCAGGCCGCAATCAAAGTGATGGGGATAAAATACGATACTTGGCGATATTTATCAGTTTTAAAAATTTTGTCTGTCCGTATGTTTGAATGGAATAAATATGAAATTGGCTGAAGCTTTTTCTAAAATTTTGGTATGTGAGAATAAACCCTTCCAGAATTTCTCTCTATTTGGTTTTATCTAAATCCTTCAAGTAAAAATTGAGAAAATCCAGCACAGTGCGAGCTTCTAAAGCTAATTTAACATCAGCTTCGGTGTAACGTTTGCGGTAGGGAAGACCTTTCTTCGATTTTGGCATTATTTTACCTAACAACAAAAAATTCAATTTACTTTTAACCTGTTCAGGTAACCGGGGTGCCATAAAGGCCATTGAAGGCGTATGATTATCAATTAAGTTTGATCAGTTAGGTACAAAGATAATCTAACTAATATACGATTGTATTGTATTGACCCCTCACTTTAACCGCGCATATCTCAGAAACGAAGGAGCAGAGAATTAAAAAAAGTATGTGTTCATTATATATCTATTGTAAATAATGCACTGAAATTTGAATATTGTCCATTGGATAGTTTTGAAGTTCTGCTAAGTTATATTGAAAAATGTCCTACTTTTTAAGGAAATTTTGACCGTACCAGTTTAAAATCCATTATATCTTGGAAAATATGCCTACTATATAAATAATATCTTAGATGCCAATAAAGCACGGTATTCTTTGTACGAGGAAATAATTTTAGAATTTTTTATTTTAAAATGATGCTGTTATTCTCAAAAACGTGACCTCATGTTTATTCGGTTATTTATAAATGTATTTAAAACATTTTTGATAGAATAGTTAATTATATAAAATGCAAGTATTTTCAGAAAAAAGAATTGGTATATATCAAATATTAATTTAGTTATCAAGCGCAATAGATAATATTACTGCAATCTTGAATGAATTATATATTGCTCTTGATAACTAAATTAGTATTTGATATATACCAATTCTTTTTTCTGGAAATGCTTAAATTTGCTACAATTAACTGTTTTATCAAATGATTAATAAATACATTGATAAATAACTGAATAAACATGATGTCACGTTCTTGAGAATAACTACCAAATTTTGGAATAAAAAATTATGGAAAAAATTCCTCGTATAAAAAATGCCGTGCATTATCGGCGTCTAAAATATTATTTATACAGTAGGTATATTTTCCAAGATATAATGGATTTAAAACTGATATGGTCAAAATGTCCTTAAAAAGTAGGACATTTTTCAATATAACTTATCAGAACTTCAAAACTATCCAATGTACATTATTCAAATTCAGAAATTGATTTAAAATAGGCACATAATGAACACATAATTTTTTCAATTTTCTCCGCTCTTCCGTTTCGCGGTTAAAGTGATGGGTCAACATTTGAATTGCATATTAGTGAATATGTTTGTACAAAAGTACACCTTTTTATCGACCAATATGTGGCAATGCCAGAAAAGATGTAAATTTGCAGTCATTGGCATGATGCCAATAACTAAAAATGTGCGATTTTTCTAAGCAGTTATTGGCATGCTCAATAAAAATATAATGTCATAAAATATTAGGTTAGGAACACTTCCTTATGCAAATATGATGTTCCATGTTGACATTAAATAGCAGAAACAAGTACTTACCACTATGGTAAATTGCTACCAGTACATTCAAAACAAAACGTTCTTTCTAAATTCTATAAAGTTTGCCTAGTATGAGATCACTTGTAACAAATCAATTTCTGAGAACAACAAAGCAAACTAAATAGGCGGGAAAAGGGTTCTATAGCCAACTTCATAAGCGAAGTTATCCTAGGAACGCTTATGACCTTACTTATTATTCGTTTAAATTATTTATGAAAAACTGATACACTGCCAATCACCGGAGGAGTGCCAACAACTGCACGGTTTACCCTACGTGTATTTACAAATAATTCGAAATAAAAGGACCCCGCACAATTCCTCATGTAAAAGTGGCTATCGTTAAATTGGCTGGACTTTTTATATGTTCTGCATTTTGGGTCCCTGACCACATGTCTTAATGGGTGGGAGGTTCCAAACCACAAGGGTTTCAAAATAGAGCCAGTTGAAGTTGGGATTATGAGGTATCTCATTTAAATTAATTTCCTTATTTTATGTCGTCCGATTCGGCTGAAAATTGCTATGCAGAGGTTCTTGATGCCTCTATTCATGAATATGACATCGGAATTGCAAAATTCAAAATGGCGGCGCCGAAATGGAGGATGATTTTTATCATTTACAGTCCTATACCGCTGAAAATCGGTGTGTGGGGATTTTCGAGGTCGCTGATGACGTATTTCGAAATCCGAAATTTGAACGTAATGCAAATTTGAGTAATTGATGCATCTACGACAACTATTGTAGCAAAAATCTTAACATTTGTTGTCCATATTTGTTAAAATTTTTGTTTATAATAGATTTTGTATTTGGGAAATAATTTTTTTAATTATTTTTCACATAGTGAATGAATCAAAACGAATTACATTTCTGAGATCCCTACGTTCCCGAATACTTAACTTGCCAAGTGCGCCGATGACACAGCTATGTATGCGCGTAGTCATAATGCGCAAGCGGCAAATATGCTACTTTAGGCTCACATGGCTCGCGCCACGGTGTATTACGAGCAGCGAAAAATTTGGATAAACGTTGAGAAGTACGACTCTATGACCTTCACGTTCACCAAAAATAAAATCATAAGCAATTTCGGTAAGAGGTTACAAAATTACGAAAAGGGAATGCGTGAAGTATTTTGGTGTACGATTAGACAAACGACTGACATTTAAGAATATAAACGAAACTGTACGAGCAGTCTATTCCATGTCCAGGAGTTTTGACCTACTCCTGGTCAGGAATAGCAGACATTTGTTATTATGAGGCCGACTCTTACATATACGGCGCTAGCATGGTGCAGCGTGTTGGCCGCAACAATGAAAAGTTACTGTTTTAGAGAACCAATCACCTCCATTAGAGATTTACATCACAGATTGTTACTAGTAGTCTATATCAGAGCTACATCGCAACAATTATATTAAGTTTGAGGACAGTTCGCTTACCAACAACATTACACAAATCAGAGAGCATAATGCACCATTTTGTATTAAATATAAATTACCATACCGAGTGTTGCCCATCTTCCGGTAATAATTGTAGCCAAGGCTCTTTTTTTTCACTTTAATGACACTCTGACACAATTTTCATTCTTAACTACTTCCCATCCCTTCATTACGTTTGTAATTTTTGTATTTTGTTGGAATTCTGTTCCTCCTAACATTTTTTTCTATATAATCATAATATAATAAATATTTCAAACAATGAATTAAATGCTCTTGCTTAATTTCCTGAGACAGGTTTTTTGGTTCATCATTTTCCCGCAAAATAAATTTTATTCATATTTTATGCCTTCTATACCAGTTAAGTATATATATATATACACTTTCATATTTATACAAATTATGTTAAATTTACATAGTTAGATAAACTTTTATATTACTTGCCTTTAATTTACTTTTTGTAATAGGAGTCGGTCATTTGTTGTTAACTTAGTAATCCTACCCGGCACTACCCCATCCAGCACTTCAGTTGCTACAGTGTTTCTCACTATAAATGTTTGGCTGGCTCCAAACATGGATTTTCGGTGTGGAAAAATCGGTAGACTTAACTTTGAATAAATATGTTTTGTTTTGATTTGATAACTTTCATAGCAAAAATCCTATAACATTAATTTGTTGTCCATTCTTATTAATATTTGTGTCCATAGATATGTTAAGGAAATAATGTTTCTTATTATTTTTCACATAGTGAATTAATTTGAGCGAAAATAAGATATTTATAAAATTTAAAAAATAAGTTTCTCTCGATATTCTTTGACCGTTAGAAATGTTGGCTGAACTGCACAATTTGGCTATTTTCCTTTATTCAGCTAGCCTGCATATATCCCGATCAAGCTCCTAAAGACAATTACACATTTCTCTGGTTATATCTATAGAGTGCATTCGTATTTGCATGAAACCAAATTTACCCAAAGTTGGCTCAATTTGTAATATTCTAATTATAATCTGTGATTTGATGACAATGATAATGCTATCTCTCGTTGATTTGTCGTTGTAGCAAACAATATTTATACAGCATTCATCGAGGCTCTCTATAGTTGCTATTATGCTCTAATTGAGACTAAGCAAATATGGCCTTAATATAAAAGGCACACTAAATTCAACTGCAAACAAAACATATCTTCTGCCCTCTACCACCCCCCAAAGGGGCGTGATATTTTTAATTATTATTATTGATATTTAATAGCGAAATACAGTTGTTACTACATGTAACACCCTTAAATATTCTTGAAATATACTAACAACGCAACGTATGCCCTCTATCGCCCTATTAAAAAGCTCATGTACTACACTAAAACAAAGCGTGTGTTGAGTCAACACTGTGAACGTGACAAAAGCAATGCCTACTACGATCACACTTCGTCACAGTACTTACCCTTGGGTGAAGAATTTATATAGGACGAAGGCATGGTGCCTTCGGGATTTGCAAAAAATATTGTGGAGTTTGTTAGCAATAGGAACTGGCTGTAGTAAAAACAGGATCGAAACACGGAGACATGTTTAAAATGAAGGCAAAGTTGAAACGTCCTTTGTAGTGGTTTCTTTGTCAGCCGCAGGGTAACGAACTTCCTTTAAGACACTTTTTCCATTTCCTTGATGGTGACACAACTAGACCTCGTGGATTCGTAGGGCGTATATGGGAAGTACTGGAAACCTGACATAATTTATCAGTTATAGACTTTGAACCAACCAATTGTAGTTTGTCCGACATAGTTATTTCTGAATTAAGCACAGATAAAACTATAGCTACCAAATGTATTCTAAAACCTTTACTGGTAACTGCTCCTTAGATTTATTTCCAATGGACCCTTCAACTTACCACCTTGTTCCAGGTCGTTATCTACAGCTAACCGAACATTGCACAAAAAACCCACTGTCAAAGATTTGACATAGTTTATTTCGATGGTCTACTCACCACTATGGTTTGAGATCTTTATCTCAAACCATACAAAAGTGGTACCAAACATGTCTGAAAAACAATTCAGTTAAGTCAATATGAGAATCCATAACAAAGAAATATTATTGATCTAGTAATAAGACGCAGTGTCTTTTTCATTCAATTCGAAAACCTATTAATAAGTGTGCTTGCCAATCATAGAACACTTGTCCAAGAACTAGCATCAAGATATATACTAAAGGTCAAAATGTGCTGTGACAAGGAGAGAACGTTCGTCATTACTGGTTCAAATTTAAAGACAAGCGATTATATCGCCCTTATCGATTAACAAACTACTAAAACTGCAACCCCATCTATTTGAAAGTAAAAGATCAATCAATAGTAAAAAGTTGGTAGATACCTTTTTCCTATACCCTAGCACTTGAAAGTTGTGCCATGTCAGTGACTGAAGCTACGCAATACCGATTCCGAAGCCTGAGATGGTATTATTAGAGTTAGTCTTAAATTCAGAGCAGCAATGTCAGCCTTCAACACGATAAAAATATTACTCAATAGAAACGTTGTGGGTTGGGTGGTATCGAAGTCACATAGTAGCCACCTCCTCGTGGTGAGTTCTGAATTTATTTTACCTGATGAAACAAAGAGCTACTTTTTAACCTCACTTTACACAGGTTGGTGCCATTTAATTTTTTCCAGGTTACACCTCTATTTTAAAGGTGCGTAGAGAGTAGAAGATATTATCTAATTTCTTTTAAAAGAATCGCGGTGATAACTGAGCTATAGTAACAACTTTTTTCTCTATTAGAACTTAAAATACAAAAGCGGATTTTTTCGTTTCACTCTAGTATAAATACCTATACCGATTCTGTTTCAAATTTCATATTTAATTTTTCTAACTTTGTGATTGATGTATTAAATTTGATAATAATGATAACAATAAATTGTATTATCCAGTAGACAGTAGACCATACTATAAAGTATACATATAGTGTATACAGCGAAATGACATAAGAAAAAATAAGTTATATTTACCAAAAATCGCACGTAATTTTCCTTCCAGTAAAAAGAAGTACCCAAAAACCGATGTCCGTAAGAATTATGTCAATATTAAACTGTTGCATCTGCTGAATCAAATTATCATCATAAGAAGTGTTCTTATCAAAGAAACCAAAACTGATGCGGTGCCTGATAATAATGAATGCTCTTAAGTTAAAAGAAGCTTAGTTGTTAGAGAATTATTCCATAATGCGAAGATAAGGTAGAATTAGTCTTCAGACAGTAAGAACAATCGTTTCAAATAGAACAAAAGTATACACAAAGCATTATCCACTATCTACTTTGACAGAGAGTGTCCCTTACAAGGGTTTCATTATTAATATCTGGGTATATACGGGGTGTATTGACATTTCTGGCCCTCTGTATCAGAGTCGACTCTATGAAAACGCCGAAATAACAATTTATTACTGATTATCTGGAATACACTAAACCGATAAATTAAAACAAAAAGAAAAATTCCGTCCTTACCCAATTCATTTGAACCGTGAGTTAAGCGAAATTGACTATAATGGCAGATTCGAAATTTGCAAGTTGTCATGGAATCTAATAGTAACGAAGATTTGTCCACTGAAATTGTTTCCTAGCACCTTCCTATCTGAACGAGACAATAAACAGACACAACTGCTACTGGTCACTCAATCACCCTCACTAGATGGAAGAGGTTTACAGCATCTACACAAAGTAACCTCTGGAAAGGAATTATTGAAAGAGATGTCATAAGGTCGTCCTCCTTAGGAAGCAATTTACTTGCTGTTTGTATTTGTTACTAATAAGGATGATACCGCTACTAGCAGACCTTCTTCAGATAGAAATTATTTACCGTATTGTTTCAACAACTATGGGCAATACTTAAACAAACCTTTTCGCGGGAGGCAAATAGAGGTTGCCAGATTTAACATTTAACATTTCTAGACATTTTACTGTAAAGTCATCTAAATATAAAGTGTACTAGAATAGGCCTCATAGTCTGAATAACTGAAACTACATCCTCGAAAAAACATAAGAAGTTATAGGGACCACTTGGATAACTGTCCGGCATCGCACAAAGGACTACGCACCAATCTTATGGAAAAGTAAATGCCCGCCGAATTGGCTGAAGCTTTGATAAGTTTTAATATACGTGATGCTGACTAAATGCCCGCTATGGCTAATTTCGCCATTTACAGTTCACTCCATATTTTTACTGCACATAAAAAACACAAAGCTGCCGCTAATATTTGCAATACGGCTCTGTAGTACCTTGTCGGTAGGTAATAGCTCTGTGTTTGATATTTGGAGGGCTGGTTTTTATTGCCTTATTTATGTGCAATAAACGAATTGAGACAACTATACAGTCGTCCGAAGTTCAAATTATTGTACTATATAAAATTTTTAGGAAAATCGACAAAATCGCGTTTATTCATAGTAATTGTTATAATTATGATAATTGGTAAATAATCATATTACAGAATTACGTAGTTAATTTTTCACTATTAACTTGAGTTCTTAATGTTTACTAAATTAAAATGTACCGAAAATTTAATTTAATCGACAAAGAAATCAAGTTTTAATTATATTTATCAACAATGAAATGTGTACCAACAAATTCATAATTTCTCGGTAAGCTAAAGATCATCCTGAATAGTGAGTGATTGAAAGGAATAACAAATATCTTTTTACTCATTTACAGTAAATACCTACATACCTATTATAGACATATTATAAAATACACGAAAGTATATACGAACAAGCTTTTGTTTTATCTAGGTGTGTTATCTATTTAATTCACAATTAAATGCTTTAATTCCCTACCCTAGTTGACGGGTTTTAAATGGAATAACTAATGATAGTACCGACTGAAAATGAGAACGATTTTATCTATGTGTTAAAATGCAATATTTGTTATACATTTCCCTGACCTGTACATAAAACCATAATAGTAATTATAACGCTACATTGTTACTAGTTCCTCAAATACTGTTTGGTGTACTATATATTATCTCCTCCGATGGGGTGTTCCAATTTTAAAGACAGTATGTTTAAAATCTGCTGAATAAATTAATAAGACACTCTACTATGTTTTTAGCATTATGAACAGACTACTATGTTTTTTAACACTATGTACATAGTGGTATAACACAATGTGTTTTATTTACTTATTCAAGATAATAAACTACCACAGAGCTACCAATGAATCTTAACCATGTTGCCATAACAGACAATTTATAATTTTTTATCTCGATGTGGTATAGTGGTTTAACAGTAGTTGTCGGTCGTCAATCTATTCTTGTGATATATCCTAATATGCTTTGTTTTTATATCCTCTGTGGTTTAACCTACTATCCGCAGTTCAGTCTATGTGTAATTTTAAGTCGTCCTGACGAATCCCTGGACGTGAAATGTGTGTATACTGTGTATACTTACTATCCTTATTACTTCGTCCTTTCCCTCATGTATGTAGTTGGCTGATGGAATTCATCCAAGGACAAAAATTGTTAAAAGAAAAAAACTACCACAGGGTGACGGATCACTCAATCGATTGTTATAAACTGTTGTTAAACTTATCATAAACTAGGTCATGCTAATAGAATTGGAGATATGAAGTCAATAAACCTTTTACTTCCTTTTAATTGCCGTACAGACTTAACGTATAGACTCTTTACAAAAGTATAACTTTCACTCCTAATAAAACAATACATTGATATTAAATTGACACAAACTGTCGCCCACATTGGGCTACAGTATAATGAACAAGTGGACCTGCTAGCTAAGGAAGCTACTAACTCAGGCCAGCCCCTAAATGAAGCGTTATGTTTAGGAGACCGATATGTAATGTTGAAAACTAATATTAAACACAAATGGTCCTATTCGTGGAAACAATTTTGTTTTACCAACCCCACTAGGTACACTTTTATTCACAATGACGTCCCCAACCAATTTTGGCATAAAGATTTCACTTGTTCGAGGAAATAGATTACAACACTGATACGTCTTAAACTGGGCCATGTATGCTATCCTGCCCATCTGTTTAAAATTGGAGTTTTTAGTTCAAATAAATGTGAAGAGTGTGACGCCCTAGGCGACCTTGGTCATATCTTTTTCGGCTGCTCAAAATATAGATCAGCCTCTGACAGGCTAATACAAAGTATTACTGAAGAGTGCAATACTCTCGCGCCTTTCAATTTGCTAAGCTTGCTTACAATTGCAACAAGGGAAATATATAAAAATATTATGACTTTTATTAAAGAAACTAATATTAAGCTATAGGTTAATCTCGTAATCCCTGTGTTTTTCCGCATGTTTTTTTTTACCTCACTTACCTGGTCTACCTTGTATTGTCTAAGCTATAAAATTGTCCTGATCGACCCCAGGATGAGAAGCGTGTGTCCCCGTTTTTTCTCGACGTTTTCTTTTAATTCCCTCTCCCTGTCGATGTATCTGGGTTTAGGCTCTTGTTTTAAATATAAACAAGTTGTTTCTTTTTATTAATTTTGTTAGATTTAGTTTAGGACATTCTTAATTTTAAAACTTAGGTAACTGGCTGCATGGTCAATGACCTAATGCCATAAAAAAAAAAAGACACAAACTGTCAGATTTACACGATCATGCCACAATAGTCAAATAAGCATCTAGCACGTCCCTTTCCATGGCTACGAAATAAAAATTGTTTATAGAAGACGTAATAATTGTTTATTTTTGGTTTTAATATAATAAAATAACAAGGTGTCCATTATATACTTGTCGATATACTGCACTTTTTATATAATTGTTGCACATTGTTTATATTGGAGACGGTCTTGTCTAACTGCGAGATTAATGAAAGCCGCCAAAGTTTGGTCCATAATCTTAGGTTAATAAATATTAGAGACTATGCGTAACTAGCCGGTTTTGCAATGTAGCAATATTATATAATATAAATATATGAATTTAATAAATTCAAATAAATAATAACTTTTTTATTTATTGATCGATTATCGATCTGTTTATATAAAACTCAGAGCTTTCGTGATATAGCCGATGAATAAAAGAGCTTGTGAGCATTAATACATTTTTATGAAATTTTAATGACTCTAAAGTCTATGCAGATACAATTCATAATTTTTTTGTATAAAATATTTTAAGGCTTGTCTTGTGTTCATGGCACGCACAACTTATTATTTAAGAAATATTTTATTGAGTTTCATGAAAGATGTATTTTGTTTTTATGTAGATTTAATCTAAACTGCTTTTACTCCCAAGCAATATAGTACAGTTCTAAATCCATGATTTGTTCACGATAATCATGATGCATAATATTAATGCCCACTATGTATACGATCTTAAATTGTACTTATTTCTCATATCAGATAGAACTGACAATACACATTTTTCCCTTTTCCACAAATAACATTGTTGTTCAGGTATTTGCGCAGCTGAATGCATCGAACCTGTTCCTGTACATTTGAAGTAACATGTATTTATCATTGAATAGATAGTAAATAATAATTAGAAAAGCCATATCCTTATAGTCAATTTCACAATGCACTAAGAATGGGTTTATGTGGAGATAATTCAATAACTGCCGGCACATATGCTGGGTTTTATGACATGCAAGAGATAGTTTAAGAATGCGTCAATTATTGTTCTGTAGTCAAAATGAGATTGCAAACTTGTTTTATGATCTCCACTTTAATCACTGCTATAAGGTTCTGGTATTTACGACAACTGTAAAATATTATTGTATGCATTTTTAATATTCAATAGTTACACACGCTTATATGATTACCCAATGATTGTTTAATAACAAAAAATGAAAACTTCATGACAAGGTATCATTATATATTTTGTCACTATCGACAGTAAAAATCGATGTGTAAAAGAATTTATTAATAAATATTTTTAAATGCACGTTGTTTTTTAAACACAAATGACTTGAGAAATTATCGAAATGCAATAAGAATACCTTTTTTATTTGTAATGATCTGAAAATGAGTTTCATATTTGAGGTCATGTAGCACCGCGATTTTTTTTTTCTCAAAGAACCATGTGCGGGATCTTAAAGTACAAATCTTCCTCTTTCAAATGCCGTTGAGTTTGCTCAAATATCTTTTTTTATCTCGCCGAGATGTCGAATTTTCATGTTTTTGATTTTCCCTATACCTGAAAACTCACTAGGGACACATGTATATCAATAGATTGTTTTTTTATTAAGAAACGTAAAAAATATTTAAAAGTAAATAAAAAGTCAATATTTTCTTGTCTCAAAAGATCTGCTCGTTCAGAAATACAATATGGTCGACCTGAGTTGATTAAAGTTACAATAGCGTACATGGAACTTTCATGATTTTTTTTTTAATGAAAGAATGGCGTCTTTACTTAGATTAGTTAAAAACTAACCATGCAACTTTGGTATACCGAGAAATTTACGAACATGCAAATTCAAAAATGCGATATCTCTGCGAAAACAAAGATATTTGCACAGAGTCAACAGCATTTGGAAGAGTAAGACCAGTACTTCAAGATACTTTGTCTTGCTATTTTATTTAAAAAAAGTGGCGATACCACATAAACTCAATAATGTAAAAAAACAGTGTGTTTGCACTTTTAGGTTAGAATATCTCAAAAACCTGACGTAATAGAGCAATTCTGAGCCCGGATTCGGTTTCACCGAGAAAAATTACCTCGGAAACAACTATTCATTATCCAAGGGCACAAAATTTTCAAAATTTTGCAGGGTAGTGTAATTCTCAGAAGTTTGAAAAAAGTTAAAAAGTATTGAGGAAAATACTGACAATCACTCCCTAAAACTGTACCATAAACCGAACAGAGTTTGACTGATACCATGGAAACTAGTGTCCAGGTGACCTATGACTAAGTTAAAAACACGAATTTGATATGTTAAGGAAGTCGAAATACGACAGAACCACTAAAATTTATTATCCCCCATTTAAGGGGTTTATAAGCTTCATTACTCATTTTCGAAAAGAAGTTTATACAGGGTGTAATTAGTTTCATGTCATTAAAAAACACTGGTGGTAGGGAATGACAAGACAAACAAAAAAACCTTATATAACATGGGGTCTAAAGCTCATAGTTTTGGAGAAAAAAAATAAACAAAAATTTCGCAAATTTTCAATAACATTTTTTGAGAATTGCTGGAATATTGAGATAAGTTTAGATCTAGATCTGATCTGAAGAAAACTATACTCTGACTCTCCCTTGTGCAATATTTTAGTTACTGTCGGTGTTTCGTTATGTACACACGTCCAACCCGCCATTCGTTGTTTTTGTTATTTTTGAATTTCGCGTCATTGTGTATTTATAGTTAAGATTTATTTTATTGACTTCATGTTGTCAAATTCTTGATTATATACAGACACAACTTACTTGTTCGTTCTTTTTGGCTTTTGTACCAAGTTTTTATTTTATTTTTCTTTATTGACAGCATTAGTTGATAGTTTAGTGTTTAGTGTTGAACGAAGTCCGTATGTACTTAATTCGACGTACCGAACTGTGTATTGATACAGATGCAGAGATTTTGAATCATTTAGGTAGGTAGTAAGCTTTTAATCCAGGACACTCATTTATGTTACAAATGTTAATAAACCACCTTTAAATTTTCTAAATTATGAACAATCCAATATTTTGTTCCAAATTAAAAAACACACATGTAAAGAAATGCTTTGTTTAAACCTCTATGCTCTATTTGCTTGCAATTGTGCACGAAGAGAGAACGAATTATTTACCTCTTTATACTTGCCTCAGTTCAGTTGAGGCGGTACATCAAAGGCGGTCGATGATCCTTTGAAACCGCGTGTGCTGGCCAGCACTTTTTTGTGACAATTTAAAAGTTGTATAATTGGGAAGTACAAGTCCATCGACCAAGAAAAGCAGTGGTTCTCAATAGTTGTCTACCATAATATTAAATATGTTAACCTAGATCAGTGTTTTTCAAAGTGCCCCTAGAGGGAAAAGTCATAAAGGATTTTTGTTTGTCTAGTCGGTCTCCATTACCAGTTTTTTTTTAATGATATGAAACTGATTACACCCTGTATAAAAGACTACTATTATTTTTGGATGTATTACACAGATCTACAAAAAAAGGTCTGTCTTTGCATCAGACCATTTCCTAAGTATTTTGATGCGCTGAAACCAAATTTGGCAAAAAGAATATTTTTTTACCGCGTCAATTTTTCTCTACACCCTCATATAACCCCCATAAGCTTATAGAGGAGATTCTTTAAAAATAATTCTTTAACTATTTTTTATGACCTTTTTTGTGTGGGTTTTTTGGGTCGCTGATTACAAATCTTAAGTCGGGAATAAATTTCAACTTAATTGCGATGACAGCTGTCAATAAGTTCTCAACAAGCTGTCAAGTATCACCAAGATGTGAAAAGTTGATATTAAATACATAATTACAAGTTTATTACATCGCTCAATACAAATCCGAAGTTGCTGAAGTTGATCCCAAATTGTCGTATTCTTTAATATGGTATGGCATTGGCATTTGGTTTCCGCATGTCAACAAAATCTGGATGTAAATTTGGTATGATATCATCGCCTACGGCATCATTCGCGGTATTGATACAAAAGATCTCTTGTGAGCAATAAACTGCAGATGTCACTTGATTCTCTCATGTCAACTTCCTATGTGAAGAAAAGTAGTGCTTAGATGTAACGTGTTTGTATATTATCAATGGCTAAGTTAGCATTTAGTTCCAATAGAACCTACAAAAGTGATGAAAAATTGCGATTTAAGAGCCATTTTACTTCCACATCCACGTAGTGGATTGGAAGCATAGTAATCGCAAAAAAATTTTCCAAAATTTTTTTTCTTGAAATGGGTTTAGAATGTCATGAAACATCGAGATTTTAAATTTGAGAGAAAACAAATTTTCTGTTTGTCTGTCTGTCTGTCTGTCTGTCTGTCTGTCTGTAATTTTTTTTTTTTCCGCACGTTTTCTCCGAAACGGTTTAAGATATTGACTTCAAATTTTGTACACGTATATATTATAACGAGATCTGGAACTGGATTGTTTTTTGAAGATATACGGTGAAGGGTTGGGGGGTAAATAGGGGTAAATAAGGGGAAATATGGGAAAATATGTAGAGCAAGCTGGTCAGAGTACAGAAACTTGAAATTTGATGTATCTACTACAAGCCAAGGCCTCAAAATTTTTTATAATATTTTTCATCCCCCCACCCTGTCTAATTCATTATTAAAGGGGTTGATAAAATAAAATTGAGATATTCACTTGAAATTTGGTACACGTATATATAATAATGACATCAGGAACTAGATTATACCTTGGGATTATTCTGATGAAAAGTTGGGGGTTAAATAGGGGTAAATAGGGAAAAATAAGTAAAGCAAGCTGGTAAGAGTACGGAAACTTGAAATTAGGTGTATGTACTAGAAGCTAAGGCTTCAGATTTTTCAATAATATTTTTTAACCCCTCACCACCCCTACTCCATTATTGAAGGGGTTGGTAAAATAAAATTGAGATATTCACTTGAAATTTGGTACACGTATGTATTATAACGACATCTGGAACTAGATTATATTTTGAGATGTTTCCGTTAAAGGGTTGGGGGTTAAATAGGGGAAAATAAGTAAAGCAAGTTGGTAGGAGTACAGTCACTTGAAATTCGGTGCATGTACTAGAATCCAACGCCTCAGACTTTTTAATAATATTTTTCAACCCCCCCCCCCCACGACCCCTACGCCATTATTAAAGGGGTTGATAAAGTAAAATTGAGACATTCACTTGAAATTTGGTACACGTATGTATTATAACGACATCTGGAACTAGATTATATTTTGAGATGATTCCGTTGAAGGGTTGGGGGTTAAATAGGGGTAAATAGGGCAAAATAAGTAGAGCAAACTGGTAATAGTACAGAAACTTGAAATTCGGTGTATGTACTAGAAGCTAAGATACCAAAATATTTATAGTATTTTTCAACCCCCCAACACCCCTACTCCATTATTAAAGGGGTTGATCAAATAAAATTAGATATTAACTTGAAATTTGGTACACGTGTGTACCATAACGACATCTGGAACTATATTATACTTTGAGATGATTCCGTTGAAGGGTTGGAGGTTAAATAGGGGAAAATAAGTAAAGCAAGCTGGTAACAGTACAGAAACTTGAAATTCGTGTATGTACTATAAACCAAGGCCTACATTTTTTTTGTAATATTTTTCAACCCTCAATACCCCTGCTCCATTATTAAAGAAGTTAATAAATTAAAGTTGAGATATTCACTTACAATTTGGTACACGTAGGTATTATAACGACATCTGGAACTTGATTCTATTTTGAGATAATTCTGTTGAAGGGTTGGAGGTTAAATAGGGGTAGATAGGGGAAAATAAGTAAAGCAAGCTGGTAAGACCACAGAAATTAGGGACTTGGTGTATATACTAGAAGTGAAGGTCTCAGGTTTTTTTATAATAGTTTCTATCCCCCTCCATCACCACTCCCTTTTCAGAATAGTTGTAAAATTAAATTTAGATTTCCACTTGAAATTTGGTACACGTATGTATCACAACGATATCTGAAACTAAATTATATTTTGACATGATTACGTTGAAGGAGTGGGGGTAAGTAAAGGTAAATAGGGAAAAAGTAAAGCGAGCTGGTAAGACTACAGAAACTTGATATTCAGTGTTGAGATATTAACTTGAAATATGGTAGACGTATATATTATGACGACATCTGGAACTAGATTATATTTTGAGATAATTCCGTTGAAGTGTTGGGGGTTAAATAGGAGTATATAGGGGAAAATAAGTAAATCAAGCTGGTAAGAGTACAGAAATTTGGGATTTGGTGTGTATACTAGAAACCAAGGCCTCAGATTTCTTTCTAATATTTTTCAAACCCCGTCATCTCCGTTCCATCATTAATGGGATTGATAACATAGAATTGAGATATTCACTTGAAAGTTAGGACAAATATTATGTATTGTAATGACATCAGATTGAGATGATTCCATTGAAGGGGTGGGAGGTGGCAGGTTGTGATTAGAGGAAAATAAGTAGGGTAAACTAGAAACGTCATTTTTATCGTATATAGTGGAAACCAACGCCTCAAACTTTTCTATAACATCTGTCCCAAATATTATTAAAATTCCATGACCAATAATTTCCACGTACTAGACTGCAAATCTAGTCAAGATGTTTCCTTTAAAGTGACTTGAATGAAAAATCTGGAAGTGGAAGTAGTGATTCCTTGGGCAGCGGTTTTAAAGAAATTTGTGTTTCACACGTTCGTCCATTTTTACATACTAACTTTATTTTTCTTGAGGATCACTTTTTCTTTTTCTTTTTTTTGGTGGGCCCTTTTGTTCTCTGCATGATATGATACGGGATTTTTTTTTATGATTCCTATTTTGCTCCTTTCTTTTCAATGAGCAATAATTGCTACCAAATATGTATTCAGATTTTGTTGACATGAGGAAATCAAATGCCAATGCCATACAATATTATAGAATGCGATATTTTCAGGCCAGCTTCATCAATGGATTTGTATTGAGCGACCTAAAAAACTTATGAATATGCATTTAGTATCAACCTTTCACATCTTGGTGATCCTTGACAGCTTGTTGACAGCTAACTGACAGATGGCATCACGTCAAAATTCATTTTTCACTTCAGAATCGTAATCAGCAACCCAAAAAAACTTAATAATATACATTTAATATCAACTTCTCACATGTTGGTGATACTGGACAGCTTGATGACAGCTGTTAGCATGTCAAAATTCGTTTTTGACTTTAGAATCGTAATCAGCAACCCAAGAAACTTAATAATATACATTTAATATCAACTTTTCACATCTTGGTGATAACTGACAGCTTATTGACAGCATATTGACAGATGTCGTCATGTCAAAATTCATTTTTTGACTTCAGAATCGTAATGAGCAACCCAAAAAATTTAATAATATACATTTGATCAACTTCTCACATGTTGGTGATACTTGACAGCTTGTTGACATCTTATTGACAGCTGTCATAATGTCAAAATTCATTTTTGACTTCAGAATCGTAATCAGCAACCCAAAAAACTTAATAATGTACATTTAATACTAACTTTTCACATCTTGGTGACACCTGACATCTTGTTGACAGCTTGTTGACAGATGTCATCATGTCAAAATTCATTTTTGACTTTAGAATCGTAATCAGTAACCCAAGAAACTTAGTAATTTACATTTAATATTAACTTTTTACATCTTGGTGAAATTTGACAGCTTGTTGACAGAAGCCATTAAGTCGAAATTTATTCTTGACTTCAGATTCATGATCAGCGATCCAAGACACCCATATTATAAAGGTCATAAAAAATAATTAAAGATTTTTTTTTCAAGGAATATCCTCTATAAAAGTTTATGGTTGTTATATGGGGGTGTAGAGAAAAATTGACGGGTTAAAATTTTTTTTTTGCCAAATTTGGTTTCAGCACATCAAAATGCTTAGGGTCTGATTGGAAGACAGACAATTTCTTTTTGTAGATCTGTGTTATCAGCCACAGAAACATCGGGAGACAATTTTAGATCATCTTGTATATAAAGTTAAAGAAATAAAATTTGGAGAATTATATTAGAAAATTTCTTATATTTCCAGTTTAGTATAGTATATAGCTATGAATATAAAGTTTTATTGTTTTATTGCAGTTAGTCGCTACATTACATTTAAAATAGCAAACAGAATAGGTTTCTGAAACGTCGACTTTCATTTTTATATTTTTATACCTATTTCTGTCAGTTGTCAAGAAAGCAACCACTGACTGATTCTTTGGCGTATAAGTCACAGGTTTATTGTGGCAGAAAGTCCCAAACAGAAGAGTAGAAGATTTAAAATATGTCCTTTTCACGTTTTTTTTTGCGATGTTGGCCATATCACTTCTTAGAGAACCGTCAAATCTGGCCTAGTTGCAATTATGGTGAATATAGTTGTTAATGTAAAAGATGGACATTTCTATCTGGAAGAAAAGTTGGAAAATTTATTAACAGTACAGCAAAGTTGTGTATTAAAGAATAAGAATTAAAAGATTTAAAATATACAAAATATTCCTATATGTATATTTAGTCCAGGAATCTTGTCATCAAAAAGGAGGGTTACCCGACATCAAATCGGGTATCTATGTTTTTTTAATATGTCGTGTATCATGATCAAAAATCCAAAAAACTGCAAGATTCTTGCCCTTTTTTCAGTTCTTGTCCATTTTGTCCCCTAAGACCTACTTTTTTCAGCAAAAACAATTTGCTGCTTTTTAAAGTAGACTGAATTGGCTAAATGCTGTTACCAGAATGTACGTTGTAGATCTAATAGTCTCCGAGGCACAGCTGATCAAAGTTTGACAAATTTCTCATATTTCGCCATTTTTAGAGATTTTTCCGGTTTTACATAAACCATAAATAATGTTTTTTCTGAAGTGAAACGCATGTTATGTATTGCTAGGGGGGCAGATTCGACGGTTGTTTTGTCGGGGTGTTGTAAATATAACTTGGTAAAATACCTGTCAGTCTTGAATTTATTTAAAAAATGAGTACTTAACAGTAAATATAGAGGGATATTTTATGTAGAGATATGTATTTTAGAGAGAGATAAGTATTTTTGTAATGATTCAACTATAAACGTACACTTCCCAGACCTCGATGTAGGATCAGACGACGAGGCGTTGGACAATCTCTTCTGGGCTCAAGAAGAAAAGGAGATAAGAGAACAGCGACACAGACGACACGGTCGACACTTCCGGACCGTCCAAGAGAGCTAAAATATAAGATCTGTTTTATAACTAATTACTTCCACATCCACGTAGTGGACTGGAATTATAGTAATCGTAAAAAAAATTTAAATTTTTTTTTTTTCTTGAAATAAGTTTAGAATGGCATGAAACGTCGAGATTTTAAATTTGAGCGAAAAAAAATTCTGTCTGTCTGTCAGTCTGTCGGTCTGTCTGTCGGTGTGTCTGTCTGTAACTTTTTTTTTTGTCCGCACGTTTTCTCCGGAACGGTTTAAGATATTGCCTTGAAATTTTGTACACGTATATATTGTAACAGGATCTGGAACTGGATTTTTGAAGATATCCGGTGAAAGGGTTGGGGGGTAAATAGGGGAAATAGGGGGAAACATGTAAAACAAGCTGGTAAGAGTACAGAAACTTGAAATTTGATGTAAGTAGTACAAGCCAAAGCATCAAAATTTTTTATATTTTTTATCCCCCCACCACTCCCCCACTCCATTATTGAAGGGGTTGAGAAATTAAAATTTAGATATTCACTTGAAAACTTGGTACACGTATATATTATAATGACATCAGGAGACTAGACTATATTTTCGGGTTATTCTGATGAAGGGTTGGGGATTAAATAGTGGTAAATATGAAATTTAATACACGTATGTATTATAACGACATCTGGAAACTAGATTATATTTTGAGATGATTCAGTTGAAGGTTGGGGGTTAAATGGGGGTAAATAGGGGAAAATAAGTAAAGCAAGTTGGTGAGAGTACAATAACTTGAAATTCGGTGTATGTACTACAAGCCAAAGTCGCAGATTATTTTATAATATTTTTTAAGCCCCCACCAACCCTACTCCATTATTAAATGGGTTCATAAAATAAAATTGAGATTTTCACTTGAAATTTGCTACACGTATGTATTATAGCCATATCTGAAACTAGATTATATTTTTATATTATTGCGTTGAGGGAGTGGGGTAAGTAGAGGTACCAAGGCTTCTCAGATTCCTTTCTAATATTTTTAAAACCCTACCACCACCGCTCCATTATTAATGGGATTGATAACATAAAATTGAGATATTCACTTGAAAGTTAGTACACGTATGTATTTTAATGACATCTAATTGATATGATTCCATTGAAGAGGTGGGAGGTGGTAGGTTGTGAATAGGGGACAATAAGTAGGGTAACTAGAAACTTAATTTTTAACGTATATGGTAGAAACCAACGCCTCAAACTTTTCTGTGACATCTACTCCAAATATTAATAATATTCTATGACCAATAATTTCCACATACCTAGAGTGCAAATCTAGTCAAGATGTTTCGGTTAGTGACTTGGACGAAAAATCTGGATGTGGAAGTAATGATTCCTTATTCAGCGGTTTTTTTAAATTATCTTTAAATAATATTCCTTCCTGCTTTTCGATCCTTTCAATATAATGGTACCATTTCCTTTTATTTTTTTAAATTTTATATAGCTCGGGTAAAATAAATTTTCTGAACTACATTATAGTAGTAGTAGGTATTTCACAGATTTTTAAGTTAGGAAAAATGGCAGAATATAGAAACTTTGCACAACTTTGAATAGGTTTTCACTTGAAATTTGTTACACGTATGTATTATAGCCATATCTGAAACTAGATTATATTTTTATATTATTGCGTTGAGGGAGTGGGGTAAGTAGAGGTACCAAGGCTTCTCAGATTCCTTTCTAATATTTTTAAACCCTACCACCACCGCTCCATTATTAATGGGATTGATAACATAAAATTGAGATATTCACTTGAAAGTTAGTACACGTATGTATTTTAATGACATCTAATTGATATGATTCCATTGAAGAGGTGGGAGGTGGTAGGTTGTGAATAGGGGACAATAAGTAGGGTAACTAGAAACTTAATTTTTAACGTATATGGTAGAAACCAACGCCTCAAACTTTTCTGTGACATCTACTCCAAATATTAATAATATTTTATGACCAATAATTTCCACATACCTAGAGTGCAAATCTAGTCAAGATGTTTCGTTTAGTGACTTGGACGAAAAATCTGGATGTGGAAGTAATGATTCCTTATTCAGCGGTTTTTTTAAATTATCTTTAAATAATATTCCTTCCTGCTTTTCGATCCTTTCAATATAATGGTACCATTTCCTTTTATTTTTTTAAATTTTATATAGCTCGGGTAAAATAAATTTTCTGAACTACATTATAGTAGTAGTAGGTATTTCACAGATTTTTAAGTTAGGAAAAATGGCAGAATATAGAAACTTTGCACAACTTTGAATAGTTGTATCTCGGATACCATCTGGTCTACAGAATCCGTTCTGGTACCAGTTTGTAGCAAAAAGTATTAAACTGTTTTTACCAATACAGTAGGTCTGAGGGGTCACAATTGACAAAAACTGAAAAAAAAAATATCTCGCAGTTTTTTGGATTTTTGACCAAGATAAGGAGGTTAAGAAAACATGGATACCCGATTTGACATCAGGTAGGATGTATAAAGTTACTGGATTAATTGATATACTAGATTTATTCTCAACTTAACGTACGTATATCTTATGGTACAAAGCCCCAGCCTGACACATTTGTAATCGCTAAAGACATTACGAATCTTGTTTCTTAGAGTATGGAAAGCTAAGAAAGGAATAAGAACATTTTACTTTTAGAATCATTACTAGAATTTGCATCAAGTAAATATTTTTTCATCGATTACTTGTCTCTTAGTGAATACAAAAATACAACTGGCATACATCCCAGTTAGTGGAGGTACAGCAACAGACATTCTAAACCTTGTAAGCTATGTTATGCCCAGTGACATAGAAGTGCCAAGCTGATTTCTTTGTTATCGATTAGTTACCACTTAGTTATTACAAAAATGCGATCGGTTTACACCACGGTTAGTGGAGGCAGGAATTGAAGGTTGGAGGCAGAGCGAAGACGATTTAAACATGCAAGGTTCTATACCTGTAAGCTATGATTAGCAAATGTCGAACTGTACTTATTTATTAAATAATTCATTTTATTTACAAAGGAAGTTTCCACTACTAAGAAAATTCTCATATCACTACTTTTATCAGCGATGCTATGCTCTAAGGCAAATGATTAATTATGTCTCTAGCGGTTATAAATATGTCAGGTAATATTACGCTGACTCCTGCACCATTAAAGACAAATTTAAAATATAATAATAAAACACTAAAATGCACTGCATTAAAAGAAGATCAAATTGGATGCTAACTAGTCACCCCAGAAATTACAATTTTCAGTAAAAGTATTCGATTACCATTATTGATTAGCAGCTAAATATTTGTATAGTCTTTCTGTTTCTTTTTAATTAGCATATGTAAACATTACATAATTAGACCTGGCTTGGGTCACATGACTAAAGCAAATCACGAACATCAGTAGGGTGATTTGGGGCAACGACGACGTAAGCTTGTACAGCAATCTGCTCTTCCCATATCCAATTAGTCCATTTGTTTACCTCCAGATAACATGTCCCATTGCAACACTGAATGCTTAGAGACAATAAAAAACCACTACGAAATCAGATGATAGTGATAAAATTTATGCCCGGTGTTCAAAATTTTCTTAAAATAACAATATCTAATTATAAATTATATGTATGTGCATTTTCCAGTTTACCATTTTTAATATCTAAACTGATAGTTCATGCGATCAATCAATAAATCTACAATAAAAGAAAAAAACATACTGAAGAGAACATTATCATATACACATGTCCCAGCGCTATTGGGCAATATTTTCGGAGCATATAGATTGGTTAAAATAACATTGTAACATGTAATTTTTCCCCAGGGTGTCCCTTTTCGGAGCTATACACCCTTAATCGTTAAGTTTTGAAAACATTTTTTGCTAATAGCTTGCTTTATGAATTGTAACAAAATTAGAACAACATAGATAATAAGTAGGTATCTTGATTCAGAGTTCTGATGCCTTTCATATTTTGTCTAGAAAGGCAGAGGTGCAAGCAAGACGTCTAAGGAAATGGACATGTCATAGATGCCTTGATGAGCACGGTAGCGGTCGCAGTTTACATGGATACAAGTGCGAACATACCAAAGATACTATCCTCTCAGTGATTTTTACTTTTAGTTGATGGAATAACGTGCTTTGGAACAATTTACAAATTAATAGTGAATATTGATAGAGCGAATCTATTGATTCATTACAAAATAATGAACTATGATTAAAAGCGACCGCAGCAACGAACGTGACGAAGACAGTAAGTATGTCTTTAAATGTAAACTGAAATTTTGTTAAGAACATGTTATTTACCGACGAGGCAACTTTTACTCGCCGAGGCGTTTCTAACTGGGGAAATACCCATTGGGTAGTAAAAAAATCCTCAAGCCATTAAAAAGAGGCATTTTCAGCACGAATTTAAGATTAACGTTTGCTGTGGTATTATCGGCGATCAGTTATTGGAACCATTTGTCCTTCCTCCAAATTTAAATGGACAGTGTTATCTGTTTTTTTTTTCAAAATACTCTTGCTGATATACCTATTACATGCTTTCATGCTAGACATACGGTAGAGGATGTGGTTTATGTAAGATGGAGCTCCCCTCATTTCTCCATTGAAGTCACGAATTATCTTGATGAGACTTTCCAACGCAGATCCCAACTAGCACCAAAGTCACAGTAACTGAGATAGGAACTTCGTATGAGTAACCATTATGTAATTGCGACTAAATTTACGACTTTGGTGTAAAAATAACTTCATTTGACAAGTCTACAGTCCCTGCCTCGTAGTTTCTACCACTAATGATTACTTTATAGTTGTGCAACTTCTACGTAGCTTTAGTGGTACATGGGAACGTGGTAGTTACCAGTGGGATGACTTTCGGGTTTTCAGAACTTGAAGGTGGTAAACTATAGTAGCAGCGACTAACTCGCATCACTGAAATGTGACTTCAAAGTTGCGATCACCTTCAAGTAGCTTTAATAGTTGCCGCAACGTTCTGGGAATCTTCACTACTTCTTTAAAGTAGTGGAACTTGTAAATAATATTCATAGGTGTTAATGACGTTACTGCTACCAACAGAACTGTGTACGGCTACTACAAAGTGCACATCACCTCTGAAATTTACCATGAAGTAAATTTCACCATCTAGTTCCCAATGTTGACCATAGATAAAGTTAATACAACAAACCTAACCTATATAATATGTTTGCCTAACCTAGACTAGAATTATATGCTGCTATATTATGCTATGCAACATTTAATATTTCAACACAATTTTATTACACCTACCTTTTCTTCTATGTTATCTATCATCCAATAGTATATTATACCAACAAGGTTTATGTTTATTAAGTCGTTGATATATGGCTGCATACAAGTAAATTGCGACAGCTGATAGGATTTTCAATGTGAAGTTAGGTAAATAATAAACAGCAGAAGCTAGGAACGCGTTCAGTCTAGACCTCAACGTACGACTAACACGTACGTTCCGAATCAATATTGGGAAAAATGTAACCATGAAGTAGCAGCGGCAACTTTGAAGAGGTAATTTGTGGAAGTCACAACTTTGCTACGACTTTGAACTGATGCTACAGTTCCATTCACAGATTTGTGGTAAATATAACTTTAAAGTTACGCATCTGCTGTTTTCGTCACTATCGCCAAGTAGCAATTACTTTCAAGTAGCATTTCTTGGTGAAAACGACCTTAAAGTCATATTTTCTGAAATACGCCATGTTGATGGCCAAAATTATCGACGCCATTGTTATAATACATGAACCATAATTTCACAATTGACTAATAAATTTAATTTATCACCATTTCTTCACCAAATACAACAAATGAATACATAAAAAGTAGTGTTACGTTCCGAGGAACAATAAAAAATAGGTTTCGGCATCTAGTGTGTCATATTCTCACATGACATTACATATTTTAAAAACAATATTATTATTAAAAAATGCAAATTTTAAAGGCGCGTGGTTAGATTCGGACGTTTTATCGTTATGGTTGTCAGTAAAATTGCATTCGTTTTAATTGTGACCCTTAGACCATTGGAAAATAGCACAAGTTTTGCTGTCTACTATTACCTTCTGATATTCTATTAAATTTCTGTTAGGGAAATGAACAAGAACAAAAATCATATCTAAGAATGGAACATAAATATAATAAAATCGGTTGCAAGACAAAGAAGGGGCAACATCGATTTGAAAGAGTAGGGAGTGGTAAAGTTTTCTGAAAGTTGCGGCGTCTACACCGCCACGTCGCCGCTCCGGAGCAACAACGTCATTGGAACGTAGCCAGGCAAGTTCCAGCAACGTGGCTGGAACGTTATCGTCACCAAAAAATATTCCCCATTTTGGTCATAAACACGTATTAGGAACGTTCC
Organism: Stenurella melanura; assembly: GCA_963583905.1. Taxonomy (NCBI): domain Eukaryota; kingdom Metazoa; phylum Arthropoda; class Insecta; order Coleoptera; family Cerambycidae; genus Stenurella; species Stenurella melanura. The sequence goes on from OY757309.1 coordinate 159,312,554, forward strand.
TATTACGTGCCTGTGACTAGTACCAAAACACTTTAAAGTGCCTACAATAGTCATTGCTACGTTCCCACGACTAATTGTGCTAGTTGGGATGGATCGGTCGCGGAAGTGAGTTTGCAAGGCCACTAAGGAGTTCTGATTATAATCCTTTGGATTATTATGTGGGGGACATATGAAGACCTTAGTCTATACAAATGCTATGAATTCAAGAGAAGAACTGTGGGACAAAATACAAAACGCAGCCAATTTTATTAGAGGACAGGAAAATGTATTTTTCAATAAGAAAATCTTTTATGAAAAGAATTAGAAAAAGCATAGAATTAGATGGAGACCAAATCGAAAATTTACTCTTAGTTTTTGCATGGAGGGAAAGTTTATACAATAAATACTAATGTCACTAAGTCAACTTTTATGTTATTTTTTGGTCTTCTGATAAGATTAGATCCTTATTTTACACAATCACAATAATTTGAAATTTGGACACCATTCTATCAAAGGATCTACCCGTGCACTATGGCCTATTATTAGTGGTCCACTCTGTATAGAGATGACATCTATGTACCGATCGCGACTGCGATCGTTGCCGCGCTCATCGAGTATTGTTATGGTTTTACTCAAACAGTTTACTTCTGTAATAAACGTACCAATATCACAGAGGCATGTTTAGTATGTAAACAATATTATTATCAAAACAAATTGATTGAAGGAGCCGTTACTCTGTGGTAGTTAATCATTTTGCACAAATAACTAACTAATTAGTAGTGTGTTTCATTTAGTTATCTGTGCAAAATATTATTATTCTTGTAACATTTATATTGCACTTTTAGAAATTCGTATAATACTGTACAAGCAAACTTATTTGTAATTCTATGTTGCATTGTTGTTATTAGTATTGTCTGTTGTTGACTCATGTTATTCTAATTAGTTCGGTACATTGAAATATTAATATTTTCTCCGAGTTAGACTGATGTAATATAGACATGGATACCTATATTGGTGAAATTCAATTCAATTCAATTTAAAGGTTTATGTTGCACAAGAGCATTTCAGAATATATATATTACATAGACAAAACTTTAGAATGGTTTCTATTAGTTCCCTGTTCCATTTCATTTATACAAACTCCTTTATTTTCATACATTAAAATACATTAAACTTATAATATGTGTACTTGTGTAAGATATCATCTCCATTATTAATAATGGTAATTAATTTCAAATTAAGATTAATAACACAAAAACTAGTAAAAGTTGAAGTCAGTCGTGACCGACTACGAATATTCATTTGATTAACATTTTACTCGAACTCGCACACTTTAATTTTACATGTTATCAATGAAATTAAGCACACAGTCGATAGATTATTTAATTACTACATTCGTTCCTTAATCGTCTTATTAAAGACAAATATTTTAAAAATGTAATGGTATATTATATAAATAATATATTTTATATAAAACATGATAGTTAGCAAGTTTCCTTCAATCACCCTATATGATGGAAACGGCATAATTTTAATATCTTCAATTCCCTTGAAAGTGGAGACCAAAGTCCACGTTCCGCCAGTCTGGTGAGTGTCGCTTGATCCTTTTACTCACACCATTGCCTTTGTCCCATATTGTTAGATAAACAGCCATAGTCTCTTTTTTATCCATGTGGGATGTCGTGGGTTTAGCATAACTACTGGGTATTCACAGATATCGAGCTCATTTGCCCTATGAAATACGTTTTACTACACAACTACCATGGTCCTTAGCTACGAACTTAATCTTAATCTACCTTGGATTATCCCATTAACGGCACTGTGATTATCTTGGCTGATAGCCCGTGAGTCATGATACCGCCAATAATTGTTAGATGAGATACTTGATCATGATCCCCGATGCAAATGCAGGACTCGAACAGCATCTACATTCTACCAATAGAGGTAAGTTTGTAAGTTCATACTTTATGCTAATATCTGTATGTATAGATGTAGAACTCAGGGCTTCTCAGCTTGACCAGAAGAAAAATGTGAATGTTTTATGTATGGGTAGTAGCGAATGGCTGTAACTCCAAAGTAATTAAATGGAGATATAATGAATGCCATTGATTGTAAACCATCGATTCCCATAGACGATTTAATCTATTTGGGCAGGTTTGCCAGTATTGTCACGCAGGAAATATTCTTAATTATTCTAGCAGTTGCTAAATATATAAATCGAATAATCAAAATAAACCGGGAGTTCCTTCAGTTCAGACGTTTTAGAGTCGACAGTCAGTCTTTAGTTATTCACCGTGCGGAAGATTGATCAGTAATTAGTGTAGTGTAATCGAAGTAACACACCTCCCTTCAATATGAATGAATGGAAAGGCCCTTTCCAAAGTATTGTAACTATTATTGTGTTATGCGTCTCTAAACAATTTTATGTCCCAGTGCCAAGATAAATGTCCTATTATTATACTCTTTGCAAATACAAAACGAAGAGTATATTGCATTCGATCGGCACATTTCTAAAACCGGTAATATTGCTCGTAGAGAAAAAAATTTCATATCACTGTGTTGGTGATCGAAACTTTCAAAATGTCCGTCTGTCCGTCTATCTGTCCGTTCGTCACGTTTCTTGTAAGCACGATAACTTAAGAACGAAAGGCCCGATTGTGTTGAAATAAAAAATAAAAAAATTACATAATTTATTGTAATTAAACTAAAAATGTCTAAAACTAATATTATTTACAAAAAAACTGCTAAGAGTGTCCTATAGAATGTGCAATAATTACATAAAAATGCAGTAAATCGGCCAAGAGTATAACGGTTAGTTTGTTCTGAATGTGTCTTTGTAAATTCTCAACTACCCAATCTCTAGTAAAATCAAGTGGCCCCTGTTATGACTATTCCGGTGGTTATTGTGCATGGGTTATTAAGGAAAAAATAGTAAAAGAAAATTGACACCTGGGGGTGAGATATAGGGGTTGAAAGTATAAACAACCTTCGATATTTTCTAAACTCAGTTTACATAACTTTGATACCTAAATTTCTATGAGGAAAATAAGAAAAAAAATGATCATCCTCTGGGGGTGAGTTATAAGGGTTGAAACAATAAATAATGCACGATTTTTTTCAAACTTGGCATACGTGTTGATTGCACTTAGGTATTTATGAGAAGATGTTTTTAAAATACCTTCTCGTCCTGCTTCTTCCGGCGTGTATGAGATGGACTTATGCAATATTATGCATTTCAAGATGAATTCACTCTTCCCTGACTCTGAAATATATTCCACGAAAAATTGAGACATCTTTAATTTCCCTTCCACTGGTTAATAGTGGTCCCTAGCTACGTAACTTAATCTTAATCTACCTTGGGATATCCCATTAACGGCACTGGAATTATCACGGCTAATAGCCTGTGAGTCATGATAACGCTAATGATTGTTCTACAAATAGAGGTAAGTTTGTTGGTTTATATTATATACTAATGTCTGTAGGTATAGATGTGTTAACTCAGCTTAACCAGAAGAAAAAATAGAATCTATTATGTATGGATAGTAGCGAATGGTCGTAACTCCAAAATAGATCAATGGGGATAAAAGGATTGTTACTGATTGTAAACCACCGATTACCATAGGTTCATTCATCTGTTTGGGCAGGTTTACCAATATCTAACGCCAGGATCATAGAAAATGACAGTGTATGCCCTATATGTTCGCTATATTTGCTACCCTAAATAGCAACACTGGAAGTTACGATTTGTATGGGATTCATCAATTTCGTCCGTTGAAAATGCTTAATGCTCCTGAAATTTTTCATGAAAATATATAGGATGCCACGTACAAAAATAAATAAAGTAATTTTTGATCAAATCAGATGTTGAAATAGATCTATTTCATTGCTATCTAAACCAGTCTCTTTTACTATGAAAAATGTTCCAAAGGACCTATTGCCTAAAATTATTTTTGTTTAATTTTGAATTTCGACTATTTCAAAATCTGGTGATTTTTCGAAAATTATTCGTAGCGTAAAACTTGCATCAAATAGAGTGCTTCATCACATGCATCACCTTTTGAGCATCCTGACTGGCTATCACAGAATTTAACAAGCTAACCGTTATACTCTTCTCCGATTTACTGCACTTTTTATATAATTGTTGCACATTCTATAGGATACTCTTCGCAGTTTTTTTGTAAAAAATATTAGTTTTAGACATTTTTAGTTTAATTACAAAACATAAAAAAAATGTTTTTGTTTAATTTAAAAAATTTATAACTTTATTCCTTATCAATCGATTTTGCTCAAAAACAATAGGTTTCTTCCTGTAGCTAACACTAACGTATTGCCCAAATTTCAATACAATCAGACTTTTCGTTCTTAAGTTATCGTGCTTACAAGAAACGTGACGGACGGACGGATGGACGGATGGACGGACGGACGGACAGACGGACAAACGGACAGATGGACAGACAGACGGACAGATGGACGGGCAGACAGACGAACGGATGGACGGACATTTTGAAAGTTGTTCAGAATTCGATCACCAACACAGTGATATGAAATTTTTTTCTTTACGGGCAATATTACCGGTTTTAGGAATGTATAATGTATAATGTGTCTTTTCGTTACCACGTATACTGTCCGGGGACTTTTGTGTAAATCACCCTGTATGGTAATATTTTTTATACAACTTATTTCATTTTGCTTGATGCAATATGCTTCACGGGCACATAGATAATCATGCATGAAATAAATATAATTTTTTACCGACAAATAACTTTCAATAATGGAATGAATATTGATGAGGAGATAAACCAATCCAGTCCGTAATTGTGTAATATTAGCAAGCCCGTTGTGTATATTATAATAAATGTACAATACCCTTCATATCACGAGTAAGTTCAAACTAAACCACAAACATCAACTACTATTATATGCAGGTGTATTATCTAGAAGTACATAATAGCAACAGCAGGTTGCTGCAAAATGTTCCCCTCCAACACTATTATCGGAATCAAAATACTAATACCTATAGTACCGTTTCTGACCCTGAAAATAGTCTTGTCTCGCTATTCATCAGCCAATATTATAAAATTACGTAAAATGCACTCACCAACCATGCCTACTATGTTCGACTGCTGGCGGGGAAGCTTTCACTGCAATCGATCATTTTGGAAAATTTCAATTTCCATGTCTATTCATTTGTCAACCAACAACGAAAATCGAAAAATTGGACCCCGAAATATGTGAAAAAATACTTGGCTGAAATTCTGGACGAAGCGGGCGAATTTCTTTCGTTAATTCTATAATTACTTCCACATCCACGGAGTGAATTGGAAGTATAGTAATGGCAAAAAAAAAATTCATTTTTTTTTCTTGAAATAGGTCTAAATTGTCATGAAACGTCGAGATTTTAAATTTGAACGAAAAAAAAATTTCTGTCTGTCATCTGTCTGTCGGTCTGTCTGTAACTTTTTTTGACACACGATTGTTTTTTGAAGATATCCGGTGAAGGGTTGGGGAGTAAATAGGAGTAAATAGGGGAAAATATGTAAATTAAGCTGGTGAGTACAGAAATGTGGGATTTGGTGTATATGCTAGAAGCCAAGACCCCAGATTTTTTTTCTAATATGTTTCAAACACCATCATCTCCGCTACATTATTAATGGGTTTGATAACATAAATTTGAGATATTTGCTTGAAAGTTACTACACGTATGTATTGTAATGTCATCTGATTGAGATGATTCCATGGAAGAGTGGCACGTGGTAGGTTGGGAATAGGGGAAAATAAGTAGAGTATACTAAAAACTTAATTTTTTACGTACATGGTAGAAACCAACGCCTAAAACTTTTCTATGACATCTGCTTCAAATATTATTAAAATTCTATGACCAATAACTTCCACATACTGGAGTGCAAATCTAGTCAAGATATTTGCTTTAAAGTGACGAATGAAAAACCTGAATGTGGAAGTAGTGATTCCTTAGGCAGCGGTTTTTGTAAAAGTGCGACTTACTCCATGAGTTTACAAAGGTAAAAACAGAGTAGATTACTGTAATTATATGTCCAATAAATGGAAATAATATTGGCTGACGCTAACTTTCGTTGCAGCTCTGTTGTCGTGCGACGTAAATCTACTTGTTTACTTCAAAACATTGGAGATGTTTTAAAAAAGGATGGTTCATGTGGTTGAAATTTTTGTACATATTTACCCTTTCTAACCCAATTTTGAAAATTATATATTTTTCAAACAATAATTGTCAAATTAATAAAGGGTTGAAATTAAGGTTTGGAAAGGGCAAATATGTATAGAAATTTCACCCACGTGTTAGAACATTTACAATATTTTGGGAGTAAACAAGTCGATTTCCGTCGCACGACAACAGAGTTTAGTCCCTTAAAATTAGGAAAAATTAAGGAAATTTTTTTATAGCTGAGACCTGTAAAAAGTGAAGCACTTGGGTTGTCTAAACATGATTCACACCCCACGTAGTTGTATAAAAGGGTTATTTTTGAAAAATATATACATATCTATAAATTCTACAGCTGTTTTGCCTTCTCTTCAATTTTGAGGAAAAACTATGTATTTTGGTGGAAAATATCAGGAGAGCAAAGTTGTAGAGCATAAAATTTCCTAGAGAGAAAGAGAGTTCTCTCTAAGAACTGAGATTAAGATCTTAGAGACCTGGGGAGTAGGCAGATTGAGGCCTTGGACTCGAACCATTCTTTACACGTCCTAGACTAGACTTCCCATATACTTCCCATTATCGATTCTTCTTCTTTTGTCTCTTAAAGATGGCTCCAAAGTGGGAGCCGAAACGTCGAGACTCCAATAATGTTACACGCGGTTCAACTCGTGAACCTAGTATTTTTCATACAGACAACCACGGAAAACTTTCCGAGCATACATACTTTTTTTTTCGGCGGCGAAGCTATGTAAAATACGAAAACAAAATGTAAAAGGAAATTCTATGCTCTACAAATTTGTTCTCCTGATATTTTTCACCAAAATGCATAGTTTTGGCTGAAAATCTAAAAAAAGGCGCGGTCTATATATATAAATATTGTTTTCGCGCCCTCTAGCGGTGAGACCTTGCGGAATTCGAACAAAAACGTAGAAATAAAATTTGTAGGAAATTTTACTTTGTTCTCCCGATATTTTTCACCAAAATGCGTTTTTCTTCAAAATAAATGTGAAAAAGCGCTAGGATTCATATACACATTTCTCTAAAACCACTCTTTTTTAGAATTGCGGGGGGTGAAAATTACCTCATAATATTGACTGATCAACAGCGAGACAAGGGCCGAGAACGGCACTACTAACATATAATATAACACATAACCTAACCTCGTAAAAACTATTATAGAAAATAGTTCTAGCAATTTTTCGCAGGAACTTGTCATATATAGTATAGCAAATGTGTAGCAAAAGGTTTGGGATTAAATTATAATATTCGGAATTTATTGTTCAAAGAAGCGGTTGACCAAACTTGTGTTTATTCGTGATATATTTAAATATTTTTGACCGAGTAAGTCGTATCACAAAGAAGAAAACAACAGATTGTTCACAGCGAAATTTCAAAAATTACTTTTCTTTTTATGAACCTTTCAGGAATTCATCAAGTTAAAAAATAGAAAACCAATTGGAAAATGGCAATTTTTAAATTTATTTTATCTTGAGCAATAGAGCATGTATTTGAACGAAACTTTAGGAGAGTATGTCCCCAATGAAGCTTAATTATCGTGCCAATGAAGTTGAAATGTTGAAAATTGAATCGTCTATTTTCAAAGTGCATCCAGTCGTACATTATTTTTTCTATGGAACTTTCTTTGTATACTTTGTAAAAATAACATTAAACATAAATTTTAAATAAAAAAACATCAATTTTCTGCTAGAAATAAAAATCATTAGCATATATTAAAAGTATATAAAAATCCGATGCCTAAGGAATCACTACTTCCAGATCCAGATTTTTCATCCCAGTCACTTAAAGAAAACATTTTGACTATATTTGCACTCTAGTATTTGAAAATTACTGGTCATAAAATTTTAATAATATTTGAGGCATGTGTCATAGAAGAATATTAGATAGAAATCTGAGAATTTCGTTTCTAGTAAATACACCAAATCCCAAGTTTTTGTACTCTTACAGAATGCTTTATTTCTTTTTCCCGATTTACCTCTACTTACCCCCCATTCCTTCAACGGAATAGTGTCAAAATATAATCTAGTTTCGGATGTCGTTATAATACATACGTGTACCAAATTTCAAGTGAAAATCTCAATTTAATTTTATCAACTCGTTTAATAAGGGATTAGGGGTGGTCATGGAAAATCTAATAAAAAAACCTGAGGCCACCGCTCCTATTATGTACATCAAAACCCAAATTTCTATACTCTTACCAACCTGCTTTACTTATTTTCCCGTATTTACTCTTATTTAACCTCTAACCTTTCAACAGATTCATCTCAAAATATAACCTAGTTCCAGATGTCGTTATAATACAAACGTATACCAAATTTCAAGTGAAGATCTCAATGTCATTTCATCAACCCCCTTTAATAATGGAGTAGGGGTGGTGGGGGGGTTGAAAAATATTATAAAAAATCTGAGGCCTTGTCTTCTAGTACATATACCGAATTTGAAGTTTCTGTACTGTTACCAGCTTGCTTTACTTATTTCCTCTATTTAACCCCCAATCCTTCAACGAAATAATCCCAAAATATAATACAGTTCTTGATGTCATTATAATATATACGTATAGGAAATTTCAAGAGAATATCTCAATTTTATTTTATCAGCCCCGTTTAGTAATGGAGTAGGTGTGGTTGGGGTTGAAAAATATTTAAAAAATTCAAGGTCTTGTCTTCTAGTACATACGCCGAATTTCAAGTTTCTGTACTGTTACCAGCTTGCTTTACTTATTCTCCCCTATTTAACCCCCAACCCTTCAACGGAATAATCCAAAAATATAATACAGTTCTTGAATTCATTATAATATATACGTATACCAAATTTCAAGTGAATATCTCAATTTTATTTTATCAACCCCTTTAATAATGCAGTGGGTGATGGATGGAAAATATTTAATAAATTTTGAGACTTTGGCTTCTAGTACATACACCAAATTTCAAGATTCTGTACTCTTACCAGCTTGCTTTATTTATTTTCCCTTACCTATCCCTTTTTAAGTCCCAACCCTTAAACGGAATCATCTCAAATTATAATCTAGTTCCAGATGTCGTTATAATACATACGTGTACCAAATGTCAAGTGAGTATCTCAATTTTATTTTATCAACCCCTTTAATAATGGAGTAGGGGTGGTGGGGGTCGAAAAATATTATAAAAAAGTCTGAGGCCTTAGCTTCTAGTACATACACCGAATTTCAAGTTTCTGTACTCTTACCAACTTGCTTTATTTATTTTCCCTTATGTACCCCTATTTACCCCCCAACCCTTCAACGGAATAATGCCAAAATGTAATCTAGTTCCTGATGTCATTATAACAAATACGTATAACAAATTTCAAGTGAATATCTCTATTTTGTTTTATCAGCCACTTTAATAAGTGAGTGGGGGGTGGTGGAAAATATTATAAGAAATTTTGAGGCCATGACTTCTAGTACTCACACCAAATTTCAAGTTTCTGTACTTTTACCCGCTTGCTTTACTTATTCCCCCTATTTACCCCCCAGCCCTTCAACGGATATGTCCAAAAAACAATCCAGTTTCAGATCTCCTTATAATATATACGTGTACAAAGTTTCAAGTCAATATTTTAAATCGTTCCGGAGAAAACGTGCGGACAAAAAAAGTTATAGACAGATCGACAGACAGACAGACATTTTTTTCGCTCTAATTTAAAATCTCGACGTTTCATGACATTCTAAACCTATTTCAAGAAAACAAAAATTTGTTTTTTTACGATTACTATACCTCCAATCCATTACGTGGATGTGGAAGTAAAAGAAACAATTAAAAAACAACATTGGAGCTGAGATATCATGTTCCTGTATTAAAGCCAATTACAAATAAACTGAGTGAGATAATTATTTAAAATTAGCACTGAACAACTTTTAATCTGCTACCATTTATTTATTTGTGGGACAGCAGCGTTATGTTTTATTTTTGGCAAAGAAGAAATGTATAAAAATAAATATTTCCATATGTCCGCATTATCAAAATATATTTGTTCTATGTGCAGAATTTTTAGACATACTTCAGACAAGTTATTGGCTTTGAAGTAATAAGAAATGAATATCTGTAACTTCTGTGTATTATTCAGCTTACTGTGGAGAAAATACGAAATAATCTAATATGAATTGACAGCGGATGCCAGATAGGTTAAAGCCCCACAATTCCAGGAGATTTTTCACTGGAGATTGATTTCGGCTTTTACGGGAGTCGTAAATATTTATTTACTGTATTATTTCTCAATACTATTCTTACCTTCTCATATAAAAACAAAATATTATATAAAATGTGAATGTTTCGAGAGATTTTCAGCACATACATATATTTTGAACTTCCTCGAACCAGTATAATTCAGTAATGTCCATACAGTTGCCCGTTTATGTTGGGTAGCCTGTATACGAGTCCGATTTTTCGCCTTATTTTATTTCTCAATTTTATATACCGTGATACGCTAAATACTTATAAGAACCAAAATAATAATTTTAGTTTTAAAATTCTCAAGACTTATTTCTAAGACTATTTATAAATGTAAAGAGTGAAATCCTTTTAAGAGAACAGAAAGAGGCCCACTTTTTAAACTACCATTGAAAATTCCGAACTACCGGAAAGGCACAGTCGGCTAAAACGTATTAGTAGCAAGGGCGCTTGGTCAGATTGTCTATCGTGTACTGGGCTCGAGCCCCAGCTCCGGCACTATCAATGTTGATGGGTAATTCATGTTCTCTGAATGAATGGAATTCAAAATTTGTATCAATTCCACATGAACCACAGCTTGATTACCCGTGGTCTAACTAGGATTTCTTGAAACTTTGACGTGGCAGTTCAGTCCAAGCAAAAGGTAGATTTTAGTCCTTAAGTTTGACATTCTAATCAATCTGCTGACCTTAAGGCGTTACTGCTCAGGCCGCCATATTGAAAAAATGGAGCAAGAAATTATTTTTCTGCAAATATATCGCTTTCGGTACGAATTACATGAAATTTTTTTCTTAACATAACTCATGAAATTTCTCACATTTTCTGTACGAAACTTTTTTCTCAGTCTGACAGTTTAGGAGATACAAGGGGGTAAAACGAAATATTTAAAACCATTTAAAAAATTATGCAAATTTGAAAGGTTTAGCTCAACCTTTTGAAGTAATTGTGGTTTGCACAAGATCTACGGGGCGTACTAATTTTTATATTGGTAATAAATGAAGGGGAGATTTTACATAAATTTTGCTTTAAAATCGATCCATAAATGGATTTGAAACTAAAGTTTAAAGTTGAAGACAACACTGTAAAAATTGAACGTAAAACTACATTGATAGTAATGTAAATATACTTGAAATAGCCTGTAATTTTCAACACCATGTAAAATCTCTTAGTTCTATATGTAAATTTAAAGATTTCTGTACACTTACTAGCTTCCTGTACAATTACTCTGATAATAAAGTAAATCCACATTTATCCGAGGAGTTTTACAATCGCTGATTGCGAATTTACCGAAATTCAATGCAGATGTGTAAAATCACATAAAATGTTTGATGTATTACAATAAATAATTTGTAAAATGAAAAATAATACATGCCAAGCAATTAACTTAGGTGGCTATCTTTTGGCAAATTGTCTCAGCTTCTTAGATGTCCGTAAGCTAAAAAAATAGGTACCTGAAACAATTTAAAAGCAATAACACAATGCTCTAAAATCCTTTACTGTGGTGAAAATTATGCCCACCAGTAACAGATTTAAGGGTTAGATTATGAACGGGTGGAGCAGTATAAAAATTGCTTTTAAATACACCTAACTATAGCCAATTTATATACATCAAATCTAAACAAAAAAAAAGTATGTAGTGCAACTTAATATTGCTGCAAATTGAACATATAGATATTTTACCGCTACTTTTTCGCACCAATCATGTCCATTGCCGCCGTTACTCTTACATTTTATCGTCCGTGCACCAGACACGATAGGTTATATCAGTGGTTCGCAATCAGTTTATTGTAACATTATGAAATTTTCCTATAACCTGATGTAACAGACACATTGTTACCGTGAAATTACTTATATCGGAAATGAATAATGTTAAAAGTCCTAAAAATTCCATTTGACAATCTTATAAATTAACAATATTATTTTCCAAATTAGACTCTTCTGCTTATTGAGAGCCGCTGCGTAAAGTTTACGGGGACGGGGGCTGAAGTCAAGCCACAGGTCAAGCCGTCAAGGTAACATTCATTTTATGCAATGGCCGCTCGTTGTGTTTACATATACAAAGTTTTGTTGTTTTTCAGTGGTGTTTGTAGAGAAATTGTAACTAAATCGAATTTCGGTTGACTCCAATAGTGCTGTTGATTGAAGGTAAGTGTTTTTTGTTATTTCTTTTGAATATCATTTTATTTAAGTAATAAATAAGGTTATACAACGGTGGGTATTTTAAAGTTAAGATTTCCCAACTTTTGGATTAGAATTACTTTTACACCTAATAAAACTATATACACTTGTGAGTAAAATGTGTTACTCCTGTTCACTGTGCGATTTTAAAACAGTGTCTATTACAAAATACAACTGCCATCAAGTTTTTTACAAGCACTCATGTGTTTATCAAGACTGTATGCAAGTGTTTACTAAGTACATAAATTTTAAGATGCATTTGTTCCGTCTTCACCCTCAAAATTATCGTAAAGAAATATATAGAACATCGGTTGGGTTCCGTTGTAATCAGAATAACTGATAACTGCGCATTTCAGTGTACACTTTTAAAGGAATTATCGGCTCATGTTTTTACATATAAAAAGTGGTGTTAACGTTACATGCCCTTATACTAATTGCATAAATTCAACAACAATTTATAGAACCATTCCTCAAATGAAATCACATATTTATAGAAAACATCATTCAGGCAAATTTGTAGCAAAAAAACTGTAAGTTCAGGCAGTGAGGTTGAAGATTCATCTAACGAATTACAAGAAAATAATAATAACAGCGAACAAAATGATAATAATAATGATGAATTATTTTACAATAATAAATTGGAGAGTAGTTATTTACAAATCTTAGCCACCATGTATTTAACATTAAATTATTTATTTTCAGGATGAAGAAGTTTAACCACAAATTAATTCACCATGCATTATCATTAAAACGAGTAAGTATAAGATAAGCCGCAATTTTCTTCATTTTTTTCAATGAGATTGTGTTCTTTTAGATTCAGATCCGGGTCTGCGTCAGTCAGGAAAATATTGCATTTTTTTGAAAAAAGGAGTTGATTAACATGAAATGGGAAAATATCTTAGAGGCATTGAAAATTGCAGTGGCTTTGTACTATAACTTTAACATAAGCTATCCTAGAGGAATTTCAAACACCCCAGAGTTTTAACAAAGATACATGCTTAAAATTAATCCAGATCAAGGATCTAAGAGTAATAAAAAATATATTAACAAGATAGTCTCGTTGATATATAAGTTAAAGAACATTCGGCAAATTTAATAAAACATTTTTATTATATCCTAGATCTTTTTAATTTTCATGGCAATAATAAGGTTACCAGAAATAAACTTCGACGTTTTTTTATGTTAACATATGGCTTTCACATAGGTGGAAATAAAAGTTAAAATTTTGTTAGCAAATAAAACACTCCAAGTGTTTTATTTGGTAACAAAATGTTAATTTTTATTTCCACCAATGAGAAAGCTAATGTGATCAAAATAATTTTTATTTCATATAAGTATTATCACAATTTTGTTTAGTTTTATTTGTTTAAAAGACAAAAGAATGTATTCAGTATAGTAGTATAGAATATAGTTTCGTTTTAAAAATTGAAATATTTAATGCACATGGGAAATTTTATTATGATCATCTTTAAAAGGGATTTGGGCCCAGTTCCTTTTTATTGCAAAACTATTTTTAAGTGCTGCTCATTTAATAATTTTCTGTGAATATATGTTTTGACAGTGTATTATATTTCAAAAAAATATTCAATATGATTAAATGTTATTTTGCTTATAAATACTGTACATGTTTGATATTATTTTTATGTGTAACTCATGTATATTCTTTAGTTTATTAGTATTTTAAGTTCTCCTTTATTGCAGTTTGTTTTTATTATTACAGGATTGCAATTAAACACATTCTTTATAGGATTTAGCAAACATCAGACAAAATAATCTATGAACAATAAAAATGAAACCTATCTACAAAATTATTAATTTCCAATGTTTGCTTTCTATCGATAACCTGCATTCTGGTTATGCGAGCAATTAAAATTCTAACATAAATTTACCTGTTTCTTATTTGATCATTCTCATTGTAAACGACTAGCACCCACATATTCTCCTAAGAATATGCAGAGAAATTGAGAACAAAAGGCCTAACTATCCAATAGAATATTAAAATCTATACTGAAGATTATAAGCCTTGACAACCTACATCTGGTTATGTTAGGGAACAAAAAGCCCTAATCTGAACTATTTACTGACCTTAGTTTTTTTTTAAGATATTCATTCAAATAAATTACACTTCTTGAAAGATTTAATTCATTTAAATGAATATCTTTTAAAAAGACTAAGGTCAGTTAATCATTCAGTTTAGGGCTTTTTTGTTCCCAGATGTAGGTTGTCGGAGGAATGCAAAGCTTAATCCTTAGTAGATTTTAATATTCTAATGAATAGTTGGGCCTTTTGCACTCAATTGTTTTAACTTCTCTGCATATTCGTAGGGGAGTATGTAGATACTAGTTGGTTGCAAAGAGAATGATCAAATAAAAAATAGGTAGATTGATAGAAAGCAAAGATTGGAAATTGATAATTTTGTAGATAGCTTTCATTTTTATTTTTAGTAGATTATTTCGTCTGATATTTGCTAAATCCTATAAACAATGTGTTTAATTACAATTACATGCAAACAAAAAATTTTTCTTTGAATAAATTTTTGAGCAGTACGGAACTTTTTAATTTCTACACCTTACAATTCTTCCTTGTAAAAATACTGGTATAGAATGTAAATTCACATAATAGGAAAGTTAACATACATGGTAAGTATGTGAAAATACAATCTGATATTGGTACTTCACATAAGGGATATGCGAAATTACATCCACAATGCGTATATTAACATGCGTGAAATGTACATTTGCATAAGTGGAATGTAGATTTTAAGGAGCAGTACGTATTATTTCCTACAAGAAATGTAACAATACATGCTCCTGCTAATAATACATTGGTATGTAGTTTTACACTGAAAATCATTGGTTACAAAGTTGCCAATGATTTTCTGTGTAATTTTACATAAGTAATTTTTATAGTGAATGCAGTTTTAGCATTTTTGTTAGTAATTAACTACAAGTATAGTAATTTAGAAGATCATTTCTGCTGTTAGAAAGAAATTGAGACCATGTCGTTTGGAATATACACCAAACCTAAAGTTTAGAGGTGTTTCAAAATCTCATAAGCTGTGACCTTCATATGCGCAGAGACATAATCCCTCTCGTGGACTCAGTTACACTTCTTACAAATATTACATTTATTGTTTACAATTTATCCCGAGCTCTTGTTTATGTATACAGCAAGGTAGCCGTTAGTGTTTTTAAAATAAACCCGGAACAAACTGTCTTTTGCGCATTTCGCGGTTCATAAGATTCTGAAACACCTCTTCTAGCTGGCTTTGGTTACTTATTCCTATACTCCTATTTACCTTTCAACCCTTCGATGGATAAACTTAAAATATAGTCTAGTTAAAATTTTTGATATGATGTTGAGTCATCATCCCTATAAAAATTTTTAGTCATCATTATCGTTATCATCATTTGAACATTCATCTTTTTCTAGCTCAGTCTCTGTGATATTTGGCTCGTCTACTTCTTCGTCGATATCATAAGCGACGACTCTGTTCTCCTCAATATTTGAGCAACTTTCATCGTCACCCGTTGAACACACATTTAAACATTCTATGCCGTGTTTTCGACAGCTGCAGACGTCGACACAGCATCGAGCTCCGAATTTTATTGAATTTGCAATGCTCAGCAACGGCTGATCAAGTTCCGAAGATTTTTTATTGAAAATGTAAGTATAGTACAATAACCACTGCAAATTTCAGCCATTTACCTTAAAAAATGGTGCCACAAGAATTTCTTAAAAAAAAAAAAATTATCTCGGCTCCAGAGTCCAAGAGCAATTTTTTTTTTAATTTGTAGAAAAATGCTAGCTATCTATTGGCAGTAATGGTATTCCAATATAATTTAAAATGTCAAAAATATTCAATGTTTCTTGGGGTAAAATATATTATCGATTTTTTTACCGATTTTTCGCATATTAGGGATCGTTTCGTGATATGCGCAATAACTGCACAGGTTGGCGCAACTTATCGGACTGGTCCGGTATAAAAATATGAAGACCTGTATGAGCTATTGGACATTGAAAAAAACGTGTTTTTTTGCAACATATTTTGCAAATATGTAAAAATACTTTTATTAGACATCTTGGACTACGCTTTCACCGAGTTTCGTTAAAGAATATCTTTTCTTTACGGAGATACAGGCATTTAAAAAAAATGCGATTTTTAACGTCTTTCTTGCCGGGCCGGCTCGATCTGTATTAAAAAGTTACACAACTCTGCTATTAAACTTTTTTTTATGCAACGCCAACTTATTTTTTTAACGCAAAAACACTGTTTTTCGCAAACATTGGCCGCCATTTTGAAGAGAACGCAAGTTCGTCATTTGTTTTAAAAACAGTTCATTGAATTCTACCGAAAATTCCCGATTTTTTACATACCTTGGTTTGCTGCTAAAAATTTTTGCAAAAAAACGCGATATTTTGGACAGATTTATTGGACTAATAATGTGTGCGGGGTCCTTTCAAGTTAATTTCCCAATTTTATTTTTTTTAGCCCTACTCATATTGGAGTAAGGGTGGCAGATGGCATAAGAAAATTGAGACGTTGGCTTCCAGCATATATGCCAAGTTCCAATTTTGTGGTGTCTTACTAGCTGGCTTTACTTACTTGCCCCTATTTAGCCCTATTGATCCAGAACTCTTCACAACACAGTGATATGAAATTTTTTTCTCTACGAGCAATATTACCGGTTTTAGAAATGTGCCGATCGAATGCAATATACTCTTCGTTTTGTATTTGCGAAGAGTAGAATAAAATGGAAACATTTCTGTTCACCTTTTTCCCCAATTAACTGATTAAGTCATATGCGTAAAAATCGAATCAGCAGGTAAAATGCAAATTATGAACGGCAACAAGCGCAGAGGGCAGTGTAATAGGATTGACCTCGGAATTATTTCCACTTGCCGTGGAAGCGGACTCCCGGGGCAGTCGACCGCCAACGTGGGAATTATGTCGGACCATTAGTCGCTGTTGTAGATGAGCCATTATATGTTACCAGCTTGCATGTACAAAGTAGTTCACACTTTCCACAATGCACGTTATTATGGTCAGGATCAGCGTGTTCTATGTTAAACAGATAGCTTAGTTATAGGACATTCTGCCGGATAGCCGGATTGTGGCAGTCGGTTTATGATGATAGAGCAAATTTGAATTATTTCATTGTTATATTTCACTCCGATATTGGTTACGTGATATACAACTAGTGATATTATTTTAGAGATTTACAAAGGTATTCATCCACTCGTACATTCCAGTAAGAAGGAAATATGCTCAAATTCAAATTAAATCGTTTTATACAGTTAAGTCACAACAATATTCATGAGAAGTCGTAAAATATACAACTTTTAAATTTATGTTTTAGAATAAATTTAACTTTATCTCGTACATATTCAATATTATGATGTTTAGGGTTAATGGTCAATTGCACTGTTGGTATCTTATGTTTTCCTTTTACTTCCACTTCCACGTGGATGGAGTGGAAGTATCGTAATCGTAAAAAAGAATAAAAAATCTTTTCTGTTGAAATAGGATTAGAATGTTATAAACCGTCGAGATTTTAAATTTGAGCAAAAGGAAATTTTCTGTTTGTCTGTAACTTTTTTTGTTGCCACGTTTCTCAAGAACGATTTAAGATATTGAGTTGTTAGGTACACATACATACTATGGCGAGATCTGAAACTAGATTATATTTAGCGCTAATTTCGGTGAAGGGTTGGGGGTTAAATAGGGATAAATAAAGGAAAATAAATAAAACAAAGTGGTAAGAGTACAGTAACTTGGGATTTGGTCTATATACTAGAAGCCAGGGGTTCAGATTTTTTATAATATTTTTCAGCACCCCACTCTATTATTAAATGGGTGAATAAAAAAAATGAGATATTCACTAAATTTGGTACACGCATGTATTTTCTCGACATTTGGTACTAGATTATATTTTGAGATGATTCCGTTGGAAGGTTAGGGAGGTGTAAATAAGGAGAAATAAATAAAGCAAGCTAATAAGACTCCAGAAACTTCATTTTTGGCGTATATGTTTGTAGCCAACACCACAAATTTTTTTATGACATTTGCCTCAAATATTGCATTATCAAAATTCTATGACCAACTACTTCCACACACTAGAGTGCAAATATAGCGAAGACGTCTTCCTTTCAAAAGACTTCAATGGGAAATATGGATGTGGAAGTAGTGATTCCTTAGTCAGCGATTCTTTTTTACTTCCACATCCACTACATGCATGTGAAAGTGAAACATTGAAGCGAAAAAAGAAAACTATTGTCTGACTGTTTGTCTGTTTGTCTGTCTGTCTGTCTGTCCGTCCGTCCGTCCGTCCGTCCGTCCGTCCGTCCATCCGCCCTATTGCCCAATACCTACAGTTTTCCGAAGATACTACACCATTGGTAGTGAATGTCGCTTCATCAGTGAACATCAATTTTTTCAATCTTTAAGAAAATTGCCTTGAGCCAGTAACAGTATTCCAGTCTACCGATGTCATCACCTTCCTCCAAGGTGTGTACAAATTTTGGTTTGAATGGCTTCAATTTATATTGGTAAAGACACCTCCAAATTTTTCTGCTAGTCGAATTCAAAAATGCTATATCTCGTATGCTACTACGAGGATTGTCATTAAAAGCATCTAAAATCACTTGGACTACGTTTTCCTGATCATCGCCTGTCTTTAGTGCGTGGTGGAACAAATCTCCATGTCCGGAATCGGCAGCAAAGCCCACCTTACGCTAGAAAATCAAATCAATCAATCAAAAAGCCCTCCTTACTAGCTGAAAAGTACATAGCCCTGCAGCCAGAAGTTCATCCCGGAGAGGGAAGCGGGGCGTTCGATCAAACGCGTTATTACTTCCACAAGTATAGTAATCGCAAGAAAATTTCCAAAAATTTTTATTCGTGAAATAGGTTTAGAATGTCATGAAACGTCGAGATTTTAAATTTGAGCGAAAAAAAAATTTTTGTCTGTCGGTCTGTCTGTCTGTCTGTCTGTAACTTTTTTTTTTCTCCGGAACGGTTTAAGATATTGACTTGAAATTTTGTACACGTATATATTATAACAAGATCTGGAACTGGATTGTTTTTTGAGGATATCCGGTGAAGGGTTGGGGGTTAAATAGGGGTAAATAGTGGAAAATAAGTAAAGCAAGCTTGTAAGAGTACAGAAACTTGAAATTCGGTGTATGTACTAGAAGTTAAGGCCTCAGATTTTTTCATAATATTTTTCAACCCCCCTCCACTCTTACCCCATTAATGGGGTTGATAAAATAAAGTTGAGATTTTCATTTGAAATTTCGTACACGTATGTATTATAATGACGTCTGAAATTAGGTTATATTTTGAGATGATTCCCTTGAAGGGTTGGGGGTTAATTTGGGGTAAATAGGGGAATATAAGTAAAACAAGTTGGTAAGAGTACAGAAACTTGAAATTCGGTGTATGTACTAGAAGCTAGTGCGTCAGATTTTTTTATAATATTTTTCAACCCCCACCACCCCTACTCCAATATGAAAAGGGTTGATAAAATAAAATTGAGATATTCATTTCAAATTTGGTACACGTATGTATTATAACGATAACTGGAATTAGATTATAATTTGAGATGATTCCGTTGAAGGGTTGGGGGTTAAATAGGGGTAAATAGGGTAAAATAAGTAAAACAAGCTGGTAAGACTACAGAAACTTGAAATTCGGTGTATGTATTAGAAGCCAAAGCGTCAGATTTTTTTGTAATATTTTTCAACCCCACCACCTCTACTCCAATATGAAAAGGGTTGATAAAATAAAATTGAGATATTCATTTGAAATTTGGTACACGTATGTATTATAACGACATCTGGATCTAGATTATATTTTGAGATGATTCCGTTGAAGGGTTGGGGCTTAAATAGGGGTAAATAGGGGAAAATAAGTAAAGCAAGCTGGTAAGACTACAGAAACTTGAAATTCGGTGTATGTACTAGAAGCCAAGGTCTCAGATTGTTTATAATATTTTTCAACCCCCCCACCACCCCTCCTCTATTATTCAAGGGGTTGATAAAATAAAATTGAGATATTCACATGAAATTTAGTACGCATATGTATTATAATGACATCTGGAACTAGATGTGATAGATTATTTATAATATTTTTCAACCCCCACCACCCCTACTTCATTAATAAAAGGGTCGATAAAATAAAATTGAGATATTGATTTGAAATTTGGTACACGTATGAATTATAACGACATCTGGAACTAGATTATACTTTGAGATGATTCCGTTGAAGGGTTGGGGGTTAAATAGGGGTAAATAGGGCCAAATAAGTAAAGCACGTTGGTAAGACTACAGAAACTTGAAATTCGGTGTATGCACTAGAAGCCAAGGTCTCAGATTATTTATAATATTTTTCAACCCCCACCACCCCTACTTCATTATTAAAAGGGTCGATAAAATAAAATTGAGATATTGATTTGAAATTTGGTACACGTATGAATTATAACGACATCTGGAACTAGATTATACTTTGAGATGATTCCGTTGAAGGGTTTGGGGTTATTTAGGGGTAAATAGGGGGAAATAAGTAAAACAAGCTGGTATGAGTACAGAAACTTGAAATTTAGTGTATGTACTAGAAGCCAAGGCTTCAGATTTTTTAATAATATATTTCATCACCCCACACCCTTACTCCATTATTCAAGGGGTTGATAAAATAAAATTGAGATATTCACATGAAATTTAGTACGCGTATGTATTATAACGACATCTTGAACTAGATTATATTTTGAGATGATTCCGTTGAAGGGTTGGGGGTTAAATAGGGGTATATAGGGGAAAAAAGTAGATAATGACCAAAAACACCGAAATCACCCGATGTCGGGGGTACAAAGCAAAGCAGGTTCGATATTTTGCAAATTTTCGTATTTCAGTATGCTGATAAAAGAACTTTTTGCTTTGAAGAGAGTATAAAACAGAATTTACATATATAGCACATGACAATTTACACTCCCCTGGTGATCATCCTATGCGACCCATTTTCAATATTGAGTATTCTACCAAGCCATAATAATAACAGCAAAGCATTTAATAGCATCTTAAATAGGCTAATGACTGAGGTTCTTTCGCCTTAACATGCTATTTTAGGTACACTTGAAATAAATATTTTAAATTTAACATAACATCGTATTTACCAGAAATCTGCGCACGCAAGTACACGCACCTCCACAGACACACATAATAAATTCAGTATCGGGAAAAGGATTTCTATAAAAAAATTGTATTTCTGTGACGACATTCCTGTCCACCTAAAATAAATATTTGATTAAATGAAATAAGTAACAATACAGAACATAAAGAATGAGAACATGCCACATATTAACAATATCTATGTTGCTTGTATAAAATAATCCTTTCACTAATGAATAATTTTAATTTCATTAAAGTTTGGTTCATTTGCTTCGCTTATGATTAATGTATGTAAAATATCTGGAAATTATGTGCAAACAGTTTCAATTCCGACACTAAAAATTGGTGAGCCATTCTTTAGACGATCCCGGTTTCCAGATAGCTTCATTGTCATTTACCCAATACATACACATGGGGTGGTAAATTGTAAATTCCTTCATCCAACTCGCTAGTATTCCTTTAGGGACATCAGTATGTGAGTCCTCGAGGACTAAGACGTGCTGTAACCAATGGTAACCGGAGGGCAATCTACATAGATATACTCTTTCCAAAGCTTCCTGAAAAGTCACAAAGAAAAGGAAGCACACGAGAATCTCTCTCTATTTTAAAAAGGCGGAAATTAGTTTTCATTTCTAGTTGGACCACTGAGATTCTTTGTGTGTCGCTTGCCACAATTGAAATGTTTACCACGCCGAGTTTTTTTAATTGTTTTAGGGATTATTTTTTCAAGCCGGCTTGTTAGCTTTGCCGGGTGTCGGCTCTCACGATACTGTTTGCACTGGTGGCTGACATTAATAAAGAACGCTCTTTGATATGTTTCGTTTTCTGTCAACGGAGAGAGTTAAATTTGGCTAGGATGGTAAATATATGTCGCGTTAAATAAGAAAAGATTCTTTTCCGAGTTTTTTTATTAAGTGCCGCACTTCTTGTTAAAAGGAAATAATAATAAAGAGGAAATTTCATTGTCGCGCGTTGTGCGGTTTATTGAACCTTATTACCTAATATCACATTCGATTTTATTTTTTCATTTTTACGCTGGCCTCAATATCGATAATAGGTAATAAGCTTCAATTAACCGAACGATGCTCAATGCTGAAATTTTAATTCATAATATTTATTAGCCAAATTTCTTGTAAATATGTAAATGTTATGTAATCATGGCAACATTATTAGTTTCGCCATATTAAATATTTAACTTTTGATGTAGAATTCAGTGTCAACTACTCCAAAAATAACATTTAACTTCGACTGGTACCTCCTCTGCCATGTTTTCTCATATTCTTGAACAGAAAATATTGATTTCCGATTTTACTCAAATTATATTAGATGTAGGTAGCTAGATAAAACTAATATGAGGCTAACGCCGAGCCGTACTCTACAGTTTACAAATGACTTCGGGAGAAATCGCCTAAGCCATTCGAGAGAAATCATTGAACAAACATGAAAAAAGGAAACTTACTTACGGATCTAGTTTAGAACCTCCTTCCTTTTAAAAATGTTTAAGGTCGGTTAAAGACTGGTTTTAATTTTGCGTTTTTAAATGTTTTCCAGCACTTGGAACATGAGAATTAAAAAATAAAAATGTAGAAAAGTTACTAAAAGCCAATACATTTTGTGATACGAATTTTAGCACCATTTTGCGTGTGTTACCGAAATTTCTACTTTTGACACCTAACAAAAAAATTAGTGAATTTGAACATGCCACATAGAAATAATTAATTATAGACAATATGGACGTGACTATAATAATAATGAAGTAATTTTTTAGTGATATTAATATATGTGATTGTACTAAAGTAACAAAAAAGATATTTTCAACATATAGCACTATACCGGGTGATTCAGTTTGGTGTTCGCGCCGCACCTTTCTTATCTCAACAGAAAAGTACAACATACCATGTATATTTGTAAATCGCTTGTCAAGCTCCATCAAATGACATTTAAATTCTCACTGTGATCATTTATGGCAAAGTAACGATAGTCAACTTCTTTTATTTTTAAATGGCATGCTATCCTTTTTATTGCCGACTGTTGTATATAGACTGTATGCACTCAACTGTGTAAAAAAAGTATACACTTCCATAAGAGAGATTTCGAAAAAAATTGATATAGGAGAAAACTTCATCCAAAGGTTTTGTTTCTGAATAAGCATTGTAAGCCATGGAGACAATTGAATTTTGACATTATTAGTAACATATTAATTCATGGAGAGTGCGGAAAAAACAGCAAACCAGTGAGCGTTAAGGAATCACTACTTCCACATGCAGATTTCTCTTCCAAGTCACTTTAAAGGAAACATCTTGACTATATTTGCACTCTAGTGTGTGGAAATTATTGGTCGCAGAATTTTAGTGATATTCGAGGCAGATATCATAGAAAACTTTGAGGCGTTGGTTTCTACCATATACGTTAAAAATGAAGCTTCTATCTTGGTCTGCTTATTTTGCGCTATTCATAACCTACCACCTCCCACTCCTTCAACAGAATCATCTCAATCAGATGTCATATACGTGTACTAACTTTCAAGTGAATATCTCAATTTTAGGTTATCAATCCCTATAATAATGGAGTGGAGGTGGTAGGGGTGGGGGTTTAAAAAATATTAGAAAGAAACCTGATGTCTTGGTTTCTAGTTCATACACCAAATCCCAAGTTTCTGTACTCTTACCAGCTTGCTTTACTTATGTTTCCCTATTTACTTCTACTTACCCCCACTCCTTCAACGGAATCATATCAAAATAAAATCTAGTTTCAGATGTCGTTATAATACATTCGTGTACAAAATTTCAAGCGAAAATCTCAATTTAATTTTATCGTATCTTTTAATAAGGAAGTGAATGGTGGGGGGACGGAAAATATTATTTAAAAAATCTGAGGCCTTCGCTTCTAGTATATACACCAAATTTTATATTTTTGTACTCTTACCAGCTTGCTTTACTTATTTTCTCCTATTTACCCCTATTTAACCCCCAACCCCCCCAACATCTCAAGATATAATCTAGTGCCAGATGGCGTTATTTATTTATTTATTTATTTAATCATACATCATCCAACAGTACAAAACCATTTATAGGATGGAAATCTAAACTAACTTAACCTAACCTAACTAAAAAGTACAAATAGAAGTTATGAAGGCGATTAGACTGCACAACAGTAGATAAAATTTCTGACTGCTAGGCAAATATGTCCAATTCACTGCAATGAGTATCATAACTAGTACAAATATTAAAAAGAGGAGAAAACTTTAATACGTTAGATCTAGGAGTGGATAAATAAAAAGTATGAGAATGACGAGAATTAATCCGTGGGACACAGAAGTTCAGTTGGCTTAATATTTCACTACAATCTATTTTATTATGCATAATTTTATCTAGAAAACGCAAAGCAAAGGACTCACGCCTCTCGGAAAGACTAGTAATGTCAAATTTTTCAAGTAATTGATTTTGAGAAGCTCCAATTGGTGGATATGTACCATCAGTTTTCCAGTTTAAAAATTTCAGGAAGCGGCGCTGAATGTTTTCCAATTTATCATTATGAGTATTATACCCAGATTGCCAGACAAGTGAAGCATACTCCAGTTTAGACCGACAGAAAGCAAAATAAAGCATCTTTAAGGTTTTCACATCATTAAAATCACGGCTGTTACGCAAAATGAAGCCTAACATTCTGTATGCATGCGAAATTACAGCATCAATATGGTTAGTGAAGGTTAATTTTTTATCATAAGTTACACCTAGATCGTTGAACGTAGATGGTCTGTTCAGCATG
The DNA here is from genome assembly GCA_963583905.1 of Stenurella melanura. Classification (NCBI taxonomy): domain Eukaryota; kingdom Metazoa; phylum Arthropoda; class Insecta; order Coleoptera; family Cerambycidae; genus Stenurella; species Stenurella melanura. The sequence continues at coordinate 159,338,024 of OY757309.1, forward strand.
TCGCCATCAACATTATAATTATATATAATTGGGGATTCCTTGGTTGTATAACTCATAACATTGCACTTGCCAACATTTAGGTGAAGATCATTTTCATCGCACCAAGCCGATAACTTAGTTAAGTTGTTTTGAAGTTTTTTGCAGTCATTAAAATCATTAATCCTATGCAACATCTTGACGTCATCGGCATATATTAAGAAATATACGTCTAAGTGATCACTGATGTTAATAAAAATATTAAAGAAAAGGGTTATAATACATACGTGTATCAAATTTCAAATGAATATCTCAATTTTATTTTATAAACCCTTTTAATAATGGAGTGAGTGGTGGGGTTTGGCAAATATTATAAAAAAATCTGATGCCTTGGCTTCTAGTACATACACCGAAGTTCAAATTTCTGTACTCTTACCAGCTTGCTTTATTTATTTTCCTCTATTTACCCCTAATTTAACCCCAAACCCTTCAACGGGATAATCCCAAAATATAATCTAGTTCCTGATGTCAATATAATATATACGTGTACCAAATTTCAAGTGAATGTCTCAATTTTTTTATAAACTCCTTTAATAATGGAGTGGGGGGATGGAAAATATTATAAAAAATGTTGGGGCCTTGGCTTCTAGTGCATACACCAAATTTCAACTCTTGCTTTACTTATTTCCCCCTATTTACCCCTATTTCCCCCCCAACCCTTCACCGGATATGTTCAAGAGGCAATCCAGTTCCAAATCTCGGTATAATATATATGTGTACAAAGTTTCAAGTCAATATCTTAAACGTTCCGGAGAAAACGTGCAAAAAAAAAAATTACAGACAGACAGACAGAAAATTTTTCCTATTTTCCACTACGTGGATGTGGAAGTAAAATATGTCACGAAATCATGGTTTTCTACCTACACTTATCTATTAATAGTAACTAGTAGGGTAATGTTTCTGTTTATCTAAAATGTGAAAGTTTGTTTCCAACGGTCACATTATATGTATGCGTATGCATATATCTACTCTCGAATCGTAAAATAAATTGCGTTATTACGTTATTAAGGCAAAATCAAAATGCTTGTCCACTTTATTGCGCACCAGTGTAAATTATTTCTGCTCATGTTAAATCAGCAAGTACATCCGCAATCGTACACTGAATTTTAAATGACTTTGTAGTCTACAAATATCATTTTTTGTAAGACAAATATTGGAAGATAGATGAATTCAAAGAATAAATTTGCCAAATATTAAATTGTACGAACTTCACTTCAGTTTAAGTGAAGATGCCGTTGATTGTCTTAATTGCTTCTCAACTTCAAATACTTCCATCCTCATCCTAATTTAAGAGAAAAAAATACGTTCGTTAAACACAATTTGACGCCATAGATTTCACAAAAGAGGACGATAAATAAAATTCTTGATTTTCAAGTTGTTAGATGAGCATCACTTGAGACCAGATTATAAAGACTTTCATTATTTTTATTGGCGGCATTGCACTTCAGCCTCGCTTCTGCTTCTAGCCGTAATTGGAGTTACTGCAGCATTGACTCTAGATGCCTTTTGATTCCGTATTTCGATGATAAATACAATTTTTCAGAGTTATACTGGTGTTCTCCTTTAATCTTATTGATATCGGAAATAGTAAAACAGTAATTATTCTAAAAAGTGGAGATACTTGCATGATAATTAATAAGGTTACAGTTCGATATTCATTGCATTTTGAACTCCCCTTTATTTCTCTTATTATTGGAGAAAAAAAAATGTTTCGTATAAAAGTTGTATACATAATTTTCATACGCAATTAAAAATTGTTACATAGGTCACGTGATATAACAATGAAGGCTGTCTCTTAAATGAAAAACCCAGTATATTACTTCCACATCCACGTAGTGGATTGGAAGTACAGTAATCGTAAAAAATTTTCAAAAATTTTTAATCTTGAAATAGGTTTAGAATGTCATGAAACGTCGAGATTTTAAATTTGAGCGAAAAAAATTCCTGTCTGTCTGTCGGTCTGTCACAACTTTTTTTTGTCCACATGTTTCCTCGGGAACGGTTTAAATATTGACTTTTACTTTACTTTATTGACTAAATATTGAAATTTTGTATAGTTCTCTCCGTATATTTAAAGCACATAAAAAGTGTCGGTGCCTTTGATTTAGCGATAAAGCTTAAAAACCCCGACATTTTCTATTTGCTTTAAATATATGAAGAGAACTATACACGCATAATATATTATAACGAGATCTGGAACTGGATTGTTTTTTGAACATATCTGGTGAAGGGTTGGGAGGTAAATAGGTAAATAGGAGGAAATAAGTAAAGCAAGCTGGTAAGAGTACAAAAATTTGGAATTATATGTATATACTAGAAGTGATGACCTCAGATTTATTTATAATGTAGGCACATACAATGTAAATCACCTTCTCTTTTTAATCACAAGGTCTTGTCAGACGCTTTATGATTCATGTAATGTTCTCACTTCCACAATAACTTATTAATTTTTGTTCTGATACAACATGTACAAGAAAAATTGCATGCGTGTTTTAAAATATAAGTTTTCAGGCATGCTGAAAGTAATATCGAGAGCATTCATTAACTTGTTAAAAATATAACAACTCTCGTTTATATTTAGTGGTTTACGTGACTTCCCTGTTTCTATGTAAATAAATTTACGTGAAGGATATCTATGTACAGAATTCTAGCAAAGTGATCTCAATACAAATTTTACACGAACAATTTTTGTTAAATAATTTTGTCTTTTATTTCTTGTCCGTAGCATTTAGATACCAGCACACGTGCTAGTGTGTGTAACGAAACAATTATGGTTCAATCGAAATTGTTTAATCAATTAGTAAAATGTCTGCATGCCACGGCATTTTGGGCAGTGGTCCCGTTCGAGCCCTCGAAGTCACTGGTCCCGAATCTTTACAATCATCATTGGAAAAATATATTCAGGGACAATCGGAATACTCATATCTAGATTTTTATCTTCGACTGGACAACATAAAACAGCTAATCCTAGAAATCATCACCAACGCATGGACGGAAACCACACCCCTGCCTGAGGAATGGAATACAACCATACAGATACCGCTCCCTAAAATCAAATCACCACAAAACGTGGACGATTACAGAAGAATAATACTCTGCAGTGTAGGGTACAAATACTACGCACAATTCCTCCTCAGAGAAATGGAAAAATACATCGGCGAACTACCAGATTATCAAACTGCATTTATCAAGGGTAGATCGACAGACGACCACATGTACACCACCAGACGGATCCTGGAAGAAAAGTGGAAAGAAGGAACAAAACTATATATAGTCTCAATTGACCTCCAAAAGGCATTTGATACTATAAGGCATGAGGCTATAGTCAACACTTTGCTCAACAGGGGAGTACCGCACTACTTAATAAACAGAATAATAAAAGCATGCCTACACGAAAACACTGCAATACAATGGTTTGGACAGACGACGGAATCAAAAATGAAGAATATAGGAGTCAAACAAGGATGTCCCCTATCCCCCCGACTATTCACCACAGTCCTGGACCAAGTTAAAACAGCCTATAGAGTCACAAGAGCTCTACTACCCTTCATTGAGGACAACAAACCACCATGGTGCCTAACCAAAGAGGTATACACGACCATCATAATGCCTACGATAATATATGGAGTCAAAAACGCAGCAACGATAAAGGCCAACCGAAGAAGCCTGAGAAGATCTGAAAGGGACATTATCCAACTGCTAGCAAAAACAGGAAAACCACAAAAACGACAGAAAACGTCAACATTACTAGAGGGAAGAACAATAATCAAAAGAATAGAATCATACGCAATGAAATACTGGGGACATGTCCAAAGACGGGACACGACACACCTACTGAAGAAAGCGCTGCGAATGAACAGCAACAAACTGAAAATAGGGAGGCCATGCTACACATGGATTACAACAATCGAGAGGATTATGAATAAGCTAGGAAAGGATTATACACACTGGGAAAAGTTGGCACAACAAAAAATGGAATACAATAAAGAAATATCAAGGATATACACACTGCCAGACTCAGAAACAGAAGAAACAGAAAACTCAGAAGTAGAATAGAAGAGAAGATGACCACAGATAGAAACTAAGAAGGAGCATATCACAAAAACCTGAAAGTAAAAAGAAGCACGAAAACCTAAAAGAAGCATCTCACAAACGCCTACATTTTCCATCCGATGAAGACAGAAGGAAAACAAGAAGAAACATCTCACAAACACCTGAACGCTCCATCCTATACTCCTACCCCATGCGTCATGCGGCTCTCGCTGCTGACAACAAGCATGTCCAATGTCCAATCCAGCGTATACAGCTGGTCCGGCGGTATATAAAAGCACTGGGGGTTTGTTCTGGCACACGGTGGGATGATCGGTGGGCGATCGGGCTGCGTGGTGGAACAAATCTCCCTGCACCGGAATTGGCAGCAATGCCCACCTTACGCTGGCAAATCAATCAAATCAATCAATCAATCAAGTCGTTGATTCGTTTTCTTACTAGATATAAGAGTGAAAGAAATAAGAAAGCAAAACCTGGAAAATGGCATTAATTTTAAAAGTGTTATTGAATATGAATGGCATACACCGAAGCTGAAACTGCAATGGAATTTTGACCTAAGCCTCTTTTTGTTATAGCAGCGTATTCTATTAGCTTACATGCCTGTACTAAAAAGAGAACATGATATAAATTTATACGGACACGTTCCGCACATGAATTGATTTCTTAAATTTCACAGTAGTAGTTAATGTATCTCTATGCACTTGTGTTGAATAACTCTCATATAGCTCATTGTACTCATTGTATTCAGTACATATTGACATAAATATGCAGTTATCGATAGTCACGCCACACATAAGTATTAATTATTAAGACGCTGTTCAGGTACAAAGTTCAGTGTGCCTTTCTACCGCCACAGTTTTATGCTAATGTATTGATATGGTGCAGCCTCGACCACTTAGTGCCAGAAAAATATATTTTAGGCCTTAAGCAAATTAGAATTCTCAATTATTTCTATAAAAAGGAATCTAGTCTCTCATCGACTGACTTCGACCTGTATGTAATTTCGCTTTATGCTAATTTACCTATTACTCTCAATTGGGTGTAATGATTTCTATGAAACTTTTGATTTTTTCTGAAAAATCTTATCCTATATCAGGGCCATTATGTCTAGTCAGTAGCGCCAGGGGCGTGCGGATTTACGAAATACAAATTTCAAATATTATGCTTGTATCTGGCAACACTATCTATTTGTCTGTTACACTGAAATCGTTACTAAAGAAGTCTGTTCACCGAGTTCTGAGACAAAACATGCTCTGTTCACGTGGGCTTAATTCACTAGGGCCTTCATGCATAAAATTATTACCAATACTCAATAACTGAAATTACTAAGTTTAAAACTCAAAACACAATTGTAACACTACATAATTATCTATCACGTCCTTATCAATACACAATAACTGAAATTAAACAATTCACAAGTCGAAGAACAAATGTAAATACACTACTACCGCGAATTACATACAAGTGAACTCGAGAAAACCGTTGGCAGTCTCCTGAAAAATGCAACCAATGTAGATGGAATTCGTCGCGATCACGAGGCAATCACGCATATTTGTTTGTCTCAGCTTTCTGAATCGCACGGTATTAATTTGTTATTTATAAATTACGCATTTGTTGTATTATAGTGCCTTAAAATTTTATTTTGTGTGATTGTGTGACACATTTTTAGTGTGTTGTTTATGAATTGGTCGGTGTTAATGTATTGTTTATAAATTGCGTATTTGTTGTATTATAGTGCCATCATATTTTATTTTTCTTATACAAGTTAAAAGTGCATATGCCAAACCAAATATACCTTCTACTAAAATTATATCAAACTGACCGCTATTTCCAAGTTAAATCTGAGGACCCTTTATCGGATCTACACCACATAAAAGCAGGAGTACCGCAGGGCAGTGTTCTTTTGCCATATCTCTATCTACTGTTTACTTCAGATATCCCACTGTCAATCTTCACTACAATGGCTACATTTGCGGATGACACGGCGATCCTTTCATCAGACTTTGATCCATACAGAGCATCCGAAATCCTACAAAACCACCTTAACTCCTTGCAAGAATGGTTAAAGAGATGGAAAATCAAAGTAAATATTGAAAAATCCACTCAAGTCACGTTCACGACAAAACGAAGTACATGCCCTCAAGTGACTATAAATGACGCTCCGATACCAGTAAAATCTAAAGTCAAATATCTCGGACTACACCTTGATCAAAATTTTACGTGGAAAACACATATTAAGGCCAAAAAAACACAACTTAACTTGAAGGTTACGAATATGTACTGGTTAATAGGTAAAAATCACAACTATCATCAGAAAATAAACTACTCGTATATAAGACTATATTAAAACCTATCTGGACCTATGGCATAAGTAGTATGGGGGACACTGGCCTTGAAAAGTGAAAGTTAATTAGGTCATTAACATTAATGAGGCAATTAAGATAATGAGGCAATTAAGTTAATGGCGTAATTAGGGAAATCCGTGGATTTTAATCACCGCGAGATAATTATCTTATCTGGTGGGTGGCCCCGGTGATTAACGTTAATTAGATATACGTGTCTTTCAACATGTGCTGGAATTTTTGAGCGATTAAAAAATGACCTAATTAACTTTCACTTTTCAAAGTTAGTGCCTCCACAATTCTGACGTTTCCACGCGTATAAGAATAACATTTTAAATAAGTTTGCATATATTTAACAGATTTTACAAGTTTCGGTGTTTAGAATTATTTTAAAAAAAGTGACACATTTTCGAAAACTTAAGATGACTATAATCGTCAAGTTTTGTGTTTAAAAGTGGTATGGATATCAGCTTTAATATTCGACGTTCACCAAGGCATCTTAATCATATTCCAAGAGAAGAGATACCCATTAAACCGCAGTGCAAGTAAAGTTGTTGGTGGCTGCCCCGACCCCCGGCTCATTTTTTAAATATTACAATATTTTTTTAACACAGTTTCTCAACTGGATAATGAAATGCAGCAGGTATTAAAAACTCAGAGTTAGACATTTTTCATTGAATGAATTAACTTTTCAAGAAACGTAGTATTCGGTTCTCAATAAGTTTTTTAAGAAGTGTAGTAAAATATGTGTTCAAACGATCCTTTACAGGATATAGAAACAAAGAATGTTTTGAGGAGTGCGTTTTCGGTAATAGGGAAATCTAAAAAAGCCAAGAAAGCCTTCCGACTTGCAGAACGACAACGACTAAGTAAGCTTGAGGAAAAAGAACAGCTTTCAAAAAAAGAAAATTTGAAAATAGATAGTGTCGCAAAGAACTTAAAGTGATATTAGTGGAGACTGTACAAGTGTTCCGTATTTAAAAAACTTTAAATTTCTGTACATGTATTAATTTGTGATTCTTTTCACCATCGATTAAACTGGCAGTTATTTCTGCTTTAAAATTATTTAAAGTGGTATGAATATAGACATCAACTTTAACATTCAGACATTTTCGGTATTAACAAAAATTTTACCAATCATCTTAAAACATATTCATGTACCCGGCTAATTGGTTAATCATGTTTGGTTTATTAGACAAATAACTTAAGGTGACTCCATAGAGATTGTATAAGTTTTCGTGTTAAAAAAAATGTTAAAAATGATATGGGTATGGGTTTTAACATTTACACTCACACATTTTCGGTTTTCACAAAAATTCTACTAGAGGCATCTTAAAGGAGAAGAAGATGTACCAACTAAAACCGGAGTGCAAGTAAAGTAGTTTCTGGTACCCCTGACCCATTTTACATTTTAAACCGTTTTTCGCGAGAGTCTCATTAACGATCGAAAAATAGTGGTCATCAAATTTGTAGCTTCATCACAAATTAATATATGTACAAAGAAAATTAAAAGTTACGAGATATATTGCTTATTTCGCAGGCGTGCTTTGTCAATTTATGATTACTAATGATATAAAAGACTCAGAATAATAATAATAATAGAAAAATGTAAACTAGAAATTTTCACTGAATGAATTAGCACTAAATAACAGTTATCAAAAAATTCTTATTCGCTGTATTGTTTGAACATTGGTAATCTTATTTTAAAATTAAATATGCAGCAAGTTTTTCGTTTTCTTACTTAAAGGCACTAACATTCCTAAATGATAGGGAATGATATTGTTTAAAAGGGTGCCTGCGAAACTTTTCGACGATGAGTTTATTTTAAACTTTTTAGAAACAAAAAATAACCAATATAAAAATGTTAGCTATATCTATACAGACTTGTTATTTAATTTTAATAATCTTATTTGTAAATCTATACGTAAGGCTTATATCACATATGTTGGAAACAAACAAACCAGTTCTATATATATATATATATATATATAACAATGTATGTATGTTTTGCAATTATGTATTTTTAAGAAATAAAAATGATCTATAAATTTACCTGTGTGTTTATTATATTATAGCAAATAAGAGAAAAATGGCCACTTTGATGTTAAACACTAAGTTGTGCATATTACAGCTAAAAATAATGTTATGTATTCAAACGCCCACAATAAAAAGTGTCGTGTTGTACAGCGTGCGAGAAAAAGTAAAACATATTTAAGAGCGACCGATAGAAGTAGAACTACACCAGAGTTTAAAATGAGGCTAGAGAAATACTGCAAAAACTTGGAAGAATTGAAAAAACTCATACATCTTTATGAGGATATACAGAGCATGTTCTTCGGCTTCTCAAATAAAATGTACATTGGGGATTAGTGGGTGTATGGAAAAATATTTCAATACTATGGCTTGTTAAAAACATTGAGGATCTCAGGTGTCCCGACTATAAGCTGTTAAGAAGTAGATTTTTCAAAGGTTAGCTGTATGTCACACATTGAAATAATGTATATGTGCAAATATGTATTCGCTAAAAAATAAAAAAATATTTAAAAAATATTTAAAAAACATGTGTTTATTATATATATTATAGCAAATAAGAAAAAATAGGACCTGTACTGTAGGGTTAAACGCCAAACTCTATTTAGAATATATTAATATTTTATTACATTTAAATGCATAAGACGCGACACAAATTTAAACAAGCTATTTTGTAAAATAAATAAAAACACATGGGGGCTGCAATGTTCCCCCAGCTAATAACTTAGTAAGTAAAATAATGAAACCACAAAATATCAAAAACACAACAGGTGAAAAAAATTAAAATTGAAAAAAGTGACTTCCACTATTTTTTAAACACTAGCCTATTATTATCAACTTGCATCTCATATATAGTTTCTTAAAATTACAAGTCACATAAAGCAAGAATTCTTTATAATTGTTTTTTAGTGCCTTTAAGTAATAAATTAACAGATAATAATAAAAAAATGCGGTTCACTGTATTTTTACCAGGTTGGTATTGTACGAAACGCCTGCAAACTTCGAAATATAAAAAATACACTCAACGTTATGCGTACCATTTGCGTACGAAAATAGATATTTGTTAAAATAGGGTCATCACTATTGCAAAAATAACAAAAAACAACATTATTTAAAAAAATATTGTGTGTAACTGTCAAAGAGAGCCCCGGTAAAAATTAGCTTGAATCTAGAACGACAAAAGTATTCCGTGAAATAAGTAATATCCCGTACCTCATTTTCAGTTTTTCGAAAAAGAAAGAACGATAAAAACTTATAGTGTACTTGACGTTTTGTGAGTCCGTGGTTGCCAAAACCATCTACATTTATACGGTTATTAAAGAAAAAACACAATAATAAACATTTACCTCTTTCACTGCCACCAAATGTTCCAGCGAATCACTATTGATGTACATGCTTATTAATCCTTTTAAGCTGTATGCATGTAACACAGCTTTAAGTTGCTCCATTTTCACTTAACTGAACACAACACAACACAGTATATCCTCAGAACGATTGCTGCAGATGCCTAATTGGCAACTTTTTCTTACAAATAACAATGATCAAAATTAAGTCCACACGGCCATTCCCTGATGGAGAAGGTCTGGCTTAATGTATTTTGAAATACCATTGCAACCCAACTGTAATAAAATATTAATATATTTTAGATAAAGCTTGGTGCAGGTAATTACAGGGTTAAATTCTTATTATTTAAAATACCACTAATATACGAAAGCTTTTAAATAACCATATTATGTTAATGTAAAATGTCGAGACGGACTTTACAGGGGTAACAATGTGAAAGATTTCTATTCATTAAATTCTTATTATTTAAAATACCACTAATATACGAAAGCTTTTAAATAACCATATTATGTTAATGTAAAATGTCGAGACGGACTCTTAAGACGGACATCTCTTAATCTATATATCAATATGAAAGACTTTTTGAAAGTCCCAATTTGTGATTTGATTTAAAAAATCTCGGAATTTAAACGAGATACGAAACAACAATTATTTCACGAAATACTTTTTCGCTAGAAATTTTCGTGTTTAAAAAAATCGAATGGCTTCAACACTTATTACACCCCGTTTTTAATGATAACAGAAAATATGCTAAAATTTATTCCTAAAAAAGCACACATAGTTTTAAAACATTCCTAAATGATATAAGGCGGTGATCTCGTTGAAAAGGGTGTCTGCGAAACTTTCGACGATGGGTATATTTTAAACTTTTTTAGAAACAAAATAACCAACATACAAATGTTAGTTAGCTACATCTATGCAGACTTTGGCATGTCTTTAATTTATTTCTTCTAAAACTAAATAACAGCAAACTGCAAGATTTCTAATTCACTCAGCCAATGAAAAAAATGTTTCCATAATTTTTGAACGCCTCTATTAGTAATAATTATTTTTTAAAAAGAAACTGCCAACTCAACCGAAATTTTATGTCGATATCAATATGAAAGACTTTTTGAAAGTCCCAATTTGTGATTTGATTTAAAAAATCTCGGAATTTAAACGAGATACGAAACAACAATTATTTCACGGAATACTTTTTTCGCTAGAAATTTTCGTGTTTAAAAAAAATCGAATGGCTTTCAACACTTATTACACCCCGTTTTTAATGATAACAGAAAATATGCTAAAATTTATTCCTAAAAAAGCACACATAGTTTTAAAACATTCCTAAATGATATAAGGCGGTGATCTCGTTGAAAAGGGTGTCTGCGAAACTTTCGACGATGGGTATATTTTAAACTTTTTTAGAAACAAAATAACCAACATACAAATGTTAGTTAGCTACATCTATGCAGACTTTGGCATGTCTTTAATTTATTTCTTCTAAAACTAAATAACAGCAAACTGCAAGATTTCTAATTCACTCAGCCAATGAAAAAAATGTTTCCATAATTTTTTGAACGCCTCTATTAGTAATAATTATTTTTTAAAAAGAAACTGCCAACTCAACCGAAATTTTATGTCGATGATGAAAAGTAACAAATTAAAAGTTGCGAGATATTACTCATTTCATAGTTAAGACTAAACCAGCGCTGTTAGCCAAGTATACAACAATTATTTTAAGTGTAAAGCCGTTGAAATAAAAATTATCAAAGAAATATTCTTATTCGCAGCTTACAAGACAAAAAACACAGATTGAATATGTACAAAATTAAAAGTTAAAATGACGAGCTATTACTTAGTTATGACGATACCAACAATAGGATTACTTTATCATAACACGACACAGAGAAAATTGTTTTATAATTAAAAATTCAAGTTTTTTCGTTTTCTTACAAATAACAATGATCAAAAATTAAAACCATGCGGACCAGGCAGGGACAGGCCTCGGTACGATTTATTGACTTCTTAATATTTCTTTGTTAATAAAAAATATTATTATTTGCAATAGAATTTTTTCACTAAGAAAACGTTTTACAATCGAAAGAAAAGAACTGTTGGATTAAACATTGCTACATCACTGAATGTAAAAATAAAATATTATTAAGCTCTAGTCCTTTCTTTTTTATTTTTAAAAAAAACCATCAGCTATATTTACACGATTTATTGACTTCTTAATATTTCTTTGTTAATACAAAATATTATTATTTGCAATAGAATTTTTTCACTAAGAAAACGTTTTACAATCGAAAGAAAAGAACTGTTGGATTAAACATTGCTACATCACTGAATGTAAAAATAAAATATTATTAAGCTCTAGTCCTTTCTTTTTTATTTAAAAAAAAAACCATCAGCTATATTTACGGGCAGTGAAAATTAATGGTTTTCTATAAAATAATAGCAAGATGCAGGTTTTCTAATTCGTTTATTCACTCAATGAAAAATTTCTCTGAGTTTAAATTTTCCATTATTTTGAAACGTTAATATCAGAAATAATTATTTGTTCATCAAATCTTTGAACAAATACTTCTACTTTAAAACAAAAACCTTGATCTTAATCGTAAGCGAAACTTTAAGAGGTTTTATATATATATAAATATGTAAAAGTGCAATTGTCTATTCACTAGAAATAAAGAAAATATTTATAAAAATACATGTGTTTATTTTATTATAATAATAATACAACATTCAGAATGTTTGTGAAGAAATGATTACCTACTGTTGCTATGGGAACTCAAAAATAATAGAATCAATTTAAGTTCAGAGTTAGAAATTTTTATTGAATGAATTAGAAAATCTGCATCAACTATTTACTCGTGATGTAGAAAAATGTTAAAAAATATCTATTTTGTGCACGATTGGTACACACAATGTATAAGGTATTTTTATATTTCGATGTTTGCAGATAACTTTTCATACAATTTTTCCTATCAAATTAAAAAATCTTGAAAATAAAATGAGATATGAGAAGATCATCTCTATGACTCCGTTAGGATTTCGGACATTTTTACGCCAAATATTAGGATAGGTTAGGTTAGGCGCGCGCCTAACCTAACCTATCCTAATATTTGGCGTAAAAATGTCCGAAATCCTAACGGAGTCATAGAGATGATCTTCTCATATCTCATTTTATTTTCAAGATTTTTTAATTTGATAGGAAAAATTGTATGAAAAGTTATCTGCAAACATCGAAATATAAAAATACCTTATACATTGTGTGTACCAATCGTGCACAAAATAGATATTTTTTAACATTTTTCTACATCACGAGTAAATAGTTGATGCAGATTTTCTAATTCATTCAATAAAAATTTCTAACTCTGAACTTAAATTGATTCTATTATTTTTGAGTTCCCATATCAACAGTAGGTAATCATTTCTTCACAAACATTCTGAATGTTGTATTATTATTATAATAAAATAAACACATGTATTTTTATAAATATTTTCTTTATTTCTAGTGAATAGACAATTGCACTTTTACATATTTATATATATATAAAACCTCTTAAAGTTTCGCTTACGATTAAGATCAAGGTTTTTGTTTTAAAGTAGAAGTATTTGTTCAAAGATTTGATGAACAAATAATTATTTCTGATGTTAACGTTTCAAAATAATGGAAAATTTAAACTCAGAGAAATTTTTCATTGAGTGAATAAACGAATTAGAAAACCTGCATCTTGCTATTATTTTATAGAAAACCATTAATTTTCACTGCCCGTAAATATAGCTGATGGTTTTTTTTTTAAATAAAAAAGAAAGGACTAGAGCTTAATAATATTTTATTTTTACATTCAGTGATGTAGCAATGTTTAATCCAACAGTTCTTTTCTTTCGATTGTAAAACGTTTTCTTAGTGAAAAAATTCTATTGCAAATAATAATATTTTTTATTAACAAAGAAATATTAAGAAGTCAATAAATCGTGTAAATATAGCTGATGGTTTTTTTTTAAAATAAAAAAGAAAGGACTAGAGCTTAATAATATTTTATTTTTACATTCAGTGATGTAGCAATGTTTAATCCAACAGTTCTTTTCTTTCGATTGTAAAACGTTTTCTTAGTGAAAAAATTCTATTGCAAATAATAATATTTTTTATTAACAAAGAAATATTAAGAAGTCAATAAATCGTACCGAGGCCTGTCCCTGCCTGGTCCGCATGGTTTTAATTTTTGATCATTGTTATTTGTAAGAAAACGAAAAAACTTGAATTTTTAATTATAAAACAATTTTCTCTGTGTCGTGTTATGATAAAGTAATCCTATTGTTGGTATCGTCATAACTAAGTAATAGCTCGTCATTTTAACTTTTAATTTTGTACATATTCAATCTGTGTTTTTTGTCTTGTAAGCTGCGAATAAGAATATTTCTTTGATAATTTTTATTTCAACGGCTTTACACTTAAAATAATTGTTGTATACTTGGCTAACAGCGCTGGTTTAGTCTTAACTATGAAATGAGTAATATCTCGCAACTTTTAATTTGTTACTTTTCATCATCGACATAAAATTTCGGTTGAGTTGGCAGTTTCTTTTTAAAAAATAATTATTACTAATAGAGGCGTTCAAAAAATTATGGAAACATTTTTTTCATTGGCTGAGTGAATTAGAAATCTTGCAGTTTGCTGTTATTTAGTTTTAGAAGAAATAAATTAAAGACATGCCAAAGTCTGCATAGATGTAGCTAACTAACATTTGTATGTTGGTTATTTTGTTTCTAAAAAAGTTTAAAATATACCCATCGTCGAAAGTTTCGCAGACACCCTTTTCAACGAGATCACCGCCTTATATCATTTAGGAATGTTTTAAAACTATGTGTGCTTTTTTAGGAATAAATTTTAGCATATTTTCTGTTATCATTAAAAACGGGGTGTAATAAGTGTTGAAAGCCATTCGATTTTTTTTAAACACGAAAATTTCTAGCGAAAAAAGTATTCCGTGAAATAATTGTTGTTTCGTATCTCGTTTAAATTCCGAGATTTTTTAAATCAAATCACAAATTGGGACTTTCAAAAAGTCTTTCATATTGATATATAGATTAAGAGATGTCCGTCTTAAGAGTCCGTCTCGACATTTTACATTAACATAATATGGTTATTTAAAAGCTTTCGTATATTAGTGGTATTTTAAATAATAAGAATTTAATGAATAGAAATCTTTCACATTGTTACCCCTGTAAAGTCCGTCTCGACATTTTACATTAACATAATATGGTTATTTAAAAGCTTTCGTATATTAGTGGTATTTTAAATAATAAGAATTTAACCCTGTAATTACCTGCACCAAGCTTTATCTAAAATATATTAATATTTTATTACAGTTGGGTTGCAATGGTATTTCAAAATACATTAAGCCAGACCTTCTCCATCAGGGAATGGCCGTGTGGACTTAATTTTGATCATTGTTATTTGTAAGAAAAAGTTGCCAATTAGGCATCTGCAGCAATCGTTCTGAGGATATACTGTGTTGTGTTGTGTTCAGTTAAGTGAAAATGGAGCAACTTAAAGCTGTGTTACATGCATACAGCTTAAAAGGATTAATAAGCATGTACATCAATAGTGATTCGCTGGAACATTTGGTGGCAGTGAAAGAGGTAAATGTTTATTATTGTGTTTTTTCTTTAATAACCGTATAAATGTAGATGGTTTTGGCAACCACGGACTCACAAAACGTCAAGTACACTATAAGTTTTTATCGTTCTTTCTTTTTTGAAAAACTGAAAATGAGGTACGGGATATTACTTATTTCACGGAATACTTTTGTCGTTCTAGATTCAAGCTAATTTTTACCGGGGCTCTCTTTGACAGTTACACACAATATTTTTTTAAATAATGTTGTTTTTTGTTATTTTTGCAATAGTGATGACCCTATTTTAACAAATATCTATTTTCGTACGCAAATGGTACGCATAACGTTGAGTGTATTTTTTATATTTCGAAGTTTGCAGGCGTTTCGTACAATACCAACCTGGTAAAAATACAGTGAACCGCATTTTTTTATTATTATCTATTAATTTATTACTTAAAGGCACTAAAAAACAATTATAAAGAATTCTTGCTTTATGTGACTTGTAATTTTAAGAAACTATATATGAGATGCAAGTTGATAATAATAGGCTAGTGTTTAAAAAATAGTGGAAGTCACTTTTTTCAATTTTAATTTTTTTCACCTGTTGTGTTTTTGATATTTTGTGGTTTCATTATTTTACTTACTAAGTTATTAGCTGGGGGAACATTGCAGCCCCCATGTGTTTTTATTTATTTTACAAAATAGCTTGTTTAAAGTTGTGTCGCGTCTTATGCATTTAAATGTAATAAAATATTAATATATTCTAAATAGAGTTTGGCGTTTAACCCTACAGTACAGGTCCTATTTTTTCTTATTTGCTATAATATATATAATAAACACATGTTTTTTAAATATTTTTTAAATATTTTTTTATTTTTTAGCGAATACATATTTGCACATATACATTATTTCAATGTGTGACATACAGCTAACCTTTGAAAAATCTACTTCTTAAAAGCTTATAGTCGGGACACCTGAGATCCTCAATGTTTTTAACAAGCCATAGTATTGAAATATTTTTCCATACACCCACTAATCCCCAATGTACATTTTATTTGAGAAGCCGAAGAACATGCTCTGTATATCCTCATAAAGATGTATGAGTTTTTTCAATTCTTCCAAGTTTTTGCAGTATTTCTCTAGCCTCATTTTAAACTCTGGTGTAGTTCTACTTCTATCGGTCGCTCTTAAATATGTTTTACTTTTTCTCGCACGCTGTACAACACGACACTTTTTATTGTGGGCGTTTGAATACATAACATTATTTTTAGCTGTAATATGCACAACTTAGTGTTTAACATCAAAGTGGCCATTTTTCTCTTATTTGCTATAATATAATAAACACACAGGTAAATTTATAGATCATTTTTATTTCTTAAAAATACATAATTGCAAAACATACATACATTGTTATATATATATATATATATATATATATATATATATATATATATATATATATATATATATAGAACTGGTTTGTTTGTTTCCAACATATGTGATATAAGCCTTACGTATAGATTTACAAATAAGATTATTAAAATTAAATAACAGGTCTGTATAGATATAGCTAACATTTTTATATTGGTTATTTTTTGTTTCTAAAAAGTTTAAAATAAACTCATCGTCGAAAAGTTTCGCAGGCACCCTTTTAAACAATATCATTCCCTATCATTTAGGAATGTTAGTGCCTTTAAGTAAGAAAACGAAAAACTTGCTGCATATTTAATTTTAAAATAAGATTACCAATGTTCAAACAATACAGCGAATAAGAATTTTTTGATAACTGTTATTTAGTGCTAATTCATTCAGTGAAAATTTCTAGTTTACATTTTTCTATTATTATTATTATTCTGAGTCTTTTATATCATTAGTAATCATAAATTGACAAAGCACGCCTGCGAAATAAGCAATATATCTCGTAACTTTTAATTTTCTTTGTACATATATTAATTTGTGATGAAGCTACAAATTTGATGACCACTATTTTTCGATCGTTAATGAGACTCTCGCGAAAAACGGTTTAAAATGTAAAATGGGTCAGGGGTACCAGAAACTACTTTACTTGCACTCCGGTTTTAGTTGGTACATCTTCTTCTCCTTTAAGATGCCTCTAGTAGAATTTTTGTGAAAACCGAAAATGTGTGAGTGTAAATGTTAAAACCCATACCCATATCATTTTTAACATTTTTTTTAACACGAAAACTTATACAATCTCTATGGAGTCACCTTAAGTTATTTGTCTAATAAACCAAACTTGATTAACCAATTAGCCGGGTACATGAATATGTTTTAAGATGATTGGTAAAATTTTTGTTAATACCGAAAATGTCTGAATGTTAAAGTTGATGTCTATATTCATACCACTTTAAATAATTTTAAAGCAGAAATAACTGCCAGTTTAATCGATGGTGAAAAGAATCACAAATTAATACATGTACAGAAATTTAAAGTTTTTTAAATACGGAACACTTGTACAGTCTCCACTAATATCACTTTAAGTTCTTTGCGACACTATCTATTTTCAAATTTTCTTTTTTTGAAAGCTGTTCTTTTTCCTCAAGCTTACTTAGTCGTTGTCGTTCTGCAAGTCGGAAGGCTTTCTTGGCTTTTTTAGATTTCCCTATTACCGAAAACGCACTCCTCAAAACATTCTTTGTTTCTATATCCTGTAAAGGATCGTTTGAACACATATTTTACTACACTTCTTAAAAAACTTATTGAGAACCGAATACTACGTTTCTTGAAAAGTTAATTCATTCAATGAAAAATGTCTAACTCTGAGTTTTTAATACCTGCTGCATTTCATTATCCAGTTGAGAAACTGTGTTGAAAAAATTTTGTAATATTTAAAAAATGAGCCGGGGGTCGGGGCAGCCACCAACAACTTTACTTGCACTGCGGTTTAATGGGTATCTCTTCTCTTGGAATATGATTAAGATGCCTTGGTGAACGTCGAATATTAAAGCTGGTATCCATACCACTTTTAAACACAAAACTTGACGATTATAGTCATCTTAAGTTTTCGAAAATGTGTCACTTTTTTTTAAATAATTCTAAACACCGAAACTTGTAAAATCTGTTAAATATATGCAAACTTATTTAAAATGTTATTCTTATACGCGTGGAAACGTCAGAATTGTGGAGGCACTAACTTTGAAAAGTGAAAGTTAATTAGGTCATTTTTTAATCGCTCAAAAATTCCAGCACATGTTGAAAGACACGTATATCTAATTAACGTTAATCACCGGGGCCACCCACCAGATAAGATAATTATCTCGCGGTGATTAAAATCCACGGATTTCCCTAATTACGCCATTAACTTAATTGCCTCATTATCTTAATTGCCTCATTAATGTTAATGACCTAATTAACGTTCACTTTTCAAGGCCAGTGTCCCCCATACTACTGGCATAGAACTTTGGGGTTGCAGCAAACCATCGCATACTAAGATACTCCAAACCTTCCAATCCAAAATGCTTCGAACTATAGCAAATGCTACATGGTATGTATCTAACCAAACCCTCCACGAACACCTTGCAATTCTTTTCATCAACGATGTGATTAGCAGTTATGCCACCAAATATAGAGATCGCAGTAGTAACCATAACAACCAGCTCGTCAGGGAATTAGCAACACAACCCCTAAAGAATAGAAAACTAAAAAGACAGTGGCCAGACGGTGAAGTCATGTGACCATCATTGGATGGTACCCAATTCATGAGAAGCGACGCTCACAAACCATTTGCTTATTACTCTGTAGTACTGTTAGAGTAGACTGTAAACATGCAATAAAGAGAAAACAAAAAATTTTTTTTGTTAGTGCTTTAAGGAAAATATGTGTAATTGTGCGATATCGCAATATTTTTAAACCTAAAGCTGGAATCGGTTCCCGGTTTTTAAAAGTAGTAGCAAAAGTTCATGTCCCTAAAAATCTCCATTCGGGTACAAAGAGAAAAAAAATATTTTGAATGTATGTCATGCATTGGAGAAAGATTATCCGATGGTACAAAAATCAGGATCAACAATATCAACATGTTTAGTTAATATGGCTTCAAGGTATAGCAGCGTGAGTGAGCGGACCATTTACAGAATTCCGAGAGAAGAAAAAAAGGTAGGAGATGTTCAGAAACCTAAAGCGAAGTCTGGAAGAAATAAAATATTAGAGGAAAATTTTACCCTTGAATGAAGATAAAGATTGACGCTTAAAAAATGTTTACATGATATGAACTTTGTATTTGCAAAAGAAAATAGGAATAGCCTCCTACTTGAGAAAGGTGATATTATTTGTTGGCGAAGAAATTATATTCGGGCAATTAGAGCTGCTCGTGAAAGGGGAAGAAAATGCTATTATTGGGATAAGTGGTTGAATGAAGGACACAGTGTAACGAAATTTTGGCAAGATAGGAATGTAAAAAGTGTTCGTCAAGGCCATATGGAAGATTGATCAACAGGATTAAAAATGCCAACAGGAAAAGGGAAACGCTTAATAATAACGCACATAGTAAATGATTCAGGATTCGTGGAAGATGGATTTCTATCGTTCGTGTCGAAAAAAAGTAGCGATTATCATGTGGACGTGAATGCGGATGTTTTCGAGGTTTGCAAAAATTCTCGCAAATATAGAACTCAGATCTGTCGTTATTATGGATAGCGCCCCGCACCACAGCCGATATATAAGAAATATAATGTGGATGAGATGGCTAATGTTAATGATATTGAGGGTATTGCTACTGCCGCCTTACCACTGTGAACTCAACCCCATTGAGCTTATTTAGGCTGAAGTAAAGAGGAATGTTGCACGAGAAAATAGAACCTTTAAATTAGAACATGTAAAAGGCCTTTTATCTAGTGCATTGAAGAGAGATATAGCTAAATATTGGCGAAGACGCATAGAGAACGTTAATAAAGTTGAAGAAAAAATGTGGGATACAGATATTCGGATTGACGCAGTAACTGAGCTAATAATTATAAATGTAGGAGCCAGCAGCCATTGTGACAGTGACAGTGATGAGTGAGTGCGGTAACTTGTGATAGTGTCATGTAGTGCGGTAACTTGTGATAGTGTCGTGTAGTGATTGTGATATAATTGTGGAAAATTATTGTTGTTAAGTTTCGTCTTTAGATGTTATTTTAACAAGAAAGTTTATTTATGTTATTAGAATTCTTGTTCATTTTTAACTTTGGTAAGTTTTGTTTTCAACATGATTAATTTTATTTCAACAAGAAAGTTTAGTTGTGTTATTTATTTATTTTTAACTTGCAAGTTTGTTAATTTATTTTCTTTTTTAACCTGTTACTCCCTAATTAACAACCCTGTCACCATCCTTTCCTGGCAAGAGATATATATTCACGCCTCCACGTTGAACATTGCTTTATAAACGTCAAACATTCTACAGTTTTGATGTCATATTGGGTAGATATTCTTGCACGGTAGCTCAGTCATAGTGACGAGTGCGCTTGGTCAGAGTGCCTAACGTATACTGGGTTCTATCCCCGGCACTGGCATTGGCAATGCTGGTGAGTAATGGAAGTTGTCTGCGTATTTCAAATATGGAACCCCCTCCCGGACAACCTATGAGAGGCTTTGGATTTGAGGGTTGTCTACTAAGGCTGATGTTTATGTTTATTCCATTCCTAAACAAAATTATGCGTGCCTTTAAATTTTTTCTTAAAAGAACCAAATTTTTTCTTTTTGGCCGAGTTGAGTGTAGAAACAAATATAAATATATTAATTTTTTATATTATGAAATATGAATATTGTTATTAATTTACATATACCTAAAAATATATATGTGGCGCCACTGATTGCGGTTAGCTTCGGCATGATTAATATTTGTTTATGCCACTTCGCCAAACCCATATTAGTTGAACAAATTATTGGATATAAAGACACCACATTCAAACGTTTATTCTATTTGGTCGATTGTAGCAATTACACATACTGACCGAGTCGTGTTTTTTATCTCTGGTAGGCGGATAAAACTTCAAAAATATCTCTACACTATGTGGGATTATATAGTGGAATGAGGTGCCACTTAAGTATTACATAACAACAACTATCCTTTGATGAGCATGCCGCTTATTTTTTGCTCTACTGACTACACTTATTAGCGCTACTTATCGTATATATACTCGGATACTGGATGTATGTCCGTTGCTTTGAAAAGTATAGCCCCTCCCGCACAGTTACTTGAGGCCATCAGGGATAAATAAAGTTGGTACAAAGTGGTACACATAATTTGTGAATATTTTGCCGTGTTTTATTAAAAATAAATATTTCGTTCAACAGAATTTTTATAATTCGTTTAATGACAGAAATGAAAAATCCCAACCTCATATATAAATCCTACATAGGTAAGTTGGTGACTTTCTTTGTGTTTGCTAGTAAATAAATAAACAAAATCATTTTCCTTTTACATTAAATTGTTTTACTCAGGTTGTCAAAGTTAAATGCAATAGCTAATTCCTAACATCGCTTGGGTGATGTGCCAATCGAACCCATAATCCCAGTTTTATGTGTTTTCATAGAACCTTTACATAACAGAACATACAATATTACTATTTAAATAATTTTTGTGGCATATAATTCTTCAATTAATGGGAAATGACAACTGTTTTAATCTCCAGGTTAAAGTATCTATATACGAGCCTCGTAACAAAAACAATATTATTATAGTTATACTCAAATTTAATATATCTGATACATAACCGATAAAGCACATAAACGAAACGGACATGGTTATTTTCCAATTTCCTGCTATTTGTAACGTAAACGTTTATCTGTTCAATTCAAACACCGATTATTACTTCCACATCCACGTAGTGGATTGGAAGTATAGTAATCGCAAAACAATTTTCAAAAATTTTTATTCCTGAAATAGGTTTAGAATGTCATGAAACGTCGAGATTTTAAATTTGAGCGAAAAAAATTTTTCTGTCTGTCTGTCGGTCTGTCGGTCTGTCTGTCGGTCTGTCTGTCGGTCTGTCTGTCTGTAACTTTTTTTGTCCGCACGCTTTCTCCGGAACGGTTTAAGATATTGACCTGAAATTTTGTACACGTATATATTATAACGAGATCTGGAACTGGATTATTTTTTGAGGAAATCCGGTGAAGGGTTGGGGTTTAAATAGGGGTAAATAAGGGGAAATAAGTAAAGCAAGCTTGTAAGAGTACAGAAACTTGAAATTCGGTTTATGTACTAGAAGTTAAGGCCTCAGATTTTTTTATAATATTTTTCAACCCCCCACCACCCCTACCCCATTAAAGGGGTTGATAAAATAAAGTTGAGATATTCATTTGAAATTTCGTACACGTATGTATTATAACGATGTCTAGAATTAGATTATATTTTGGGATGATTCCGTTGAAGGGTTGGGGGTTAATCTGGGGTAAATAGAGGAATATAAGTAAAACAAGTTGGTAAGAGTACAGAAACTTGAAATTCGGTGTATGTACTAGAAGCCAAAGCATCAGATTTTTTAATGATATTTTTCAACCCCCACCACTTGAAAAGGGTTGATAAAATAAAATTGAGATATTCATTTGAAATTTTCTACACGTATATATTATAACGACATCTGGAACTAGATTGTATTTTGAGATAATTCCGTTGAAGGGTTGGGGGTTAAATAGGGGTAAATAGGGGAAAATAAATAAAGCAAGCTGGTAAGACTACAGAAACTTGAAATTCGTTGTATGTACTAGAAGCCAAGGTCTCAGATTATTTATAATATTTTTCAACCCCCACCACCCCTACTTCATTATTAAAAGGGTTGATAAAATAAAATCGAGATATTCATTTGAAATTTGGTACACGTATGAATTATAACGACATCTGGAACTAGATTATACTTTGAGATGATTCCGTTGAAGGGTTGGGGGTTATTTAGGGGTCAATAGGGGGAAATAAGTAAAGCAAGCTGGTATGAGTACAGAAACTTGAAATTCGGTGTATGTACAAGAAGTTAAGGCCTCAGATTTTTTTATAATATTTTTCAACCCCCCACCACCCCTACCCCATTAATGGGGTTGACAAAATAAAGTTGAGATATTCATTTGAAATTTCGTACACGTATGTATTATAACGACGTCTGGAATTAGTTTATATTTTGAGATGATTCCGTTGAAGGGTTGGGGGTTAATTTGGGGTAAATAGAGGAATATAAGTAAAACGTTGGTAAGACTACAGAAACTTGAAATTCGGTGTATGTACTAGAAGCCACAGCGTCAGATTTTCTTATAATATTTTTCAACCCAACCACCCCTACTCCAATATGAAAAGGGTTGATAAATTAAAATTGAGATATTCATTTGAAATTTGGTACACGTATGTATTATAACGACGTCTGAAACTAGATCATAATTTGAGATGATGTCGTTGAAGGGTTGGGGGTTAAATAGGGGCAAATAGGGGAAAATAAGTAAAGCAAGCTGGTAAGACTACAGAAATTTGGGATTCGGTGTATATACTAGAAACCAAGGCCTCAGATTTCTTTCTAATATTTTTCAAACTCTACCACCTCCGCTTCATTATTAATGGGATTGATAACATCAAATTGAGATATTCACTTGAAAGTTAGTACACGTATGTATTGTAGTGACATCTGATTGAGATGACTCCATTGAGGTGGTAGGTTGTAAATAGTGGAAAATAAGTACGGTAAACTAGAAACTTCATTTTTGACGTATATGGTAGAAGTCAACTCCTCAAACTTTTCTATGACATCTACCCCAAATATTATTAAAATTCTATGACCAATAATTTCCACATACTAGAGTGCAAATATAGTCAAGATGTTTCCTTTAAAGTGACTTGGACGAATAATCTGGATGTGGAAGTAGTGATTCCTTAGGCAGCGGTTTTTTTTATTCCGAGTGAAAAAGTGAAAAAGGAATCTTTACATCGTTTTAAAGTTCTTAATTTTTGTCGTTTCCAATTATTCAAAAAGTTTCATTTACTGCTTACTAATTTACTAATCTTACTATGCGTACATAATAAACTTTAAAGACAAAGTCAACCGGTTTACTCTGACCAATAAGAGATAACTGCTGGAAGTATTCATAATAGAATCCACGAATAACTGGATAAAAGTAGACTATTGTCGATTTGTCATTCAGGGTTCAAAGAGAAAATTCATTTTGAACACAATTATGGACTTTGAGAAAAAATTCTGAAACAGGTCGAGTTTTATTTTAAAATTGCCATTCGAACGAGGTGCCGACCTTTGATTCTCTATTCACCACTATAAAGTTTTTTAAATTTACTCTGTCGTGAGAATATTAATTTTGTTATTGTTTTGTAAATTCAGTTGAGGTATTTTTTGCTAAATTATTTGTTTGGAAGAAAAGTTCAAACCGATCTATTATTGTTTAAAGTTCTTAATACAAAATCGTACACACTGGAAAGGTGACACTAAAGAATGGGTAAAAAACACTAAAGAAATAACACCATTTACTGTACCTTCAAAAATTATCAAGTGAGATATATAATTTTGTTGTTCCCAATTAGCGTCACTTTGTTATAAGTTACTCATACACATCAGTATATTTAATTAGATTTTTTATTTATTATGGCTCATTTATCCCAAACTCAGAAAATAAATATTTTAATTATGATTGGATGCGGCAACAAAACAAGAACTTAAGAGGAAGTTTCCGAAATGTTTAATAATGAATACCCTGGTCAACACATATCACAGTATAGTGAGTAAATTAGAAAACAAATATTGTAAAACTGGACATGTAGAAACTATCCAAAAACCAGATAGAACTGATAAGGAAAAACAATTAAATGTACTGGTAGAGATTGAAGAACGTCCGCTTAAACCAACGAGGCCAATGATGTGAGTAAATCGTCGATTCTGTGAGTTTCAGAGAAAGAAAAATACCATCTTTACAATAGAGCGAAGTTGATTCAGGTGTTACACGAGGATGATCCTGATCGAGGATAAAAATTCTGTGAATTAGTGATGAGCAGAATAGCTAGTAGATTTGTAGTTTCTAAACAAAATTGTTTTTTCTCGTGAAGCCACATTTCAAATAAACAGAACGGTAAACCACCGGAACTGTTAATATTGGAGCAGAAATAATTCTCACTGGATGATGGAGGCTCACACATAATTTGTACAAAAAGTTTGGGGCTGGCATCATTAATAATCAAATTGTTGGCCCTTATTTTTTTAAAGGCATATTTAACGGTGATGTTTATCTAGATTTTTTATGAACTTTTAGTGTCTACAGTAAACTTGCTTTTTCCTGATGCTAATTATCCAAATGAAATAGGCAGCTGTATTTGGTACCAACAAGATGGAGTCCGGTCGCATTATTTGTAAACAGTGAGAAATTATTTAAACAAAGTTTTCTCTAACAGATAGATTGGAAGACGTGAAATCATTGAATGACTACCTCGGTCTTCCGACTTGGCCCCTCTTGATTAGTTCTTATGGGGCTATTTAAAATAAAAAGAGTAATCTATAGTGTTCTTATTTATTGATTTCATTGAAAATATGTGTTTTACAATAGAACCACAATACTACACGTTAGACGTGATGAATCGAGCGGTAGGTCTTCTTCAAGTTGGTATGAGGCAAGTCGAAGTAGCTGAGCGGATGAGTATTTACTAAAGTACCATAAATCGATTATGGAGGCGTTTTACGGAAACTCAACGTCCGGCTGAACAACATCCAGGATATGGACGCTCTACAAATGTGGCTCAGGAGAGATTTTGGTGTTAAATGCCAGAAGGCACCGAATAATTTAAGCACCTGAGTTGGTCACGTCGTTGCAGCGAGCTCAAAACGTGATCGATGTCCGAGACACTGAGAAATCGCCTCCGTAAAGCCAATCTCCATAGTCGACGACTTCTCAGATGTCCACCTCTTTCTAAAGCTATCTCGCTAAACTGGTGGCAAGAATGTCAATATTGAGATGCAAGCTCTTGGGCTATAGTTTCATTCACAGATGAATCTAGATTTGGATTTTATCCAGATTTTCGTCAGACATCAGTATGGAGACGATCCGAAAATGTGAAAACGTTTAAGGCACGTTCAGGAAGTTCACACATACAGAGGCGGTACAATAATGGTATGGGGTGAAATAATTATAGGCGGTAGAACCGAGCTCGTTTTTCCGAAGGGCTTCTTAACACGTTCAGTGCGCATGTCGGCTCTGGCCGCCATCTGTGAATGTTAGGTAGTGCGCGTGACGGCTTTGGCCGACATAATAATAATAATAATAATAAAGCGACTTTATTCATTCTTAAAAAAAAAAATAAATACAATTGAATACAGTTAATTATATTCATACATAATAGAATGAATTGGCGAAGTCTCACCCAAAATGAGCGCTTTTAAACTTAACCAGACTAACGACTAAGTATTTCAATAAATCAGTCTGAGCTCAGCATTAGGGGTAGGTCACCAAATATAGAGCAGCAGTCAACGTGTTAACAGCTTAGCAATATCTGCATAATATTGTTTAATCTATTGTGCGTCTATCTGCGGGTGCTGTTGGTGAAAACTTCCACCTAATGCAGGACAATGCTTGTCCACGTGTCGCACGTACTGTTATGAACCGGTTGACCAATGAGGGAATTGAAGTATTGTCACGGCACACAATCTTCGGGCCTTAATCCGATTGAGCATGTATGGGATATACTTCAAAGTAGAGTTACTTCACATATGGGTGATACTCACAACAGAATGGACACGTTTAGCCCAAGTGGACAGTAACAACGTCATTTTGTCTATGAACAATAGATGTAGAGCTATGATAAATCAATGTGGAGGTCATACTCTGTATTAATTTTTTCTTTTTGCGTACTCGACAATTTTATGTATGGCTCAAAAGACTGATGTCTACCTTAGTTATTTTTTCGGAAATATTTTGTTGCTTTTATACAAAACATTAATTTTGGGACATTGTCACACTTAGTAACACTACATAAATCACTTTCTTTTTTGCAAAATTATTTAACAAAAATACGTATATAGAAATATCCCTAGACTTTTTTCATGTATATAATTTCTTATGGTAGTATAGTATGCGTTTCTATTCTGGTAGTACTACCAATTTCTTTCCTCGGTTAGAAAGTAAGGAGGAACATGATCCTAATTTATAGCTCACAGCTTTTTGCGCTATTTCGCAAATGTATCAATATTTTACTTAATTTTGTTTCTTAGTTTCCTTAAATGTGTTTATAACTAATATTGTTGGGAACGAAATGTGTCCAATCAGTTTCGAAAAGTTTTAGCCTCTATAATAAAAAAATTGTGTTAGTGTTTCACTGTTGAAATAGGTATAAGTATAATAACGAATAGCATGTTGAAAATATGAAAACTTTTGCCTTTAGTTTCTAGCAGTATCTGGTCGGAGAAAATATGGACGACAAAGATTTAATCGATTATTATTTTCGGGAAATACTAATTTTTAAATGCGTTTTAAAAATATATCCATTTCTAACGCTTTAAAAATGTAACCATTTCTAATTTATATTTTTTATGAAAAAGAAATGCGTGTGTTTCTTAATGAATATTTTGATGGTAATAAATTAATGTATCTAAACATCAGATTATGTTTCTTTTTCATAATTATTTATATCGATATTTTAGCTCTTACCTAAAAATTCTCTAAAATCATTGAAATAATCATAAATGAACAAATCAGAGAGCTAAATAATATATTACCTATTAGCCAGTCTGGCTTTCGAAAGGGTTATAGCACAACTAGTGCACTGCTTGAAGTGGTCGATAACATTGTACGATCATCGGACAACAATGAGGCTACAGTCTTAGTGTTATTAGATTAGAGTAAGGCGTTTGATCGTATAGATCATCGACTACTTCTGGCAGTTTTACATTATTTCGGATTGTGTCCCAGATCTATAGAATTAATGAAGCAGTGTATATAACTTTCAGTATATTCTTTTAGACAAACTATTGCTAAACAGGTGTACAATGAAGGTGACACGAACGTCGATAACACATAGTTATAAGCTTATACAATAAGAATAAAAACTACAAGCGTCTTTAAAAAATATAGATGTTTTGTTTTAGCAGAAAATCGAAAGTTTCTATATTACTTCACCGATCTCAAATGCTTAAGGTGTTAAAATTTGTTACAAAACACGTTGCTAACATCTTATTCATTTAGTTTTATGGCAAGGACGGTCAATATAACATTATTTATTCAAAATGTTCGTAACTTTTATGTAAATTTACAAGAGTAAAATAAAATTCATAGTAAAACCAAAAATGTACAGGCTGCGAATTACTCGATATTCCTGATTTTCACAAAAAAATCACTCAAATTTTATTTCCCTCAATAGGTGAAACCCCGGGGAAACCAAAAAAGTCTCGTTTTATGGTAAAATTGCATCACCACTAAAAGTATAAAAAAAAGAAATTGATACAGTAAGAAATTACACGCTGTTGTAATAATACACCAGAGAGTCACCATTAATGGAGAAAATTCTAACATGCTACCAGAAAATCAAGGTGTTCCACAAGGTTCAATACTGCGGCCTCTCATGTTTACGTTGTATATAAATGTTCTTAAAAAGTGCAAATCACATTTTTATGCAGATGTCGCACAGCTCTACTATTCTTTTAAAGAGACTAATATTGAAAATGCTTGTAGACTCATTAACCATGACATAACATGTCGTATGAAAATATCTAATGCTTTTTGCCTTGCTATAAATGCAACAAAATCCAAAGTAATGTTATTTGGTAGTAGGGACAACAGAGGTAAGTATGTGGAAAACGTCAACATACAAATTAACAACGAGCACCTTGAGTTTACAAATGCGTCAAAGAATTTAGGATTATGTATTGATTCAGGCCTAAAATTTATTGACTATATTATTCAGAAATCTATTGCTAGTTTAAAAATAATTTATGCAGGTGAAGATATTTTGACAAAAAAAAAACTAAAACAATTTTATGTGAAGCTCTGTGTGGCAGCCCACTTACCACGTCGGGGTCAACAATTATAGTTATCTAATCGATAAGCTATAAATAATAAAAGTAATAATGGAATACATAGTTATATATTATAACATCAATTTTAATTCACAAAGCCATTTTTTAATTTGTTTTTCCAGGATCTAAATTTCGAGTTAATTTCTAAGTTTCAATTTTTTTTTATTATTCTTTTCTTGTTTTTTCTATTCTTAGTTACCAAAAATAAAAATATTTTTACAATAAGTTCAAAAGGTAAGTGGGCTGCCACACGCTGATTCTCTCTCATGTAAACTATGCTTCAGTTGTGTATTTCCCTTTCTTACGCCAAGTCGATGCCCAGCGATTACAACGGTTACAAAATAGTTGTGATACACTAATTTATGGTATAAAAAAGTACGATCCGGTATCTTTGAGATTGAAAGAAATTGGTTGGCTTAATATTAAGAACAGAAATATTCTCCGTAGCTGCTCAATCTTTCACAATATAATATTTACTAAGTCACCTCCATATTTGTATAATAAAATTACACATAGAATAGACGTACATAACTTAAATATAAGACACAAATCAACTATTATCATCCCAAGACATAAAACTGCCGAATTTCGTTGCGGATTCGTTTATCATATGGCTTCTCTTTACAATGACACTCCTGAGGATCTCAAGGTACTACCATGTACGAAATTAAAATCACAATTAAAAAAAATGTATTTCTAAAAAATTCGTAGTAAAACTTCTAGGCTAGGCTTGCTGTCTATTTTTAGTTAAAATACTGTGGTATGCAAAAATTAGTAAATTATGTGGCTATTTACTATTATTTTCTCTCTGGGTTGAGTGGAAGAGCAAAGAATTAATTTTAAATTCACTTATTCAATGATCAATTTGTATATTATTTTATTGATTATAATAAAAACGATTATTATTGTTATTATTATTATTTATATCGATATTTAAGCTATTACCTAATTTTTTTTTTCAAATGCCATTAGCGCCAATACTTTAAAACCTAAATGGCCGCAGAAACAGTTGTCAATGTGTTTTGAAAATTTAAATCCTATTTTATGAAAAGAAACTCGTTTCATTTCAATAATACACCAATATAGTTCCAATTACTGCAACATATTTTGCAGTTAATGAAACTTTTTTCGAAATATATTTCGGAAATGTTGGCAATATATTATGAATCAGTCAGTAATGTGCATGTGAATCTCGTGGATTTTATTCATTTCTTTGTTGTGTATTTTCTATTATAACTTTTAACCTTTCTTAATATTTTCTATCGAAATAGGATATTCCTCTACTTTTGCCACATTATCTTTTCATACAAGTATCACTGCATTTTTTTAAATCTGTTGTTGGGTTAACGTTGAGGTTATAAATAACTTGAAATGTGATGTTTAAATACAAATACAATTCAATTTAGGGTTTTTTCGTTCTCTAACACAACAAGAATGATGTAAGTTGTTAGAGAAATAGAAACCTAAATTTTTAGTAAATATGAATTGTTTGCTGGCACAGTCCTCTTTAAAATATACTTTCTTTAGATGGCATATGTATTTTAACATTGGAAATATTTATGTTCATATATGGGGGTCGAGTTACCAGTTTTCGTTCAAGGTCAAAAGACAGCGGTATCGCGGTCGAGTGAGACTGTCGTATATGCAACGGCTGATATATGCAAATGTAATATGGGTTGCAGATATCACAGGGGTCAAGCTACCAGTTTTCATTTAAGGTCGAAATACAGCGGTGTCGCAATCGAGAATGGATCGTAGCTGTTTCCGGACGAGACGAAGCCGAGTCCGCAAAAAGTTTATGTTTTATGTATGGTGTTATCATTTTCAATGTCCCTATGGTTGCAAGAATTGCGAAATCTGAATTTTTTGTTTTAGGTAATGGCCGTTAATTTATTACAAATTATTTTACTTCATCGAAATCGGACTTCTGCCCCAGTCGTAAAATTAACCAAAATAGACCGCGTCAAATTGGTTTGTGTTTGTATTTAACGCTATTTCTTTTTCCTAATTGCTCACTTCCCATTTATTACAGGGCACAATTACACCAGATAACGAGGTATAACATTGGAAAGTTTAACAAAATGAATTACCCAAGTTCATCCCTGGTTACTAAATTTTTGTTGCCAAAGCAGAGTGCTCTGGAAGCTTACATAACTTAATTTATGTAGTTTATATGATGGTAAACGTTCAGCTGCTAATAGAGCTTTATTCCACCATTTGGCTCACTCAGATATTAAGTAGGGTAATAATTGCAGCAATCAACAGTAATTCAAATGTCTTCTCAAACGATGCAAACTTAGTTAAATAGTACTGTAGAATAGAGGTATTATCAGAGTATAACTAAATCTGGATATAAATCTGCGCTCGTGTTGGCTTGGCAACTATGTATCTAACACTGTAAAATATCCTTGGGGACGTGACAACGCGCCTCTACCAACTTTGCAAATAATCCAGGAAAAGTGAACATAAAAATATTCAAATTTGGAAATAATTTGTAATAGCCTGAATGTTTGCATACACATCTTCATTAGAGATTTTAACAATATGCGAAAGTTTCTCATCGATCCGATACCTGCGGAGTTAATTACGTGAGGTCAAAGGTCACGAAAAATGGTTTTTGCAAATATCTCGAAAACGGTATACTTTTCAATAAAAACCTTCATATGTATCGACAATTTGCTACTAAAACGGTCTATAAGTTCTTTTCAATGGGTAGCCTTTCACATTTGTTGATGACTCTGCGCACTCTTCCACAGCACGTATATCATTATATGTGTAATGTAATGGAAAATATCAAAGCTTCATATCAGCGTCGTTAGTGTACAGACGCTCCTTCATCTGTTTATATTCTCTTCGATGTATGACGGTGGCAACGAGTCATAAACAATTGCGCTTGCCAATGCAAAAAACAAAAGTCGCTTCATGTCGGTGTTATCATAAAGCTGATAATATCTTGGTAAAGCGAGCTAAGAAATATAATGATGTTTTGATAATTGAAGCACGCATAGAACAGTCCAATACGAACACCGGCATTGTTGGTGGAGCCTCGTATCCAAAATGTCAAACCTACATATTTTTGCATACAGTGAATAGTGGTGATACAAATTCTGCTCTATACAATAAAGGTAAATTAAAATATATTAAACTATCTGAAAGGAATGATAACCTCATTAATTATGCTGAACATCTAACACTGCTCCTAATCATACTTTTAACTATGACCTACGTTTCGTTCTACCAGTTTATAGCGATAGCAGGACTCTATCGATGTTTTAAGATATTTAACATTTGTAACAACGATGTAAATGAAAGGAAAGTAAAAGTCTGCAGTGGTACAGGTAGCTAGGAGACACTATATCAATGGCGGGAAGTAGCCGAAGCGATATAAACAACAGAATAATCCAAGGCAAACAGGTTATTCAAAAGCTAAACTCGAGTTGGTGGTCAGAACAAATAAAGAAGCCGACAAAAAAAAAGAATTTATAATAGCTTTGTTCAAAGCATAGTGACATATGGATCAGAAATGTGGGAAATAACAAACAAATTGCGGTGGACATGGACGCGTTGAGAAGAAGCTGTAGGGTGTCTGTCTATATGCTAGAACATTTGAGAAACACATGAATAAGAGAAATAATGAACACCGAAGACACAATGAGCAAAATGCATAATTTTTTTAAACATCACAGATGAATAGATCACTAAAAAACATTATTTTTCCAGTATTTTATTTTTGTTTTATGTTTTAATTAAAGGTTAAAAAAATTATTTACTGCAGCTGTCAATTTAACTGCGTTTAAATGGAGAAGTTTCCGCGCTACTTGTGTGTGACGTCATCGGGCACATCGCACCGATGGAAAACGTATTGTGATTGCGAATGTGTACACATTATTTATGTTGTGTTATGGAAAATACAAAGAAAAGTAGCTATAAATATTGTATTGTGCCCAAATGTACAAATACTACAATAAAAACTCCAGAAAAGTTATTTTTTAATGTGTCTAGATGCGATAAACTTAGGAAGAAATGGTGCAGAGCTATGAGACGAGACGACCGAAATGCAGAATTATCGTCATCCTCAAGATTATATTGCTGCCAGGATCATTTTGATGTAAATTTACCCATTAAAACTAATTACTTTATAATAATATTATGAAAATATGTACCTAACCCTAATATTATTGTGATAATTTGTTTACATATCATGGTGAATTTGGTCACTTTCCTATTTATAGGAATACAAAAGTTACTAACTTCTGTTAATAGGAACCTTGAATTAAAATGTATAAATGTATAAGAACGGTGGGAATAATGTAACTTCTCGACGTTCTACATATTATCCAGTTATATATTTATATATACCTATGTATGTCAACAGTTATTTTTACTGCACTAATAAAATCAGTATTAGTAGCAAAAAAGTTTGTCATGATAAACACATCAACAACGGGCAAATTGTCACTCTGGCCCCGTAAAAACCCACTGTCCGTCATTTTTACCACTTAATAATTAAAATAAATAAATAAATCAATGATTTCTTTTACGAAAATATCAATACACATTTACAAAACACAAAACAATTTACGATTTAACCCCTTGGCAGATAGACGACCATTAGACATTATGCCGAATGACGTCAGACCAATAGCGTGGTGTTTTCGGTCACGTGAATATGTTGCCATAAAATTTTGAATTTCAAAGTCGTTTATTTAGGCTACACATTTTTTTTATACCGTTTCTTCATTACTTTCTCAACTTATATAACATATATAACGAAAAAATAATAAATTATTGCATTTCTAAAATTCATGCATGTTGCTCATTATAGATGACATAGAGAGGAACGGACTGCTTTGGTATGGATACATAAAGCGTATGGAGCTGCATAGGTGGCCTCAACGATTGTGGCAGTAGTATCCTCCAAAATAAAGATAAAAAAGGTAGATAATGGAAGTGACGAAAGTAGTAAAAAGAAAAAACCTGGATGAAAATTAATAGATGAATAAGAGAGTGTGGCGCCTAGGATGCGAGCAACGACCTAATTATCTATAAAATACTCGCTGGATATAAATAACAACAAAACTCAATAAAGCTGCACAATTGACTTCTCTTCTTTCAGAATCTGCTGCTGCTCAACAATCCTGTTATCGAGTGCATTACTAAGCTCAAAGATGACTTGGAAATTACGAAATGAGGAGGGTCCGCAAAGCAGGTTTTGGGTCTAATTTATTTTTGAACAAGGAAATTTGAAATATATTTTCTTCACATCCACTTTGAATATCTAATCAATTCCACAACAAACGGAATCATTTCCAACGCCCCTCCCTCTATTCTACCCCCTGAAACTACTGAGTCGCTCGCTGAGATATCCCAATGCTCTACTAAGTAGCAGAACATCGTCAGCTAGTGGTTCGGGACATACACAAGAACACTGCCCCCAAGATGCCCCATGAACATAGATCCTTGGGAATAATCCACACTATCATTGCATAAAGAGCTAGAAAGTAAGAATGAGTGACTTATCCAATGGATCCCGCAACAAACGGAATCATCTCTCCATGAACAGATTATTAACTCTTTCGTCCCTCCGAAATTATTTAATTCCCAGTTCTCAGTTGTACTTGAAATCTAAGATACCTTCAGCACGCCATGTGTCCACTGTCCATTCTTACCTCTCAGCTGTCTATACAATAATATTGTGGATTATTCTCTAGCATCTATGTTCATGGGTGGAGGGGCATTAACTAGAGAGGGGGAAGTGTACTTGTGTATGCCTTATATCACTAGCCGATGATGTTTTGTTTCTTAGTATAATATTAGGATATCTCAGCGGGCGACTGAGTTGTTTTAAGGCGGTAGAACAGGAGGACGGGGGGTTGTAAATGATTCCGTTTGTTGTAGAATTGATTAGATATTCAAAGTAGATTTTCAATTCTTTTTGTTCAAAAATAAATTAGATCGAAAACCTGCCTTAGGGACCATCCTTCTTTATCCTGGAAACTGGAAATGGACATTAAGAAATAATTAGCCAGTTACAACTCTGCTCCAGCCTGTCCCTGAACGGGGTTACAACCGATATCAATAATGATATGAATCCATTGTTTCTCCCGATTTAATTTTTGGAAACTGAATCAGCCTTCGAAGACGAGGATATCATTCCATCCAACTTTTTGCCTCCGTACATTAATTAATAGTTAAGTGTAGAAGTGTAGAAAATAGTAATAACTAAGTGTATAAATTTAATAATACTAATTACTAGCAGCTTAATTTTATAAGTTTTGATATTTTTATTACTGCTTTTAATATTTGTTAAAGCATTGCTGAAGTTAGCCTATTACTCCATTTACTCGCTTATTAAATAGTTTTGTAATTGATTATATTCTTTCACATGGAATATAAATTAAGTGTGGCAATAAAAAATAATAATTAATTTATCAATAATTACTATTATTAATAATATCTTCTGTCCCTAGCGTGACACTCGCGATTCCTTGAAGTGCCCATATCTCGTGAATGGTTTACGTATATGAAAAACAATTTTCAGACCAATTTTGTGGTAAATTATCTCAGCTACAAAGGTAATGTATTATCTAAAATTTCACCGTTTTCGAGATATTTGCAGAAATATATTTTTGCTACGACCAATAATTCATTTATTATAGATACGTTTTTAAACAAGTAATAAGGCTCATTACTTACAGCCGTGGGTTGTATTTATTATACAATAGGCCAGAACCAATCACAAGAGTTCATTTTCATTATTCAATAGTCTTGAACCAATCACAGGAGTTCATTTTTATTATTCAACAGTTTTTGTGCTGCAATCACGAGACGATTTAAAGCTCGAAAACATCGTATATGCCATGACTGACTCTTACTCTATTCTCACAATCTGTAATATAAATACCATTTTGTTTGAATCTTTAAGTTCTTTACTAATTTGTATAAACAAAGTTGTGTGAAAATGATATCAAGTGATGAAGTTAGTGGCACGCCACCAGAAGAACTATCTCATAAGTATAAATCTTCGTTGTTATGGGCACGTTATTCCATGCTGAAAAGTACCTTAGCATTAAACAATGCCGTTCATATTGAAACGTATTCCAAATTCCGAGCATTTTTTAAACGAAAATCCGAAGGGTATAGAGCGAAAAAATCAAAGACGTTGACTTCGGCAGAGACTTCTAAATACATTAATGAGGCTCCAGATAATGTACACTTCGCAACAAAGGGAAGAATTAATACAAATTAACTTGTTTGCCAATTGTTAAATTAAATATCACCTGTCACAATGAAAAAACTCCAGGTTCTGGAACAAAAATTTATGCGCCTCATTTCCGATTAGGCCGATACACTTCCCTCAGAGATTTACATGAACGATGTAACAACATTACATTAATGGACTTCGTCCGGGACACATCCCAAAAGTTCTACGCATTTCAACTGGACGACAGTCCGCTAACACGCAACATTATCCAAATCAGAATGCATAATGCCCCTTTCCAAATCAAACACCCATTACCATACCAGGAGTTGCCTATCTTTCGGCAGCCTCTCTAGCCACACTCATTTCTACCAGAACTTCTATCTATTATACACCTTTCACCGCCATGTCTTTTATTCTTTACCCATCTCTTTCCTCCTTCTTGTTTGTCACATGTTTGCATTTTTGTCATTTTTGTTATTCTGTCCATTTTTGTTGTAAAATTCAATTTTGACCGATAAACTTAAAAATTCTAACTATTTTAAACTCAATTTTCCTTTCAAATAATCAAAAATTCCTAACGGCGAGTAGACTGTTGGGGTAAACTGCATAGAACGGGGCTTTTCCATTGAGTTCATCCCCGTCTCAGCAACAAAATTAAAAATAGTGTCTTATCAACTTATAGATTAAGCGCTTTTACTTCCAGTGTTCTAAAATTAAGTTTTAATATGTATAATATTATTGACCGCCACAGGCGGCAGGAGTTTTATTGAGCCGAACCGGTCGCGATTCATCCAGCCGTACTAACACCACAGAGCTGCGCGACGTGGTTGTGCGGCTGGCTCCGGATCTCGACCCGTGGAGGCAATGTTTTGTATTTAAAAAAATTGAATAAATTTGTTATGATGAAAATGATGAACGGTGTTAAAATATGCACGTGCCGTCTAGAGTTCGAATCCTAGTAGTATCGAACTGTTTTTGCTTGTTTTAAATAATTTGTTTTTTATATCTCATAATATTATTTCATATAATAGTAATAATAAACACCTTTATTGAAACAAAAAATACAGTTTCGTAGGTGAAGCTTAGCATAGAATATTGTACTAAGTAGTTGACCTCACACAATACATAATTTTCTTTATTTTAGGTTGCTCCAATAATGGGTGTAATGGTAACTTGCCGTATAGTTGAATTACATCTAATGGACATTACGCATCTAGAAAACTTAGGATCTGCTTTAATGGTAACCATTCGAAATACAAAAACTAAAATAGAAAATTTATTATAACCGGTAAATTTTATGACATAAGTAAAATGTATATTTATCTTCGGCCGAATAGTGCCTCGTGTCCTACATCATTGTTTTTGAATTTCATAAAAGGTAAATGCATTACTCAAAAAATTGGTATTAATTAATTTGTTTCGATGGGTAAACAAATAGCATCATTTTTAAATTTGCCAAATCCGGAAATGTACACGGGGCACACATTTCGAAGATCGTCAGCTACATTGCTTGTGGATGCAGACGGGGATATCACAGCGTCAAAAAGACAAAAATACGACTTGTTTTATTTACAGTTTTTTATATAAAATAATATTATGCACAACTCTCAAAATTATTATTATTTTTCGCAATTTCCTGTTGACTGGTCGTAGAAAAAGTGTAGTATTCCACTCACGTGTAATAGCTATTACTCACTAAGAAAAACGTCATCCTTTTGAGTAATAGCTGTCATTACACGCTCGTTGAATAATATACTATTTCATGATCTTTGATCCCGAGTAATTAACCCCGCAGATGTCCGATCGACGAGGAACTCTCGCATATTATTTAGAACCTCAATACCAATATGTGTGCAAAAACGCAACCTGTTACAAATTATTTCAATGTTGGATGTCTATTTTTCCTGGATTATGTATCTAACATTGTAAAGTATCCCTGGGGACGTGAAAACGCATCGCTACCAACTTTGCAAATGCAAATCTGCCGTAAAACCACTAATACCGCCTTTCAGGCTTCCATAAGGGATGTATACAAACTTGGCTGACAGATTTATGATAGGCTTCAATACTGTGGGGGATCTTTCGCGACGCTTCCTGAGAAACGCAGTCTAGAGACGATATACGATGCCTAAACTTTCAAAATTGTTTTAAACTGAATTCGAACGCCTTTCCTGACTCCACCGCACATTATTTATGTGGTTAAGTTGAAAATAATAGCGGTGTTTTTCGGTGGTGAGATACGCGCGACGTCGTCCGCGGGTGTGACTTTTTACTCTACAGTTCGTCTCGCGATAAGTATGCTTAAAATCGTATCTAATGGTAATATTAAGATAATTTTTAAGAGATTTGCAACTCCAACTAAAAGCACATTTAAAACCGGTAACGTGTGCTACGAAAAATGGGTTCACAATGAAGTGGGAACTACAGACTAGAATATAATTTTACAATTTTTTGGTTACTCTCTTCTGCCGCTAGTAACATAGTAACAATATTTTATTCATATCAGATCAAATCAAAATATACTTTATTGTTCAGAAGAAAAAGTTTCTCGTTAACAAAGTAAATAAGCATAGGTCCATAGCATATACAGTGCGAACCTAAAGAAACGCACAAAATTCATATCTTTGGTATGTGTCATTTGTCAAAAAAATCCACGAACAGGTCAATTTTAGTTTTGTAAATGCTACATTTTGTCACTATACCAAAATTTATGACGTCATTGATTTTTGAATTATGACGCCATCATGAATTTTTTTAATGGAAACAGACATTTTTGCTTACTGTTTTTGGTGGTATATTCCTTTAGCTTTCTGGTGACACGCAAAAAATTGATATTACCTAAGCCATTCTTTTGGAAAAAAATATTTTTATAGATTGATACCTTACATAAGTCATTGTGAGAAAAAAATCATCTCCATTGCTCAAATTGCGACCC
Source organism: Stenurella melanura (assembly GCA_963583905.1). NCBI lineage: Eukaryota > Metazoa > Arthropoda > Insecta > Coleoptera > Cerambycidae > Stenurella > Stenurella melanura. The sequence continues at coordinate 159,377,554 of OY757309.1, forward strand.
TCCAACCATTTGGCATTAACCAAGACGGGTGTAGACACTTTGTACGTTGTTCTGAATCATCTCATGGGCAATTCGTCTCATCTCCAAGACAATTCTGTCTTTCAATTCTTCTATGGTATCCGGTCTGTTAAAATACACCTTTGACTTTAAGTAACCCCAACCAAAAAAGTCTAAGGGGGTTAAATCCGGTGAACGCGTGGACCACTACATCGACCTATCCACCTTCCATTAAAAGTGTCATCTAAAATCTGACGCACTGTCATCCCAAAATGAGATGGGATCTCGTCTTGCTGAAAACAGACGTTTTCAGCAAGAATATCTTCATCTTCATTGTTCGGAAACATAATTGCTAAGGCTGGCACTAATTTAACTCACAAAAACTGTAAATATCTTGCGGCCGTAAGATTTTCTTAAAAAAAAGGTTCCAATATTCATACCTGCCCATAAGTTTACTTTGCCTCGTTGCTATGTATTGGCTTCTTGCGTCCAAGAAAGAGGATTTTCGCGTGACCAATACCTACAGTTATGTCGATGTACAGTCCCCTTTAAAGAGAATGTAGCTTCATCAGAAAAAACAATGTTCTTTAAAAAATTTGGGTTTTCATCGCACAAGGTCATCAACTGTTCACAAAACTGTAAGCGCCGGTCTCGATCGTCCTCATTCAGTTCGTGGATTAATTGCACTTTGCATGGAGGGTACTTTTCTTTTTTCAATAGACGTACAACAGAACTTCGACTCACGTTATGATTTAAAGCCAGCTGCCTTGTAGAAATATGGTGGTTTTCCTCACTTTCTAGAAAAATATTTAATTCGGTTTCGTTGCTTGTGCTAGGGCGACCAGATCGAAGGAGGTCAGCTAGACAGCTACAGATTCATCAATCATATCTAGCCACCAATCTACTTACAGTGGATCTAGAAATTTGCTTTTCGGGATATTTGGCATTGAAAACATCACATGCTTCCTGATGAGTTCTCAGCCTATCACCATATCCAATCATTACCAAAAATTCTGCGCGTTCATTTTCACTTAAACATGGCATTGCATTCACTAGTTTTACACTGTCTCAGAAGTGTCACAAAACTGTGGTTCCACACGTGTCAGGAATAAAAAAGTTATCGATACTTTACACAAAAAGGCCTGTATCTCTCTGTTGTTAAGGTGATTGTTTTTTTTATTATTTCCTTTGTTTTGTTTTTATGCCAAATGTTTTCATGCTAGTTAAAACAAAAATGTAGGCAGCAAGATTTATCAGTCCATAACAAAGTGGAACATTACTCGTGAATTTGCGAAAGCTAAGCTATTTTTACATAAAATGTCATTCTTCCAAAAAAATGGCTCAGGTAATATAATTTTTTATATATCACCAGAAATGTATAGGAATAGGTATACCACCAAAAACAGTAAACAAAAATGTCTGTTGCCATTAAAAAAAATAAACATGACGTCATAACTCAAAAACAAATGACGTCATAAATTTTGGTATAGTGAGAAAATGTCGCATTTAGGATTTTTTTGAAAAATGACATACCAAAAATATTAATTTTGTGCGTATCTTTAGGTTCACACTGTATAGTTTACACAGTGCACCTACATTATATACATTCAGAACATAGATTACCATATAAATTTTAATACAATAATTATAATAGCTAATATAAAGAGTCAAAAAAGACGATAAGATAAGGTACTAAATGCCTAATTAAAATGTGTCATTATAGCAATCGTCTAAATTATAATAGGGTTTAACAATTAACAGGCTTTTAACCGCCTTTCTGAAATTTGTATTTGAGCTCATGTCTTTAATATTATTTGGTAAGTGATTGAACATTTTATAGCCATTGTAAATAATTGAGTCTTTGACTAGAATGGATCTGGGAATTGGGAGTGCAACGTTATAGACTTGTCGAATAACGTATACGGATGAAGTATTTATGATATTACTTATATGTTTATGAACTAAATAAACTGTTTCTAGAATATAAATGGATATCACAGTGAGACATCCATGTGTCAAGAACAGTGGCTTACATGATTCACGAATTCCAGTTTTGTGCAGGTAGCGAATAGCACGTTTTTGAAGTACCAATATTGTTTGTATAAGATATTTACTGCATGAGCCCCAGAAGGCAATGCCGTACCTTAAATGTGATTCGATTTGTGAAAAATAAGCAGTCTTAGCAGCTGCATAACACAGTTCATTTGTGATCACTCTGATAGTGTAGGATCCGGATACTAGTTTGTTACTAAATATTTTAATGTGTTCGTTGAATTTTAACTTGCAGTCGATGTTTAGTGCAAGAAATTTTGACCAGGGTTTATTTTCAAGAAAATGGTTACCTAAGGAGATGTTCGTTAAATTGCAGTGAAATGTAGTTATGTTTGTTTTGTTAATGTTGAATGAAAGCAAATTGGAGTCACACTACTCTTTGACCCTATCGGCCGACACCATTTGCTGAAATACAATAGCATCTTTATTGGGCCACAGTATGGTGGTGTGGTCAGCAAATAAAGTGAATTTTCCTTCAATATTAATTTTTGTCAGGTCGTCGATATATAATAAAAAAATTATTGGGCCAAGAACGGAACCCTGGGGTACCCCATTTTATATTTAGTTTATTAGAACAACTTGGATTTCTAACTATTTGGCTACAGTTTGATAGGTATAATTGTAGCCTCGAAAACCATAATGCTCAAGCTTTCGTAACAATATTTCGTGCTGGACACAATCAAGGGCTTTCGATTAGTCGCAGAAAATTGCCGCCGCTGCCTCCCCGTTATTGATTTCTGCATAAACATTCCATCATTTGTGCTTTTTTCCTTTTGAAATCCGAATTGTTGATCACTTGGTAGGTTGTAGGAAGACAAAAATTCTAAAACCATTTTTTTAACTAATTTGTCGATAATTTCTGCTAATGTGGGAATTAGTGAGATGGGTCGGACGTTAGATGGATTATCTACCTCTCCGTCCTTATAGAGTGGAATAACTACTGAAGTTTTTAAAAAATATGGAAATGTTCCGGATTCAAACGAATTGTTTATTAGAGATGCTAATACATAAAGAGACGAGTCTGGTAGATTTTCGAATGTATTTATAGAGATTTCGTTGAGACCAGACGACTTCTTATTTTTAATGTCACTTATAATTTCTTAAAGTTCGTCGATGCTTGTGCTATTTAGGTATAAGGTCTTATGATTGTATATTTCTCCAAGGTAGCTCTATAATGGCGACATAATACATTTTACAAAGAATAGAATTCAGCAAAACCGAACTTAATTAGCTAACTAAATTATATTGTTTTGGTTTCACTGAAATAAAAATAAGTTTGCCACATCGACCTTAAAAACGTCATCATAGTCTGGTAATATGGACCAAATGATATTTTTTGCAAATATGTTTTAAAATTATGTAATTTGCTAAAAATATTTAGAGGCTCATTAAAAATAATAATAAATTTTGTAAAATTCTTATATCGGTAGTAAAATTGAATATTAAACATGTACATATTGAAAGAATAATCTTAATGGTCTTGTTCGGCATTTTTTTGTTTAATTTCACAAATCGAAAGTGTAAGAATAAAATAATGGATCTGCAAAAAATCAGAATTTTATTCGCACGTTTAGTATCTTAAAAACAATTACATCCCTATACAGATAGACGAGCTTAGTCCACTCGTTGCTTTTCAGTTGTTTTTATCTATATACTAATCGTGTTGACCTACGCCCCTCCAAATAGCTGATTGGATCATTCAAAACCCTTTCGGGGGGCGGTTCTTCGGGACGCAGTCGGTGTCATTCGATTCGGGAATTAATCCTACATTGTTTATTTCTTTTCTTTTCTACGGTTTTGAGTAATTAACGCGTAAAAGTCCGCTATCTTTCTCGCCTCCTAAATTTAGGAACGGGCAGTCGAAGGATTGTATGAATATGAGTTGGCGACTAAATGTCAATAAATGACGATTTGTCTTCACTCCTGTCGGGCCGGATTTTCGATTTTGACCTTGCAATTTACGATGTCAATTCACCGCCGATCTTTTCTTTGCCATAGAGACATAGAATGAGCTTCCGTTTCGCTTTTGTCTCGCTTGCAACGGGCCGATACAACTTGGTATCACGACAAAGCGCCACTATCCTTTTTTCCATAAAGACGTCGAGCGCCATTCCACTCCGTCTATTTACTTAGCTATGAACTTTTGAATTACTTACGTTTTTCAATTGTTACGAAAATAGCAATTTTTATTTCACACAGACCTAGCAGAAATTCGGATTTCCACTGTGACACTTACGATGTGGATAAAATGCCAATCTTTCTTTTTAAATAGAGACCAAAATCGAAATAATGCAAAGATTTCATTAATATTTTTAAAGTTTTTCTTTTAGTTATATATAGTTATTTTTTCTGCTGTTTGCAAAATCCTACAAAGAATATTTTTCAATACAATTATAAGCAAACAAATAATAATTCATTTTCAAACATAAATATTATTAGCCTAATTAATAATTGCTATTGCGATACAAAAGTCCTAAATTATTTATATTATTATTATTATATTATTTTGTAAAACTACAACATATCGATCAGATTTTAAACCTTTGCTTTAGTTATTTCCAATATAAAATAAAAATACAATTTGGTACTCACATAAAGAACTAAACACTAGAATGGCTTCTAGTTTCCTATGTTTCTTCTTAAGCGGATGTATTTTCTTTTTATTCTAACCTTTCATTTCAGCATTTTGATACCCTATATCTACACACAAGTTCACTGTTCCGCACTAAAGAACATAATGACAAATATACATCAGCATAAGAAATAGGGGATTAGTAGATAAGTTTTTTGGGTTTTAAAATAGTGAATCGAACCTCGTCAGAGATGTTACTACTGTTGGTGTAAAACACAATTTCAATTGTCTTCAATGCAGTCTTATGATTCGGCTATACGTCAAAATAAAATAATGGTACTTCTTTTCACACTTTTTACTTGCAGATCGGCTTTGACACAAGTTTCTATCCATCTGAAAACGGCTCTAAGTTATGGAATGGATTTCACAACAAATTTACCGATTCCTTGCAAAATGTAAGCAGGAAAGACGGTTTTAGACACCTAGGTCGGAGATCATTGAACACAAATGACGTATATTTCATACTTCATATAGTGCAAGGTGGGCAAAAGCATGAAACTTGCATAAAAATGTACACTACTATTGTTATTAAAAGTTGAAAGAGACAATTATATTGGGTCAATAATTATCATGGAAATGTCTTAGTACAATATTTACAAAAATTTTGTTTTATTCCCGTTCATCAATTAACTGATAACTGCTTTGATTAAGTTTATCACACGCTGTATTTCAATTAAGGTATAACGGTAGAGAGTATTAAATCCATACCTGAAATCGAGAATAATGAGAGTTGTAATCTATCCTTTATCCTATTTGGCAGTTACAATATTATCACTAATTATTCAACAAGGTTGCGCTGTAGTGATCCAAAACATAGTTTCTGAGGGAGCAGAATTCGTTTGTAGTTTATGTGTTGCTCGAATTAAATTTATCGCAATTATTGCTTTGCCATCGCAGAGGTGGTAAGTACTAAATTGCTACTTTTGAGTTATTGAAACAATTTTAGCAAATAATTGATATTATTAATTATTTTATTTGGCTCATATTCTTGTATTCAGTCACTTATGAGCTTGTATAACAAAAAGAATGCGAGGCGAATGCCAGAAATCTTTAGCATTTAGGTATTTATTAATAATACCTCAACAGAATCTGCTCATGTTTAAGCTGAGCTCTACTATTTTTTACATACTGTTTTCTTGCAATTACTGTAGCTTTCACTTCTTATTTTACTTCATGTTTCAGTTCACTGATAAGTAGTATTTGTATTTCAATCATCAAACAAAATATAAACTTATTTGTGATCGGATGTACGTGAAAACCGAGCCCACTATATCACAGACAAATCTGGTATTTGGGATATGTATGTATATATTTAAAAAATATATGCTTCTATCTATCATGTAAACATTATACAATACCCTTTTTAACGTCTCTCTTCTAGTTTGATAGAGGTAAGATCAGTTCTTCTAATAATGAAATATAAAGCAATGAAAAACTTTGTATGATAGAGTAACAAGATAGAGTAAACAATCAATACCCTGAAATCTTTGTTGAAAAAACTTTCTTAAATATCGAGAATAACAATCAGATACAACAAAAACCGGAAATATGCCACACATTAATTCCTATGTATACGAATTATTTGAAAAGTTAAACTTTGGGATCTAGTTTGGCAAAAACAAAACCACTAGACTACGAGCAAAATTTTAAGAGCTAGATATACAGTACACCGTGTGAGTTTAAAAAACCGCTGCCTAAGGAATCACTACTTCCACATCCAGATTCTTCATCCAAGTCGTTTTAAAGGAAACATCTTGACTAAATTTGCACTCTAGTATGTGGAAATTATTGGTCATAGAATTTTAATAATATTTGGGGCAGATGTCATAGAAAAGTTTGAGGAGTTGGTTTCTACCATATACGTTAAAAATGAAGTTTTTAGTTCACCCTTCTTATTTTCTACTATTCACCTCCCACCCCTTCAATGGAGGCATCTCAATCAGATGTCACTACAATACATACGTGTACTAATCTCAAGTGAATATCTCAATTTGATGTTATCAATCCCATTAATAATGAAGCGGAGGTGGTGGAGTTTGAAAAATATTAGAAAGAAATCTGAGGCCTTGGTTTCTAGTATATACACCGAATCCCAAATTTCTGTACTCTTATCACCTTGATTTACTTATTTTCCCCTAGTCACTCCTATTAACCATAACCCTTCTACGGAATCATCCCAAAATATAATCTAGTTCCAGATGTCGTTATAATACATACGTCTACCAAATTACAAGTGAATATCTCAATTTTATTTTATCAACCCCTTTAATAATGTAGTAAGGGTAGTGGAAGGGTTGAAACATATTGTTAAAAAATTTGAGGTCTTGGCTTCTAGGACATACACCGAATTTCAAGTTGCAATACTCTTACCAGCTTGCTTTACTTATTTTTCCCTATTTACCTCTACTTACCCCCACTCCTTCAACGCAATCATGTCAAAATATAATCTAGTTTCAGATATAATTATAATATATGAATGTACCAAATTTCAAGTGAAAATTTAAATTTAATTTTATCAACTCTTAATAAGGGAGTGGGGGTGGTGGGGAGAAATAGAAAATACTAATAAAAAAACCTGAGACCTTCGCTTCTAGTACATACACCTAATTTCAAGTTTCTGTAGTCTTACCAGCTTGCTTTACTTATTTTCCCCTATTTACCCCTATTTAACCTCCAACCCTTCAACGGAATCATCTCAAAATATAATCTAGTTCCAGATGTCGTTATGATACATATGCGTACTAAATTTCATGTGAATATCTCAATTTTATTTTATCAACCCCTTGAATAATGGAGTAGGGGTGGTGGGGGCTGAAATAAATTATCAAAAAATCTGGGGCCTTTGCCTCTTTTACATACACCGAATTTCAAGTTTCTGTAGTCATACCTGCTTGCTTTACTTATTTCCCCCTATTTACCCCTAAATAACCCCGAACCCTTCAAAGGAATCATCTCAAAGAATAATCTAGTTCCAGATGTCGTTATAATTCATACGTGTATCAAGTTTCAAATGAATATCTCAATTTTATTTTATCAACCCTTGTAATAATGAAGTAGGGGTGGTGGGGGTTGAAAAATATTATAAATAATCTGAGACCTTGGCTTCTAGTATATACACCGAATTTAAAGTTTCTGTAGTCTTACCAGCTTGCTTTACTTATTTTCCCCTATTTACCCCTATTTAACCCCCAACCCTTCAACGGAATCATCTCAAATTATAATCTAGTTCCAGATGTCGTTATAATACATACGTGTACCAAATTTCAAATGAATATCTCAATTTTATTTAATCAACCCTTTTCATATTGGAGTAGAGCTGGTGGGGGTTGAAAAATATTATAAAAAAATCTGACGCTTTGGCTTCTAGTACATACACCGAATTTCAAGTTTCTGTGGTCTTACCAGCTTGCTTTACTTATTTTCCCCTATTTACCCCTATTTAACCCCCAACTCTTCAACGGAATCATCTCAAATTTTAATCTAGTTCCAGATGTCGTCATAATACATACGTGTACCAAACTTCAAATGAATATCTCAATTTTATTTAATCAACCCTTTTCATATTGGAGTAGGGGTGGTGGGGGTTGAAAAATATTATAAAAAAATCTGACTCCTTGGCTTCTAGTACGTATACCGAATTTCAAGTTTCTGTACTCTTACCAACTTGTTTTACTTATATTCCCCTATTTACTCCAAATTAACCCCCAACCCTTCAACGGAATCATCTCAATTTCAAATGAAAATCTCAACTTTATTTTATCAACCCCATTAATGGGGTAGGGGTGGTGGGGGGTTGAAAGATGTTATAAAAAAATCTTAGGCCTTAACTTCTAGTACATACACCAAATTTCAAGTGTCTGTTCTCTTACAAGCTTGCTTTACTTATTTTTCCCTATTTTCCCCTATTTAACCCCCAACCCTTCACCGGATTTCCTCAAAAAACAATCCAGTTCCAGATCTCGTCATAATATATACGTGTACAAAATTTCAAGTCAATATCTCAAACTGTTCCGGAGAAAACGTGCGGACAAAAAAGTTACAGACAGACAGACCGACAGACAGACAGAAATTTTTTTTTCGCTCAAATTTAAAATCTCGGCGTTTCATGACATTCTAAACCTATTTCACGAATAAAAATTTTCGAAAATTTTTTTGCGATTACTATACTTCCAATCCACTACGTGGATGTGGAAGTAAAATATTACCTGGGCCAGTCACCCAGACCTTTCAGTATAAGGTGGTGTAGGATTCGGGATTTTAATAAAATAAACAAGTAGTAAAAGAAGAAAATGGCAGAATCGGCAATAATATTATCTAATGAAAATAGATGAGTGCCGAATTGTTCTGGTGATGCTGTGAAACTTGATTGCCAATGTTAAAAGAAGAACTTCACTAAGTTAACATTGTATAAGGGAAACCATTAACTAGATCAACAGTTCTGCCAGTATCTATGGATACTGAATATAGCCAACATTTTCCTAGAACTGTGTTTTTAATCTACAGGGCACTAAAGATTTAAAACAAAACGTCACGAAAAAAAGACAATAGTTTTCTGGAACCTCGACGTAATATTTAATTTTTATTTTTTGATACTCACTTGTGTCACTTGTCAAAAAAGCAACCCTTAACTGATCCTTTGACGTAAAGGTCACAGCGCGAGGTTTTCCCCAGTAATATACTGGTTAATTGTATTGTTTTGTAGATTCATTGAATCCTGTTTAGGAAGTGAAAATATATGTAACTAAAAGTCCCAAAAGGAAACGTAGAATTAAGAAAATGTCATAACTAACATGTACACAATATTTAGCAAACTTATTCTTAAATTACTCCGTATGTACTTGTCTAACCTAGTTAACCGTGAAACATATTCTTTATAGGATTTTGCAAACAGCGGAAAGAAAAACTATCTATGAGAACTAAAGGAAAAACTATACATAAAAATATTAATGAAATCTTTGCATTCTTTCGATAACCTGACTTCTGGTTATGCTAACAAGTGAAAATTCTTATTTGCCATTCTCATTTTAACACTAGCATCCAACATAGTCTCCTACGGCTAGGCAGGTTAAACTAGAATCTACATGATCCCCTACGATATGTAAATTCAGTTAAAAATGAGAACAAAGGCCTGAAATTACTTTATTTACGCACGTATTTCTGGCCTTTGTTCTCATTTTTAACTGAATTTACATATCGTAGGGGATCGTGTAGATACTACTTTAACTTGCCTAGCCGTAGGGGACTATGTTGGATGCTAGTGTTAAAATGAGAATGGCAAATAAGAATTTTTACTTGTTAGCATAACCAGAAGTCAGGTTATCGAAAGAATGCAAAGATTTCATTAATATTTTTACATATAGTTTTTCCTTTAGTTCTCACAGATAGTTTTTCTTTTCGCTGTTTGCAAAATCCTATAAAGGATATGTTTCATTACTATAAGCAAAAAAATAATAAATAATTCACTTTTAAACATAGTTAGCCGTGTTAAAAGAGGAACTTGGCAACATTAACAGTGTTCAATATAATACTATCAATAATATCAACAATTATAAATAAGTAATTTTTGTACTCTTACCAGCTTGCTTTACTTATTTTTCCCTATGTACCCCCCAACCATTCACCAGATATGTTCAAAAAACAGTCCAGTTCCAGATCTCGTTTGATACATACGTGTATAAAATTTCAAGTCAATATCTTAAACCGTTACAGCAGGCAAAAAAGTTACAGACAGACAGACCGAGAGACAGACATAACTTTCTTTTACTCATATTTAGAATCTCGACGTTTCATGACGTTCTAAACCTATTTCAACAAGAACCATTTTTTAAATTTTTTTTATTACTCCAATACGTGGTTGTGGAAATAATAAAAAAAAATCGGTAAAGGTCTTTACACAGAACTTCCCTCGTTATTTGTGCATGGTGGTCACTCTAAAAAATTAATAATTACGAAATGACATTGAGAATAATAATCGGAATATAGTTATTGCTATTATTACAAAGAAAACTTGATAAGTTTTGGTCAAAAAAATATACAGATTGCTCATCCAACAGCAAAAGCTCAATACTAAATAACAGGTGCCACATATGGCAGGCTTGCGCAAATACCTTTACAAATGTCCACCATGACTGAATTATTTCTTGGGATGACCACCCTGTACATTTTTCAATAAAAGTATAATAGGTGTATATGTCAGATATTATTGCCATCAGTTACATCAATCCAACATTCGCGCATTGGAGTGGAAGTATAGTGGTGGTTAAAAAATTTCATTTTTATTTTAATTTTTCAAAAATGTTAAAAAAAAAGATTTAAATTTTTCTTCTGAAATAGGTTTAAATTGTCAAACGTAGAAATTTTTAATTTAAGCAAAAAGGAAAGTTTCCGTCTATTCTATAATAGTGGTAAAAGAAGTTTTAAAAATTACACATTTTTTTTAAATAGGTTTAGAATGTCATGAAACGTGAAACTTTTAAATTTGAGTAAAAAAAGTTTCCATCTATTCTAGTGTTAATTTTTTTTCCAAACTGGTAACAAAATGTTGCAAAAATTTTTTTTCCGAAATTGGTTTGGAATGTCATGAAACGTGGACATTTTAAATTTGAGCAAACCAAATTTTTCGTCTATTCTATAGTAGCGATAAATAGATTAAAAATTTTTTCAAATTTTTTAAAAAATTTTTCAAAAACATTTTTAAATTTGTTTGAATAGTTTTAGAATGCCATGGAAACGTGAATAGTTTAAATCTGAACAAAGAAAAAAAATTCTATCTTAGTGGTAAAACTTTTTAAAAATAGTAAACAAAATTTCTAATTTTTCTTTTAAATAGATTTAGAACGCTATGAAACGTGGAAATTTTAAATTTGAAGAAATAAAAAAAAAATCCGTCTATTTTAGTGGTAAAAAAAATTTCAAAAATGTTGGTAAAAAATAATTTCAAAAAATTTTCAAAATTTTTTTTCTGAATCAGGCTTAGAATGCCATGAAACGTGGAAATTTTAAATTTGAAGAAAAAAAAATTATCATTTTAGTAGAAAAAAATTTTTAAAAAATGGTAAAAAAAATTAATTTTTTTTTTAATAGTTTTAGAATGCCATGAAACGTAGAAATTTTAAATTTGAGCAAAAAAAATTTTTTCATCTTGGTAAAAAATTTTTCAAAAATGGTGAAAAAAATGTTCAAAAATTTTTTTTCCCGAAATAGGATTAGCGCGTCATGAAACGTGGAAATTTTAAATTTGAGCGAAAAAAATTTTTTTTCACTATTTATTCCGTTTAGACGGTCCACCCTGTATATATTCCAGTGAAATTTCTACCATTTCTGCGCTGACAGTAGCGTCAACTACCTGCCAAATTTCACTGCTCTCCGTCAAGTAGTTTTTTTAGTAAATGCACCAACAGACAGACAGACAGACAGACAGACAGACAGACAGACAGACTGACTGACGGAATTGAAAAACCTATATTTTCGTAATCTACGTGTTCTGAAACGTCAGAATCCGTAAAAATCTCGGAGGGTGATTTTTTCTCGAATACAATACTTCCCTTCGGTATGCGAGGGAAGTAAAATGCCATAAATAACATTTATACAATATATAAGTTAGTATGAAATGTTTTCATTCATTAATACCTAATTCAATAAAGTGGTATATTTATTATCTATACATCAAATGATAATTTCTAATAATTGACAATTATTTTCAATACGATATCTTATAAGTGACTCTAGGTATAAAGGACATTAACCACCTATTCCGATTTACATTTATTAGCCTAATTAAAACCGCTCACAATCAATGACATTAGAAATCCCGACCAGCATTGAATTCAAATCTTGCAGCATCATACCCTTTATTAATAGAGCACAAATTTGAGACCGATCACGTACCAGATGTAAATTAATTAAGACTAATTGGTGAGGAGGCAAATCAGCCATTGTGGACCTCTCGAAACAGCTTCAGCAATTATCCTACAATACGACTAGGCTTGGACCGTACCTCTCTCACTGTATTTGACGCAACCCCTCTGCAGGTCCGTCTTCCACAATTTTGCATGTAAATCATTTCGCTAATCTGGCTTACATTGATACAAATATATTTTCAATAATTTATCGTAATGTGAATTATACTTGGATAAGAAATAATATTGTAAAACATTGCGTAATGTCTCTATTGCTGCGGTGTATAAAATGTATCAAGAACAAACGACAAAATAATTTTTCGACTTGACTTCACATTTTATTGAACTTGATCTGGTTTCTATATAATGTGTGTTTAATGATTGTTAATTATAGGAATCCAAATTTAGTTGTTAATTATGGGAGTAAAAGTATAGTTGTTGTTTCTTAAACCATTTTCAATATTAATAATAATCTATATCTAATATAAAAGGCATTTTCTTCGCCAACTTCTATTTTTCTGTTACTTATTATCATTAACATATGTAAAAATAAGATACAAATTCAAATAAATAATTTACTAATTCTTATACCACCTACTTCAAATTTCGCATCTTTGCTTAGTACTAATTTATTACCTAAGCATGAAAAAATGTGTTTTCTATGGCATATTGGCGATATAGTTGTGCAAATCTTCCATACAGATTCTAAGTGTTGTTGCTCAATTCAACTTTTGTTACTCTGCTTTCTATGGTATTTTATCTTTATGCTTTTTAATGATTATTTTGGATATGGGTCTATGGAATTAAATCGATTTCGGTTACATTGGATGAGTTAATGTTCATTTGATTTCTGTGGTGTCTTATCGATAATTTTTCGTGCATGAATCCAAATAATTCATTGAAGTCCGTTCGGGCGAGTGATAGATCGTAGGCTTTTTGGGTTATCGAAAAGGAAACGTAGGCAAGTTGGACCCATCGTAAAGCTCTGTCACATATGAACATTGGTACAGCAGGAGAACAGTAGGTAATAAGTTTTTGACATCTTTCCGTGTTGTAATAATGAAGATAATTTCCCATGAGACCAGGGTTTTCCATTATTCCAAACAAATTGCAAAGTCAGACCTTAGATAAGGTAATGTGCCCAAAGAGGTATTCAGACTGTTGGCAGTTTCCTAGGGATATGTCTTGCAACGACTTTAAAGTGACAGTTTGGTACAAAAAGATGTAGAAAGTCATACTCGCGAATGGGTCTTCAAGAACATACTTTAAAATCATAGTATTTAAGAAAGTATTTCAATCAAATAGCTTCGCGCCTCGGTTTTATTTCTGAGATATCAAACACACATTGAACCCTTCCACTTGCTTGTCGGAAACGGGATTATAGATTAGTTTGAAGAATAAAAATAAAAAATATGTTGGCCCTATACTTAATCTCACTGACACCACGTAAAAGTGATTCTGTCAAAATGTTATTCTAGTGGGTATTTTGTTTATTTATATTAATGTCGTGGTGGAGTTTAGCCATTGCTGTTCTACCACTCAACCAGGACACGTACACATATACAACGAACTCGAACTCAGGAGAGATAACAGCGACTAGACATGTTGTGTCACTCAACAGCGATCTAGCTAACTGCTAACGTCTCGGTAATACATGAAACACGCTACTAAACATGCATACCCTGGCCAGGATTCGAACCCGGGACGCCGTGGTCGCAAGCCAAACATTTTAGCACTGCGTCACTATTCCCAGTCGGCCACGAGATTGTAACCTCTACTCATTTCTCCCTATGTAATATTTTAGCTTTGTTATTGTTAGTACTACTACAAAACTACATGCACTGTACAATTGTATATACCAAAAATAAAATTTACCTTTTCCCGTAAGAAAATTATTAAAATGAATCATTAATTAAACTGTTACTCTCGTGTGGTTTTTATAATAAGATAATCTTTTGCATTTTATTTCTAATTAAAATGCTTTTGAAGCATTTATGACATTTTACTTACTGACGTTGAGTCTATTTTAATTATAATTTTAATATCACGAACACTAAAAATACATTTTAATTTAACTTCGTTAATTTAACTTTGTTGGGTTTGAGGTTTCAATCCTTAATTTAAATTAAACAGTATATCAAGGCAATAACAAAGTAATATTACTGATGATACTAAGGAACAAATATAATTCTCAATTCTTATTTGACAGATATTTCCCGTAGAAGATTACTAAGATCATTTCGAAAGTATGACAGAAGTGGTATGTGTCTTCCACCCAGAGGGTCTGGGTTCAAAGTCAATTTAGACCGATTTACAGGAGGCGTACTGAAAGGGCGAAAATGTAGCACTTTCTCACTTTTCGAAAGAAATGTAAAACTGTGTGTTCCGTGGATTTCATTAGTATATTTAATATTACAAGGTCTCGTCTCAAAATAAATTACAGAGCCACATACAAAAAATGGTCTGCACCAGAAACCAAACGCTCATTTTCCTTATTGACCAATTGGGCAATTTCATCATATAAGGGAATCGCCAGGCCCGCAAACTATCAAGATTTAGATGAATTACGTATTACACTTTTAGAGTAAACAGTTACTAATTTCCTTGATTTAGAACATAACAAAAAGGACGACCGCTAAAGCATTGGGCTGACGTTACCAAAGGCAAAGAGCTAATGGGAGAGGTAGCCGTCATAAGTGGCCTGACGCTGTTGGACATATTATGTAGCAAAGGGAGGCCAACTACAGGTAGAATATTACAGGTATCACCAATATTCCAGTAAAATAGGGCAAAATAGGAGGCAAACCTCGGAATTGAAGGGAATGAGCTGTAAATTTGAATAAACCTTTGTTTGGGCATTCTAAAGATCTGCAGAAAAGTCTAATATAACGTCGTGTCTGCGTCCCAAGTTATACAAGGTCAAAGATCAGGAACATCGGTGTTTCGCAATTATCTCGTTTCCTGTGCAAAATACGTCATTTAAGGTCGTTTCAAAATTTGCTTGATCATAAAACAACACAAAGTACATTTCAATAACTTTTTCGTATCATCAGCCATTCTCGGGATACAGCGCTGAGAGTAGCAAGCGCACATCCGTATAAAGGACAACGATATACAAACTGCGGGGTCGGGTATATAGTTCATTATAGTACAAAGTTATTAATAGAATTAAAATATAATTATGATTATTATTATTATTGGTAAATTTATAATTTTCTTCTATTCGGAGGTTGAACCCTTATTTTACTGGAGTACATAACGTGTATTAAGACTGCATATTAACCTCAGTGGCGCCCCGTAAAAGTGAATTCTGACACGTTCGGGCAAAATGTTAATTAAGTAGTTATTCACAGTCGGCCACGACCGACTGCAGCTTTTACTCGTTAATTAATTATTAACTAATATTATTTTTATTCATTTGTGTCTCCTTTATAGGCGTTATTATTTAAACAATTTCTGAATTTTCAGTTTTTAATTATTTGACAGGTGTAACGCTCACGTTTTGAAACACACTATAAGTTAATTTGTAAATTTCAATTATGTGTACAAATAAGATAAAGCGTGCGATTATTCTATTGATAGATAGATAATGATCCTAGCATTATATGCATTTAAATCTTATCGGTTAGTCATGGCAAATGCTTGACCAATAGCGTATAGCTTGTACGACCAAGTTTAGCCAATAGTAGACCAGATAGAGTGCGTCGGCCCTGGCTCGAGGAGACGCTGGAGATATGGCATAGTAGGCGGTTTGGCCGTCTAGGCTGGACAAATTAAAGCCACCATATGTTTGTAAATATCTGTATATAGTGATTAATAACTGCTAATAGAATCAGTAAAGTAGTTATGGTATGTTATAATATGTTATATGTTATGTGTTTATTGTGTACCATTTCCCATAACTACAGCAAGGCAATGTTTTCGTCGAACTAACCGTAAGACTTTTCTATTACGCCTCTTGTGATGTAAATGTTGCTATTTGAAGCCGCTTGCAACTATGCAGAATTATTGACGGTTTCATTACTTCACTCCAGGTTTGGGCAGTAATATTTCCTATTGTATCCAGTGTTACCGTCGATTAAAACTTCTCGTACCCCATGAGAAGACTGTAGTGCGTGAGTAATTTCGTTTGAACGTTATGGTTGCGTAGATATACCGTCCCGTTTATTAGACATCTCCCGTAGGTTTTGGGCATAAAAGCGCAGTGTTCAACTGACGAACAGGTTTATGTCGAAATTACTAATTGTCGGGCCATTTTTGTCATTAATTTTACTTACAGTTTGTATTATTTTCCTTTTGTGCATCTCCATGTAATTTAGTTGAGCTTATTTATGTTAACATAGGAATTATTTGTTTTTCCGCTTCGGCCAGACCGCGTTTAGTTTAATTTCATTATTTACTGTATACGGATTCCTATTATGTACCATTTTGCTTTGCATTTTACTATCTGTCATATGGACTTTCAGTAATTTTGCGTTATTATTCTGACGAAAGTTTTTTGTAGTTAACCTGCACCCTGATGTCACTTGCTCTATTGTTGTTTGTGTCTTTTTCTGTAAACTATTAAAGTAGTTAAATTCAAATTGATTTGTTTTATTTTTCAAGTTAAGTTAAGAAATTTAACGTTTCACAGGATAGTAAATTTCAATCCAAAAAAAAGATTACAAATGTAAATTTCGCCGTCTTTTTTTTTCTCCTAGAGAAAAATAATATCCCCTTCACAAACACTTAAACACCCCCTTCAAAAACATTATATACCATTACGGCAGGTTCTTCTTGCTGGTTATCGCAACAAACAGAAATTACATCGGAATGTCTATTGACAAACATTGGATTATGACAAACATTTCTAAAAATAAAATAGCCTCTCTGCACAATAAAACAGCCCTCTGCAAAAATGAAATTAAAATTTTGCAATCCATCCTCTTTGATTGTCTCAAAAAATATTAAAAATAAAGGCGGACACAGCTTTACCTATTTACCTCTGTTTAACCTCCAACATTTCACCGGAATAAGCTACTAATATAATCTAGTTCAAGATCTCGTTCAGAAAACATGCGCACATAAAAAAAGACCGACCGATTTTTTTTTTCTCAAATCTAAATCAAGAGACTAATAACAACAATTTTACTGTTGATTTATTTTTAATTAGTTATTTTCAAATAATCGATAACCATCAATCATCAATTTTTTCAATGCAAGAATCTCGAAGGAAGTATTACTTCTAAAAAAAAGGAACCCAACAACGATCGTGTAAGTACATAGCACATACGGCAAACCCCACAAGAGTTGAAAAACGCTTCTTCTTCGAGATACGTGCTGTATTTTTCAGATCGAAGCTAAGAAAATGCCATATCTTCGTATTTGTGACCGTGGCAGGTGGAGTTAATAGCGTTCCAGCGCCCGTGGCGGAAGCTACTGACAACTCTTAAAATCTGAAACCGTCGACTGAACGCACATATAGCCAAATCAACTAAAACCAAGCCAACTGATGATTCAACTTTTCTGATTGCCAAAAAAAAAAAAAAGAGAGAAAGTACACTTTAAATAGACAGAGAACCCAATTTACGAGTGATAGCTAGTAGCAACTTAGTTTTCCGATATGTTGTGAATTTCACATTCTCTTAACAACAATAATAACATAATTAAATGTGCTACTACCCTTCGCTGTATATGAAAATCATGATAGCATATTGAAGTAAATGAGCGACTTTGCAGAAAACGATGAAATAGGTCGACTTTAAAATGAACTTTCATTTAGAAGGACGCATTAAATAATGTTTTTATTGTACGTAAACATTAAGTCCTGTTTTACCAAAATATTGATTTTTAGTCGAAACTTTAGGCTGGTTTTTTATCAAAAGTGTACCCCCTTATATTTCTTTTAAATCAACCAAAAATTCGCAGCTCTTATAGTAAATGATTTGGAAACGAGAAGCACAACACTTTTGAAAACGTATATGTAAAACCGCGTATTATTTTCATAAACTGAATACAATATATTCGCATTGAGTTGATTTACATTGTATAACGCAAATCTCTGGTGGTAACAGGTGACTAAATAATGCGGATCTGTCTTTTATCGAGATTTCAAATTCGGCTAAGCCATAACGCAATCAGAATGTCGTTCATTAATCTGGGGAGCTTTTGATATTTGATACGATGTAGGCAAGCTTAAACTATATTATCGGTAATTATGGATAATGGTTAGTTATGGATTTTACAGCGATGTCAGAGGTAAATTTGTAGATAATTGCGAGAAATATAGTTGTGATGGCCCCGTAAACAATATAGACGTACACGCGTAGGGTGGAACGAAAAATGAGATTTTCAATGATTTTTTTCGAGAATTACTACCACATAGTTATCAAAGGGTGCATTTGGTTATTATTAATAATTATACAAAAATTGAAAAGGATCCTTTGTTATTTTCAGGTTCCTCAATGGGTTCAAAATTATAGAAAAAATGTTCTTTATACCATTTATTTTTCTATCCTTTGGACATTTGTAGTGTCATAGTCGCCAAAAGGTATCTTAATGTACCACAAATCAGTATACAACATTTTAAAATGATATTAACCACACTTCAGATTCCTCAAGGAAGTCAAAATATCCACTTCTAAGCAATTCTTTTCAAAGTTACAATTATTTTATTGGGTCTTATTTATTATTTCATAAAAAAAAACACCCGAATAGACATGGAAAAACAAAAAAAAAAACAGAATATGTTTAATATTTCAGTTATTATCTATTTTAAAAGTCATCTGATTTCGTTTCAAATGATGGCAATATTTTTTTTGATTTTATACGAGCTTGAATGAATCCATCTCGGTTTTCTTGGCCAGACACAGCTACTGATGCCTCAGTTGCAAGATGCACGAATCGTTCGTTTCAGATTCGGTAATACAAGGAGTGTGAAAATTAAAGAAAATTAACGTCCACACGCTTTGGTAACAGACATTTCCATATTAGTAGTCACTAGCAGCTTAGTAACATTTGCGTCATTCCCAAAGATTAATTCCGAGTAATTTAGGTATACTAACTTCTCGTATTGCTGTTGTTTTAACAGTTCGTGCCGTAAGGACTCGTTGGATACCGTCTTCCTTGTTTTAATTTCATACTGCTAGTAAAGCTGAATGACAGGTGATAGGTTTGCTTCTTTAATAACGGTGGAACATCTACATGATGTTTATCTCAGATCCGATTTAGAAGAACGGTAGGAATTGAAGTACTTTGCCAAATCTCTTCCATTTTCGATACAACGTTTTTGAGTATTTCAGAAACACCTAGATCTCTCCCAGCACATTTATAGCTTAGATCGTTCAATCATTCTAAACAAATAAATAACGAAAAATAACGTCCTTAAAAGTAGGTAACACAAGGTAACATAATATTTTAGATTGACCAAATATCTTGCAACGAAGTTGACTTATAGTTGCCATAATAACTTAAATATTGTATCACTTAACGAACAATTGATATACAACCACGAAACGCATAAAAATCAGACAAGAGACACACAACTAAAAACAGTACTTAGTAGAAGTACTCAAATAAATGAGAGCAGGCTGGAACTTGTTACCTCCACACCTCAGTCATAGACGCCTATCGCTTGGATTATGATTGTATTCGAGCACGTTATCTGTCGCGTAATTCCCATAAGCGACACGATTTTCAAATACAATGAAGAACCGGAAGACATCAGAGTAAAGCAAATTGACTTGGAGGGACTTTTTATCATACTTTAATAATTGTTTTAATTCTACTACTCTAGAAAATATATTTTTTTAAATAAACCAATAAAGGTAATAAAAACCTGTAAAATCACCAAAATTCTAAACTTTCGTTCCCGTAAGTAACCTGAAAATGCTAAGAAAAGCCGGTCAACTCTTGAGAATGAATTTTATTTATCCAGATGCACATTTTGACACCTATGGCAAAACAACTGAAAAACAAAAACATTTTCTTCCACCACAAATACACTACGTGGATGTGGAAGTAATTAAATAACTAGTTTGCAATTAAAATTACATCACATTTGAGTATTTAAAAATAATAAAATTGCATTAAAAAGGTCTTTTGCAAAGGAGTCCGCGCATAAGTAAATGGTCGGTGGCTTTCTGCGGATATTCTTCAAATTTTAGTATGTTGTAGTTTTTACCTTTCTGAACCAAAGGCTCCATCGGCACAAACATTTTCAATGGGATAATTCCAAGATAGTGAATCTACTCGCGGTCGATTTTGAAGATGTATTGTAAACATACAACTTGGAAATTATGTTTCTTGAATCAATCCTTTATCTCGCTTAAGAAAACTAACAGTTTTATTTCTGCTTGGTCAATATTTATCATAATAAGTAGTTGTAATGTGAAGTCCAATAATTGGCAGAAAGAAATTGTCAGCATCTTCCTATGGTTTTCTATCCAAGTTTCTTTAAAGGAAAACATCTTAAATTAATTTGCACTCTAGTAAGCATGTAGAAATAATTGGTCATAGAATTTTTATTATATTTGAGGCAGATGTCATAAAAAAATTGGAGGCTTTGGTTTCTATCATATACGCCAAATATGAAGTTTCTAGACTCTTATTAGCTTGCTCTACTTATTTCCTTCAATATACATGCCCCCCCTCCAATCTCTTCATCAGAGTCTCAACAATACATACGTGTACCAAATTTTAAGTGAATATCTCAATTTCCTTTTATCAACTCCTTTAATAATGGAGTGGGGTTACTGGGAGGGATGAAGAATATTGTAAAAAGATTTGGGGTGCATATAGCAAATTCAAAATTTGTGTACTATTACCAGCTTGTTTTACTTATTTTAGCCTATTTACCCTCCCCCCCCCCTCAAACCTTCACCGGATAGGTTCCAAAAGCAATACAGTTCCAAATCACACATACGTGTATAAAATTTCAAGTCAATATCTTAAACCGTTCCAGAGAAAGCATTCGCACAAAAAAAGTTACAGACAGACCGACATGACATATAGACAGACAGGCAGAATTTTATCGCTCAAATTTAAAAGATCGACGTTTTAAGACATTATAAACCTTTTCCAACAAGATAAATTTCTGAAATTCTTTTTACGGTGTGGAAGCAATATAATATAAATATAATTTCTGTCATACCATCATGTATTTTGTAATGTGTCGTATTTGAACAATAAATAATCTCCTAAATGTATTAATTTCTTAGAGAAACAAGACTTAACCTCTTAACCTTTGTACGTTTAATATCAATTTCAAGGCAAGGTGTCACACATTTATCACAGACATACCAAGCAACTAATCTTATAGCTCCAACCAAGGTGAGCATAATCTGGAAAGTGATTTGGGACATCAGTCAAGAAGAGGTCATTAATATAAGGGATAGTTTAGAAGTTCGGTGCCTTCACTACATGAGTTTTGCTTTGCATTATTGCTTTGAATAGACAAATCGCAATCGCCCAAAAATGAAAATTGGGATTTTTAAATATTGTCTTTTAATCGTTATTATTAGATCTCAGAGAACACTTATGTTTTTAAAATCACACGTATATATACGTACGTAAATAAAACAAACTTCGGAATAGTGTGAAGAAATGAGTTAAATTTTGTATGTAATGAAATTATTTAATCTGAGATGGGACTTGTACTATTTTTCACGTGCCATTTTCGGTGAACGAGTATTATACACGAGGTTTAACAGAAGATAGATCCGTATTTCTGAATGCATTGGGATAATATTTTAAAATTACAAGGTATCTCTAAAAGATTTTACTTCTGGAGATGACTCAAATAAATTTGATGAAGTTGAAAGTAACAATAATATTTAACAAGAGTTTATCATTTCTCAACATTACATATTCTAACAAGATATAAATAACATCTCGTGAATCTCATATTTAACTGAGACGATACTAATACGTCTTGAAGTCATATCTGTGTGAAAACAAAAGTTTTAAATTTTACCGAATACTTTAGTGATTAAGCCGACTGATTCGACTAATTTATTAAATACCTTAATTAATTATTATTAACGTATAGACATCCATCGACCAGCAAGATCATTTTAAAGGAAATTTCAATTCCGGCCATATACTAAGCTTTCATTCGCCCTTCGGAATCCGCAGTGAACTTAAACGACATTGTAAGGTACATTACTGTTATGTAAACAGCAAAGAGACAAAACATTAAGGCTTCTAAAATAGAATGATTTACTTTGTATGTATTCAGCACGTATAAGTCTAAGACCAATAAAAGTTGTATTGTGAGTGGTGGGTGTTTTATTGATAAAGAAGCAGTAGATTACATTGCAGCGAGGAAAATCAGTAAAAACATGCAGTTCCAGTGAGAAATTAGAATAATCCCCTGAAAAATTATGATAAATGGAAGTTTTGGGCATTGAGAAGACTTAAAACCTAACATTTATTGAAAAATTAAACAATATAGCTTATTTAAGAAATAATCTTGAAAAATTAATAACTAAAATAATGAGCTAATAGATTGGTTTGGAATACTGAAATTAATCTTAATTTATAACAAATTTGACATATTCACTAAGGAATATAACAACATCAATGAGTATTTCAATGAATTCTTAGTGCATTTTCAATGGTGTTTGAATATGAGCTGTCCAAAAAAAGTTATAACTCTAAAGAATAACAAAGAACCTCAGCTTGATATTAGAATAAAACAAGAACTGGACAACTTAAGGTTTCTCTATCACATTGCTAAAGACTCTGGTTGTCCTGAACTAATGAGATCGTTTAGAAATCATAAAAAATGTATTAACCAGAAAATATCTAAAATAAAGATAGAAAGTAATACAAACATAATCGAAAATTCCCAGAATAAAAATAAAACTTTATGACAAATTGTAAATAATAAATTAGGGCGACAAAAAGAGAAAATGAAACCAAGCATAAAAATAAAAGATGAAATTGTAAATGATGAAAAAGAAATATGTGTAATATTTGCTAACTACTTTGCCTCGTGTGTTAAGGATAAATTGAAAACTCATTTTGAAAACAATATGTCAAATGAATGCACAACAGCCAGCACTATACTTAATTCAGCAATCACTTTTGAACCGGTGACAGGAGACGAAGTAGTTAAAATAATAACTGAAATGAAAAACAAAACTTCAACGCGTGTCGACGAGATACCTATAAGGCTATTAAAGTATTGTAAATATGTTATTGCAGATTCTCTTGTGCATCTCATTAATTTATCAATAAACCTTGGACAGTTTCCTGAATTATTAAAATTAGGTAAAGTAATTCCGTTGTACAAAAAAGGAGATTCGTAGTCAGTTCAAAATCATAGGCACATAACCCTATTAAGCTACCTATCGAAAATTCATGAAAAAGCAGTTGCTAATAGAATATATCCATATGTAGAATCAAATAATTTATTCACAAACGGTCAGTTTGGCTATAGAGCTAATAAATCCACTGAACTAACAACAGTAGAATTTGTCCAAGAAATCTACCACCACCTTGATAATGGTAAAAAAGTAGCCAGTCTCTTCTTTGACTTAACTGCAGCCTTCGATTCAGTGAATCCGAAATTTCTTGAAACCAAGCTAAAGGCAATTGGAATACGCGGAAATATCCTTACATGGTTAACCTCTTATCTAGTAAATAGAAAAATTCTTGTCTCACTTAACTCTGAATCATCTAATGTCGTAGATATGGAAATAGGTGTTGCACAGGGTTCTATGGGTTCTACAGGGTTCCTATTCTATTATAGGCCCGCTAAACATTCATGTACGTGGATGACACATCTGTTATAATCCACAGTGACAGCACAAAATAGTTAGAAACTAAGACAAACGGGTCATTGAGCAATTTGAAGATTGGTGTCATAGAAATTCTTTAATTATTATTAAGAATAAAACGGTTTTTTTATATTTCACAAATATAACATCTGATGACATCCCAAAAATAGAGTATGTCAACACCAGTCAAGAAACTACATTTTTAGGCTGTGTAATTGACTCTACTTTAAATTTTGCCCCTCAAATAGATAGCATATGTTCTAAGCTAGCAAAAACAACATTTGCAATTTTAAATTTAAAGAAAGACGTTAACACTGGAGGTTTAATAACGTGCTACTATTCTCTAGCATATTCCGTAATAAGCTATAATATCAGTATATGGGGACAGTCAGTAGAGGCAAACAGAGTCTTTGTCATGCAGAAGAGAATCATTAGGATACTGTTTAATCTGAACTACAGGGAATCATGTAGAGATACATTTAGAACAAAAAAAATTATGACGGTTACATGCATTTATATATTTAAAATCTTCTTTTTTGTTTACAAAAATTTGCATAAATTTAAAACTAATAGTGCCGTACATAACTACCACACAAGAAGGGCGCCAGAAATTCATATAAAAAGTATTAACCTCAGCAAGTATAAGAAATCACCCTATTGTGCCGGTAGTTATATATACAATAAACTTCCTTCAGAAATAAAGTCACAAGATTCTTTCAGCCTATTCAGAAATAAACTTAAAATATTTCTAATTGAAAATTGCTTCTATAGCATGGCGGAGTTTCTTCAGCAGTAAAGGATGATAATTTTTGTTTCGTGTTTTTTCTTCTCGTTATTTCATAGTATCACTACATAACATGTAAATTATGCATATGTACCTATATACAGTATATTGTTTTGCATATCTTGTTTAATAAGTATATGTTTGTTAGTCTATCTGTAACCCTGTTTTCGTTTTATACATTTTATATATTTTACTCTGACAAAACCAATTTGTTCATGTAACAAGATTTTACGGTTAATAAATTTATTATTGTTATTATTATTATTATTATTCAAGTAAAACTATAACATTGTAAAAGAAAATAAAATGAAAAACTACGGATCTAGCACGTGTGGAATTAAAACCAATAAAAAAATTATAATAAACTTGAATGTTCCTTTAAATAATCGGCCGGGAGCATGCCTACTCACCAGAATTTATGCTATATAACTACGTGTGACGTTTTCACCTTGTCTGCTCGTTCTCTAGAAACAGTAATATTAAAGTTTTTCAGAAAGTACTTTTGCTTTAGAATGTTATAATTTTCGATAGAAGTACTAACTAAAAGCTGCATTTAGATTGGATAGTTTATAAATTAAAGATGAGGGAGGCGTGTTGATAACAAATTGGAAAACGAATTAATTTCTCTTAACCACGGGTTAAAATTACAAGGTCTCAAACATTTTTTTTATTGCATTTTAAGATACCTATTCAGCGATACCCCTGTCGGTGGAAAAACTTGGTGCCAGTGCGTGCCGCACAGTGGGGCTGAAATAAAATTTACCATTTAAAATTCTCTACAGCCTTTAATGTTTGTCCATTCAATTTTTTAAACAATCGTCAGATTTCTGGCTACAAAACTGTCGAGAAAGATTCTTGAGAAAAATCGAAATTAAACTTACATACGTCGGTATAGTTGACTTTACAAGTCACTAAAAAGTGAATTTGATTAGCTTTCGAAACTACTTTCTACTGCATAATAATTTTTGGTGATTCTATTTGTCAATTTATATTATTATATTATGTTAAGTTATATACCTATGTTAGGCTTTTAGTTTGCCGTTTTTTGGGTAGGGAATAAGTAGAATGTTTGCCATGTTGCGTACATCTGGCAACTTTAAGTAGTTTTATTAAATTCTAGTAAACAATGGTGCCCAGTAACGTGAGGCCCGAATAAGGTTCAGTAAGTTTAATTTTTTTTCAGTTAGGTTAGGTTAAGTTTCAGATTTTTAAATGAGTAGAGAGGTGAATTTTGGAGTTTTTGTGGTATCAAGCATAAGCTAGATTGATCTTATGGGAGACAGAAATTTAGGTTGTGAGTTTGAAAATATTATTTGTGCAATAATTTTATGTCTGGAAAAATTTGCCTATTTTGCTGAGTTATTTCATGATCATTTTTTTATCTATAATATGGTAAATACTACGTACAGAAACTAAGTATAAAATTCAATATTTTATACCTAATTTAGAGGACTATACGAATTCTTCTAGCAGTATAAAACAGGCGATGTTTTGTGTGTTTTTATTTAACCATAAAAAAAATCTTATCACTTTTAAGGAATTTAGTATCCAGTGATAAGGATTAAGTTTAATACATTTGGGTTGGGTTTAGAATTGCCTATTTGATTAAAAATATCAAGGTGATTAAAAAATTAAAATAGCGAATTATTAATTCCGTTTATTTTAATATTAGGTTCAGTTGAGTCAGGTATTGCAAGTTTGATTTTAAATCAAAGCAATTATAATTTAAATTTGCAAGTAAAAAACTTTGCGTATGTTAATAAATTTGCTACATTAAAATTAACTCGAATTTATTTAGTTTAGTGAGTCAGCGATTGTACGCCTGTACAATCTTTATTTCAGTTTAGACTTTTTACGTTATTTTATAGAGTATTCTTTACTTGATAATTAAATTTCAGTTAGGTATTATTTATTACCACTTATTGTACGTTTTCCTTGTACAGACATATACAGGTATTGATTGTTAATTTGTTTTTGAGTTAGTTTAAGTATCTTTAGTGGACAAGATGGACTCACCGCTTGTCATAAATCCTTCTTATTTGACAGAGGCTGAGTTAAATTATGAACATAGAATCAGGGGTGTAATAAGCACTCGTAGAAAATTGCAAAACAAGAAAACCGTTTTGAAAAGATTTTTAGAAAAGTCTAATGGGGATATAAAAATGTTGAAAGATCCAAACTTTGAGTTGGACACTGAGAAAAATGTGATTGAGATGACACTTATCGAACTTAAATCGTTGATTCTAGATTTTTCAGCCACTGTAATTGATACTATGTAGGTACTTAATTATATCTTCGCGTTTAGCTTCATTAACGTACAGGGTGGATAGATTTAAAGTTCCAGAAGAACCACTTGAGATTAAAACCTTGTATACCGAGTTCAAACAAGATGCTCAAGCCGCATGTCTAGAGCTCTTTTTTTTGTTTGTCTGTCCGCCATAAGATCAAATCATTCCACGGCGGTTGGTTTCACCATCACAGAGGTAGCAGTAACTCTTAAATTTTTCCGTGGATGGCCCTGTAATATTTACATCATTGTAAGCTACCTCTGAGTGTTGGAACAAACTGGCTTAGTAAAATATCACAAGAATATTGGTTCAACCTCTGGCTGATTTAAAAAAATATATATTAATTAAAAACACGTAATCCCAGCCACGCACCAGATCAGCTAGCCGTTCGCGGTCACTACTTGTGTGTTGGTTGAATTGCCTTTGGTTATCACCTTAACCGGTGATACCATTGTTAATTTTTCTAAGGCCAAGTAGTGATGTAACAGCCAATAGAATAGGTACAGCTATAAATAAAATATTTCTATAAAGAATTATTGTTATTACTATTCGAACTCACGTTTACTAAGAAATTGTGCCACCACCTTGCTACCCATTGAAATAATAAGAAAAGCACCCCAAGAAAGAAAAACAATTTATTATTACATGGGGCGGGAGGGTGGTAGCCCATTTTACTTGTAGATATGAGATCGTCATAACAATAATTCTAGCGAAAATCTTAAGTCTATTGTATCATAGGGGTAGGACTTACGAATTGCTTTTCTTTTTTGGAGTGCTTTTTTTATTATTTTAAGGGGTAGGAATTGCACAATTTCCTAGTACATGTGAGTTCGACTAGTCATAACAATAATTCTAGCGAAAATCTCATATCGATTGAATCATTTGGGTAGAACTTATGAATTGTTTTTTTTTTTCGAGGGGTGATTTTTTATTATTACAAGGGGTAGATGGGTGGTAGCTCAGTTTCCCTGTAGATATGAATTCGACTAGTCATAACAATAATTCTAGTGAAAATCTCATATCGATTGTATCGTGTGGTTAGGACTTACAAATAGTTTATCTTTCCGGGGGTGGTTTTCTTATTATTACAAGGGGTAGGAGGTTGGTAGCACAATATCCTTGTAGATGTGAGTTCGACTAGTCATAACAATAAATTCTGGTTAAAATCACATGTAGATCTTATCATGTGGTTAGGACTTGCGAATTGTTTCTATTTCTGGGGGTGGTTCTCTTATATTACAAGGGCTAGGAGGGTGGTAGCTCAATTCCCCTATAGACATGGGTTCGGCTAGTCATAATACTAATTATAGTGAAAATCCCGTGACGATTGTATCATGTGGATAGGACTTTTTTCGTTTTCTTGGGTTGGGATTTTAATTATTACAAAATGTTGGACGGATGTAAGAACAATTTCCTAAACTCTTCCAAATACGCTACAGAATAATACATAATCCGTAAAAAATTCATGATATATTAAATTTGAGCAATAGCAGTTGTTTTATTTTTTAAATATTCATTATATACTACCGTTAATTAGGCCCGGTTTTTGCATTTTCTCAAAAAAGTAAAAAATACGCTCACCTTAAACCTTTTTAAAGTTTAATTTGAGCCCTATAGGATTTATTTTGCTCTTTCCCTTGGCCCGCAAAAACAGTTGAATTTTGCGGTCACTCTTTTGTTGCATACCAATGTAGCCTAAATACGGAAATAAAGAGATTTATGAAAAAAAATCCTTCTCATTCAGTGATAAGTGAACTCAGAAAAAATAAACAGTTATGCAAATTGGATAAGAAAAAAGTTTTATTAAAATTTATATACAACATGTCCATTTCGGCTAAGCTCAGTAATTTTGGTTAGCATGATACAAAAATCGGCTCTTTTGCATTTTTTTGGAAATTAAATAAGGAATATTTAAAAAAAATGTATCCCAATCAGTTACCAAACAAGCAGATAATTTCGAACGAAAAACTTGCGATTAGTGCCACTGCAACCGTGCGGCGCCCGGTTGATTGAATCTCATTACCAGATCTATCTAACAATTAGGCCGAACATATAATATCCACCTGGCGTAAATCGCCCAGTACAATACTCTAAAATCGAATATATGCCAGACGTATTTCTCAAAAATAAACTGAACTTCATCCTGCTAAACCACATTTTTAAAACCTGCACCCGCGCAAAATAAAACTGCCAACAGGCTCTACTTTGACGAAACTAAAATTTGTTATGTAAAGCAGTAGTAGTGTGCCAGATAATGTAGTTTCAGTTCAAATCGCTGGTGGTTTCGTAAACTATGCCATTCCAACTTAACCTGGAGGTACGAGGCTTTAAATGAAGGGATAATGGGCTCCCTCGTTACATGCGTGCCATAATCAGCAAATGTGATCATCCGCTCTATTTCTTCCTCATTTAACTCGTTAGTTAAAGCCTTTTGTTAGGTTCATTAAATTTGCTTAATATATACAGAAGGGAAAAGTACTATACTCGATGTACCAATTCACTATATCCTAATTATAAGTAATTATATAATTCTATTTAACCCAAGGATGCACAAGGCTCTGAATATACGCATTTACATAATCCGAGCCTGACCCTATCTATGAAAGATTTATAGAAAGAATTGAAAATTAAAAACAATGGATAAAATAAGGCAATAATTTTACATATAAAACACAATTGTTTATTGCAGTTGCTACAAAAAATTACGTTTTATAAGAAGTAGTGTGGAGTTGGATATCATAATATGATGCTGAATATACTCACTACTCATGAACGATATTTATACTGCAATTGCAGACTCTAGATTATTTAGGTGTCGATCGATTCTTCAGCCCTTTCTCATTTGGACCAAAAAGGGCTTTTGCGATGCCTCCAACAAATAGTTGTTGATTAGAAATTCCAAACTTTTTACAAAGCTTGTGAATTCTCTGACATTGTAATTTCCATGATAGGTAATTTCATTATGTTTATATGCGTTGATTTCACCTTTTCTAAGTACTTTAGCCCAATGTGGACTAACATCTTGCACTCTCAAAGTATATGTCCCGCAGTTTCCGCATTCATAATTTTTTACTTTGTCCACATTCTTAATGTATCTGAAGGAGCAATGGCCTTTAGAATTTTAGAGATAATTATTCATTATGGAATAAGTTATGAACTTTTTCTGTTGTCTTTGGCCTAGATAATTCCTGCAGTAAGACTGTCCTGGTCCGCTGCTCTCGT
The DNA here is from genome assembly GCA_963583905.1 of Stenurella melanura. NCBI lineage: Eukaryota > Metazoa > Arthropoda > Insecta > Coleoptera > Cerambycidae > Stenurella > Stenurella melanura. Next base: position 159,408,189 of record OY757309.1, read on the forward strand.
GCCCTGGCATCCACATCAAGGTAACTTTGTTGCTTTTTGCGAGTTACTTCAGAGCTTGTTTGCAATCTCAAGAAATTCCAAGCTCAAATATGTATAACTCAGAGCCTTCAGCACAACATAGACCTTTGCCCTTTGGTTATACATTTCTGAGCAATAGATCTATAGTTTGGAAGACAGTTTGGGTTAAGAGTAGCCTGTATTATTTAGGCCCTACTATGTCCACACCAACCCTTTCTCCCACATTTGACCCATCTATATATCAGATAAGTGATCTCTTCTCTAAAGGCAATGCTTCTACCCTGCTCGTGTGACGGCTTCTAATCGGCAAATGAAAGGGACAAGTTTTGTTTGTTTGGCACTGAGACGTTGGGTTTGTTCATGAATAATTGGATTAGTTCCAAAATCCTTAAGTGACTAACCAGATCGTCTGGTTTAAATGTAAGGATCTACCTTAGGGCATTAGGTGCGCCTTCATCACATACAAATGTAAAGAAATGAAGTATAGCGTTGCTTTCATAGCTGCTTTGGGACAGAAGCACATTACTTCTGTAGTCTCTAAACACGCAAGGCTTTGTTTCTTGTGTTGATTTTTATTAAGATATTGGCTTCAGTACACATGAGGCGTAGATGGCCACGGATCTTATGAACGAAAGATAAGACAAGTACATCATTTTTGGTTTCAGGACCCAAATCTTATGAAACAGCTTGTGGCACGTCCAAACAGCCACGGTGACTTTTATAAGTGTTCTTTCTAGATGTGAATTCCACGTTCCAAATTTTGATCCACAATTACTTCTAAATATTTAATTTCAGTGGAAGAGTTCAGTATTATTCCATTTAACATAGGAATTTTCAAACTTAATTTTCTCCTCCTAGTAAATAGAACAACTGTTTGGCTAGAATTAACACTAAGGTCCTCTGACGAGCATCATTTGGATATAATGTTTAAGATTCTTTGCGTGAGATTTGAAATTATAACCTAATATTTACCTCTCACAGGAATAACCAAGGCATCAGCATATCGTTAAATGTTGAAGCCAGAATTATTTAAATTATGGAGGAGGTCATCCACCACCACTGTCCATAGCAATGACGATAGAACCCCATCCTGTTTGCAGTTCTTGACAGCAATGGTGGACTCCTCCGTTATATTTACTGTAATTATTCTGCTTCTTAGCATGCTTCCATTTAATTGTTGAAAACTCTTTGTATGTATTCATAGGAGGTGTTACCAAATGCATCATCTATATTCTATGTCTATAAATGCCAGGCCATCATGTAGAGCATTTAATGTCGATTTTCCAGGTTGAAAAGCAAATTTTTCTGAGAAAGCGGAGTCCATTTACAATACAAAGGATTTTAGGCTAATGAAGTTGTTGTTACATTAGTGAAGTATTATTTTGCTTGTATGATTGATAGTGAATGGAGAAGATTTATATATTTTTCTTTCATCATTATTTACTATTTTATTTTAAAAACTGGTGATTTTTCTTCCAATTATTCAGTCAAAACAATTTTACTTTGTTTCTCTTTTAATAATGTGGATTACTTCAGGCATACTAAACCCCCATAGTTGTGAAATATCGAGTCCCTCGATTTAAAACTTATTTGAACACTAATCACTGACTTTTATAGACATTTAAACTAGTTAGTTAAATATCTGTCCCTGTCTTAGAAATGATTTCGAATAAATTGCGCGAATACCCTGATTATAATTATTAATCTTTGGAAACTTTAAGAGATATTTTATTAGAGTGCGGATTTAAATATAAAACAATTAATAACCGTAACGATTTTTTTTTCGTTTAAGCACCCGTGCCACTAAATTTGAATTACCCGCGGTAAACGCCAACGCGGAGTCAACAAGTACACATACGCTAGTAGAAACATCACTGAGGCCATTTTTAAGATCGAGATTCGAGGCTACTTGACTTTGACTTCCGACGCTGATGAGTTGAGATTGTTTACTTATTTCTTTAATCCTTTGATATTTTGAATATATTTGATTATTAAATGAGGTCATATTATTGAGTTAACGTTGCTGTATAATTATTTTTGGGAATTATTAAAGGATATTCCGTGTCATAATTAATTTTTACTGAGGCACGTGTTTGTGTGATTTCGGTGTCCGCTGGATACATATATCTTGTTAACTCATTAATTATCATTGCAATTTTGTATATTGTGGTCGCTTAAGACACAATTCTGTGGTGTTTTATCAATGGTTTAAATTATTCTGGACTAGAATTAAATTGGAAAATTTTTAAATTACCACCAGTAACCGAACGGTTTAGGACCAAAGGGACCGACTAAGAACTACTTCGGTAAGTCTACCGTAGGCGAGAGAACGTCAGTTTTATTATTTGATAATCATTAAATCACTTGTCCTGCGTGAGTTTGTTCCTGTATTCTGAGTTCTGAGCTATATTTGTTACAATATTAGTTTTCTTTTTCAGATAGTAATTCAGATATTTTCTCTCTAATTCAGTTGTGCTAAATTTTGTTACCTTTATTCAAATTTTTGGTCATAACCAGTGTCAGTATAGTGAGATACCATCGGTCAGCATAAATATCCTTAATAATACTTTAGACAGATTTGGTTAACATATACGTATTTACACAGATGCTTCCAAAACACATTCTGCTGTTGGCAGTGCCTTCTTAGTACCTAGGCTTAAAAAAGAAGCTAAATATAAACTAAATGATGAGACATCAATATTTACAGCCGAAGCTTTTGCCACAATGAAATCATTGGAATATGTAAAACACAATAATTTCAATCGAGTAGTAATTTTAAGTGACTCTCTATCCGTACTATTAGCTTTAAAAAAATTGTATGACCCAAATAATCTAAAACGAATACATCCGCATATTTTAATAATAAAACAGCTAATATACAGTCTTAAAACAAATGGTATTGAAATCCAAATAGTATGGGTCAAAGCTCACGTTGGATTAATATATAATGACCAGGTAGATAGATTAGCTAGAAAGTATCCACACAGGAGAAACTGTAGAAGGAATATGTCTCTTTGATTGCATAAAGATGAGACAATCGATGATAAGGAAAAAATGGTCGTCCCTATGGAATGAACTCTGTCTTACCAACCCTACTAGATACACACATATACAACCAGTAATACCAGTGAACCCCTGGTTCAATACCAATAACATACCTAGGAAATATATCACCATAATATCTAGAATTAAATTTGGACATGGGTGTTATCCAACCCATCTACATAGAACAGGAATACTACCGAGCGATACCTGTGAGCATTGCAACGTTTTAGAGGACCTAGAGCATATATTTTTTGGATGTAGCAAATACACCGATGAAAGCAATGAACTGTACAACAATATTATAAATTTGAAAATTGAAACCCCTTTTAATTTGATGCATTTATTAGTTTTGCAAAGGGAAGATATTATCAATTGCATAATACAATTCTTAAGTAAAACAAATATAAAACTTTAGTTAGTTTTGTTACCTTCGTTTTTAACCTTACTTGTGTAAAACCTAACCGTGGTCCACCTGTGTGTCTTTGATATTTAAAAGTCCTGAATGACCCATGGGCGAGAAGCGAGTGACCCTGTACTTTCCTGTAGAGATGTTAAAAAAGGTTGTTTAGTTGGCGTAGGTTCTTTTTCCCCTTGGTTTAGAAATGTAACGTAATAGTAACGTAGTTCCTGGCTGTATGGATACTGTCCTAATGCCAAAAAAAAAACAGTGTCAGACGTTTTGTGAACGGCGAAATTTCATGAGAGTAGAGTTTTTCCATTTACTCATTTCCTTCATTATTATATTAATCAGTAGCTTATTCAGAAGTAAAATTTTACCGATACTCAGGTTTTTTTGTTAAATTGCTAATAGTTTGGTTTTGCAGTGACCTTCGTCAGCATAATGTTTTTTTGTAGTTTTTCCTGAATTCCTTTCATCCCAAGTAAAATATCTTGCCAATTAATTTCCTTTATTAGACCGGAATTAATATCTAAAGTTTTATTTTCCTCACAATTTATAATTTTTTGGTATTGTCAACTGGTTGTTTATATTACCCGTTTTTAATGTAAAACCTTAGACCAACCGAAGCACCGCAAGAGGAACAGGCGAGAACTTATTACTCATTGGCTGGATATTTTTTTTCCAAACGCAGCTTCTCCCTTGAAAATCCTCGTAGACCAGGACACGACCATTATTTAGTCCTCATTTTCAGGTACCTGTGGCAATCTCCAGGGTTCGACCTCGTTGGAAGTCTACGCCATTCACAAAGTTGAGTAAGCCTATCCCCGTAAAAATTCTCCGTAGGTCAGAAAAAAATTTTTAAACCAGTTGATCGTTTCTTAAATTGTCATTTTTTAAATTAATCTTTAAATTTACTTTGTTTAAATAATATCCCTGTTTTTGTCTGTTAGTTAACTAATTAAATAAAACTTTTCACCATTAATTTTTTTTATAATTTTTATAGTGTTTTAAAATGTTTGCTGTTTTGATTATTTTCTCCCCCTGATAAAGTTTGCAAGAGGGTTATGTACTGAATACGCTGGCGTCCAAATTATTTGTAGTTTATTAAAGTTTTGCTTGGTTAATTTGACAATCAAATAATTGTTCAAAAAAATATATATAGCTCTTCTCGCCACAGAGTGACCCTTGACCAACCCTGAGCTAACCGGTAGCTACGTTTTCATAGCCTCCTCAGCAGCCAGCTGAAAAGTTGTGGTTGCAAATAATAATGGAATCACGGCGTGTTGTGGAAATTCGAGAGGAATATTCGAGTAAAATAAAAATAAAAGAGTACCGCGAGTCAAATAGGACGGAAATGTCTTTGCGAGACGCGGTTTGATACACATGATGCAATTAATTACGGCTAGGTAGACACGACTCAAAATTTTGTTTTAAATGTGCCATGTTCAAGGGGAAAACGTGTTATAATTCTGCATGCTGGAAGTGAACATGGGTTCGTACCGAAAGCACTGATTTTTTCAGCCAAAAATAGAAGGCAGTCTTTTGCTGACTATCATGAATATATAACCACGGGTATGTTTGGAAAAAAGTTCGCTGAACAGCTGTTAGCTAATATTCCCCAACATTCAGTAATCGTTATGGATAACGAGTCTTGTCATTTGCGAATGTTAAATAAAATACCAAATAATAATACGAATAAGGAGGATTGTTGCGTATTTTCACCTCTTATTAAACACCCTATATGAATCCGTGGGTTCTAAAATAATTTCAACAAGAGATAAACACTAACACTTTAGTAAATAATTTACTGACTATATAATACTTCAAAATAACCTTTACACTTTGTTTACTTTCTATTTAACCTCACTTTTTCGCTTTTCAACTTGTTCACTTTTATAAACTTCTCTTTAATAAACTTCCTTTTCTGCGCCGGTAATCGCACCTTATATACTCTGAAATTACCTCAAGATTGAATCAGAATCTTCTCCCACCACACTCTAGAAAAGTCAATGGCTCTTTCCACAAGTTTCCAGTCACTAATAGTATTAGGCATAGGCGTGTCAATTTCCAGATCCAAGGGGGTGTAACTCATATCAATATAATAAAGTTTATGAGATATAAGAATATAAATATTCCTGAAAAAAATCCAGTAAAAAAAGATTAATTGAAAACTATCAAAGAACATAATTTTAAGAAAGAGTATGTCATTGCTGTAGGCCATATCTGCGAAACACACGTCCATGGTCTGTTACATTTACCTCCATGTTACTGCACATTTAATCCAATAAAATTGATTTGGGGCAGTGTAGAATACGAGTTAAGAAAATGCAATCAGAATCCGACTTTCCGACCTTCTAGATAATATAAGAACCGTAATAACCGATTTAGACAAAATCGACATATGGAAAAAATCCGTGAATCACGTTATATATAAAAAAAAGTAGTAACGTCTAACATTCCATCTTACTACTAACATTGCAAACATATTTTGACAGTAAAACCATGCAGCACCCAAAAATACACAAGGAATCATGGTCTAGATCGCCATTTCAAAACTTTCTTTTTGTAAACCTGTGTAGTTTATTACTGTAAAGTATTGTGGGGCATACATTGCCTTGAAAAGTACGCTACGCGCATGCTTTCGTGCTCAGTTTACAAAAGATGCCGCGTTTTTTTTTATATCATTTGGATGGACTCTGCTCTATCTTGTGAAATAATTTACTTCAATTCATTGAAAAAAAAAAAATTGTAATTGAGGGACAACTACACGTATTTCATAAAATAATTCTCACACTTTAGTAATACACACTAAAAAAGTCTTAACAGGATTAAAGGGATAGACCATAGACCAAAAGTTAGTGTCGCAGCTCCTTTATCCTTTATATTATGCACGTGGAATCAATGAAACTGCACACATGCAGAACGTACCTCATCTGCAGAAACAAAACAGCAAATGTGATTATCGAGAGCATTGAAACGGCTTCGACAGTGGACTATACACGTCATCAACTGCTGTCGATTTCTACTATGTGTTGTAAATAGTTCAACAGATTCATTAGTAAAACCAATATCCCGTAATATTACCTCGAGAGTTTCAAAATTTGTGGTATTCAATGTCCTTTGAAATCTAATGAACTCCTTGCGAATACTATATAAAGTCCTTCATCTGTACATTACACTATTCTCAGTACATTCCCCATTCAACATTATAATTCTTTTCTTATTAATAGCTTACACTAGCCTAATTGACTGGTCTAATAAGAAATCGATCATGATACAGATTTTCACGATTTGGTGTTAAAATATTATGTTTGTCTTCATTGTCGTTAATATTTAATTAATGCTTCAATTTATTAGTTTCTAAATAAAAATAAATATTAACTATAAGTCCTGAAGAAAAGGTATTTCTGGCAACTTTCATTCAATTCAAAATATACAGAGTGTAACTCACTTAAAATGAAGACAAACTCATTTTTAGTTAAAGCCGTCCAATAATAAGAAAAATAAATTATTATCAGAGTCACAATATGATTTCAGAAAGGGAAAAAATACTAAAACAAAACCTACGAATTAATTAATTTTATAAATAATAGCATGAAGACAAAAAATGTACAGCTGTATTTTTAGATCTCTCCAAGGCCTTTAATACGGTGTCTTATAGTATACTGATTGAAAGGCTTGGTAAAATTGGAATCAGGGGCCTTGCATTAGAGATTATTAAAAATTACCTACAAGATAGGAAACAATTTGTTAAAATTAATAATACTCTTACGGCCGGTTTTTCAATGTCCAGTTAAAAGGGCCAGATAGGTAGCTGCTAGTTACGCTTAGCTGGCAGTTATACCTATGGTAGTGTTTATCAACAATAATTTAACTGCCAGCTACGTATTCATGAATTGAATTATTTCTTAGCTATATTGGCACTACTGATTCTACCTGAAGTGTCTTTGAATTGGTTTAATTTAAATTGCGCGCGTGTTTTAGTGACACTTTATCTAATTTTACCTCAAAATTCATTGCGTTGACCAGAGTGTTGATTGATGTTCTGTTCTTAATTTTGTGCGTTTGTGTATCAGCAATAATTGCAATAGAGAGCGTAAAAACGAAAAAAGGTGCTAACTACACTTTAAGTGTTTGGAGAAACAGAATTATTCCTGCAACTTCCTCTATCATCTCAAGAATATGTAAAACAGTTTCTTTACGCAGTCGAAATCTTATTATTAAAAAATCTTTATCAGCGTAATTCTCAAAATTATTTTCTCGTTCCCTTATGGTATAGGGTCTGCTTTCATACTCTATAAATTGTATAATATCATCGTTATAATCACTCATATCAAGAATATTATTATCATTATTCATTATTGGAATATGTTTAATATAAATCACAAATTAAAAACGAACATATCAATCAATCACATTGGTTTTTAGGTTAGAATGTTTTAGAATTGTCAGAAATTGAACCAAATGCGCATGTGCAAATCCACTAACAGCAGAATAAATCCCTAACTGGCACTTTCAACTCTCTGCTAAATTTACTTTCAAATAGTGAGTTTAGCCCTCCGGTAAATTTTACCTGCAGATTGAAAAACAGTTTATCTGCCAGATAAATTTTATCTGACAGTTAAGCTTTTTAACTGGACATTGAAAAACCGGCCCTTAGTGAACCAGGTACAGTTGATATGGGTGTACCCCAAGGTACAGTACTGGGCCCAATTTTATTTTTATTATATATGAATGGCATCTCAAGGTTAAATAATAACAACTTGAAAATAATATCTTACGCAGATGATCTATTCAACGATAAAGACTGGAAATGAACTAGTAATCAGAGTTCAATTGGACTCAGTACAGTACTAAAATGGCTTGATCGGAGTGTCCTTAACTTTAAATCATCAAAAAACTAAGTTTATTTCCTTCTCTCCTTCAAAAGCTGGATGTAATCCTCAAAAGAGCATAACATTACCTACAAATAATTGCAAACATTACAACAACTGCTCCTGCAGAAATCGCATTGTATCTGTCGAAGAAATAAAGTACTTAGGAGTTATTATAGACCAGCATTTAAAGTGGAGACATCATGTAGAATTTATAACAAAATTACAAACAGTAATCCTTGTATTTTATAATATTAGACATGTATTAAACATCAAAAAATTAATTATGATATACAACGCTTTGGTAGAATCTTAAGATATGCTATAGTAATATGGGGGGGAATCTATGACTCCATATTAAAATATTTAAAAACAAGTCAAAACAAGGTTATAAAATTCATGTTGAAAAAACCGAAAATATATTCCACGACAAACCTATATAATGAAAGTAATTTGCTAAATATTAAAAACATATATGCAGTACAAAGTTGTATTTTTGTTCACACTATGAACGAGAAACAGTATGTCAACCATTCATACTAGACAAGAACAACTACAAACTGCTTCATTCAACAAAAACTTTGCACAACATGTATTTGCCAACATTTCGTATCTTTTACCGGACCAAAATTCTATAACAAACTTCCAGCACGTATAAGATCCACAACTAATCTAAAAAAAATTGTGGGAGTGGACAGAACAATCTTTAAATATTTATGATAATAGGTTAAATACCAATAGTCTGCCATTTTTCTATCAACAAAACACATACAATTTCAGCCTTTTTCCATTTTTTCCATTTTTCCAATTTCCGTTTTATTTCCATATAATACCAACTTTACTTATAGTAACACAATTAGATATACTTTTCAAATGATTTAGGCATAATATTTTTTTCTTTTTATTTTTTATCTCTGTCGTCTACATTGTTATTAAAAATTTATGTTTTGTATAGTTTATTATAACACTGGGTACAAGACAAATTACACAATTTAGGTGCCCATCTCTTTGAAACACGATACCTCTTAACTCATGAATAAATTGAATTGAAAAAAGTAAGATATTCTTAATCAACATTATTAGAAACCACCTTGTACAGTAGGGAGGGAGGAAAAATTAGATCTATAATTTCCTTTAGAGAATTATTACCACATAGTCATCAAGAGGTGCATTTGGTTGCTATTAATAACTGTACAAAAATTGAAAACGGTGCTTTGTTATTTTCAGGTTCCTCAATGGGTCCAAAATTTTAGAAAGAGGCATTCTTCACACCATCTATTTTTTCTTAGTTATTTTTCTATCCTTTGGATCTTGGTAATATCATAGTCGCAAAAAGGTATCTTAACCCATTAACGCTGGAATTATTTTTTTTTTAGTTTTTAATATTTTTTTTGTACTAGGTGTGTTACACTGGACAAAAGGACCAAAAAATTATGTAAACTTTTTTTTGACAGATTGACAGGTAATGAGATATTGGCCGTTGCCATATGGCAACGCTAGGCGTCTGGGCTACCGTAACTTAAGAAAACCCCAATTTTGTATATTGTTCTAGAAAATTATTAAAAAATTGAACTATTGAAAAACTATTTTATTACAAAATTTAGGATACATAAAAATATTAGAACATATTTATTGTGAATGAAATGGGACAAAAGTCTATGCAAAGACCAATTTGCACACAAACAATTTTCTTTTCTTTTTTTCAATGCTGTGACGAATAAAATAATTGATGCCATCGAATCTGACAGTATCCAGATATTCGACTGTCTGATGCTGCAGGTGACGCTGAAGGTCTCCTAGTTGCTTTAGGTGCCACACCGCATTTCTTCAGATAGGCACTAGTAATTTCTCGTTTATATTCAAGTTGTGATAATTTTTGCCCAGATTTGTTGTGTAGTATCCAACTGTTTTGCAAAGCTAAATCTAAATGCCAGGTAAGTATAGACTAGTATCACTTTCTTTCACGTATTCTAATACGATAACAACTGACAGTTTGATCCATTTGATCTGTGCCTCCCATAAATGCGTTGTATTGTGTAATGAGTTTGCGTCTTGAAACCATGACAGGATGTTTAAATTTTTGTGAAAACCGTTCTGTCTGGGTATTCTCTTGTGTGCCATGTGAAGAAAAAATCATAGCAAAAGCGGCATTATCAAACCAACGTACATAAAAATTACCATAATTTGCCCCTATGGCTGATTTGTAATAACCACGCTCTTTTTCATAGAATCTTTTTTAATTGTTAGAGGACATAATTTTAGAGTGCTGTTTTCGTGGATTGTGCCAATTGCTGAATAGACACGAAATTTCATATATGAAAATAATGCAGAGCAATGCAATGTCCATTGCCTCTGCTAAAGTCAACTCGCCCCTAGAAAGAAAGAACACCTTTCAAGCTACTACAAACGCCTAGCGTTGCCATATGGCAACACCCAAGTTTGAACAGCTATATAATATATAATAAAAGCCATATTTTTCTTTAATTTCTAAAACAACAAAGTTCCGAGTCTATAAAATACCATCATAAACAAAAAAATATTTTAGAAGCACTGTATGGAAAAATATAATACTTACATAAAACGTACATCCATATTTTGGGCCATTTTAAATTCACCACAAAATTGTAAACAAATGCTTAAATTACTGTCATATATCCACAGATTAATTTGCGGAACATGTGCCAAGTTAGGCATGTTTTGACACATAAAATAACATATTCCCCCACTCTTATCGGCACGTATAACATACAGGGGTGATATGAAAATTTAATGTGTTTACCGTTGCCATATGGCAACGCACGGCGCTAATAATAGGTTAATATACCACAAATAACTGTAAAGCGAATTTAAATATTATCCACACAGCAGGTTCCTCAAGGAACTCAGAATATGCACTTCTAAGCTATTTTTCCAAAACATGTAACTTATTTGATCGAATTTATTACTTTTTTCCCCATTTTCAACTATTCCTATAGTTGGATGAGCATCAATTATAATCAGACGTTTCTTTAAAAAAACACACACAAATAGACGTGGAAAAACTAATCTTATCTCGATTCAAATGATGGCAATATTTTTTATGATTTTATACAGGTTTGAATGAATCCATCTCGGTTTTCTTGGCCACAGGCAGCTAGTGATGATTCTTTTGTAAGACGCACAAAACGTTTGACAGCTTCGGTATTGCGACGGGTATGAAAAATCGGAAAACTTACGTCTAACGCTATGGTAACACATATTTTCATATTAGCAGTCGCTAGCGGCTCAGTAACATTTACCTCATTCCAAAAGATTAATGTTTGGTCTCAAAATTTATTTTACTTATACTGAATTCTCGTATTGATGTTGTTTTAACGATTCGTGTCGTAAGGACACGTTGGATATCATCTTCCTTTTCTTCATTAATTTCATACTGCTAGTAAAGCTGAATGACAGGTGACCGGTATGCTTCTTTAATAACGGAGGAACTTCTACATGATGGTTTTTCAATCCTCTAGATGCTGACATTGCTTTCCTTTCTTCTGTCATGTTTATTTTCTTGGTTTCCAAGGTCGCCCTATTTTTTCTAGACTTTAAACTGTGTTGAATTTCCTTGTATCGCCCATGAAATTTTTTTAAGTTTATCCCAGATGAGGTTTCGAAAAATGGGAAGAAGTGATGTACTCTGCCAAATCTCTTCAATTTTCGGCACAACGTTCTTGAGTATTTCAGAAACACCTAGATCTCTCCCAGCACATTTATGTATCAGATCATTCTGAACAAATAAATAACGAAAAATAACGTTCTTAAAAGTAAGTAACACAGAGACACTTAAATATTTTAGATTGACCAAATATCTTGCAAGGAAGTTGACTTATTGTTGCCATAATAACTTAAATATTGTAACACCTAACGAGCAATCGACATACAACCACATAACACATAAAAACCCTCAAAATAAAAACACACAACTAAAAACAATGCTGTAGAAGTACTTAAACAAACGAAAGTAGGCAAGAACTTGTTGACTCCCCACCCCAGTCATAGACGCCTGTCGCTTGGACTGTGATTGTATTCGAGCACGTTATTTGTCGCGTAGTTCCAAAAAGCGGCACGATTTTCAAAGAAAACGAGTAACCGGAAGATATTAGAATAACGCAAATTGACTTGGAAGGCTCTTTATCACACTGAAATAAATACTTTAAGTACTATGTCTATCAGAAGATATATTTTTTGAAATAAACTAATAAAGGTAATTAAACACCAAAACTTCTAAACCTTCGGTCCCGTGAGGAACCTGAAGACAGGATGATCAGCTTTTGATAATGATTTTTATTGTCCAAATGCATATTTTGACACCTATGGCAAAACAATTTAAAAAAGTAGAATTTTTCGTTCCTCCCTATTGTACAGAATTACATCGTAAGTTAAAAAAATTAATTCGTGCATAATGTCTACTATTTTTAGTGTTTCTGTCCCGGGAATCCCGGGACAGGATTTCCCGGGAATTATGTCATTTTTTATCGATCCCGTTCCCGGGAAATAACAGTAGGGATTTCCCGGACCCGTGGAAATAAAAATAAGTTTTAAAAATATTAAATTTGGTGCTCCGAAATTTTAGAGAGCGTGCGCGTCGGACGGCATTTATGTTTTATTTGGTTATTGTATTATTTCCTGTAGGTAGTGTTGTTGTGTCTTTTTAATTATAAATAAAACAAAACAAAACTGACGGATTTATTTTTTGACCAAAGAAAGAAAAGAAAAAAAACTTTAAAAAAGTCGGTAAAGGTATTTACACAGAACTTCCCTCGTTATTTGTGCATGACGGTCACTCTAAAAAATTAATAATTCTGAAATGACATTGGGAATAATAATCGGAATATAGTTATTGCTATTATTACAAAGAAAACCTGATAACTTTTGGTCAAAAAAATATACAGTGTGCTCACCCAACAGCAAAAGTTCAATACTAAATAACAAGTGCCAAATATGGAAGGCTTGCACAAATACCTTTACAAATGTCCAACACGACTGAATTATTTCTTGAGATGACCACCCTGTACATTTTTCAATAAAAGTATAATAGGTGCATATAAAAGATATTATTGCCATCTGTCACATTTTCAATCCCCCATTTACGTAATAGAGTGGAAATATAGTGGTGGTTAAAAAAAAATTTCAATATGTATTTCTTCTGAAATAGATTTAGAATGTCATGAAACGCAGACATTTTCAAATTTGAGCAAATCAAAAAAAAATGTCCATCTATTTTAGTGGTAAAAAATTTTTGAAAAATGTTGGTGGAAAAATTTTCAACATTTTTTCTCTGAAATGTCATGAAACGTGAAACTTTTAAATTTGAGCAAAAAAAAAATTTTTCCATCGATTCTAGTGTTAAATTTTTTTCCAAAATGGTAGAAAAATGTTGCAAATTTTTTTCCCGAAATAGGTTGGAATGTCATGAAACGTGGAAATTTTAAATTTGAGCAAATAAAATGTTTCGTCTATTCTATAGTAACGAAATGGATTAAAAATGTTTAAAAAAATGTTTAAAAATTTTTCAAAAACATTTTTAAATTTCTTTGAATAGTTTTAGAATGCCATGGAAACGTGGAAATTTTAAATCTGAACAACGAAAAAAATTTCCATCTATTTTAGTGTTAAAATTTTTTAAAAAATGGTAAAATAATTTTCTAATATTTTTAAAAAATAGATTTAGAACGCTATGAAATATAAAAAATTTTAATTTGAAAAAAGGAAAAAAAAATCCATCTATTTTAGTGGTAAAATATTTTTCAAAAATGATAAAAAAAAATTTCAAATATTTTTTTTATTTTTTCATAGGTTTAGAATTTCATGAAACGTGAAAATTTTAAATTTAAACAAAGAAAACAATTTTTTTCATTTATTTTAATGGTAAAAAATTTTTCAAAAATGTTGGTGAAAAAAATTTTCAAAATTTTTTTTTTTCAGAAATAGGTCTAGCGTGTCATGAAACGTGGAAATTTTAAATTTGAGCAATACAAAAAATTTTCATTATTTTTTCCCTCGGGACGGTCCACCCTGTATATTTTCCAGTGAAAGTTTAACCATTTCTTCACTAACAGTAGCGTCAATTACCTACCAAATTTGACTGCTCTCCGTCAAGTAGTTTTTTAGTTAATGCACCAACAGACAGACAGACAGACTGACGAAATTGAAAACCTATATTTTCGTAATCTACGTGTTCTGAAACGTCAAAATCCGAAAAAATCCCGCAGGGTGATTTTTTCTCGAATACAATACTTCCCTTCGGTATGCGAGGGAAGTAAAATGAATATTTGGATGTGACATTTTGAAACAAAAAATTTGTGTTTTTTAAGAAATATATGAAAAATTTAGTATTTCCCGGGAATCCCGGGATTCCCGGGAACGACAAATTTTATTTCCCGATTCCCGGGAATGAAAAAAAGTCGGGAAATCAGAAACCCTAACTATTTTTCTAACATATAATAAAGACCATGTCATGAAAAGTAAAGTTACTGATTATTTTTTATTTATCTTGTTATAAAATCAATTAAAACTAGTACAATACATTATTCTAACAAATGAGCAACATATTTTTTTCATTAAAGATCCGTTTCACAAAAATTATTTTTGGCTGAAAAGGTTGAATTCTTATCAGCCCCAATCTCAAACACCTTTGAACCCTCTACGATGTAATCTTGTACAAAGGTTTCTAAAGGCGTTGATTAAGAGCATTTTACTAGTTTTTAACTAAAAAAAAATGACACTTTTTTTGAGAATCGACCCACTTTCTCTATATAGTTTGTACGATGAATCTTTGCGTGTGCGTCATAAACAAGAACCGTATGAAGTAATCTGTTGAAGGTCACTGCTTCTCTTCAGCAGTGACGTGCATCAAAAAAATGAGAAATTTGTTTTTACTCTCAGTCATCATCCGACAAATTAGAAGCCATATTTTTTTCGTAAGTACTCATGAAATGACAATTAATTTTGTAGAATAATAACATGTATTATTTACCACTAAATATGGTTATAACAATGAAGCTTAAAAATGTATTTTCATCAAAAACGCAAGAACGCCACTGTATCTAAAATGACAGATATTATAGCCGTTGACAGCACTTCACTACGACAACTGTTCATATCGACGTCTCTTTTTAATTCCTCTTGAATTTATCATTCGGCTGTCTTAGCATGCTCCAGCGGTTAGAAGACATACGTAACTAAATATTTGCTCGTCTCAATGCGTTCAGCAACCGCACATATGTCCTACCTAATTTCATACTCGCGCAAACATTCATCGTACAGACTATACTAGAATCGGACGGCTCTGACTAAAATCAAACATGGTTATGTCTAGAGACTCAATTTATAGGTAAATGTTCACCACCAAAATTTTAAAATACTCGAATATTAGATAAGCAAGATATGAGACTTTCTTCATCTTATGTGAGTGACGACTGTATGTTGAAAAATACAAAGTATATTTCGGTAAATCTAAATAGCTACAAAGAATAAATATGACTCATTTATTACGGTAGACAGAACAAAACTTCTATATAATGACATTATTCCCAACAAAACATTTCCTTTAAATAATTTATTGTACCATTGATTTACTCGTGATTCTCACAGGTGCAGTACAATACTATTTAATGAAGAAAACTCCAAAGTGAAAAGTAAAGAGTATAAGAAGTGTCAGTATGCAACAACTGCAATTAAGTACATCTTCGAATTTACTAAATTAATTACCATGAAATCTAAATAGAGGCACATCGCGAATCTCGCAAAGCGTCTTTTCTTGTTAGTTAATTTAAATATCTACGGGTAATAAAGAACTCAAATTAAGCTATAAATATTTTTCCTGTCGAATCTGCGCTCAATAAATCTGGAGCTAACTGAATTAAGACTTCGTTATTTTCATGCTATGTGAGATAATGCCTCCATCGATTTTCGGTATTACTTGGTACAAGGCCAAAATATATTTTTATCCATGATTTTATGCTGCTAAATTACTTCCGCATTCACAGGTATCGGAGTTATTACCTTGTTAAAATATATCTGCAGGAAAATTTGTATATTTGATAAAAAAATAAAGGCAGGTCGAATGTATATTGGGATAATTTTGATTTATTAATTCTTACGAATTGTTGCAAATTAAATATGCATCGACGACGGCCAATAGATATGACTCAAAGATGATGCCGTGGGTGCTAATCTAATTATGGTAGGTCTGATTTCAGAAAAACCAAAAACATTGGTAGATATTTCTACCATACCACGCAAGTTTCTGAACATACGGATAGTATAGGTTACTTTGACAGTGAGTGGGTCAATTTTGACCCTTCACAGCGATCACTTGGTCTACTCTGACTCACACCCAAGGTCTCAAACATAAAAGTGGTGATCTAGCTGACCGAAAGACCAACCCGTTTATGTCAATATAATAACTGGCTGGAACCATACCAGGAATGTTCTCCACCTCCTCCTGTTAATTTCAGCATCCTTTAGTCCTGTCCTTTCTGTCCCATATATTAGCAAGTTTCTTAAATCGAAAATTGACCATACAGTATTATCATTGTACTCCGGCCGGCACTGCAATCCTTACAACATCAAAAAATCCCTAATGAATTTATTAAACTACCATAAACTCAGACGGATATTACAACAAAATTCTGTAACTAGAGGCTTAAAAAAATTCCTCAATAATCTAATGTACATGTTTCACCAAAAGGATACCCAGAGTTACAATCAGTACTATCACGATAGATAATCAGAACTTAAACTGGCAGAAAATATAAACTATTTGAGAGTGGCACTAGATAGGATAGTGCTTATCAAAATCATGTATACAACAAAAACAAGTGCTGAAACCACACTCACTCCTCCCCCAATTCCCCTCCTCATATGTTCACCTCAACATATAAATGACATATTCGTCTCATTCTCACTTATGCATGCTCAGTATTGACAACCATACACTCACCTCTGAATTTTGTATTGGAGACAAAATTCAAATAATTCAGAACGAAATTCTCAGAATCTTAGACCATCTCGGCAAAAACAGCACCAGAATTCAACAATTACACGACATATCCAGTACATCCAAATTTGGCAATTTTGTTATTACATGTTACTTTTGAATTTAGCCAATATCCTTACTGACTCCTCCAACCCCTCCTTATCTAATCCTGGTAGTTTCTAAGCATCCCTCGCCAAACGACCGCCAAACCTTGCAAGGCCATTTTTTGTAATATCATAAAACATTGCATTATCTACTTTTGAAACATAAACATTAGTAAAACTTTAGTTGAAAAAAATTTAAAACAGTTCAAGCTAGATTGAAATTGGAAGATCAAGAAAACAAAAGAACCATAATATACATACATACAAATAAAAAGACTCTTAATACAAATAGAAACACAAAAACACAGTTAAAACAGTAAACACGTAAAACAATACAATAAAGTAAGTCATTACATAACATAAACAGTAACAGAGACAATAATTAAATGATATCAAAATACCAAAATTCTAACATTTGCCTATTGACATAAAGTACAATCAAATCAACAGTTAGCCACAGAGCACTTAATTCTCACAACAGAATGCAAGCACTTTAGGATGGAAACTTTGCTTAAACATATACCAGCATTTGGCATCCAAACAGGGAGCCGCACACGAGTCCGACCTGACCCGTAAATGAAATGTCATTCAAGCAGGTGACAAACAATTCACATCGCCACCCAAATCGTCTGGTAAAATCAACGCTTAATATCAGTAATATTTTTCATTTCTGTCAAAAGAGATTTGTGGAAGTTAGGTTGCTGTAAAATATTGACGCAATAACTGAAAATATATTACAGTTATTGATAGAAAATTAACGTGATGTGTTGTGCTTGAGAATTTTGTTATTTAATATCATGTCAATTATACAGGGTTAGTCGGAAGTGTCAAAATTAAAAAGTGTATACCACACAAGTGTATGACTAACACAAACACTAAGAAGTTGTAATCCGATTTTCATTCCTCTTCGAACTATGGTGCCTTAAACGTATTAGCAAAACATTTTTTTCGAACAGCTCCTATCACACTTTATAATTTCAATCAAATTTAATCACTTTTGAATTAACATATTAACTTATTAATTTTAATTGATTGTTTATTTTATAAAAGTGATAAACAATGCCACACATCTACAATAGAGATGTTTGCTTATGGTTCTTGTTATACAGGGTGTTGCATCATGCGAGGGACATAGCTTAATAGGAGGTAGAGAACATCAGTGGTAACCGGAACCTCCCATAGAAATATCTCATTGGGCCTTCACTACGAAATTACAGGGTGTTAAATAATTTTTGGCCAAACCTGTTTTTTATCATAACTTTGACAGGAAATGAAATAACGGATTCATATTTGGTACGGCTAATGTACAAACGAGCCCCAAGAGGTACATGTATAAAAAAAATATATCCAGGTCCGGACTCACTATAATTTATGTTTCTTCTTTGCATCAATAAAACATCACCCTGTATATATTTTTTTGAAATTTCGATACGATATTCGAAAAGAGCAAGAAAAAACAAACAAACTGGCCTATTTCATTTTTTTGTTACACCTTCGTGGTTATTTAAATACGTTGTTAAATGTGCAAGAAAATGGATTACAGAACCCTATTAAATGAGAGGCACGTGAAATAAATAGTTTTATAACTAAAATTTGCAAAAATTCTATTGAGCCTAGGTGGTCTGGGTGAATCCTAATTCCGGCACGTTTTAAAGGTCCATTTTGGTAAAAAACTGTGGTCCTAATAAGTAATCGGGTATGAAATAACAAAATTTTTAATCAATCACCATAGGGTTGTTCAAAGTGACAGATAATAAAAAGAAATCTCCTAAACAGTTGAATAATTGTTTGTTAGTAATTTAATGTGTCAATAATCCGCATTTAGTTAGTGAAAACTTGTGAAAATATTTTAACTATGCCAGTAAAATTTACAAACGGGGAATATGCTGACATAATATTCATCTATGGTTTCTGTAATGGAAATGGTAGGTCGGCGGAAAGAGAATATCGGCTGCGTTTTCCTGGTCGTCGATGCCCTAATCATAAAACCTTTAGTACGGTGTTCCAGTATGCAAGACAACACGGAAAGTTTCCTACTTCTGCAGTTGTGGAGCGTTTTACAACAAGGTGTGCAGGAACAAAACAATGTTATAAATGTAGTTCAAGAAAACCCAAATATGAGCACTAGACGAATCAGTTTGGCAACTGGTATTCCTCATTGGCGAGTATGGAGAACCCTAAAAAGAGAACGTTACCATCCATATCATATCCAGCAGGTACAGCGTCTTCAACAAGGCGACGATATCCCCCGCCTGGCATTTTGTCGTTGGTTGTCTAATCATCGCCCAGTCATTTACAGAACCTTATTTACGGATGAGGCACAATTTACAAGGGATGGAGTAAACAATTCACGAAATAATCATAAATTGGCACAGGAAAACCCACATGCGGTACGCCAACGCCGTTCGCAACACAGGTTTTCTGTAAATGTTTGGGTCGGACTTGTGAATAGACATTTGATAGGGCCACATTTTTTTGAAGAAAGATTGAATGGTGAAATTTACTTTGATTTTCTTCAAAACATTTTACCGAATATGTTAGAAAATATCGGTATAAGAGGCATGTTGTTTCAGCATGATGGGGCCCCACCACATTTTAACTTTCAAGTAAGAGAACACTTAAACAATGTGTATCCTAATAGATGGATTGGACGCGGGGGTCCACATGAATGGCCACCAAGATCTCCTGATTGTAACCCTTGTGATTACTTTTTATGGGGCCACTTAAAAAACGAGGTTTATAGCATTGAAATTGAAAGTAGACAACATTTAATCCAGCGCATCGTTACAACCTGCGACGAAATACGGAATAATCCAGAAATGATACGTCGAGCAATTGGTGACCTTTCCAAACGCGCAAGAAAATGCACAGAATTTGGGGGAGAACATTTTGAAAATTTACTTTAGTGTCAATTACGTTTTATTTTTAAACACATTTAGTTATTGTTTTGTTATTTATTGTTAATTGAATGGAAAATATTTTATTTATTTAGATTTTAGTTTGTTCTCTTCCAATTTTTATTAAGTATAAAATGTTGATGATTTTCTTGATCAAAGTAACTGGTTGCTTAGGCCTAAATGGTTTAAATTATCTGTCACTTTTATTCTTTGAACAAGCCTACTGTGATTGATTAAAAATTTTGTTATTTCATACCCGATTACTTATTAGGACCACAGTTTTTTACCAAAATGGACCTTTAAAACGTGCCGGAATTAGGATTCACCCAGACCACCTAGGCTCAATAGAATTTTTGCAAATTTTAGTTATAAAACTATTTATTTCACGTGCCTCTCATTTAATAGGGTTCTGTAATCCATTTTCTTGCACATTTAACAACGTATTTAAATAACCACGAAGGTGTAACAAAAAAATGAAATAGGCCATTTTGTTTGTTTTTTCTTGCTCTTTTCGAATATCGTATCGAAATTTCAAAAAAATACATACAGGGTGATGTTTTATTGATGCAAAGAAGAAACATAAATTATAGTGAGTCCGGACCTGGATATATTTTTTTTATACATGTACCTCTTGTGGCTCGTTTGTACATTAGCCGTACCAAATATGAATCCGTTATTTCATTTCCTGTCAAAGTTATGACAAAAAACAGGTTTGGCCAAAAATTATTTAACACCCTGTAATTTCGTAGTGAAGGCCCAATGAGACATTTCTATGGGAGGTTCCGGTTACCACTGATGTTCTCTACCTCCTATTAAGCTATGTCCCTCTCATGATGCAACACCCTGTAGAAATGCTCGTGCTGAAACTGAAGAATATCGATAAAAATTACCACATCATAGACTCGAGTTGAAAGGTCTTGAAAGCATTGTGTAATAGTGGTGAACTTCCCAGTGCGTAAACAGTATCTGAACGTGTTTTTAATCATAAAAACATTCTTGATCTAGTGGAAGAGAACCCTGGTACTAGGTCATGTAAAATCTCCGCCCAACTTGAAATTCCTCACAAGAGCGATCAACACGCTACATGAGCAGAAATTATGCCCATACCACTTACAGCTGGTATTGCATCTGCAAAAGACGATGATAGAAGCGTGCAGTTTTGCATCTAGATAAATGTTAATCATTATTTAGTTCCTTGCATACTTTTTACCGAAGAAGGAGCATTTACTGGTGATATCATCAACAATACAAACGTTTAACATAACACAGCCCCACAAAAAAAATGTTCTGACCTAGCAATGAGACGAATATATCCTTATGTACTATTGATCGCTGATTCCGATTCCGAGGTCAAAGAAAGTCGTACACCCCAAAAAAACAAAAATTTAGAGCCAAAAAACACCTCCTGAATAGGGTATATATGAGATAACGCTCTGAAAATTATGTTATCATTTTAATCAACCGTTTTGTTTAATATTTTCGGGAAAAATTGAATGTATTACGATAAACATAAAGGTGAATTGCAGCGTTCACCCTATCGGTATGAAACGTACCCCCATAGAGGGTGAGAACCATCCTCATCTGCCATCGAACCAATTGATAACGACAATGACTGAAAAACATCTAAAAATGTCTAAGTTTCGTTAGGTTTGCAATAAACTGACGTAGAATTCACGTAATACCTCAAAACTGTCCCTATAGCGTTATGAAAGAGAATCCTTAACTTCAATTACAGAAAAAAGAAAGGAAAAAACATAAAATTTGATAAAGATTTCATTATATGGATGTTCTTATTTGCAGAGATCCTTATGGCTAGGATATTAGCAGTCTTAACACCATTTGGGTATAAAACGCATCCCTGAAGGGGGTGAGAAGTACTCTTACGTTAATAGCTTTTAATTCTTCTTTTTTAATCTTTTTTTTTATGGTGTAGTTCTTTGCAAACCTAACGAAATTGTTGTCAAATTTCATGTTTTTTCCTTTCTATTTTCTGTAATTGAAGTTAAGGGTTGTTTTTCATAACGCTATACGGGTTGTTATCAAACCAATTGATAACGACAATGACTGAAAAACATCTATAGGGATAGTTTTGGAGTATTGGGTGAATTCTACGTCAGTTTATTGCAAACCTAACGAAACTTAAACATTTTTAGATGTTTTTCAGTCATTGTCGTTATCAATTGGTTTGATGGCAGATGAGGGTGGTCCTCACCCTCTATGGGGGTGCGTTTCATACCGATAGGGTGAACGCTGTAATTTACCTTTATTTTTATCGTAATACATTAAATTTTTCCCGAAAATATTAAACAAAACGATTGATTAAATTGGGGGCGCGTTTCACACCGATAGGGTGAACGCTGCAATTCACCTTTATTTTTATCGTAACACATTCAATTTTTCCCGAAAATATTAAACAAAACGATTGATTAAAATGATAACATGTGATATCACTAACAAATAATTTATTGGTCCTTTAATTTTTGAGAACCGCCCATTGGGAGAAAATGACCTATTATTATCTTTTCAAAATACTCTACTAGCATTACTAGATAATGTGCCTGGTGCCAGGTATTATCAACACGATGGAGCTCCTTCACATTCTACTCAGTGATTCTATTAGTTGGACGCCAGGAACTTTAGACCTAACACCGTTAGACTTCTGTTTGTTGGAATGGATGAAAAGTGAAGCATATGAATCAAAAATGGACAATCGCTATGAGTTAATTTTTCATATTTTGAGCGCTACAGCTTAGATAAGTGGAACATCAAGATGAGCTTGTAAAATATCTGAGAATACATATTTGATAATTTATTGTACTGCAGATGATACTTTTAATATTTACATTTTCTAATTTTAATTATAATTCTAATTAAATGATTAATAATCATTTAAGCCTTTTTAATACGAAAACAAATAAATATCGAATTACAACTACCTATTAGATTCTTTAGTAATACACGTTATGCATAGCATACACCCCTGGAGTGTGGCATTTTCATGCCTGTTGCATATACGTAATCTGCAGATGCATAAGGTATAGCAAAAATGATTCGATAATAATCTGACATAATCGTCAGCGGCTTATATGTCTCACTGCTTATTGGTAAAGTGGGGACGTAAAATGTGCACAGAAAAGCCTCAAGCATATACAATTAACTGATAGTTGTCTGAAGTTTAAAGCCACTATTCACGATTGATCATATTCAATACAAAAACGCCGAAAATTTTCCTTGCCGTTCTTAAAAGTATTTAAAACTGTTGCAAAATAAAAAGAACACACAGCCCATACGCCATTACTTGCAAATGCAGATGCACTAGGATAACTACGCTGCACTTTACTCTTGTTTTCATTGGTCCTAATATTCTTAAAATCCCGAAGCGGTCAGCTATGCCTTATGCATCTGTAAATTGCGTATATGCTTCCCAGTTCATCCTGTATAAGAATTATCACGATATTTGATGAAATTTACTTTTTAGCTGTATGTATAGTAGAATCTGTTATCTTTGAAGGTACACTGAGAATTAAAAAAGGCGCTGCTATTATCGACAATTTTTCAGTTTTCGACATATTTAGAGCAAAGTCGTTATTGAAGGTAATTTTGCAAATTATTAAAAAACCTCAAGAATACTCTTGGGTCGCAAAGTTTGTGGCGTTATTTAGAACGCTAAAATCTACCAAACGCGCCATTTTTATACCCGATGACCGGACAATAACTTATAAAATAGCAAAACTATAAAATGAGCATATCAGTGTGTTTTATTTGGTTTGAAATATAATGTGGGAAAATTAATAAAAAGCTAGAAACTTTTAGTCGTACCATACGTTGTATCAAACTGAAAGTTAATATGCGGCCATTATTTTTCTTTTATTGCCTTCTAAGTCTGCCCTTTGAATTATTTATTTATTTTATACCTAGTTATGAATAAGTTAACAATTTACTTTTCCTCTTAATGCGTTATTAATTTGTATTATTTGTAAAAGTTAGTTTAGGCCATGTTTGACTAGCTGTAGTTAGGTCATTATACTATCAATGTAAACAGTAGCGGTAGAGAAAATGATGGTTTCAGTTATTTTGAAGACAATTGCCTTAGTATTCCCCTCCATTCTTATTTCAGTATGTAAATATTTACACATGTACTTAGATATAATGAGGAGGGTATGTATAATGTATATTTAATAATCAATATTAGCTACAGAGATGATAATGGTTGCGATCCAAACATTTTGGAAATCGTTATTAGTTATTGAACGTTTAGGTATCTTGTATATAGTTGATATACTTACTTATTTCTTTTAAGCAGTGCCTATTATATGCACACTGAATGTAACAATGTGAATGCATATAATACGTTAATATATTTTTTCTACACAGATTTAATTCTACGAAAATCATTAGAATTTTTTCAGTGCAAAATCTACCCATTATTTACTGTACAGAATTATCGATTCATAATTCACTGCATCCGGCCAGTCACAAATACAAATTCAAAAATGATTGTTTCACCGATCCAATGATATTTTAAATCGGCTGGGATCAGCTCATGCTGCAGCTGACAATCAGCTCGCTGACAGTGTCAACCAAGTGTATCGCCATATTGTTTGTTTACATTTTTCAACGTATGCACTTCTTAGAGGATTATGACCATTAATAACTCAGGAGATTTGCGCCACTCGCCTACGGCTCGTGGGCTCAAACATCATCTTCGTGAATAATAACTATGATAATCGCTCATATAATAATACACTATTATTTCATCCTATACTGTTACTATAGTACTAACTGCACATCAACGAATTGCATTAAGTTACCTTTAACAGCACTAGTGCTGTTATAAAAATCATAACAACGAAATTTTAGTACTATTTAATCATTATAGAACATGTAAGTAAGAACAAAAAAAAATAAGGTTAGTAATGGAATAAGTCAACTGTCAATCTGTCACGTATTTTGAAAGGCAAGTAGTCATCTCCAAGAGCATCTTGTAAAAATGTCTTAATCTGATCTCTTGTAAAAGTTTCTGCCTGCTTCGGTACATGCTCTGCACTATTACGCTTCATAAAAGACTAGACTACTGCGTAAGAAGAGATACCAACATTATCGTGCGTCAGCAACATTATTAGAAGCCTTAATTTAACTTGCAATGTTTGTTTGTTTGTTAGTGTTTGTTTGTTTAGGTCAAATTTTGCAATCAAAATTTCGACTTGTTCTAATTAGGCTAGAGCCATTATCGGTCTAAATCTAATGTGGCGGACGTCCCAAAATGGCGGATTGCCTTTTTCTTGACAACCCCCCTAATATAGAGTATCAAATGAAAGGGTTTGACGGGTAAAATACAATAAACTATGTGACGTCATTCTAAATTTAATATGGCGGACGCCCCAAGATGGCGGAGTCGTTTTCTTCACAGCCCCCTTGATATTGGTATCAAATGAAAGGGTTTGACGAGTAAAATACGATAAACGGGTGACATCATTCTAAATTCAATATGGCGGCGCCCCAAGATGGCGGAGTGTCTTTTTCTTCACAGCCCCCTTCATATGGGTATCAAAAGAAAGGATTTGACAAGTAAAATACGAAAAATTATGTGACGTCGTTCTAAATTCAATATGGCGGATGCTCCAGAATGGCAAATTATCTTTTTCTTCGCGACTCCCTTGACATGGGTATCAAACGAAAGGGTTTTGTGTGTCTATTTGTCTGTAAAATAAGTGAAGACTAAAAAGTTAAAAAACAAATTATATTAAAAAAAATATTTTTAAGAAAATGCTTTCATTTTAAAGAGCTACTAAAAAGTAAAAATTAATTATCTAGAATTCTTACACCTGGAAACCAAAAGCTTTAGAACTCCTACCCCATGCGTCATGTTACTCTCGCTGCTGACAACAAGCATTACCCATATTCAATACAGCGCATGCAGCCAGTTCGCCAGTATATACAAATATCCAGATTGGATATCCTAAAGTGGCAGCAATGCCTTACGCTGGTTAATTAGTCAATCAATCAATCAATCAATCCGATTTTATGAATTAAGTAATGTATTTCCACAGTGATTAACGCTTTCAACTAGAAATCCAAGAGTCGCGGCTTCAAAACTCACATCGGTTGACTGCATGTTCCTTCTTTATATTGATAAGTATTTCACCAATTAAATTGGAATTCCAGAAATAAAAATACAACATTTACAAAAATGAACTGCGAAGGATATCCCATAGAATGTGCAACAATTATATGAAAAATTACATAAATCGACGAAAAGTTCATTCTAGGTAGGTTTTTCCCTACAATCAAAGATCACATAATAGTGCGGCAGCATACGTAATCCCGTATGCTAGTTAATGCTACAAGCAAATAGTTTTTTTTGTTTTGTTTTGTGGTCTCTCTGGAATATTGTCACGAGGGGGCTCAACCAAGCCTCCACCAAGTGTCACGACCGCTGGTCTATGACTGTTATAATAAGGGGGCCACTTGGCCTGCGAGAGGTTTTCCTAGTTGGAAATTATCAGACAAAATAATATTTATTAATCAAACAATAAAAATAGTTGCAGTCAAACAACAAATATAAAATAAATAGTAAATAAAGTTTCCTTACCAAAGGCACATGTTGGGAGAGATGGGTCCCAAGATGGACTCCCAGAATGGACTGCCACTGCCCATTCATTCTGGGCTATTTATATGATTGATACATGCTTGATCGGCATATTCCCTACATACGTAAAACGCTCGGAAACTAATGACCCGATGTTATTAATTAGTAACTGTAATCTAATACTCTACGTCCTTTAATATGTTATGAATGCTTTAATACTTTATATTTTATAGATTAGAAAATAAATGATATTGAATTCAGTTTATTTATTATAGATTTAAATTTGGAAATTCTTTAATTTAGATTTTCCATTTTTGTGTTTATTTATAGGGAATATGCTAATAATATACTTTGCCAAATTTGCATAGAAAAGCAGTTCTTAATTTTGATATGTGACAATATGAAACAAGTTGATGGACATCTGCAAATCGTCACCAATTCGTGGAATGCCACATAATCGTAATTACGACAGTAATGAAGTTTCTTTCAACCCCCAGTCCATAAAATGGGTCTCAAAGCTCTCAAAATTACGAAATAAAAACGAAAAAAACACCAATAATAGTTGTTAGAAAGGATGCAGTGAAATGGGGGCAAATAGGGCAAACAGGAAAATGGGGCGACGGGGACAAAATATTATATTTACTTGAACCGTACAGAAATGGGCATTTCTATTCAACAATTGCAGCACGAGGTGAATCATATCATTCCTCTCTCTCCTTTTATACTCAAACAAGAATTGAAGTACATAAAAGTAACTTCTCTTTAACATCAAGGAGAAAAGGTAAATTTGAGAATTTTGTTGTTAAAATAAATTTTAATACGAATATATTTATTAAATTATTTTATTATTATTATTATTATTATTATTATTATTATTATTATTATTATTATTATTATTGCTATATCATGTGTAAAATTTTAGTCATAAATCATATCACTAACGAAGAGTTGCAGTTACACAAGTAGACCAGCAGGTCAAGTGATGTAAAATATCTGCAGCATGTGCACCAAATGGATTTATTTTTATCGAACTCTTATGTGCGATTTCTAGTAAAGGGAGTACTTGGGCCGGGTTGATCGTCATCGTCAACATTAGGCGGCGTCTCCTCAAATTTCTTTTTCAAAGTGTCGAGACTTTTTTTGTGTGTTGTGCTTAGATAACAAGATCTGTGTTATGAATATTGTTTTTCATGTAGGTCTTCAGCTGAAGAGTTAATTAAAAGTGTAAATATACGAAATGCTCTTCTCCCCGTAGCGATCTATCAAAAATACATTTTGAAATTGAACAATAGCTATTAGACTTTGGTGTATGTACAAGATTTTTATGTCTTTACATCACAAGTAAAACATTTATTAGGGTCGAGTGCCTCTCTCTTACCTTTTTTAGGAATATGTAAATGCACTGCTGAATCCATTACTTCACTACTAACCAAAATAAAAATTTATAATTAATATGTTTTAATATTATGTTGTTATTGTCACAACTTACGATCTGTTCAAAGCTTTACTACGTTTCCATGTATGCACTTAATAGGTAGGGAGCCGGATGTATAGATATCCTATGAATAAGATACATGAAAACCTTTATGTGAGTAAGTACTACCACAGACCTACAGGAAGCCACTTTTCATATATGCAAATTTTGCCCGCGTCATGGAATTTTGGTGTTACTTCTAGTCACGATTTTTTATGCTTTCGAGTACTTGAATAAAATGTATGTCAATATGTAGGCTTTTAGGCCTACAATGAGATTATATTGGGTTGCCATGCTTAATTTACCCGTAACCCTGATAGAGCCTCAATTAAAGTTTTTTTGCTTAAATCATCGAATACATGGACGATTTAAAAAAAATAAAAGTACGAATCTTCTAGTTGATGCAGGGTGCCTCTTCATATTTGCCCGCATCCCCTCATGGCTGCTTCGCTCACGCCAAAATTCTATGACGCTGGGAAAATTTGTTTATACTGTTACGTGTTTTCCACCTTTTAGGAAACACCCTGTATGAATCCGCGGGTTCTAAATAATTATAACAAGGGGTAAACCACTAACACTTTATTTAATAATGTACTGATTACAAAATACTTAATTAATCAAAATAACCTTTACACTTTGTTTACTTTATATTTAACCTCACTTTTTCGCTGCCAAATTTCACTTTAATAAAACTTCTTCTCCTGCGCCGGTAATCGCGCCTTATATACTCTGAAATTGCTTCTAGATCCATCCAGATCAAGAATCTTCTCCCACCACACTCTAGAAAACTCTATCTCTTTCTACAAGTTTCCAGTCACTATTAGGCATAGGCGTATCAATCTCCAGTTTTAAGGGGGTGTAATACATAACAATATGAAAAGTGGCTTCCTGTAGGTGTGTGATAGTACTTACTCATTCATATAAAGTTTTTCATCTATCTTATTCATAGGAAATCTCTACAGTCGGCTCTACAGCACAGTAAGTATACGTGTTAAAAAAACAAAGTTATTGTAATCTCATAGACTTATAAAACATGAAATAATAATAATTCATAAAGTTAAACCAGTTGCTTATTAATAATACGTACAGTCATTAATAATTTAAACACTAATTTATATTGAAATTGTGAAATTTACGCTTACACAGCTCCACTGCGTAAAACTATATTGCAGTATTACAGTGGTCACGCGACCTCTTCCCTAATTACGTCGTAGAGTCTATCGGTAACATTTTTCAAATGGCCATCAAACATATTTGTGCTAAGAAAGCTTTATTAAATCCAAAACAGTTTTTCGCTTGCTTGTAGCATTAAGTAACATACGGATTTACATATTTTTAATATTATGCTGCCGCACTATAAATATTAGATATCAAGTTTGATGCGGGTAATGTTTAATAATTCGCCATAATTAATCAAATGAGCAATTCAAAACTTCCAAATAGTCGTCATTTCCTCATTAACAATTTGGTTCGCAGACAATTGTTGGGGTTTTGAGGACAATCTAGACCTATGCCAGTTCCATTGTACTTCGACAATAGCTTGGCAATTATTAAATGATTCAAGCATTTCAACGACAGTCGTGTTCTTGTACCCTTTTAAATTGGATCGCAAAGGAGGCTTTGACGCGACTCGTAATTTCACAAGTATCCCGTTTATACATATAGATGTTTAGGCTCTCTGACTAGTTGCTTTACTAACAAACAAATTCCTGTAGGTATACTATTCGACAAAAGTACTAAAGCCCGCTCTAGATTACATATCCTAATTACACAAGTATATTCGGATTTGAATGCGTTCAAACAGAGGAATGATACATATAGAAAGCATTTGAGTGAATGAAATTGTTTTTAGGAAAGGTAAAATATACACGAATATACAGTTATATAAATATAAAATGTTTACAGACGTACACGGTATATTTCACCTCTCTAATTTAGGAGAGAAAATATAATTATAACATAGATCCTATAGACCAGGCTAGTTAGGAATTTTTAATCCTGATGTCTCTAAAAAGGATCTTAACTTTTCGGTAAGTAATAAGTAAATATTATTCGGTTCAATTTGTTTGTTAAAAGGTTTTGTAATATACATAAGCCAAAGTCAGAGTGCCATGGAATCTTTTGCGTTCAAATAAGATAGAAGGCTGTTCTTCTTTTCTAATTACTAGATTTTGTGATTGTGAATATGCTCGTAGATTGCTGAATAAAAATCTCTATCGCTTATTACTTATACATCCACATAGTGCTGTGAACGTATATTAATCGTAAAGAAAATTTCAAAATTTTCTTTTGTTTAAATAGGTTTTAGGTTTAGATTGTCACGAAACGTCGAAATTTTAAATCTCTGTCTGTTTGTCGGTCTGTCCGTCTGGCGGTCTGTAAACTTTTTTTTTGTGCGGACGCTTTCTCTAGAATTGGATTGTGTTTGAAACTTGTACGGTGAATGGTTGGGCGTAAATAGGCGAAAATGAGTAAAGCAAGCTGGTAATAGTACAGAAATTTTGGTATTTGGTGTACATGCTAAAAGTAAAGATTTTTTTTATAATATACATCGGTAATATTTTTAATCGCATGCATCATCACTGAGGAAGAGCAAGACATCGTCAAATGTCTAGGAAACATGACACGACATTTGGACTCATCTGGAATGAAAGTAATCTTCAAGAAGAGTCTAATAGTGGTGCGAGACCCATTGACTAAAACGAGTTCAGCCAGTGGGGAAGAGTACAAAATAGGAGATTAAACCCTGAGGACCACGAACAGAATGAAAGACCTAGGAGCGTATCTAAAGAATTAACTGAATAGGAGGGAAACAGCAAAGGAAAAAACCAAAACGACCATCATAGTGCCTACGATGACATACGAAGTCAAAAACGTAGCAATGACTAAAGCGATTAGAAGTCTCAGAAGACCCGTAAGGTACATTGTCTAACTGTTTGCAAAAACAGGAAAACCACAAACACGACAGGAAACGTCAGATTTACTAGAGGGGGAAAAATAATTAAAAGAATAGAATCATACGCAATGACGTACTGTGGACATGTCCATAGACGAGACACGACACACTTATTGAAAATAAGCGCTAAGACCGAACAGCAATAAACTGAAAGCAGGGAGACCATGCTACACATGAATAACAACAGTCGAGAGTATTGTCAATAAACTAGGAAAGGATTATACACACTTGGAAAGAACGATATAGCAAAAGGCGGAATACAATATATACAAAATATCAATAATATACACACTGCCAAATTCAGAAATAGAAGAAACAGGAAACTCAGGAGAAGAATAGGTGAGAAAATGATCACAGACGGAAACTAAAAAGAAGCATCTGACAAACACCTACACTGCCCGTCCTATATTCCTACCCCATGCATCATGTGCCTCTCGCTGCTGACAACAAGCATGTCCCATGTCCAATGCAGCGTATATGCTGATTGGATATGTGGAAGTGGCAACAATGTCTGCAATATGCTGGCTGATCAATCAATCAATCAAGAGTTTTGAAAAAAAAGTTTTTTGCTATTACTTTTAAAAGTTAAAAGTTATTTTCACTCGTTTGGGGTTAAGCCGCGTAAAAATTAATATTTTCAAAATTGAACCACGTCCCCTTCTTGAGGACACTATTGACAATAGCTGTTTAAATTTTTGGATTTAATGAGTAAATTGGTCTCTTCGGTTTTTTTTTTAATTTCGAGGATAGATTTCACTATTTTGACATCTATATATTTATATATATTTCTATTGTTTACAACTTTTATCTAATGATATATTATTCAAATAACATATAATAGCTGTTATTCACGAGAATGAAGTTAAATCGTAAGTCGCCAGAGTGAATAGTATGCGAATAAAATACTATACTTTGTCCACGACTATTAAACATTTAATATTTATTTAATTCATTTTTATTTAATTTCTCCAATTTAGGAAAGACTCATGCCATCATTTATAATCTTCTCGATTTTTCGGGCAACAACTTTGATGAGATGATTTCTGCATGGTCCAAATATATACAGGGTATGCTCGTCCGAGCTACCAGAATTCGACTTTTCTTCTCATTGAACCAACGGAAACCATACTGGAATGATATATCAGAGTATATTTACAGAGAATCATAATATTCTGTAATATTACAGATATTTCAAGTTTTTATTATATTATCCCTCAACATTGTACCCCTGCAACCCAGGGTAAAAGTAGCCGTGTTGTGCGTAACTGCATAATGTCAGTTTTGTGTTTGGTTTCTCAATGGTGTGATATTTGTGAGGTAAAAAAGAAACGATTATTTATAACAATCTTAAGACATGGTTGTGTGCAGTATAGACAGTTGCAAAAATAGGAGTGGAACTTCAACTGAAAGAAATGTAATATGCTTTAGGTTCCTAAAAAATGAAGAATATCGAGAAAATGGTTATAAATTTGTCCAGTAAAACCTGATAACATCAAAAACGGTAATTATAAAAACAGTACTTAATTATAGAATACATTTACTTATTTACGTATAATTACAAAATATTTATTAAAACATATTCTTTATATGATTTTGCAAACAGCGGAAAGAAAAACTATCAATGAGAACTAAAGGAAAAGCTATATGTAAAAATATTAACGAAATCTTTGCATTCTTTCGGTAACCTGACTTCTGGCTATGCTAACAAGTAAAAATTCTTATTTGCCATTCACATTTTAACACTAGCATCCAACATAGTCCCCTACGGCTAGGCAGGTTAAACTAGTATCTACATGATCCCCTACGATATGTAAATTCAGTTAAAAATGACAACAAAGGCCTGAAATTAATTTATTTACCTACCTTGTCTTTAAACATTTTTTCATTCTAATGAATTACAT
Source organism: Stenurella melanura (assembly GCA_963583905.1). Lineage (NCBI taxonomy): Eukaryota > Metazoa > Arthropoda > Insecta > Coleoptera > Cerambycidae > Stenurella > Stenurella melanura. The sequence continues at coordinate 159,441,454 of OY757309.1, forward strand.
TTTCATAAAATATCATTCAGTTTCTTGGAAATGCTTAGCCTTTGAAATGTTTTTCGTCCTTATTGTGGACTCATCAAAAAAGCCCAAAGCCACTCATAACGATGTTCCATGCAAAACCAAGACAATATCCATGAATAAGTATGAAATATTTATATTTGACTATAAGCAAACAAATAATAAATAATTCACTTTTAAACATGCATAGAGTATATAGGAATGCATTCATTAATATTTTGACATATAGTTTTTCCTTTAGTTCTCATAGATAGTTTTTCTTTTCGCTGTTTGCAAAATCCTATAAAGAATATGTTTCATTACTATAAGCAAACAAATAATAAATAATTCACTTTTAAAAATATTTATTAGTAAAAGATGTAGATATCTATTTACGATATAAAAGTTTGTATATGTTATTTATATGTATAACACAAACGTGGTCAGAAATAGAAAATATTTTTCTCACAGCTCGTATATTTGTTCGATGAATCTTAAGAGGTCAGATTTTAAAGCAACTCCAGAGTATCTCAAGAATGTTGAAAACTATTCTCCAACGAATATCCGTGTCCTTCTGCCTCATGCAGTACCTACAGAACATTTGGCAAGGATCTCTAACACATAACGAGCAAAGCAATAAGTAAGAATAAGCAAGTAAAGATATTCATGTATATCGTTGAATTTCAAAGAAAAATTAGTATGCAGTATGATATATAAATTTGAATCTAAGATATCTAAAACTTTAAGAGTATTTAGATTTCATTGTGTAAAATTTGATTAATGACGCTTACATCTCTTGTCAAGATACTCTATATTATACTCTGTATGTTGTAAATAGTCTCAGTGTAATACTATTTTATTTACTAAGTATAGTGTGTGTTTATTTTGTTATAGAATAAATGTATAAAATAAAACGTGTGTATGATTTCTTCTGTGACTGTCCTGTATACCTTTTCCCTCTCAAGGTGTCTGCTGGAATACAATTAGAAGTTCTATTACCGGTGGTGTATGTATTTTTCGTAAATATTGGTTAAAATTGACTATTACAATATCATTTGTAACTAAAAAGATTAATTTCATTGTACAAATAACTCGTAACTTGTATAAAAATATATTCTTTATAATATTAAGAAATTAATATTGATCATAAAATCATACTAAAAACTCATATAGTATTGATGAACCCTTTGATAAATATTGAACTATTCATGTTAATTTTTTTAGTATTGATAATTTAACCTATAAACTCTTTAAGTAGCCGAACCAGATCATATGTAATGAAATATATACCTATATACTGCATCAAGGAAGTACAATTTTACCATATTTTTTACAAATAATGTCTTGCATATCCATAACTACACCGGTACTAAAAAAAAAACACTAAAATTACAATGAAAATTTGCTACATCAATGTTGAAATTTATGTATGTACAATCTTACATTATTATTCAAAACCATTCTGAAAATTTTCCAAATGAATAATATTTTGTCAAATTTTAACCTTATTTCCAGAATTAAGCATCTGTTTAAATGGTATGTGGAATCAACTCATTTTGTACAGAGGAATACACTATATTATTTGAAATATGCGCACGAAACGCTATTGGTCCGATTATCGATATGGTTGGGTTCATTTGTACCATGGATTTCTGCAGCTTCCCTTACCTGTGGTGGTGTACAAGAAATCTCGTCCTTACTGTCAGTATCCATTTATTTCATTATATTACCCTTTTTTGAGTAATAAGTACAATTATTTAAAATCGCACTTTTGACAAATCAATGACAAAATTACGATTTGACAAATTGTTATGGTTTACTAATAAAGTAATACAGCTTGTCAGCAGGTAGGTAAATTATTTCAAAAATAGTGTTGAAGATGCCACGTGTTACTAATAGATGATGCCTTGAAAATAACTTACTAATGTAGTTTTTGAGTGTTCATTAAAGTACCTCTTCGTTACGTACCAATTGAGTGCTTCCTCTTTTTAGTAAAAAGTCAGTAACGTGATTACTTATAAAGAACTGACAATCCTTATTATTCACTGCAGTGAATTATGAAATCATTATTCACTGCAGGGAATAATGGATAGCATTATCTTTGAGGAATCACATATATAATGAGTACATTATTTAATAGTCATAGACAAAAAATTTTTTTTGCTCCCAGGAGAAAAATGCATCGATACAATATGTTTATAAAGAATTGTTTTAGCTGTAAGGAAACAGACAGAAGGCATTTTTATTTATCAAGCAAGGACCCTTCAGAATCATAAGTTCTAGCGATTAGAAAAAAATAACAACAATTTGGCTCTTTCCTGGACCCGAAGCGGTCTACTAATACTTACTCAATTTTTAGTACACATACTGGGTTGTAATTTTGATTAATTTCCTTTCGACATTCAATACACAAACTAAAGCGGACCCTAGACGATCAATAATATGGTCTATAATATTGAATCCATGTTATTGACAATGTAATGTGATGCTCTAGTTTCGAGAATTCGGATGCGCATCAATATCCAACATACATCCAGTCACTCACGATTAACAACATTGTCATTTATTTCTTAGTATTGACAATATCTATCTATTTATTGTTTAGCGTCCACTTAAATAATGTGGCCAAAACTGAGTCAGAACAAAACAATAGCTGGCGTTCCTCTTATTCTCGACGGTAATACCGGTAATATCTTTGTATACTTAATAATAAAACAAATAAAAATAACAACAATATAATAAATAAATATTGAATTCAATAATAAAGTTTTTACAATATTATATTCTTCATTTGAAGGCAATAAATTATTTGTCTTTATCTTGCATACAAAATTGACAAATTATCAGTACAATCCGAGACTATTTCTTTTCTCACAGCCACCTTATTAGCAGCACAAGAGCCCCATAGGCACAAAAACACACCGAAAACACGTTGGCCATAATCCTTTCCATTACAGTGACAGTAATTTCGTTAGGTCTCTAGAGAGCTATGTATCATATTCATTTGCGGCATATGTTTCCATTTTACCAAATAAATCCCAGAAACCGTGAAAATCACTGAGTTAAATTTTGTTTCCGTGCTATGTATTTTATGATTATATCATACAAAATGCACTTATATATCGAAGAATGTTAAGAAAATGCACCAGCTGATTTTAGTTTACTTATCTTGAAACAAAATACAAAGTAGGGCAGTGGTTTGAACTAAATCCTCAAGTTATGAAATAGTTTATAGGATTTTTATAACATTACAAAAATACTACACAAAAATAAATAATTTTTATACATTCTGGAGTTCTGCTCAATTTCTTTAATCATCTGTAAAATTTCAATGCAAAACATTGTACAGTTTTATACATTTCAGTTGTGCAAAGTCCTTAATTTTTTTTGCTTATTATGAAGATTTCATTATAACGATTTTGTAGGACACGTATTGTAACAAACTAGTGAAACTCAAACTGAAATTTTATTTTATTTTACATAACAAGTAATAAATTTGCTAGCTTTGAACAACTGTATAAAGGCTTTGCAGAAAATGAAAATTGAATTTTACAAACGCTTGCCAACAAATTTGTGAAGATGTGAGCTTCCAACTTATTTATTGTCTCGTACGATATCCGTAATTCTAGCTTATTTTTGATTGATTGATTTATTTGCCAGCGTAAGGTGGGCATTGCTGCCGATTCCGGGGCATGGAGATTTGTTCCACCACGCAGCCCGATCACCCGCCGAACGTACATCTGCAGTCGCCCAGTCGTCTATTACATATTCATGCGGCTCCACCCGACCGACCAACAGATCGTCCCACCGTCTGCCCGAACAAACCCCCGGTGCTTTTATATACCGCCGGACCGGCTGCATATGCTGGATTGAATATTGGATATGCTTGTTGTCAGCAGCGAGGGCTGTATGACGTATGGGGTAGGAGTATAGGATGGAGCGTGTAGGTGGTTGTGGCATATTTCTTCTTGTTTTCTTTCTGTCTTCATCGAATGGAAAATGTAGGCGTTTGTGAGATGCTTCTTTTATGTTTTCGTGCTTCTTTTTACTTTCAGGTTCTTGTGAGATGCTTCTTTTTAGTTTCTGTCTGTGATCATCTTCTCTCCTATTCTACTTCTGAGTTTTCTGATTCTTCTGTTTCTGAGTCTGGCAGTGTATATATCCTTGATATTTCTTGGTATTCCGTTTTTTGTTGTGCCGATTTTTCCCAATGTGTATAATCCTTTCCTAGGTTATTCACAATCCTCTCGATTGTTTTTATCCATGTGTAGCATGGCCTCCCTATTTTCAGTTGGTTGCTGTTCAGTCGCAGCGCTTTCTTTAGACGTGTCTCGTCTTTGGACGTGTCTCCAGTATATTGCGTATGATTCTATTCTTTTGATTATTGTTCTTCCCTCTAGTAATGTTGACGTTTTCTGTGATTTTTGTGGTTTTCCTGTTTTTGCTAGCAGTTGGATAATGTCCCTTTCAGCTCTTCTCAGGCTTCTTCTGTTGGCCTTTGTCGTTTTTGACTCCACATATCATCGTAGGCATTATTATGGTCGTGTATATCTTTTTGGTGAGATTTATTGTCGTCAATGAAGGGTAGTAGAGCTCTTGTGACTCTATAGGCTGTTTTGATTCTTTCCCTTACTGTTTCCCTCCTTTTTAATTGATTCGTTAGGTGTGTTTCTAGGTATTGCATTCTATTCGTGGTTTTCAGGGTGTAGTCTCCTATTTTGTATTCTTCCCCACTTGTTGGACTCGTTTTTTTCAATGGGTCTCGGGCCATTATTAGGCTCTTCTTGAGGTTTATTTTCATTCCAGAGGAATCCAGATGTGGTGTCATGTTTCTTATAAATTTAACGATGTCTTGTTCTTCCTCGGTGATGATGAGTATATCGTCGGCGTATACAAGTACGATGGGGGGCTTTATCGTTCCATCGTTTCCATTGAAATTCTGATTCCCCTTTATTGTGCTTTCTATCACTTAGTCCTGGGCTGTGGTGAATAGTCGGGGGGATAGGGGATATCCTTGTTTGACTCCTATATTCTTCATTCCGTCGTCTGTCCAAACCATTGTATTGCAGTGTTTTCGTGTAGGCATGCTTTTATTATCCTGTTTATTAAGTAGTGCGGTACTCCCCTGTTGAACAAAATGTTGATTATAGCCTCATGCCTTATGGTATCAAATGCCTTTTGGAGGTCAACCGAGACTATATATAGTTTTGTTCCTTCTTTCCAGTTTTCTTCCAGGATCCGTCTGGTGGTGTACATATGGTCGTCTGTTGATCTGCTCTTGATAAATGCCGTTTGATAATCTGGTAGTTCGCCGATGTATTTTTCCATTTCTCTGAGGAGAAATTGTGCGTAGTATTTGTAACCTACACTGCATAGTGTTATTCTTCTGTAATCGTCCACGTTTTGTGGTGATTTGGTTTTAGGGAGCGGTATCTGTACGGTTGTGTTCCACTCCTCAGGCAGGGGTGTATTTTCCGTCCATGCGTTGGTGATGATTTCTAGGGTTAGCTGCTATATGCTGCCCGGTCTATAATATAGTAGTTTGTTTTTTATTTTATCTATTCCCGGGGCCGTGTTTCTCTTAGCTCTGGCCATTATTTCTAGTAATTCGTCTTTTGACGGTGGCTTGCCCAGAGGCCAGTGGTCCATTTCTTGTATGAGTTCTATTTGACTTCTCTCTGGGTTTCCTTCTTCTGGTTTCCTGACCCAATGCTGCAGTGGTATGTATTTTCTTGGCTGCGTATTGTTGTTTCTCCTGTATGTTTTAAGGTGTCTGAAAGTTTGGTCTAATCTCTGTTCAGCAAATATTACAAATGGTCTTTTTTGGCATATCTGTGGTAAAGTGTGGAAACCATATACAGACTGTCTATTTTACGAGGGCCACACCAAATATCTCGCTTAATATCTATTGTAGAAGAATAAAGTTTTAGAAACAGTTATCCCATTTTTTGTGAGCTATATTTCAGTAAAAAGACATTTGAAATCCATAGCCTACTTTATGAGATATATTACAAAAACCTGAAAAATAGGAAAACCACAAACGGTTATAGCCTCCTTATTTGAGGAGATACGAAAAAAGTTAAAGGAATGAAAGTTGACGGCAAAGACAATAAGAATAATAACGTGTAACAAAAAAATCGAAAAATGCAGTTGGCTTTGACATACGCTATTGTGCAAAAATGAAAAATACATATCTCAAAGTAGGCCATGACGCCATTAATTCCGTTATTTTTTTCTCATTCCAACGATATAAAACATGTCACAGAAATTTTAACCGATAGTGTCAATATTTAATATTTTACGAATACCACAATTCATATAATTGAATCGTAACAGTCAGCTGTACCATAATAGTAAAAATTCACTTTATAATAATTATAATTCCGTAATTATTTATTACAATTTAATACAAACCATTGAATATCTCATAAATAAAAATACAAGTACAAAACGAACATCCAAAGAAAAAAACGAAAAACTATGTATAACAGTACTACCTACTACTATATTGAAAAGAAATTGTGTGTAATTATTTTTCTAACTACAAATGCTCAAATTGTGCACCATGCATTCTGACACATAAACGTGCTCTACGAGACACGTCACGCATTACATTTTGGAGCATTTCAGGAGTAATTGCCTCACATGCGTTTCGAATTCTGGTTTTGATGTCCTCAATATTTTCAGGGGCAGTTTGAAATACCTTATCTTTAGTGTAACCCCAGACGAAAAAATCCAAGGGAGTAATATCTGGGGATCGAGCTGGCCATAGAATGGGCCCATAGGTGCCTATCCAGCTATCTGGCATAACTTGATTTAAATAATTTGTACATATTACAGCAGTGTGAGGTGGAGCCCCATCTTGTTGAAAATATGAATAATTTAATCTTTCTGCCACTGTTAATTCATAAAGAAAATCTTGAAATTCGTTTTGCAGGAAATTAAGGTATCTACGAGCGGTTAATTTGCCATCATAAAAATAAGGTCCAATTACTTTAGTCCCTAAAAGACCCAACCAAACATTCGTAGAAAATCTTTCTTGGAAAGCAGTCTCTCTGCACCAATGTGTATTTTCTCGTGTCCACTTATAATGCATATTTCTATTGAAAAATCCATTATTAGAAAAATTTGATTCGTCCGACCAAAGAATTTTGCTACATATCAGCGCGTCATTCCTTTTCTTATTTAATAACCATCTACAAAATCTTACTCTCCTTGGCTTATCTCCCTCATTTAAATGTTGAACTTTCCTCATTTTGTAGCATCGAAATCTGTTTTTTTTCAATATTTTTCTTGCACTGTCTTATTTTATGCGACAGTATCTCTGAATTTGTCTCAAAGAGGTTTCCTCATTTTGGTTAACATAATTCATTACTCTATTCACTTTTCTTACATTATCCGCAACATGCGCTCGCCTTACTACTTTTTTTGAAAATGAACCGTGCGTTTTTAGATTTTGAACTAACTTCCTAAACATAGTTCGATTTGGCTGCGGAGCATCTGGAAATCTATCTCCGTAAACCGTGACTGCCATCTCAGCGTCAAAATTGCACTGTCAATAAATGCTAATCATATCGAATTTGTTATTATTGGTGTACACCATAATTACTGATATAAAATTTGTCTTAGAACTCGACAACGCAACATACAACAGTGACAATCTGTCAAATTTATTAATAACTGTATACATTGTTTTTCACTAATTATAGCACAGCTGATTGTTACGATTCAATTATATGAATTGTGGTATTCGTAAAATATTAAATATTGACACTATCGGTTAAAATTTCTGTGACATGTTTTATATCGTTGGAATGAGAAAAAAATAACGGAATTAATGGCGTCATGGTCTACTTTGAGATATGTATTTTTCATTTTTGCACAATAGCGTATGTCAAAGCCAACTGCATTTTTCGATTTTTTTGTTACACGTTATTATTCTTATTGTCTTTGCCGTCAACTTTCATTCCTTTAACTTTTTTCGTATCTCCTCAAATAAGGAAGCTATAACCGTTTGTGGTTTTCCTATTTTTCAGGTTTTTGTAATATATCTCATAAAGTAGGCTATGGATTTCAAATTTCTTTTTACTGAAATATAGCTCACAAAAAATGGGATAACTGTTTCTAAAACTTTATTCTTCTACAATAGATATTAAGCGAGATATTTGGTGTGGCCCTCGTAAAATAGACAGTCTGTATATGTTACTAATTTTGGGCTGCTGAATACGAAGCTGTCATCCGAATTGGGTAAAAACATCTGGAAGACAGTAAAAGGCAGACCTTATTAGGGGGAGGGATTGAAATTGATATTAGAATTTGCAACAAAAAGTTATTCCTTAGTGCAGGAAATTCTTTCAAAATACTAAATTTCGTTAGATAAGCAGAAAAAGAAGAAAAAATTTTAAATTAACCCCATCCCGCTCGTTTCTCTTACCCTTCACCACTCACGTTGTAAGTTGCAATATCTAATATACGGTTATTTATTTAATATAAAAAAACAACAAAACTCCTCATTAAATGGCTACTATCATGTTATAATGTGATTACATTTGAATACTCTTACATCCACCCGCACCAATTAAGGTGGTGGATTCTATCTTTTTAGAGCTTTTATTGATTTTAGTTGAAAAAGAAATCCCCAATCACCCAACTTCTTGTACTTCTAATTCTAGTGGCAAGTTCAAATATCAATTCCAATTTTTTTTCGCTCCAATTTAAAATACCGAAAGAAAAATTTTTTAAAAAATTTTTACAATTACTATACTTCCAATCCATTGCGTGAATGTGGAAGTGAAATTTATTAATTATTTAAGTTCAAAAATAATACATTTTTTGTTTTGTAATTAAACCAAAAAGAACTAAAACTAATATTATTTGCAAAAGGACTGCGAAGAGTATCCTATAAAATGTGCAACAATTATATCAAAAGTGCAGTAAATCGGCGAAGAATATAATGGTTAGCTTGTTATTATTTTATATACACCAGAGTGCCAACACCACCAAACTGCGGTACATTTATACAAAAATTACGTTAAAAATTATTTCCTTGATAATTCCATTTTTAACAACCCTCCCCATGGGATTGTCTTCCTTTTAGATATTGCTTGTTAAATTACAAAATATAAAAAACACTTTTTTTAAATTTAAACAATTAATACCTTTTTATTTACTGATGGATTTTGTTCGAATACAATAAGGCTCTTCCCCTAGCTCACATTCATTTACTGTCCAAATTTCACTAAAATCGGAGTTTTCCTTCTTAAGTTATTATGCTTATAAAGAACGTGACGAACGGACAGACGGATATTTTGAAGGCTGTTCGGAATTCAGTCACCAACACAGTAATATACTCTTCGTTTTGTATTTGCGAAGAGTATAATAATAATTATCTACGGCAATATGGTTAACAAACATTAAATAACTTAAATAAACAGGAATAGCCACAAAAGGTAAATCTGCACGTGCAGTTAGTGTTGATTAATTCGACAGTATTATATTTGAGTAAATAATGTATTATAATACATGAATGTTAGTGCAGAAATAGAAAGTACGGTAATATTAGTAGTAAAATTGAAAACAAAACTAACAAGATAGTACTACTAGTATTTACATAAATATACTTACACGGATGCATGCCATTGCCCATGTAGATTAATTAATATTTTTGTCCACGACTATTACATAATGTACTCATTATGTATGTGTTCCCTCAAGGATAATACTATCCATTATTCCCTGGGGTGAATAATGATTTCATTATTCACTGATTGCAGTGAATAATGAGGACAGTCACTTGTTTATAAGAAATGACGTTAGTGACTTTTTACTAGAAATTTTAAATGTCAAAATTGCAGCAACCAAAAGACAATTGTTGTCTTTCTAAGTTTTCTAGGAAGGACTCAAATGGTACATGCCGAAGAGGTACTTTAATGAATACTCAAGAACTACACTAGTAAGTTTCTTTCAAACTATCATCTATTAGCAACACGCGGCAATCTCGAACATTGTCTTTATCTACGTGCCTATATACTATACTATAAGTAAGCCATGACAATGTGTCAAAGCGTAATTCTGTTACTGATTTGAATCGTCAAAATTTGTGCGATTTATACGTCAATGTTATTTACAATAATTTTACATATTACTCAAAAAGCGTAATATAATGACTATTAATATATGCTCATTGAATAATATACTACTATATACTCAGTACACATGTGCATGAACATATACACACATATAACCAAATACACAGATACACAAATACAAACATAAAGTTGATATTAACTTTTAAAGGACATACTTGAGAAACATTTTAGAAACAGAGTTTATAAAAACCTTTTTTTCTCAGTCCAAGGAATGTAATACGTCTTTAAAGTTTATCACACAGATTTTTGACATCCTGTGTATAGATATTCAGTAAAATATTTTTTTGCTTCTAAACTTTGCAAATGACCCGTAGCCGTAGCAGCGCAACTCTGGGAAAGATAAACAGAATTTATGTCATTACTACTATGTCAGTTACGAAAGAAGTACTAAATTATAATGGAGGATTAAAACCACATCCGAACAAGTTAAATTAAAACATAATTATTTTAGTGCTTGTTATATTTAAAAATATAATTAAAATGGACTCAACGTCAGTAAAACTAAAATGTCATGAATGAGAAAAATCCAGTTTAATTAGCATTAAAAACGAAATATTATAGAATGATAATTAAAACCACGACTGCAATATTTTAATGAAACGATTCCTTTTAATTAAACTTTTCTTTTGAGATATAATGTAGTTCACTTAATCCGCACCCCACTTTTAGTTTTTTGAAGTTCGAAAAGCTTGTGAAAATACACATTTGTTTATTTTGCGAACAAAACTATAGGTTTTTAAAGAGTCATCACCAAGGTTGGATAACACCGGTCTACAAAAAAAAAATTGTCTGTCTTTGCAATCAGACCTATCATTTCCTAAGTACTTTGATGCACTAAAACCAAATTTGGCAAAAAAAGAAAATTTTTACCTCGTCAATTTTTCTCTATATCCCCATATAACCTCCATAATCTTTTATAGAGGAGATTCTAAAAAAAAAAAAAATAATTATTTTTTATGACCTTTGTATGGGATTTTTGGATCGCTGATCACAAACCTGAAATCAAGAATAAATTTCGACTTAAAGGCAGCTGTCAACAAAAAAATAAAGTAGTCACAGTTCATATTACTCCAACCCCCCCCTCTCCACTCCCACAGGGTAAAAGAGGGGCTATTCTGGATTCAAATTTTTTCTCAGGCTGTAAACACAGCCTGAGAAAAATTTCGGAAAAAAATCATGTAGCAGTTGACCATATTATCCATCTATGGAATTTTTTTCAAGGTCATTTAAGGTAACTAGCCCCATTAAATAAATTCTAAAATGTTAAAAATTGAATTTTTGGCAAAAAGATGCAGATGTAACACGATTTTTTTTTGTCATTTTATTCTAACTATCGAATGCTCGTTCTGGAATATATCCTAAATGGCTTGGTATGGTGCGCCATGGTTAAAAATCAATTTTCTACGTTTTTTTTTTTTGTTTTTTGAATTTTACAAGAATGGGAAGATGGCAAAAATACTCAAATAACGTTTTTTGTAGACTTTTTTGAGTCCAACAATTCATTTTTTGATTTTTATTCCTAGCCTAAATACTCGCAAAGTTATGACCATTAAAATAATTTTTTACGATTTTGGGCCAATTTAACTATTTTTAAGCTTTTTTAAATTTAACAGAGAGGTTAAGGTTAGCGAAAAAACTCGTACGACATTTTTTAAGACGAAGGATTTGCACTTTGAACCAACAATCAACAATAACCCCAAGTACTCAAACTCACAAGTGATCTCCTTATTTATGAATATCCTGGATTAAAAGAACCCCTACAATTAGTACTGATGCAGTTTAAACGAGTATTATCTACTGACAAATTATATTTCATCCCTTTGAGGATAGGATTCAATAGCATAGTGTCAAGTATGTCAAATTCTGAAAATCAAAACGTACTCAAAGCGTTAATAATATTTTTATTTAAGTTAAGATCAGATAATTTAGATAACATAATAGCAGTGATATGAAAGTAAGCGAAAAGGTCAACAATTTTATTCATTCTGTCTTAAATAGTTTTGAGAAAGATATTCTTCCAGTACACTTTGGCATCGATGCTAAATCAAGAGAGTTTATTCTTAACGAAACTGCTCCAATACCTAGGCTTTTACACGACATCGGTGATAAATTAGTGTTTATATGTGATGGTACATATCTACGACATGAGAAAAGTAGTAATAATCTATATAACAGAAAATCACATTTTGGACAAAAAAATTGTCTCTGAATGTAAGCCATTCACCATGTGTACGATAAATGGGTATATAACGGAACTTGTAATGATGCAGAAATTATAAGACAGGTATTAAAAGATCCAACATTATTAATATCTTGAAACCTGAAGATATATTCATTCTCGATCGTGGTTTTCGAGATGTGGTAGATTTATTAGAATTATCAAGTATTCCCTGAAAGGAAAAAGTAATCAACTCACTACAAGATAGTCCCGATTTGTAACAAACCGTCGGTGGATTATCGAATCGATTCACGGAATTGTGGTACAAAAGTATAGGTCACTGCAATATCAATTTTAAAACAGTATGTTGCCCCTTGCTGGAGATTTTTGTAAAATCGCTTGCATTTTTACAAAATGAGTTTGGTAAGCGTTTCAATACGGGAAGCGGAAAAGTAGATTTAATTATAAAAATAATGAAATCAACTAATGTTGAAGTTAATTCCTTGGCAGAACTTGTTTTCTCTTACAATTATGGTACAAAAAGTATTCCATTTCAAAGCAATTCATCAACTGAGCTTCTCGTCCTCTCAGAATTGACATTAGAAGAATATGAACTATTTTTCAGTGGACTGATTCAGCTTTCGCAAATGATTTCATGTCTAGGAGAAATACTTGAAGATAATGGCACTCTTATTTTAAGAATTTTAAAGGAAATTATTGCCAGGTTTGAAGTTAAATCGCGACACGTGAACTCCAGAACGTATAAATGTTATGTTAAGTACAGTAAAGAATCGTTATTGAAGCCATTGAAGATAATTGTTGCAATTGTGCAAATGGATTACGAACAGTTGGTGGTTGCTCACATGTAACAAGTTTAGTAGAATCTGACTGGGAAATAAATTATTTAATTATTTATTTATTAGTGTATTATTTATCACGTGGTAAAGTCTATACGAGCACAATTGAAATCGTATAAAAACTAAAAGCCGGCAAAAACAGTCGGCAACTCTTTATAGTACATGGGCGGAGGTAAATAGAAATGCTTGTCATAAGAAAATGTTATAATTTTTTGAAAATTGTGCTTATTAATTTTTATTATTTTTTGTTTATTAGATAGGCTATTTTTGTTCATTTATCCAATAACTTATTTTTGAAGTATTATATCAGTTTCAGATATAAAGTGTAAATATTTAAATTTATTGGGTTTAGTTTTCAAGTTATCCCATTCTACATTGAAATATGTTATTGTCCGCAAGAAACAACGAGAAGGTATGAACATATCCTTGCCGGGATGAGGGAACGGGACAGGTTAAATGGGCGAGGGGCAAGGGTGTTAAATAGTGAATATAAAATTAAGTTTCTTCTAAAATAAAAATAAAAATGTAAGTTTCTTAATCAAAGCAAAGAATTAGTACAGCAAAAATAAATACTTGTATAGATAAAACATAAATAAAAACAAAATTAAAATATGTCTCTAGAATAAAGTAACTTAAATTAAAATTTCTTGTCAACTAAATAAAATATATTCCAAGAAATGTAACAATAAAAAAGTAAACTTCATACCTAATATAACAGCTAAATATTTTGTTCTGAACATATATATTAAAAAAGTTAAATGCTAAAAGTTGATGCGTCCGAATCTTCACTTTCTGAAGAGGAATCATTATCCGGTTGAATTATAATCGGCGCAATGGGGGGTAGTGTAATGTAGAAATTGATTTTCTTAACGCAATTTTTCCATAAATCAGTATTGTCGAGATGATTTATTACTTCTCTTATATGATCAACTACTACCACGCTTAATGTTGGAGAGTCATTACATTTTCACAAACGATCTTTTAAAGTTGCTCAAACCATCTCAGGATTAAATATGCATGGTACGGAGGTAACCGCAAAAGTGTATGACCGTGTATATTGGATAAGTTATCAATAACATATTCCCTTCTGAAATTCTGTTCTTTTATTCATTTCTGTAATTCGCGCTTTATTGGAACTTTTACAGGAATTTCCATATTTTTTTCTCTCATCAATTTTAAAACGTCTTCCTTGTACTGGTGTTTGGTATTTTATTTAATATTTGCGAGTGATAGGAAACATTACCTAATACAATTACCGAATTAGGCGGAATATTTGGTATAAAGCTGTTCTGAAAACCATTTTTCGCACTGCACTGGAGAAATATCGAGTCCGCGTTGACTAATGACTGATATAACTCAAACACCGACCGACCAATCGGACTGAGGAATACCCGGGTGTCAGCTAATTGTCGCCACCCGTCCTCAAACGCAGGCCAATGACAACACATCTAACAAGTCCACGTTGACTCTTAAGAAACGATTTACAAGGTTTTTTTTATGCTAGTGGACCTGTCCGTTTTATTATCTTTAAACCAGTGCAGTCGTAGATGGTTCATTCAGGCTGATTGTATTGCCAGTCTTGGACTCGCCAGCACAATTTCAACTATTATTCGATTCTCGATACCATTGTTAAATATATAGTACAAAATATCAGATTAAGTGGGCACGTTCCTGTGCTTTAACACTGGCCAGTTTCAATTGACTGCGTAAACACTATAGATATATTTCTAGAATTATTAAACCCGCAGAAATGTTATCCAATATTTTTTATTTAGATAATGTGTCCAGTTATAGACCAGTACAGCGATGGGGATTAGATAAATTAAGAATAGTACATGTCTAATGATTTTATGAATAATAAAGTAATTGTGTGAATTACATTATTTATAGTATACCTATTATCCAACGAGCGATAATGTAAATAAATCATCAAGTGTGTTATTACCATTATCGCAAGTTGAATATTATAATTTATCTACGATTATAACAGTAAATATTAATATAATAATTTGACAACGTCCAAACTATTCAAAAATGTCAAATCACCTTCCTCTTCTCAATAATAATGGACCATTTTTTTTTTATCTTGCGCGTTACATCGATTAGGCAGACTAGACATGAAGTTAAAGGTGATTAGTGCAAATATAAATCACGCGATTTGTTTGTGAATACGATTACATGTTCAAAAGTCGTTGATTCTTTAATATATAATCTAATAAGAGTAGATAAATGTTATATATAAGTCTTTAAAATATTAAAAAACCGCTGCCTAAGGAATCACTACTTCCACATCCAGATTATTAGTCCAAGTCACTTTAAAGGAAACATCTTGACTATATTTGCACTCTAGTATGTGGAAATTATTGGTCATAGAATTTTAATAATATTTGGGGTAGATGTCATAGAAAAGTTTGAGGAGTTGGTTTCTACCATATACGTTAAAAATGAAGTTTCTAGTTTACCGTACTTATTTTCCACTATTTACAACCTAACACCTCAATGGAGTCATCTCAATCAGATGTCACTACAATACATACGTGTACTAACTTTCAAGTGAATATCTCAATTTGATGTTATCAATCCCATTAATAATGAAGCGGAGGTGGTAGAGTTTGAAAAATATTAGAAAGAAATCTGAGGCCTTGGTTTCTAGTATATACACCGAATCCCAAATTTCTGTAGTCTTACCAGCTTGCTTTACTTATTTTCCCCTATTTGCCCCTATTTAACCCCCCAACCCTTCAACGGCATCATCTCAAATTATGATCTAGTTTCTGACGTCGATATAATACATACGTGTACCAAATTTCTAATGAATATCTCAATTTTATTTTATCAACCCTTTTCATATTGGAGTAGGGGTGGTTGGGTTGAAAAATATTATAAGAAAATCTGACGCTGTGGCTTCTAGTACCGAATTTCAAGTTTCTGTAGTCTTACCAACGTTTTACTTATATTCCTCTATTTACCCCAAATTAACCCCCAACCCTTCAACGGAATCATCTCAAAATATAAACTAATTCCAGACGTCGTTATAATACATACGTGTACGAAATTTCAAATGAATATCTCAACTTTATTTTGTCAACCCCATTAATGGGGTAGAGGTGGTGGGGGGGTTGAAAAATATTATAAAAAAATCTGAGGCCTTAACTTCTTGTACATACACCGAATTTCAAGTTTCTGTACTCATACCAGCTTGCTTTACTTATTTCCCCCTATTGACCCCTAAATAACCCCCAACCCTTCAACGGAATCATCTCAAAGTGTAATCTAGTTCCAGATGTCGTTATAATTCATACGTGTACCAAATTTCAAATGAATATCTCGATTTTATTTTATCAACCCGTTTAATAATGAAGTAGGGGTGGTGGGGGTTGAAAAATATTATAAATAATCTGAGACCTTGGCTTCTAGTACATACACCGAATTTCAAGTTTCTGTAGTCTTACCAGCTTGCTTTATTTATTTTCCCCTATTTACCCCTATTTAACCCCCAACCCTTCAACGGAATTATCTCAAAATATAATCTAGTTCCAGATGTCGTTATAATACATACGTGTAGAAAATTTCAAATAAATATCTCAATTTTATTTTATCAACCCTTTTCAAATTGGAGTAGGGGTGGTGGGGGTTGAAAAATATTATTAAAAAATCTGACGCTTTGGCTTCTAGTACATACACCGAATTTCAAGTTTCTGTACTCTTACCAACTTGTTTTACTTATATTCCTCTATTTACCCCAAATTAACCCCCAACCCTTCAACGGAATCATCCCAAAATATAATCTAATTCTAGACATCGTTATAATACATACGTGTACGAAATTTCAAATGAATATCTCAACTTTATTTTATCAACCCCTTTAATGGGGTAGGGGTGGTGTGGGGTTGAAAAATATTATAAAAAATCTGAGGCCTTGACTTCTAGTACATACATCGAATTTCAAGTTTCTGTACTCTTACTAGCTTGCTTTACTTATTTCCCCCTATTTACCCCTATTTAACCCCCAACCCTTCACCGGATTTTCTCAAAAAACAATCCAGTTCCAGATCTCGTTATAATATATACGTGTACAAAATTTCAGGTCAATATCTTAAACCGTTCCGGAGAAAGCTTGCGGACAAAAAAAGTTACAGACAGACCGACAGACCGACAGACCGACAGACAGACCGACAGACAGAAAATTTGTTTTCGCTCAAATTTAATATCTCGACGTTTCATGACATTCTAAACCTATTTCACGAATAAAAATTTTTGAAAATTTTTTTGCGATTACTATACTTCCAATCCACTACGTGGATGTGGAAGTAAAATGAAGTTTCTACTTCACCGTACTTATTTTCCACTATTTACAACCTACCACCTCAATGGAGTCATCTCAATCAGATGTCACTACAATACATACGTGAACAGTTACTAACTTTCAAGTGAATATCTGAATTTGATGTTATCAATCCCATTAATAATGAAGCGGAGATGGTAGAGTTTGAAAAATATTAGAAAGAAATCTGAGGCCTTGGTTTCTAGTATATACACCGAATCCCAAATTTCTGTAGTCTTACCAGCTTGCTTTACTCATTTTCCCCTATTTGCCCCTATTTAACCCCCAACCCTTCAGCGGCATCATCTCTAATTATGATCTAGTTTCTGACGTCGATATAATACATACGTGTACCAAATTTCAAATGAATATCTCAATTTTATTTTATCAACCCTTTTCATATTGGAGTAGGGGTGGTTGGGTTGAAAAATATTATAAGAAAATCTGACGCTGTGGCTTCTAGTACCGAATTTCAAGTTTCTGTAGTCTTACCAACGTTTTACTTATATTCCTCTATTTACCCCAAATTAACCCCCAACCCTTCAACGGAATCATCTCAAAATATAAACTAATTCCAGACGTCGTTATAATACATACGTGTACGAAATTTCAAATGAATATCTCAACTTTATTTTGTCAACCCCATTAATGGGATAGAGGTGGTGGGGGGGTTGAAAAATATTATAAAAAAATCTGAGGCCTTAACTTCTTGTACATACACCGAATTTCAAGTTTCTGTACTCATACCAGCTTGCTTTACTTATTTCCCCCTATTGACCCCTAAATAACCCCCAACCCTTCAACGGAATCATCTCAAAGTGTAATCTAGTTCCAGATGTCGTTATAATTCATACGTGTACCAAATTTCAAATGAATATCTCGATTTTATTTTATCAACCCTTTTAATAATGAAGTAGGGGTGGTGGGGGTTGAAAAATATTATAAATAATCTGAGACCTTGGCTTCTAGTACATACACCGAATTTCAAGTTTCTGTAGTCTTACCAGCTTGCTTTATTTATTTTCCCCTATTTACCCCTATTTAACCCCCAACCCTTCATCGGAATTATCTCAAAATATAATCTAGTTCCAGATGTCGTTATAATACATACGTGTAGAAAATTTCAAATGAATATCTCAATTTTATTTTATCAACGCTTTTCAAATTGGAGTAGGTGGGGGTTGAAAAATATTATTAAAAAATCTGACGCTTTGGCTTCTAGTACATACACCGAATTTCAAGTTTCTGTACTCTTACCAACTTGTTTTACTTATATTCCTCTATTTACCCCAAATTAACCCCCAACCCTTCAACGGAATCATCCCAAAATATAATCTAATTCTAGACATCGTTATAATACATACGTGTACGAAATTTCAAATGAATATCTCAACTTTATTTTATCAACCCCTTTAATGGGGTAGGGGTGGTGTGGGGTTGAAAAATATTATAAAAAAATCTGAGGCCTTGACTTCTAGTACATACATCGAATTTCAAGTTTCTGTACTCTTACTAGCTTGCTTTACTTATTTCCCCCTATTTACCCCTATTTAACCCCCAACCCTTCACCGGATTTCCTCAAAAAACAATCCAGTTCCAGATCTCGTTATAATATATACGTGTACAAAATTTCAGGTCAATATCTTAAACCGTTCCGGAGAAAGCGTGCGGACAAAAAAAGTTACAGACAGACCGACAGACCGACAGACAGACCGACAGACAGAAAATTTTTTTTCGCTCAAATTTAATATCTCGACGTTTCATGACATTCTAAACCTATTTCACGAATAAAAATTTTTGAAAATTTTTTTGCGATTACTATACTTCCAATCCACTACGTGGATGTGGAAGTAATTAATTTGATTAGCAATCGGTAATGGTTATCATTGACATAATTTTCAATGCATTTACTGTAAAAAAATGAATTAGAAATCAAACATTTGTTTAAAAAATGCCAGGAAATATATCGTATGAAGTTTTTCACTAACCTTAACCTCTTGTTAAATTGAAAAGACGGTATCAAAATAGTTAAATCGGCCCGAAAATTGTAAAAAGAAAATTGTAATGGTCATAACTTTGCGAGTGTTTATGCTAGGAATAAAAATCAAAGTGCAAATTATTCGTCTAAAAAGAATCCACAAAAATTGCTATTTTAGTTTTTTTGCTAAGTATATATCAAGTTTATATTTAATACATCAAGTTTATTATAAATTCCGAGAGGGGGGCGGGGACATTATACCATTCTTAATGTGGGAGACCTTTTCACCAAGATGTAAAAAGTTAATATTAAATGTATATTATTAAGTTCTATGAATTGCTGATTACGATTCTGAACTCAAAAATGAATTATGACATGATGACAGCTGTCAATAAGCTGTCAACAAGCTGTCAAGTAGGTATAGCTAGGATGTGAAAAGTTGATATTAAATGCATAATCATAAGTTATTTAGGTCGATCAATACAAATCCGAAGTTGATGAAGTTGATCTCAAAATGTCGCATTCTATAATATGGTATGGCATTGGCATTTGATTTCATCAGTCAACAAAATCTGAACACAAATTGGATATTATATCGCCGCCTACGGATCCTTCGTGGTACTGATACAAAAGGTCTCTTGTGAGCATGAAACTGTAGATGTCACTTGATTCTCTCATGCCAACATCCTATGTGACCAGTGCTGGTCATTGAAGAGAGAGGAGCAAAATAAGAATCATGGAAGAAAATCCCGTATCAGAGAACAAAAGGACCTACAAAAAAAAAAAGAAAAAGTGATCCTCAAGAAAAATAAAGTTAGTATGTAAAAATGGACGAACATGTGAAAGTGCACAAATTTCTTTAATAAACACTGGCTCTAAAACCGCAATTTTACAACATTTTTGCAGGTTTTATGGGAGTTAAATGCTTAGTCAATGAGAATATACAAACACGTTACATCTAAGCTCTAGTTTTCTTCTCATGGGATGTTAACAAGAGAGAATCAAGTGACATTGCAGTTTCTTGCTCATAGGAGACCTTTTGTATCAGTACCGCGAAGGATACTGTAGGCGGTGATATCATACCAAATTTATATTCTGATTTTGTTGGGATGAGAAAATCAAATGCCAATGCCATACCATGTTATAGAGTGCAACATTTTGAGATTGACTTCGGATTTGTATTGAGCGACCTAAAGAACTTGTGAATATGCATTTAACATCAACTTCTCACGTCTTTGTGATACTTGGCAGCTTGTTGACAGCTTATTGACAGCTGTCATTACGTCAAAATTCATTTTTGACTTCAGAATCGTAATCAGAAACCCAGCAATTTTAATCATATATATTTAATATAAACTTTTCACATCTTGGTGACACTTAACATCTTGTTGAGAGCTTATTGACAGCTGTCATAATTTCAAAATACAATTTTGACTTCAGAATCGTCATCAGCAACCCAAAAACTTTTTTTTTCTTCCGATTATTGGCTTTACAAGCAAAGTGTTTTGGCCACGAACATATAACTACCTACTATTAGACAAAAATAAACCGGATTAGAGGATATAAAATATTACACCGTAAATGTAGAAATACCAAGGTACCCGTTACCGAGACCTAAATATGTATTATAAATTTATTAAAAAAAGAAAATTACTTGAAATAACAGCTCTAGCAAATTTTATAAGTTAAAAAGAAAATTCAACAATAAAATAAGATAAAAAAAAAATAACAGCAATAAAAAAACTCTTGCGCTACTCATTTATAAGGAAGGTTTGTAAGGAATTCAAACAAGGACGACTCACTTCTCACCCAGGGGCCTTTCAGGGCATTTAATAAGACAATCACAGGTGGGCCACGGTTGGAAGGACTTAATAAACAAAGGGAACCCAAAAACTTAATACTGTACATTTAATATCAACTTTTTACATCTTGGTGAAATTTGACAGCTTATACAGCTGTCATTAAGTTGAAATTTATTGTTGACTTGAGATTCGTGAGGAGCGACCCATAAAACACATACAAATGTCATAGAAATAATTAAAGAATTTTTATAGAAAGAATCTCTATAAAAGTTTATGAGGGTTTTAAGATATAGAGAAAAAATGTGGAAGTAAAATTAGTTTTATTTAAAAATAATTTTGACCGCCACTATCTCAAACACCTTTGATACAACTATGATGCAATTCTGTGCAAAGGGGTTTCCAAAGGTGCTGATTAAGAATACCTTACCAGTACTTTGCTAAAAAAATCGCTAATTCTTTTTCTTGAAAAATCGACTTTTCAAACCTCCTTAAAATCGCACGCTACTGACATATATCACATGTTACCAAGTTCAAAGAACCATCTTATCGATATTTTCTTACATAAAAAATTTCAAGTTAATTATGCGTCAATTAACGGGTGTACAGGGGTGTTGCGATCTTAATACAACTTAATATATAATCGCAATGACAATATTCTTGACCTAGTATTACACAACAAAAACTGTGATGTATCTTAATCTCCTAATCCGTTAAATAATGAAGATTTTCATCAGCCTGCTCTGATCATATCAACTGAAATAAGTAGGTACTGTTAAGAACCTTAATAATAATTTTCCAACTAATCATGATGTTAGTTATAATTTCCGCAAATGTGATTTCTCCAAATTGTATGGAAACCTTCTCAACATATATTGGTCCTCCCTCTCTTCTTATAATCAATGGTTTATGCACTCATTTTTACAACAAACTTGACTCTGTATTTGAATCTTGTGTACCTAAGAAATCGACTTCTCGTAGCGACAGATATCCTCCGTGGTTTAGTGGCAGTATCATAAAAAATATTAACCTTAAAGAACGTCTTAGGAGACAGTATGCAAGAACCAGTGATCCACTTAGACACAATAACCTCAAAAACCTCAGAAGGGAAATAAAATATGATACCAATTTAGCCTACAGAAATTTCGTGCAGAACTCTGAAGATAATATAAAAAATGATCCCAATAAATTTTGGGCTTTCATCAAAAGTAGAAAAGGGTCAGCCAGTGTTTCTGAAGAGATGTTCTTTGAGGGATCTTCGCTAAACAATCCCTCTGATATGCTAAATGCATTTGCCAATTATTTCGGTCAATCTTATAATGAGTCCTCATTAGATATCGAGGAGCATCACATTGAAGCCGATATACCTAACAATAACCCTATTGTTAGCATAAACTCTTTCAATGAAGATGAAGTTATTCGGGCTCTAAAACGAATTAAACCCAAAATGACAACCGGTCCTGATTCCATTCCAGCTTTTTTATTAAAGGATTGCGCTATCATCATTGCATATCCTCTAACACTAATTTTTAACTTAATCTTAAAAACTGCCTATTTCCTGACCTATGGATATATTCCAAAGTATGTCCCATCTTCAAAAAGGGAAACAAACTAGATATTGAGAACTTTAGACCAATCTCTGTAATTTGTAACTGCTGTAAAGTCTTGGAAAGAATATATCATTCAATTACCACCAAAATCTCTATTAATCAACATGGATTTATGAAAGGGCGTTCAACAACAACAAATTTATTCTGTGTAACTCAGTATATTTCTGAATCCTTAGATGAACGTGGGCAGACAGATGTCATATATACCGATTTCTCCAAAAAGTTTGATAGACTTGATCACCAGTTGTTACTTAATAAATTAGAAAAAATCGGCTTCTCATATTCTTTGCTCCTTTTGTTTAAATTTTATTTAATGAATAGGAGTCAGTACGTTGCATTAAAAATGTTCAAATCGATCGAATTTGCTACCACATCTGGAGTTCCCCTGGGATCTATTCTGGGGCCCTTATTTTTTAACATATTTTTTAACGACATAGTGAACGAAATTAATTTACCTCACCTTTTATATGCCGACGATCTAAAACTGTTCACAGTAATTGATGAAATCGATGACTGTTTTCAACTTCAAACTTGTCTTGACAAAATAAACACCTGGTGTATAGTAAATAAATTATTCATGAATGCTAGTAAATGTAACGTCCTTTCCTTTAAAAACATCACCTTTTATTTTTGATTACAGGTTAGATAATGTCATACTTCAAAGACCTATAACATTTCGCGACCTCGTCGTAACTTTTGATAGTAAATTATCCTTCACTGATCATATCGATACCATTGTCTGAAGCCTCCAAAGCCCTTGGATTCATCGTTCGTACTAGTCGAGAGTTCACTAATACTGATACTCTGAAAGTTCTTTATCATTCCTTCGTCAGATCGAAACTTGAGTACGCATCGCTAATTTGGAGTTCCAGTTATGATGTTCACAAGAATAACTTGGAGGCAGTTCAACGTAGATTTTATAAATTACTGTGGTTCAAATCCGACGGTACCTATCCAGTGATTGGTTTTCCGCAAAGTAACTTGCTTGAAAGATATTCTATGACTAGTCTTGATGATAGGCGTATGCACTTTTCTCAAGTATATTTGTTTAAATTACTACACAATGATTTTGACACACCCGAAATAATTAGCAAGCTTAATTTTCACGTTTCCAGATTAACCTCTCGTAAGCACAAAGTTTTCTATTTACCTACGCCGCGTACCAACGTAGTAAATAATTCACCTTTATATAAGATTTGCAGTACTTCTAACAAATTATATAGCGACTTTGATATTTTTAATTGCAGCCTTAGTGACATAAAATGTTCTAAATTAAATAACCAGTGATTGTCTTTGTTTTTCTTAATTTACTTTGAATCACATATGTGTATATATGTATACATAGTTTTTATATTTAAACAATTTCTGTTATTTTTTCTCTCTCTTCGTATCATTAGTTATTCATAGTTCGTACATTTAAGTAAATTTTTTCTTCATTTTACTTTCTTTCTATGTTGTTGTAATTAATGCTTGTATGCATTTATTCCTGTTCTGTAATTGGGTATCTTACCTGTTGAATAGTGTATGCAATAAATGAAATAAAAATAAATAAATAAAATTAAGTGGGTCACACCGTATATGATTTTGTTGTTAATTTGCTAACTAGCAAAATTGAGTTAAATTAAAAAACAAAATATATTTCTAGATAATTTGACGAAAAATAACAACTTTTTACTCTTGTTAAATTTTAGAAAAAAATGCATATTTTTCCGAGACATAGTGGTTTGAATTTTCTCAAAAGGGGGGGAGGGAGAATAAAAAGTGAGAGTGAGAGTGAAACAAAATTCTGGCGAATGTATTATTAAAGTACAAGACGTTTCTTCCTCTGTGACTTTTTCTTAACGTGCATACTGTCCAAGTTTTTCGGGAAAAACCCGGAAAATACACCCTTATGAGAAAATGGAAAATCTCGTAAACAATGCAATATAAAAATCTGGAAAACTCCACCCTTATAGGATTCCATATTCTTTAAAATTTTAGTTTCTTGTAATTTTTTTTTGTAACGCGCATATAACTTGAAAAATATGCATTTTTTCGAAAATTATACATGAGTAAAACATTGTTATCTTTCATCTAGCTATCTAAAAATACATTGTTTTAATTTACCTCAATTTTGCTAGTTAATAAATGAGCAACAAAATTATTGTTTATAACAATTGCGGGGCAATAGCGGCCAACTTTTTATTTTTGGAGTTTGATCTAGACATCAAAACGAACAGAATCCACAAAGTTCTGTAAAAATTAATTAATTCGGTAAACTTTTAATCAGAAATGCTAATTTGCCTACATTAAATATGGCGCTTTTATAAAGAATTACTTTTTGTTGTAAATTTACAAAAAATAGTTTTATTCCTTCCGAACTCAGTCCGTGCATGGACACACTGTAGAACGATTATGTAAAAACTTCAGTAATCCGACAAGGAACTTAAAGTTTACGTCTAATTCCTTTAAGCATCCCGTATTGCCAGTCATTTAATTGACAAACATTTCTTATATTTTAGACAAGTATTACTTAAGACAATCTGCTGATCTGAAATGAGTTATTCATTTCAATCATAATATGTTGTTTTTAATTTAATAGCTATATTGTTTTTTAAATTCATAATAGAAACATTTCGATACGTTTCGTGTAACTAACAACACTTTTTACTACATTTCACAATTTTCCAATTCAGTGATAGTGCGACACCAGACGCAATTTATACCCATTTGAGCACATCAAAGGAATTTCATGAAATAGCCATTCATATTAATAAAATGTTAGCGAATGAAACGTTAATTTTAATTATATTTGTTCATATATAATATGACTTGTCGACAGATGAATAATGTTCAATAATGAATTATTATTTGTTTGCTTATAATTGTATTAAAACATATTCTTTATAGGATTTTGCAAACAGCAGAAAAAATAACTATCTATAACTAAAGGAAAAACTTTGTGTAAAAATATTAATGAAATCTTTGCATTCTTTCGATAACCTGAATTCTGGTTGTGCTAGCCAATTAAAATCCTGAAATGAATTTGCCTAATTTCTTATTTGACAATTCTTATTCTAACACTGTATGCAGATTAAACTAGTATCTTAAAAATGAGAACAAAGGCCTAAAATGAATTTATTTATCTACCTTGTCTTAAAAATTTTTCATTCTAATGGATTACATTTTCTATGAATAAGTGTGAAATAACATGCATAGAGTATATAGGCTCCAGTACTAGTTAGCTAATAGATGGGTGAGGCTGTTTTTATCAGTCAATATTAAATATCATTATTTCACACTTATTCATAGAAATTGTCTTGGTTTTGCACGAAACCTCTTTATGAGTGGCTTTATGTCTTTCTGATGAGCTCCAAAATAAGGGCGAAAAACGTTTCAAAGGCTAAGCATTTCCAAGAAACAGAATGATAGATTTCATGAAAATGTAATCCATTGGAATGAAAAATTTTTAAGACAAGGTAGATAAATAAATTCATTTTAGGCCTTTGTTCTCATTTTTAACTGAATCTTTATAGTAGAGTGCTCGTGCGCCCGAAAGTGCCTTAAAAAATGAATTGGTAGGGGTTTAAACACTAAAAGCTGACACCTGGCTAAATCGATAGCTTATATATAGGTAAACTCCCAAAAAAAGTTGTCCAAAGATTGTCCTGTACAAAAGGACGTTATTCACAATTTTCGAGTTATGTAGTGCATCAGATAGCCAAAGGTCAGTTCTTTCTTTTGTAAAAATTTTATGATGTTCTCTGTAGCCGTTTGGCTGTAAAAAAAATCATTATTTTTAAAAAAGCATTGAATCTTATGGGAAACGTAAACTTTAAAGGTCCATATCTCCGTTCAGTGCTCGCTAAAATTAATTAATTTAGCCGTGTTTTTACATTTCTCACTCCATTACTCGGAAACTAGGTCTCAAATCGAAAAATTTTTTTTTACAAATTGAAAACCGATGCTTTCTGACTAAGACAGTACTATTAAAAATATTTTTGTGGAAATAATAACTGAGTTATTATTTAAAAACCAACGCAACTACAAAATCTCCAGGCGCTTAGAACTGCCGACTTCACCACACTATTCCCCGCGGTCGAACATTGCCCATAAGATCTGTGATCTATCGTGTATTGTTTTTACTAGTGAGCCTTTGCTTATTTGTTTAATATTAGCTCCTGTGAATTAATTTGTTTCTCTATTGGCTGCATAAATTTTTAAGGGGTAAGTGTGTATTAAATTAATTTTAATTATTTCATACATACCTAGATGCAAATAATCATTTACGCAAAACTAATACTAGAACATCATGGCACCACAAAAAGTTCTTCGTTGCCAACTACTAGCAATACGAAAATTTGTCATATTTTCGATGGAATGTTTATTGTACAAGGTACGGGTAAACCACCTAATTCTAAAACATTTGGGGAATGTTCAAAGATGTTCTCATCCATTGCTTTTAAAAATGAATACAATGCCGATAGGATTGATGTAGTTTTAGGTAATTACCAAGAGCACTCCATTAAAAACATGACCAGAATAAAAAGAAGTTCTACAGCATTTATTGAAAAAGTAATTAATTCGGGTGATGTACTTCTAGCTCAGCAATGGAATTTATTTATTAATTCAACTAATAACAAACGACAATTAACAATTTTTTTATCATTACAGCTAAGTGCGTTATCTAACAAACAAAAAATTCAATTTGCGACAAGTGGCGGATTTCTTGATGCTATGGAGTACAGAAGCAATTTTAAGGTAGTGGATGGTTTGTTAGTATCAAATCACGAAGAAGTAGATACTAGAATTTTGCTTCATATTTTATCGGCAAAAAAAGCTGGATACAATAAATGTATTATTGATTCCAAAGATACTGATGTTTTGGTACTTCTGTCTCACTTCAGGGAGCACCTAACACAGGAAGTTTGGATGAAGGCTGGAAAGAAAGGGCAAGAACGACTTATACCGGTACATAATTTAGAAGTAGACTCTACGTTATTAAAAAACTTACCAGCGTTTCACGCACTCACAGGGTGTTACACTACTAGTTAATTTTCTGGTATTGGTAAAAAAAAGTTGTTGGAAAGTCTATCTTATATATTCCAAATTACTTGATCGTATTGGAAGAGCTAATTTTGACGATACCTTGTTCAAAGAAGTTCACACCTTTGTTTTAAGATTATATACGAGCAACGAAGAGATATCCTCAGTAAATAATTTACGTGGTATACTAGCAGCTTCAAAAACACTGGATAAATCACCCCCTATAGAAAACAGTTTAAAACTGCATTGCTTACGGGCTCATCAAACCATTATTCGGCTCAATGTCCTTAATCCTGTTATAAACCCCCATAATGTATTAGAACATGGTTGGCAACTTATCAATGGTAAACTGCTACCCTTATTTCAAACTCTTTCACCTTTTCCACAAGATCTGGCCATTTTAATCAGCTGTGGATGCAAAAAAGGTACCTATACTTAAAAGTTATAATTTTTTCAAAGAAAACATTCATTTTTATTTTATCTTGTCGTTGCATGAGTCAAAAATAATGTTCAAATGTTTCCTCAAACGTAAATAATACGGAAACAATTGAAGAAAATATGTCTTTTGAGGATGACAGCGGTGAAGACTGAGAATAATATTTTTGCGGAATTTATTTATTTATTTTATGTTTATGTTTAAATAGACGTTATTCCACGCGGCGATTAATAATTAATATTAATAAAACTACTATTGTAAAATAATAAATAGGCGATAGATCGCAGACACAGGATTTAAATGTGTCACAGATCTTATACGCAACGTTCGACCGCGGGGAATAGTGCGGTGCAGGAGGGCGATCGAGGTTGGCAGTTTTAAGCGCCTGGAGATTTGGTAGTTGCGTTGGTTTTTAAATCATAACTCCGTAATTATTTCCATAAAAATATTTTTGACAGTACTGTCGTAGTAAAAAATCATCGGTTTTTAATTTGTAAAAAAAAAATTTTTGATTTGAGTCCTAGTTTCCGAGTAATGGAGTGAGAAATGTAAAAACACGGCAAAATGAATTAATTTTTAGCGAGCATCGAACGGAGATATGGATTTTTAAAGTCTGCGTTTCCCATAAGAAGCAATGCTTTGTTAAAAATAATTTATTTTTTTACAGCCAAACGACTACAGAGAATATTATAAAATTTTTACCACAGGAAGAACTGACCTTCGGCTAACTGACGCACTACATAACTCGAAAATTGTTAATAACGCCCTTTTGTACAGGGCAATCTTTGGACAACTTTTTTTGGAAGTTTACCTATATATAAGCTATCGATATAGCTAGGTGTCAGCTTTTAGTCTTTAAAGCCCTACAGGATGAACATTTTGAGCCTCTGGCCTCTCTACTATTATGATCGTAGGTAGTTATGTAGATACTAGTTTAATCTGCATGGCCGTAGGGTACTGTGTGGATGCTAGTGTTAGAATGAGAATTGTCAAAGAAGAAGATAGACAAATTTATTTTAGGATTTTAATTTGCTAGCATAACCAGAATTCAGGTTATCGAAAGAATGCAAAGATTTCATTAATATTTTTACAAAGTTTTTCTTTAGTTATAGACATGTCAAAATCCTAGAAAAGCTCGTACCAACTATTCAAAACTTAAACGTAACCGTTGGTTATATTACTGAACATAAAATAAACGTTGTGAAATGAACATATTATGAATTTGCCAATAGTTAACTGTCAGGTTTCGGTTATTCTACTAAAGAGATAACCAGTTATGGTGAAATCGGCTGTTAGAAAGCAAACTGAGATTTTGGATATAAGAGTAAAAGTAGTGACTGATGTCTACATTTGTTTGTTTTTGATAATTTAATTTTCAGACATGTTCAACAGTATTGAACATCAGACGAAAATATATTTAATGTAAAACAACTACATTAAAATTAATTTCAGATTGTCATAATTTTGATAAGTGAATCCTATTTTCGAACTAATGAGAGAAACAGCCAACCAATGGGATATATCAATGAAGATCTTTAATCAGCGCGTATTAGCAATTATTCCATACTATAGATTTCTTCATTATTAATATTTTTATACATACTGTATAATCTTTCTCGATGATTGATATGAATATCAAATATTTCTTATCACCTTGTTTTGAATTTATTTACAGAATACAGTATTCTTGCATTAATTAGTGTTTTTCATAATGACGGTATTTAGGGTTCGATATTAAGTTAACATAATTCGGCTTCTGAGAGTGCTTAAGGCCCTTCCAGAAGACATCAATCTGATTTATAATAGCTTGAGCTTTATACAATGGAAGTACAAGTAAAATCTAGCTGAAATCCTTACAATATAAGGGTCATCTATTTTCTAAAACTTACCTACATTCAAAGACCTTGATGGATCTGAAAAATAAAAGAAACATATATTTTTTTCGGAAATTTTAAACTAAGGTAATTAGATGGGGAAGTGGATAAACTAAAAAGCATTTACTATACGAATTTTAAAGAGGTAAACTAAATATCATGTGAAATCACATATAATTTAATTTTTATATGACATTTGAATTGAAATATGGTTGTGATAGAAACCATGCACAAATGTTAGGAAATTAATAAAGTATACAGCTACAGAAGAATTAAACGACCACGGTATATGTCAATTTTCTAATAATATGATTGTATCTTTTGATTCTCCTGATGTGCTGCAGCTAATGTTTTAAATGCTGCCTATAATTTTCGAGAATCGAAGGGGCAAGTCATATTATTATAAAATTAGTGTATGCTATGGCTAGTTAGTCCCTTCACCACCGTAAATTTATTTGTGTTTATCTACTTATTTAATTAATTAATTAACTGAATATTAATAACACTTGTGGGTTATCCATTTCAGGAAATCCTCAATTGATACGATAACTAATCTTAAGAATCAGTTCCTGATCCTTGTCCGCAATCACTACCTATCTGTAAACCTGATTTAGTGACGTTTGAAGACGTCTGGTATGAATTTCTTGAATAGCCCATCGCACCAACAGTTTCAAATCGTAGAGAGGACAATATAGAAGATAAGTGATGCAAAGAAAGCTATAAAATTTATAAATTTAAATAATACAACCTAAATAGAATATAACTTCCAGATCCACGAAGTGGGGTGGAAGTATAGTAATAGTAAAAAAAATTTCAAAAATGTTCAATATTGAAATAGGTTTAAAATGTCATGAAACGTCGAGATTTTAAATTTGCACACGTTTTCTCTGGAACGGTTTAAAATATTGACCTGTAATTTTGTACACGCATGTACTATCACTATATCTGGACCTGGATTATTTTTTGAACATATCCGTTGAAGGGTTGGCGGAATAAATAGGGGTGGATAGGGGAAAATAAGTAAAGCGAACTGGTAAGACTATAGAAACTTGAGATTTCTTGTATATAGTAGAAGCGAAAGCCTCGAATTTTTTTATCATATTTTTCGCATAAAAAATCAACATCTCATTTTTTATGACCTCTGCCTCAAATATTATTAAAATTTAGGTTAAGTTTAAAACAATAGGTGAAAATTGTAGTTGAATGAATCACATAGAATTAGTATGAATCATGTTTTGCATTCTTTGCAATACAAAATCTTAAACCGATATTATCGAATGAGCAACACTAATAAATATATATCATGGACGCGGCCATTTACGTCTCAGATATTCAATTATTCTCTAGCATGTAGAGGCTAATCTTAATCTTTACTAGTAAAGGAGCCAGCGTGTAGTTACCTAACACACGAATATTTTTTTATATCGATTACTTGCCACTTAGTGATGACAAAAATGCAACTGCCATACATCACGGTTAGTGGAAGTCCTGCTTCAGACATTCTTAACCTGCACGTTATATGACTATGCATGACAAAGAAGTGGCAAGCCGATATTTTTTGTTGACAACTAATTACCACTTAGTTTTTATAAAAATATGATCGAGATATATCCCGGTTATTGGAGGTACAGTTACTGACATTCTACCCCCCAAGTCGTCTGTTTTTAAGTCATGATTAGTAAACATCAAGCTAATTTAAGGGTCCACTACCTAGAAAAATTCTCTTACGACTTTTTTTGTCATTTTAAATAATTCAATTAATTGTTAATTGAAAACGCAAAGATGTCATATATGTAGAAATGATATTTAGTTTTTTTATGGTTAGATCTTAACACTGTTTAACTTTTACCGCGTGAACAAGTCATTTATAAATTTCTGCCATTTTCTCCCTAACTATAAAGCTTTGCGCCTAACAGGCAACCACAGTAGATGGCGGGAAGTTTTCATCCCATAGAGCAACGAGTGGCCAACTGGATATAGAGCACAAAACGTCTTCCTAAGCGATGTGAATAAAACCAAGAATTTATATGCACTGCTGCATTTATTTGACTCATTTATCTTATAAATATAATTATACAGTTATTTTTGTGCATTTTATTCATTATATATTACGATCAAGTAATCGAATTCCAATTACAAATTTATTACAATGTTTTTCCCATTTCTAAGGTAATCGTAATATTTTCCATCTTTACCGCTTTGTAATGGCAATCTGAGTTAGGTCCTGGAGCGCTCCTAGTGGGATCCAAAGCCGCCTAGGGCAGAATTAGAGTTTTCCGTTCAAGTACGGGCTCCGCATTCTTATCAGCCAATTAGGCGCTGCAACTTCAGACCGATAATAACTCGTCTGAAAATAAGACCGACCTCTACAAACTAAATTTATATCGTTCTCTCTCACCCTTGATTAATCTTTGGCGGCGGTGGTAGAGTTTAGGTTCACTTGAGAATTAGGGTCGACCCCGCAGATGGAAGTGTCAGCTTTTCACTCTGGCAAGTGCTAAAGGTAAAAGGAAAGTGCCAACTGTCTATTTGTCTAGTCTGCTAACTATTTGTCTTGTTATACGTGATTAGAACTCAACCGGAGGGGTGGCTCATATGTATCATTTTATTTTCTGGGGAAATGAAACAGACGACAAAAGGAAACCAAAACTCTATCTATTTTATGGTAAAATAACTGTAGTTTTGTGGTCATGGTTTACTGTGGCAATTTTTCACAGTTTTGAGATTTCTTATCACAAGTTATCGACGTGATGCTGTGGTAAATAATAATAAAATGCAGTCTCTTATATAAAGTTATTTCCGAAAATAAACAATAAGGGAGATATACTTCTTAAAAACGGGGGTAGTAAATTTCAGTTTTTCTGCAATATCTTCCAACTCCCTTAAATTCATCAAATTCATATTTTGAACTTAGTCACAGGCCGGCTGCTCCAAAGGAAAACACAGTAACCAACATTTTCTTGAAAAATGAGCTTTATTAACGTACGCATATACTGTGTTCTTGCACATCTGTTAAGCTAACAGCATTGGCTCTATCTCATTTTACAAGCGCTTCTAGCATCATACCCCAACACAGTATCTACATCACTTTTTCAACTATTCCAAGGTAAAACCCAGTATCAATATATTCCTAAGCAATAACAGAGTATATACCAGATACTGTGTTTTTCAATGGCATTTCAAATATTAAATAAAAAATAAACCAAATTAAAACACAATATCTGGTAGATACACCTTTTTTCCTGGTTGTTGTGTTTGTTATTGTTGGTTAAAAATTATTTACTAGGTGGGAGTCTAGCCTGCAATGGTGTTGCTTAAGCTAGCAGCTGCAGTGCTGCTGCTCTGCTTGTACTTTAATATTGTGTTATCGTGTGTGTACTGTAAAATACAATATTATGGCGGAAAATAAGTTTGGACCAATTGTTGTACCCATATCCCGAGCAAAATGAATGGTTGCAATGTGCACTGAAGCAAGTTAAATAAATATTTCATAATATAATTCTCTAAAATTGAAATTGAACAAAAATTTTGAAGTTAGGTTTTTCACATGTTCTAAACGCCTATGGGGTGTCTCATAACTAATGGGACACAGGGTAATGGTAGACTGCTGATATTAAAATATTACGATTGGCCCCAACGTACACTAGTCCTAAAGCTGATATTACGCTTACAGAGTATTAAATTGAAAACTTGAAATTCGATTGTTCCTTATATTAAACGGCTTCGCACATATTGCTTTAAAAATTTGAATTTAGGTTTTCTTCGGACGAGAATAACGAATCCGTACTTAAATTTGTTCTAGACGCTAGAGGACAGAGTACACTGTACTTGTTATATTAATTTTTATTTGGACTAAGGTAAGTTGGAATCAATGGCAATGTTTTCATGTCTATGCTGCTCTGCGTCCTATTAATTCTGGTACACCTTGCGTATAGTGATCAGTACTAAAATATCCTTATTACGCTTATGTGCGATTTAATGACTTGATAATAAAAAGCTATAATGAAAGTGTCAATTGACTAATTCATAATATTGTTTACGATTACAGTTCTTCAGCGATGTACCACAATAACAGTAACACATCCAGTGAAAACAATAGCTTATATGAAGATGACAATGACAGTATTGCTGACCCAGATTTTCAAATGATAGAAGAGGTTGAAAGTTATAACGAAAATAACTTGAATGTGTCAAAAGACATAATCCAATATTTTCAAAATTTTGATGTAATGGAAGATTTATAAGAGAACGAGAATATGGAACCAGAAAACGTTGACGCTTCTTTGCCAGATATTAAACTAGTTGAAGTAACAAAACGTCGACGACGTATGGAAGTTGTTAAATGACCAAAGCTAAACTAAGAAGAAAAATCTCTTCGTAATAAATTAAAACATGTAATGAGACCACGTTACTCAGAGAAGTGTAAAAGAAACTGCAAATTATTTTACAGACGACGAACGCAATTTCCTTTGGGACAAATACTGGTCACTGAAATATACAGCAAGACGCAAATGGTTTGCAAAAAAATGTGCAGGTAATCATCAACAACCGTAGAATAGTAAAAGCCTCTGAATCTATGATGGTTTACAGATAAAGTAGCAGTCGTTTATTTTTTCTGCCTAAAAATGATAAAAACATTGGAGTATGTCGTCATTTTTTTCTTAACACGCTTGGATATAACAATGATTCAGTGTTGGCCCAATTATGTCTTGTTATAAAGAAAGAGCCCATATGTACCCATATTATCATCTATCTGTTGCACATTACCGACGTCATGATGCCCCCAATATAAGATATCTACCACGAAAATTAACCCTAAAGTCCATGTGTCAAGACTTCAATGAAAAAAATGCAGGAGTGTGTAAAAAATAAACATATCGAAAGATAATAAAATGTGCATATTTTTTTATGTATGCCACAATCTGATGTGTGAAGATTGCTGGGTATTTAAACTCCAAGAAGCATAGGCTTAAGCAAAAAATGGTGACTTGTCTGAGGAGATTAAAAAACAATGGGATTTGTATAAAGTCAAAGCGAAGAAAGCTGCGGAAAAATATAATTCAGATGCAGAAATCCCTGATGACCTCACGACACGAATTTATTCCAGGGATTTACAAAAAGTGTTGTTACTCCCCAATATGCCTGCATCAAAAGAAAGCTTTTTCACAAGTCGACTTGTTGTGTTCAAGAGACTTTTGCTTCTTTAAAAAAAGATGGGAAGACAAAATATTATTGCTCCATGTGGTATGAAGCCCTAGCAGGGCGATTCGCACAAAATATTGTTGATTCTATCTTGAGAGTTATGGAAGAAGAGAGAGACGTGAAGGAATTCATAGTTTGGGCTGACAATTGTACATCCCAAAATAAAAACTGGCTATTGTATACAGCACTTGTGATCATTGTTAATGAAAATACAGGACCTGACAGTATCACAATCAGATACTTAACTAAAGGACACACGCACATGAGTGCTGATGGCATACAGAACGGCATACATCAGTGAAGCAGAATATGCCTAAACTTGTGGTTTTTTAGAGCCAGAAATTAACAGATGTCAAATATAAGTTATTTTATTTTTTATTCAACAACACTTTCTTAGTTACGGAGCTAGTACAATCACAACAATAACTAATATATAAAAACAATGCAAACAACAAATAAATAAGTAAACAAATCTTCGTTTCCAACACTCCCCCTATTTGTTTACTGATTTAAAGGTACACAAAGTGAACTTCTATTTCTGATGAATTGTTCCTTTGGTAAAGCCTTCGTGAGAATATCAGCAAGTTGTTTTTTAGATTCAACATAGACAGTTTCAATGAAACCCTTTTCTACTTGGTCACGTATATAATGGTATTTTATATCAATGTGTTTGGTCCTCTTATGGTGTTCTTGACTCTTGACTAACCGAATGGCACTTTGATTATCTACGAATAGCTTGGTAGGTTCGCATACATCTACATTAAGCTCCTGAAGTAATGTTCTCAACCAAATAACCTCTCTGGCTGTTTCTGAACCTGCCACGTATTCTGACTCTGTAGTAGAACGGGAAACGCACTTTTGAGACTGTGACGACCATGTAACCGGTGCCCCAGCTAACATAGTCAAATAACCAGTTGTTGACTTTCTAGAATCAATATCGTTTGCAAAGTCAGCATCGGAATATGCAACAAAATTTAAATCAGTTCCACAATACTTTATTCCATAGTTCTGGGTTCCTTTTAAATACTTGAATATCCTTTTTACTGCTATCCAATGCTCCAAAGCTGGACTACAAAGGTATTTACTCACTTGAGACACAGCGAACATGATATCTGGGCGTGTGACGACAGCGAGAAACATTAAACTTCCTACAGCTTCTCTATAGGGCACACTAAGCATCCTACTATCTCTTATAGATGCTTGGTTTGCATGAAGCACAACATTTGGATCGGCAGGAATTGCTTTGATGTTACAATTTACCATGTTAAATTTCTCCAAAATTTTGGCAACATACCCTTGCTGGCCCAAAAATATACTTCTTTGTTCTCTATTGCGACTGATTTCCAATCCAACATAACATTCTGCAGCACAAATGGTTATCTCGAATATTTTTCCAAGTTCTGTCAAAAATATGTCCATAACCTTTTTAGATTTACACATAATTAGACCATCATCAACGTACAACGCCAGGAATAGTTCATAATTTTCAAAGAGTGCATAAAAAAATGCATTTTTCAGCATCTAACTGCTTGAAGCTGTATGAACTAAGAAATTCCACAAACTTCTTATTCCAACATCTCGGAGACTGCTTCAAACCATATAGGCTTTTGTTGAGTTTGCATACCAGAGTACAACCTTTTGTATTAAAGCCTTCCGGCTGCTTCATAAAGATTTCTTCTTGTAAATCTCCGTTCAGGAAAGCCGTCTTTACGTCAAACTGACAAATTTCTAAATCACTGACAGTTGCAATTGATAATAACGTTCTAACGGAATCATACCTTACAACTGGTGAAAATGTTTCAAAATAGTCTATGCCAGATTTTTGACTATAACCTTTTGCACAAAGTCTGGCCTTATATCTTTCAATTTTACCATCCGCTTTATATTTTATTTTAAACACCCATCTGCACCCAATTGCTTTGCGATCCGCTGGTAAAACTTGTAGTGACCACGTCTCATTTTTCATCAGCGACTTAATCTCATCTTCCATTGCTTTCTTCCATTCTTCTTTTTCTTCACTTTCCATAGCTTCTTCGTAGGTCTGAGGTTCACCTACTATTGCTGCACATGCTTCATACCAAATTGGTTTCTTAATATCTTTACGGTGTCTTAAATAATGGCCATTTTCTTCTGAAGCTTTATCCTTAGGCTGATTAATTTCTACTTCTATGTTTTCTGACGTTTGGTTTTCTTGATTAATTTCTACTTCTATGTTTTCTGACGTAGGCTGATTAATTTCTACTTCTAAAGAAATCATGGGAAAACTTAAATGCTAAAGGGATGATGTTAATATTTATGTCAATGGAGTTTAGTCAATTGCAGACTGTAATAACGTGTGATAATGCCGCCAGTATGTGGTCAAGGCTGAAAATAATTCACGAACAAAGGTCCTCCGCGAACAAAGTGATGATTAAACAAAAATTTTTCAGTTATAAAATGTCAGAAACCGACAGTATTGCACAGCATATTAGCAACATAGAGTCAATGTCACAAGCTCTAGCTGATGTTGAAGAAAAAGTAAGCGATATAGATAAAATAGCTAAAACTTTAGAAAGTTTACCTCACAAGTATGGATCATTCGTAACTGCATGGGACTCATACGACGAAGATAAACAAACATTTGAAAATCTTACAACAAGACTTCTCAAAGAAGAATTGAGGCTTACTCAGGCAGACGAGCTAACAACTGCGTTTGCTGCTGTTAAACTCAATAAGTATCCTCATAGTTCGAACAAAAAGAATTTTGTTTCTAATACCAAAAGTAATTTTATTCCTAATACAAAGTATTCTAAAAAAGATGTAACGTGCTACTACTGTAACAAGAAGGGGCATTTCAAATCTGAATGTAGAATAAGGCTTAGTAAACTTCAACCTGGTTACAGCAAGCAAAACTGTGATCCAAATTACAGAAATCAAGCTCTTAGTGCTGAGATGAAAAATATAGTTGCTGATGGATGTGAAGATATCTGGCTCGCTGATAGTGCAGCATCAAAGCATATGACGTCGCACAAAGAGTGGTTTTCACAAATAACACCACTAAAGAACAAAGATGTTCAAATTGGAGATAACTCTTTTATTACCGCTGAAGGAATTGGCTCAATTAGTGTAATGGCTGTTGTGAATGGTAGAAGAGTTCCTCGTACATTGGTAGAAACCTTATACGTTCCAAAGTTGAAGAAAAATCTTTTTTCAGTGGGAGCAGCCACGAGCAAAGGTTTGCAGGTCGAATTTAATAGTAGATTCATAGAAGTTAGAAATAAAAATGGTGTAGTTGCTGTTGGAAGGAAGCTGGAGAATCAATGCTATAAAATGTTATTTGAAATTCCACAGTCTGCAATTGACTAAACTCCATTGACATAGATATTAACATCATCCCTTTAGCATTTAAGTTTTCCCATGATTTCTTTACGTTTTCTTCATCATTATTATTACTGGTTGTTTTGCTTTACCATTAATTAAATCCAGCAAACCCTCTGCTCTAAATATTATTTCCATCTGGTATTTCCACAGTGAAAAATTCTTCCCATCGAATTTCTGAATATTAATATTCTTGAACTTGTCCATCTTATTACCTTTAGAATACCTTTAACTGGTATGTTAAATTTGATGTGACTTGACACGAAACTAGTTTTCTTCTATTACTAGAGAACCACTGACCCTTCTTATTGTACTGGGTGTACTGGGCCCATAACCTGAAGCAGAATATGCCTAAACTTGTGGTTTTTTAGAGCCAGAAATTAACAGATGTCAAATATAAGTTATTTTATTTTTTATTCAACAACACTTTCTTAGTTACGGAGCTAGTACAATCACAACAATAACTAATATATAAAAACAATGCAAACAACAAATAAATAAGTAAACAAATCTTCGTTTCCAACAATCAGAAAGGTTTATGACTTTAGATATATGATAGAAATTGTTGAAAAATCACGAAAGAACGTACATGTTTTACAAGTCAATGCATTTCATGACTGGCAAAAAAAGAGGACAGCTACCAGAAAAAAGGAAATGATGATCCACTAACAGACTTCAACCTACACTCGTTAGTCGAAATTAAGTTTGAGAGGGGATCTAGAATGTTAAAATATGAAACCGATTTCGGTGCTGATTTGCTGAAATAGACTTTCTTCATAAAAAATTTAACATTTCATTGCGACCTAACTTGTTTTCCAACCCTCGTGGTATATTAAAAAAGAAAAAACCGCTGCGTAAGGAATCACTACTTCCACATCCAGATATTCAATTCAAGTCACTTTAAAGGAAACATCTTGACTAGATTTGCACTCTAGTACGTGGAAATTATTGGTCATAGAATTTTAATAATATTTTAATAATATTTGAGGCGAGGTACGGTGCCAGTTTAAGTGGCGAGAACTCGATTGGCGAAGTTAAGCAACGCCGGGAGAGTCCGTTACTTAGATGGGTGACCGTATCTCATTTCGCCATCCTGGTTAAATGGTGGAATGGCTTTAGCTAAACTTCGCCAGGACGTTAAAATATATAAGACGTTAAAATAAAATAAAATAAAATGAAAACAAATAAAATAAAAAATGTTATAGAAAAGTTTGAGGCATTGGTTTCCACAATATACGATAAAAATGACGTTTCTAGTTTACCCAACTTATTTTCACCTATTCACAACCTGCCACCTCCCACCCCTTCAATGGAATCATTTCAATCTGATGTCATTACAATACATAATAATTGTCCTAACTTTCAAGTGAATATCTCAATTCAATGTTATCAATCTCAATAATAATGGTGCGGAGATGGCGTGGTTTGAAAAATTTTGCCCTATTTACCCCTATTTAACCCCCAACCCTTCAACGAAATCATCTCAAAATAGAATCTAGTTTCAGATGTCGTTATAATACATACGTGTACTAAATTTCAAGTGAATATCTCAATTTTACTTTATCAACCCCTTTAATAATGGCGTAGGGGTCGTGGGGGGTTGAAAAATATTATAAATAATTTGATGTCTTGGCTTCTAGTACATACACCGAATTTCAAGTTTCTGTACTTTACCAGCTTGCATTACATATTTTGCCCCATTTACCCCTATTTAACCCCCAACCCTTCAACAGAAACATCTCAAAATATAATTGGTCCCAGATGTCTTTATAATACATACGTGCATCAAATTTCAAATGAATATCTCAATTTTATTTTATCGACCCCTTTAACGATGGAATCGAGGGTTGAAAAATATTATTAGAAAATCTGAGGCTTTAGCTTCTAGTACATGCACCGAATTTCAAGTTACTGTAGTCCTACCAACTTGCTGTACTTATTTTCCCTATTTAACCCCCAACCCTTCAACAGAAACATCTCAAAATATAATCTAGTTCCAGATATCATTATAATACATACGTGTACCAAATTTCAAGTGAATATCTCAATTTTATTTTATCAACCCCTTCAATAATGGGGTAGGGGTGGTAGAGGGGTTGAAAAATATTATTAAAAAATCTGAAGCCTTGGCTTCTAGTACATACACCGAATTTCAAGTTTCTTTAGCTCTCAAGCTTGCTTTATTTATTTTTCCCTATTTACCCCTATTTAACCCCTAACCCTTCATTAGAATAGTCCCAAAATATAATCTAGTTCCTGTTGTCATTATTATATATACTTGTACCAAATTTCAAGTGAATATCTCAATTTTATTTTATCAACCCCTTTAATAATTAATTGGAGGGGGTGGGGGGATGAAAAATATTATAAAAAGTTTTGAGGCCTTGGCTTGTAGTAGATACATCAAATTTCAAGTTTCTGTACTCTTACCAGCTTGCTTTACATATTTTCCCCTATTTACCCCTATTTACCCCCTAACCCTTCACCGGATATCTTCAAAAGACAATCCAGTTCCATGTCTCGTTATAATATATACGTGTACAAAATTCGAAGTTAATATCTTAAACCATTCCGGAGAAAACGTGCGGACAAAAAAAAGTTAGACAGACAGACCGACAGACAGACAGAAAATTTTTTTTTCGCTCAAATTTAAAATCTCGACGTTTCATGACATTCTAAACTCATTTCAAGAAAAAAAAAATTGAAAATTTTTTTCCGATTACTATACTTCCAATCCACTACGTGGATGTGGAAGTAAAAGAACAGATAACAGAAGTATTAGTGCCAATGATGCCTAGTTCAAGACGATTATTTTGGGAGAACATTCCCGAAAATTACCAGGTTAGAGATTTAAACAATGAATTCGAAGTTGACGACATGTAATAATCATTATAATATGTCATCAACATCGATTTCATAACAATTATATTTGTTTTATAAACTATGTTGTAAATAAACAAACAGAAATTACACTTACTGTGTTTTAATTTTTTTTTATTTTGTTTATTGCAACAAGCAAAAATACAGTATGTGCTATAACTATTTAAATATTAATAACAATCTATTCATTCATATTTATTTCAAAAAATTATATTATTTTTAGTTGCCTTAAAACACATAAAATAATTCCATATATTAAAAGGTTTTGAACGGCCAAGCGCACAAAGTCTTTTGCTGTTTTCTAGCATTTCATTAATATGCACTTACTGTGTTTTTCTTTGGAGCAGCCGAGGCCATCTGGACACTATTATACATGGTATTCTTTTACACATAAAGAATGTTTTTAAATATTACTTTGACATTTCTGTTATTTATTAGACTTTGATTCTTCTCTCTGACATAATTTCAGTTTAATTCCTAATATTATCAAAACATGGCTGATACGTTCTCTGCATTAACAGACCTAGTTTTGACCCTCGAGAGTATATTTTGATAATGCTGCTGCAGCTGTAAAATATTATGAGGATAAATTGCCGAACAGAAATATTCCTGATGTCAAAACTTTTTTAAGCACAGAACGTCGACTAAGAGCAACAAGAAAGCTTTAAGTGAAATACAGACACTCTGTCCGTCACAGAAATGTAAGAATTGTTGTCATTGAAGAAGAAATATTAGATATTGCAATTGAAGATCCTACGATAAGTACTAGAAGAATTAGTCTCAAGAATGGATATATCTCACCAAAGCGCTTTCAAAATGGTACATGAACAACAAC
The DNA here is from genome assembly GCA_963583905.1 of Stenurella melanura. Taxonomy (NCBI): domain Eukaryota; kingdom Metazoa; phylum Arthropoda; class Insecta; order Coleoptera; family Cerambycidae; genus Stenurella; species Stenurella melanura. The sequence continues at coordinate 159,483,931 of OY757309.1, forward strand.
TATTGCACTCGTTCCATTACTGAGAATATAAAGAATTATTACCTAAGGATATACCTATAAGAGTTGATTTTGCTTGAACGCACATAAAATGTTCCAATTTTTTTAAATAAAATACTTTTTTCTGTCCAGGATACGTTCATATGACAAGGCATGTTTATTCTCAGAATATGCATTTCTGGGCCGAGGAAAATCCTAATGCAACAATACAAACCCATTTTCAACATACTCTCAAAATAAACGTATGGGCAGCAACTTTAGGTAATCAGTTTGTTGGATACCATATATTATGGAATATAAAAATTTAGTAACAATTTAGACCGTTTAAACAATATGATTACAGAAAAACTGTTTGCAAATAAGTGAATCCTTGAAAAAGAACAGAAAAATAATTTGGCATTAAAAGGTCAAGATATCGTAATTGAGTAGAAATTTTAATCCATAACATTTGTTTTATTACCATTTTTCAAAATATTCATAAATGAAGGCACTTTACCCGTTGCACTCTTTCAGTTTTTTGCAATAATCCTGTATTGGAGAATTGTATAATTTTTGGACTTTTAATAATAAGCAGACGTTAAGAATGAAGTTTCCTCGAAATTTACAAATAAAGGAGTCAGCCACAAGAAAACAGTGTCATGCACAATGCACATATACCCACAGTCAGTCTCAGTCACAGATTATACAATGCATAATTTAATCTGTCGCAGTTATCTTATGTGTCACAAGTATCACTGACTCTTTAACTACATTATCAGTAAGGAATAAGCACAAGTATGATCTTGAACCAGGAACATGCATAAAAATACTGATTCTAGTCATCTTTAAACGGTGATCACTAATTCAATGCGTACAGCGCAATAATTGTATGTGCTTTGGAAATGATAGCAGTTTATTGTAATAATTTATCGATAAATAAAAAAGCATACACGAGCAAAACTACGTGTTTGCATACTCTTCCAGTTTCATCATTTATAAACTAGTAAAAATAAATTTGAACAATTCGCATTGTTCATAAAACACGTTTCTGCATTTGCAACCTTTTATACGAGCTCTGATTATTAAGGATTTATGTTAAGTTTTCTCCATCTTTTTTTGCGCTTTTGAGACACGTGCCGATAAAGCTGCAGCCCAAATGACTGAGAATATTAGGATTATACTTCAGAAAATGTTCGAGATTAATATACGATTCAAATGTATTGACCCCTCAATTTAACCGCGAATATCTCAGAAACTGATGAGCGGAAAAAGTTGAAAGAGCTACGTGTTCATTATGTGTCTATTCTAAATCACTCAATGAAATTTGAATGATGTACATTGGACAGTTTTGAAGTTCTGCTAAGTTATATTGAAAAATGTCCTACTTTTTAAGGAAATTTTGACCATACCAGTTTTAAATCCATTATAACTTGAGTAATATAGCTACTATGTAAATTGTATTTTAGATACTGATAAAGCCCTACATACAGGGTGAAATCAGTTTCATGTCCTTAAACAAAAACTGGTAATGGGGACCGACTAGACAAACAAAAAACCTTTATGACTTTTCCCTCTAGGGGTACTTTGAAAAAAACTGACCTAGGTCAACTTTTTTAATATTTTTTTTTTAATATTAATGTAGAAAATAATTGAGAACCACTGCATTTCTAGGTCAATGAACTTGTAGTTCCCAATTATACAACTTTTAAATGGTCATAAAAAAGTGCAAAGACCTTGGATCATCGACCGCCTTTGATGGACTGCCTCAACCGAACTGAGGCTATTATAAAGAGGCAAATAATTCGTTATCTTTTCTTGCAACTGCAAGCAAATAATGGCCGTAGAAGTTTAAACAGACCATTTCATTACATGTGTGTCTTTCAATTTGGAACAAAATATTGGATTAATGTTTATAATTTAGAATATTTAAATGTGATTTATTAACGTTTGTAACATAAATGAGTGTCCTGGGGTAAAAGCTTACCACCTAAATAAATTATTCGAATTCTGCATCTGCATCATAAATGAATGGTGTCCTGGGGTAAAAGCTTACCACCTAAGTAAATTATTCGAATTCTGCATCTGCATCAATACACAGTTCTCTACGTCGAATTAAGGACATACGTACTCCGTTCAACACTAAACAATAAACTATCAACTAACGTTGTCAATAAAAAAGAAGAAAAAATTGGTCCAAAATCCAAAACGGAATACAAAAAGAACGAACAAGTAAGTTGTGTCTGTACGTAATCAAGAATTTAACGACTTGAACGGTAAAGTCAATAAAATAAATCTTCACTATAAATACACAGCGACCCGAAATTCAAAAATAACAAAAACAACAAACGACAGGTTGGACGTGTGTACATAACGAAACACAGAAACTAAAATATTGCACAAGGGAGAGTCAGAGTATAGTTTTCTTCAAATCAGATCTACTAAACACTGAGAAAACGTCGAGGTCTTTCATCTTATTTACCGCACCGCTAAAGACCGCCGACATTTTATAGCTATCTACACAAATAATGAGTATCATAGGCAAAGACACGCGCGACGATCTAAACCTACCGCAATATTCCAGCAGTTCTCAAAAGATTTTATTGAAAATTTGAGAAATTTTTGTTTATTTTTTTTCTCCAAAACTATGAGCTTTAGACCCCATGTTATATAAGGTTTTTTTGTTTGTCTTGTCGTTCCCTACCACCAGTTTTTTTAATGACATGAAATTAATTACAACCTATTTTATGTACGAGGTAATTTTTTCATTATTTTTATTCTAAAATTTTGCAGTTAATTTCAAAAACATAGCCTCATGTTCATTCGATTATTTATTAATATAATGTAAATATAAGCATTTTCAGAAAAAAGAATTAATATATATCAGATATTAATTTAGTTATCAAGCGCAATAGGTAATATTATTGCAAGCTTGCAACTAGATTATCTATTGGGCTTGATAAGTAAATTAACATTTGATGCTTATCAATTATTTTTTCTGAAATTCTTTAAATTTTATTCAATTAACTATTTTATTAAAAAAAAAATTAAATACATTGATAAATAACCGAATAAACATGAGGTCACGTTTTTGAGATTACCTGCAAAATTTTAATATAAAAAATTATGAAAAAATTTCTTCATACAAAAAATTCCGTGCTTTATCGGTACCTAAAATATTAATTACATAGTACTCATATTTTCCAAGTTATAATGGATTTAAATGGTATGGTCAAAATTTCCTTAAAAAGAAAAATTTTCAATATGACTTGGCAGAACTTCAAAAGTGCCCAATGTACATTCAAATTTTATTTAATGATTTAGAATAGATACATATAAACACATAGTTTTTTCAAGTTTTTCTGCTCCTCCTTTTCTGAGATATTCGCAGTTAAAGTGAGGTGTCAATGCATTTGAATCGTATATTAGTTTCATACCGTCCTGTAGAACAAACGCGTTAATTATACATTATGTATATTGTTAAGTGAATAGAATGCGTGCATACTATTGTATAAGGTTGGCTTTTGAATTTTTAAACATAAAGAAGGGTGTGTATAATATACCCCTATAGTCTTACAAAAGAAATCTTTATCTTAAACATGTTTTTCAGAGAAATCTCTAAAGTCAAAGTTACTGAGAGTCTGTTTTGAGTTGTTTGAGAGTATACTAGTGTAGTCCCTACGGACCAACCATTTATCCCGCGTAAATCCTGATGTCATCCCACAGGACAAAGTATATGGATACAATGAAAAACACTTTTGCTAACATTGTTTTGACAAGTCCAATTATGTTCCCCTCTTTCAATATTGTATTATACTGCTGTTTTCTTTGTAAGATATTTATTTGATTATTTGTAAAATGCGCAAAGAACTTGTTATCAGGGGACTCATTTTCAGAAACAAGGAAGTTAATTTTAATATCTATAATGAATAAATTAGTTCGACTATCAATTTATGATAATATTGCATCGCATTATATTGAATAAATAGTTATATAAATGATAATTACAAAACAAGCAAGTCGTCACAATTAAGTGAAATATACAGGGTGTTAAGAAAAAAACTGTCGACACTGAACAGGGATATATAGGAGATCATTTGGTATTATACAGGGTGGAGAATTAATAATGGGCCATAATTCATGGGTACATTTTTGGACCAAAATACGAGAATATAACCAAACATGTTTAGTAAATTGTTGCTGTGGAAAAAGATACAGGATATCAAAAAATGCATAGAAGTGGGTGAAGTCCACATTGCTACAGCGTGGCAGTGAATAGTTCATAAGAAAGTCAAGTAGTTTGCGTAGTTTTCACTCTTTCGTTTTTACTTATGTTCTGTAATTTTTTCAATGAATACAATTTGTCCTATTCAAATTATTTTCAAAGAATTGTTGAAACCTTTTGTGACGGTTTTCTCGAGAGCGGTTGGAATTACCAAGTTCTATCAGGTGTGCACAAGGTTTCGTAAAAAAAGATATTCATCATCAGTTTAGTGTCAGGTACCTTCCAGTTATTATTTCCTTACCAAATTTGGAGAAGATCGGTCAAGAGGTAGTTGTGATATGTCAAAATAAAATACACCTTGTATCTTCTTCCACAGCAACAATTTACTGAAGTATGTCTGGTTATATCATCATATATTGGACAAGAATATACCCTTGAATTATGGCTTATTACACAGACCTGCAAAAACCCATTTTCCTGTTTTTCTTTAGCCCAAATAAGTGATTCCGAAGATTTTTGACATGCTGAACACAATGCCATTGGCCGTTTTGCGCCATTACGTCACAATTATCAGAAAATTACTACCTAAAAATGATACAATGACCATTTCTGCCTATATTCGTACCCTAATAATTGGACAACGATACGAGATTGAGTAAAATAGACGAGAACATCTTATTCAGCTTTCCAGAATCTTTCAAAATCAACAATATCAATTAAAAAAAAACATATCTGTGTAACGGTCACCTTTACAAAGACGTGATAAATTTAAATTATGCTCGGTCCTGTTTTATAGCACTCGCAACTACTATGCTTGGTCCTGTGTTATAGAACGCAATCCTATCGGTTAAATGTGACAAATGTTTGACCAATAGAGTGCGAGCCTAAAACGGGAGAAAAGCAGACGACGCGGTTTTAAGCGGGACAGTGAGCCTCGGGCCAGCAGATAAGACGCTGGGTGAATGTTAAATATAGGGAAAATGTTGAATTAGAAACCGCCCTAATTTGTCAGTGTTGATACCGCTTTTAGTATGGCAACAACGAATTAGTTTGAGAAGGGAAAAATTTGGTTCAGTGAAGTTAGTTTTGATGTGTTAATTTAAAGTAAAGAGTTATTTGTTTACGAAAGTTTCGTAAGAAATTGTGATCAGTTATTGCGAATTATACAAGTCAAAATTCATAAATGAAGTATGACAGCCTGGTAAAGTTGATTAAAATCAACCACTTTCCAGTTACCGTGTACCTTTAAGGGGTACATTGCTTGGTTATTTTTTAAGCTGGTACCAAGCTACATAATGAGCTTGTTCCATGATATTCTTTTTATATGGTTTTTATACTTTTTCACATAGTACTTGATATTCTCATTATACACTTAAAATCTTGTACTATTAACTTTTTCCGTTCTCGAGATATAAGAAGTTGAAATTAGTAATAGTTGCAAAAACCGAGCGCTCATTTGTAACGTCACTATACGCAAGTGACGTAAGAAAAATGGCTTTCTGGGACCTTTCAAATTTAACCTGAAAAGTCGAAAAATATGGAATTTTTAAACGCTGATAATTAAATAAAAACGTCGAGGGGAAGTTCGTTCTATGTGTCTACGGAAAGGAGAAGGTTGGAGATGAATTCTAATCGTAAATTGCATGGTCAAAATCGAAAATTTGTCCCGACAGGAGCGAGAGAAAATTGAAATTTTTTGACAATTCACCAAATTGTACTCCCCTACTGTCAAGTAGTAACCAAAACCAACAATACATCGAAAACACTTGTAATTATAACAAGTAAGGAGCATCAAATCTATTAAAATCGCCGAGTCTATGCGTATAGTGACGTAGCGCCTGGCCACGCCCCATTTTCTCGAGATGGAGATTTGCAATAGTTTTTAAGATACTAAACGTGCGAATAAGATTCTGATTTTTTGCAGATCCATTAATTTATACTTGCACTTTCGATTTATGAAATTAAAAAAAAATGCCGAACAAGCCCATTGCGCATACCGTTAATAATTAGTTTACGTTTTTTGAAGACTTTCCGCCATATTTGTGTACAGTACAAAGATAGCACGTTTTGGTAAACATCTTATAGTGTTAATGAACTTCCTGTCAAGGGCCTAACGTGAGCACGAGAGTAAGTCTTTTTCTTTGGTAAATTATCGTTCTGCATGAGCTTTGTCTTAGATACATTACCGTAGTTCCATGTGATAACAACTTATCTAAGTAGTGGTTCGGATTTTTACCCACGTTTATGACTTATTTCTGACATCCTATAGTCACTTAAGGTGGCCAATCCCTAGAAAGAGACATCCGATTGGGAAATATTTATTATTTTTGCCCACAACTTTTTTTTCTTATTACGTATATTTAAAAAACTATAAGAGTACCTAAGTAGAACCATAACAAGACTATTAATATGAATTTTCAGTCAATAATTTCAGTGATTTGTAAAATAGCTAGATTTAACTTTAAAAACCGCTGCCTAAGGAATCACTACTTCCACATCCAGATTCTTCATCCAAGTCACTTTAAAGGAAATATCTTGACTATATTTGCACTCTAGTATGTGGAAATTATTGGTCATAGAATTTTAATAATATTTGGGGCAGATGTCATAGAAAAGTTTGAGGGGTTGGTTTCTACCATATCCGTTAAAAATGAAGTTTCTAGTTTACCCTACTTATTTTCCACTATTCGCAATCTAACACCTCCCACCCCTTCAATGGAGTCATCTCAATCGGATGTCACTACAATACATACGTGTACTAACTTCCAAGTGAATATCTCAATTTGATGTTATCAATCCCATTAATAATGAAGGGTAGGTGGTGGAGTTTGAAAAATATTATAAAGAAATATGAGGCCTTGGTTTCTAATATATACACCGAATCCCAAATTTCTATACACTTACCAGCTTGATTTACTTATCTCCCCCTACTCCTATTAACCCCAACCCTTCTACGGAATCATCCCAAAATATAATCTAGTTCCAGATGTCGTTATAATACATGCGTCTACCAAATTACAAGTGAATATCTCAATTTTATTTTATCAACCCCTTTAATAATGTAGTAAGGGTAGTGGAAGTGTTGAAAAATAGTATAAAAAAATCTGAGGCCTTGGCATCTAGGACATACACCTAATTTCAAATTGCAGTACTCTTACCAGCTTGTTTTACTTATTTTTCCCTATTTACCTCTACTTACCCCCACTCCTTCAACGCAATCATGTCAAAATATAATCTAGTTTGAGATACAGCTATAATACATAAATGTACCAAATTTAAAGTGAAAATTTAAATTTAATCTTATAAACTATTTTAATAAGGGAGTGGGCGTGCTGGGGAGATGGAAAATACTAATAAAAAAACCTGAGACCTTCGCTACTAGTATATACTCCAAATCCCAAATGTCTGTACTTTTACCAGCTTTCTTTACTTATTTTCCCCTATATACCCCTATTTAACCACAAACCCTTCAATGGAATCATCTCAAAATATAATCTAGTTCCAGATGTCGTTATAATTCATACGTGTACCAAATTTCAAATGAATATCTCAATTTTATTTTATCAACCCTTTTAATAATGAAGTAGGGGTGGTGGGGTTTGAAAAATATTATAAATAATCTGAGACCTTGACTTCTAGTACATATACCGAACTTCAAGTTTCTGTAGTCTTACCAGCGTGCTTTACTTATTTTCCCCTATTTACCCCTATTTAACCCCCAACCCTTCAACGGAATCATCTCAAAATATAATGTAGTTCCAGACGTCGTTATAATACATATTTTATGCGTACTAAATTTCATGTGAATATCTCAATTTTATTTTATCAAGCCCTTGAATAATGGAGTAGGGGTGCTGGGGGGGCTGAAATATATTATTAAAAAATCTGAGGCCTTGGCTTCTAGTACATACACCGAATTTCAAGTTTCTGTACTCATACCAGCTTGTTTTACTTATTTCCCCCTATTTTCCCCTAAACAGCCCCCAACCCTTCAAGGGAATCATCTCAAAGTACAATCTAGTTCCAGATCTCGTTATAATTCATACGTGTACTAAATTTCAAATGAATACCTCAATTTTATTTTATCAACCCTTTTAATAATGAAGTAGGGGTGGTGTGGGTTAAAAAATATTATAAATAATCTGAGACCTTGACTTCTAATACATACACCGAACTACAAGTTTCTGTAGTCTTACCAGCGTGCTTTACTTATTTTCCCCTATTTACCCCTTTTTAACCCCCAACCCTTCAACGGAATCATCTCAAAATATAATCTAGTTCCAGATGTCGTTATAATACATACGTGTACCAAATTTCAAATGAATATCTCAATTTTATTTTATCAACCCTTTTCATATTGAAGTAGGGGTGGTGGGGGCTGAATAATATTATAATAAATCTGACGCTTTGGCTTCTGGTGCATACACCGAATTTCAAGTTTCTGTAGTCATACCACCTTGCTTTACGTATTTTTCGCTATTTACCTCTATTTAACCCCCAACCCTTCAACAGAATCATCTCAAATTATAATCTAGTTCCAGATGTCGTTATAATACATATGTGGACCAAATTTCAAATGAATATCTCAATTTTATTTTATCAACCCTTTTCATATTGGAGTAGAGGTTGTGGGGGTTGCAAAATATCATAAAAAAATCTGACGCTTTGGCTTCTAGTACATACACCGAATTTCAAGTTTCTGTACTCTTACCAACTTGTTTTACTTATATTCCCCTATTTACCCCAAATTAACCCCCAACCATTCAACGGAATCATCTCAAAATATAATCTAATTCCAGACGTCGTTATAATGCATACCTGTATGAAATTTCAAAGAGTATCTCAACTTTATTTTATCAACCCCATTAATGGGGTAAGGGTGGTGGGGTGTTGAAAAATATTGTAAAAAAATGTGAGGCCTTAACTTCCAGTACATACACCGAATTTCAAGTTTCTGTACTCTTACAACCTTGCTTTACTTATTTCCCCATATTTACCCCTATTTAACCCCCAACCCTTCACCGGATATCCTCAAAAAACAATCCAGTTCCAGATTTCGTTATAATATATACGTGTACAAAATTTCAAGTCAATACCATAAACCGTTCCGGAGAAAACGTTCGGACAAAAAAAGGTTACAGACAGACAGACAGACAGACAGACCGACAGACAGAATTTTTTTTTCGCTCAAATTTAAAATCTCGACGTTTCATGACATTCTAAACCTATTTCACGAATAAAAATTTTTGAAAATTTTTTTGCGATTACTATACTTCCAATCCACTACGTGGATGTGGAAGTAAAATTATGATAATATTCCTATTTCGTAGTTTTACTTCCACATCCACGTAGTGGATTGGAAGATAGTAATCGCAAAATAATTTTCAAAAATTTTTATTCGTGAAATAGGTTTAGAATGTCATGAAACGTCGAGATTTTAAATTTGAGCGAAAACAAATTTTCTGTCTGTCTGTCGGTCTGTCTGTCTGTCTGTAACTTTTTTTGTCCGCACGCTTTCTCCGGAACGGTTTAAGATATTGACCTGAAATTTTGTACACGTATATATTATAACGAGATCTGGAACTGTATTGTTTTTTGAGGAAATCCGGTGAAGGGTTGGGGGTTAAATAGGCGTAAATACGGGGAAATAAGTAAAGCAAGCTTGTAAGAGTACAGAAACTTGAAATTCGGTGTATGTACTAGAAGGTAAGGCCTCAGATTTTTTTATAATATTTTTCAACCCCCCACCACCCCTACCCCATTAAAGGGGTTGATAAAATAAAGTTGAGATATTCATTTGAAATTTCGTACACGTATGTATTATAACGATGTCTAGAATTAGATTATATTTTGGGATGATTCCGTTGAAGGGTTGGGGGATAATTTGGGGTAAATAGAGGAATATAAGTAAAACAAGTTGGTAAGAGTACAGAAACTTGAAATTCGGTGTATGTACTAGAAGCCAAAGCGTCAGATTTTTTAATAATATTTTTCAACCCCCACCACCCCTACTCCAATTTGAAAAGGGTTGATAAAATAAAATTGAGATATTCATTTGAAATTTTCTACACGTATGTATTATAACGACATCTGGAACTAGATTATATTTTGAGATAATTCCGTTGAAGGGTTGGGGGTTAAATAGGGGTAAATAGGGGAAAATAAATAAAGCAAGCTGGTAAGACTACAGAAACTTGAAATTCGGTGTATGTACTAGAAGCCAAGGTCTCAGATTATTTATAATATTTTTCAACCCCCACCACCCCTACTTCATTATTAAAAGGGTTGATAAAATAAAATCGAGATATTCATTTGAAATTTGGTACACGTATGAATTATAACGACATCTGGAACTACATTATACTTTGAGATGATTCCGTTGAAGGGTTGGGGGTTATTTAGGGGTCAATATGGGGAAATAAGTAAAGCAAGCTGGTATAAGTACAGAAACTTGAAATTCGGTGTATGTACAAGAAGTTAAGGCCTCAGATTTTTTTATAATATTTTTCAACCCCTCCACCACCCCTACCCCATTAATGGGGTTGACGAAATAAAGTTGAGATATTCATTTGAAATTTCGTACACGTATGTATTATAACGACGTCTGGAATTAGTTTATATTTTGAGATGATTCCGTTGAAGGGTTGGGGGTTAATTTGGGGTAAATAGAGGAATATAAGTAAAACGTTGGTAAGACTACAGAAACTTGAAATTCGGTGTATGTACTAGAAGCCACAGCGTCAGATTTTCTTATAGTATTTTTCAACCTAACCACCCCTACTCCAATATGAAAAGGGTTGATAAAATAAAATTGAGATATTCATTTGAAATTTGGTACACGTATGTACTATAACGACGTCTGAAACTAGATCATAATTTGAGATGATGCCGTTGAAGGGTTGGGGGTTAAATAGGGGCAAATAGGGGAAAATAAGTAAAGCAAGTTGGTAAGACTACAGAAATTTGGGATTCGGTGTATATACTAGAAACCAAGGCCTCAGATTTCTTTCTAATATTTTTCAAACTCTACCACCTCCGCTTCATTATTAATGGGATTGATAACATCAAATTGAGATATTCACTTGAAAGTTAGTACACGTATGTATTGTAGTGACATCTGATTGAGATGACTCCATTGAGGTGGTAGGTTGTAAATAGTGGAAAATAAGTACGGTAAACTAGAAACTTCATTTTTAACGTATATGGTAGAAACCAACTCCACAAACTTTTCTATGACATCTACCCCAAATATTATTAAAATTCTATGACCAATAATTTCCACATACTAGAGTGCAAATATAGTCAAGCTGTTTCCTTTAAAGTGACTTGGACGAATAATCTGGATGTGGAAGTAGTGATTCCTTAGGCAGCGGTTTTAAATCTAGCTCTTTCGCAAACCACTGAAATTATTAAGCGAAAATTCACAGTAATAGTCTTGTTATGGTTTTACTTAGGTACTTTTATAGTTTTTTTAAATACACGTACTAATAAAAAAAGTAGTGGACAAAAATAATAAATATTTCCCTATCGAATGTCTCTTTCTAGGGAATGGCCAACTTAAAGCATAACTGTCTCGTGTGGTTCTTTTTGTGATGACCTTGATGCGTGAGATTTAATGCTTTCTTACTAGACAACATATCTTTTGTAGTATTAATTTATGGAATGACCTATTTAAAATGATTCATTGTATTTTCCTTCGAGCCTTGTAACTAATGGCTAAAATTTATGTTTTTTTTATTTAGTATAAGCATTTTTCTTACATTATTTGTCGATGTATGTCAATTAGTAAATTTGTTAATATGTTATAGCCCGGTGTAAGAATTCACCGTAAGGTCGAGTTGGAAATACGGTATACGTATTGATGTTAACTATAGTAACTAGTAAGGATAGTTTTGTTTTTTACATCACGATGTATCAGTCGTATTGTTAATATATATATTTGTTACATGCGGTTCATTTTATTTATTAGTCTGGTTTCGCTTACTCAAACTTAAGGTAACCCGGTTTTCTTGTTTCTCTGGGTTCTCCAAGAAGATATGTATTAATATAAATAATAGAGTTATACTTAAACGAGGTGGCGCCTGTTTACTTTTTGAGTCGAGTATCTTTAAGCTGCGTTAATAGTTTTTATCGTACCTGTTGCTGCCATCTAGTAAGGAAGACAGATAAGAGCTGCTTTCGTTCGGCAGTGATTCGTAATCATGTTTCATGTGTTGTCTCTGTCCCTACCATGCAATTTTGTATCATATGATTTGTTCATTGAAATCCTGTTTAAAATGTTCACTGCAAACGAAAGCAGCTAAGGGAAGAGAGGGCAATTATTCTGCTAGTTGCGAATAATGTACAGGGTGGTCCATCTAAGCGAAAACGTTGACATAGCGGCTATACGGTTGTAGTAGGAAAAACATTTGAATGCTGATATTTATGTTTAATTTCCAAAGCCAACTTGGTGCACACTGTTCTTAGAGTTTTAGAAATGCAAGGAATGCTTTAATCTAATTTCTTTAAATTATACAGGGTTGATCAGAAAATACGAAATACATTGCGATTTTGCGAGCAATTGGAACCCAAATACTGAATTTGAATACTTATTATCATTGATAATATCACATTTCATTTCCGATAGAGTTATACAAGGTGCTTTTTTTCTCGAAACATAATTTTCACGAATATTTTCACCATTTGATATTCTATTGTTTCCTGACCTTAGTTTCGGAATGCCAAAAAAATACCATATTTTCAGCCTACTTTTTTCCTACAACCGTAAAGCCGCCATCTCAACGTTTTCGCCTAGATGGACCACCCTGTACTTGGGAAACGGTAAATTAGAGTAACAAGAATTAAACGTTATAACTATAGATGACGCAAACATTATTTTGTTTCTTAGTTTAGCAAGAAATACTAGAGTTTTTGTCGGAAGTACATATACAAGTAAATCGGACCTAAATAGCTAATTCCATAGGATTTTGAAACGCTGAACATAATGCCGTTACCCGTTTTGCTCTATGAGGTCAGCTCTTTGAGAAAACATAACCTCAAAATGGATAAACTAATATTTTTATATTATTCAGGTTTCAGTCACTAAGTGGAATATGAGATTATATTTCAGATGGATTTATACGTACTGAACACGAAGCCGTCCATTTTACTTTATCAGATCAAGATATAGAGAAAACATAATCTCAAAGTGAAAAAAGTTGTTTATAATAGACTTGTTTGTGAAGCAGTTAGCTGGAAGTCCAGGCTAACTATTGATGTCCCATCGGTGGTCCCATTTTGTACCGTATGGGCGCAGTCGATTTTCAAATGTCGCAATCAAAAATTGTCAAAAAGTAAATTTTTTCAAATGGCACTTACTATTTTTTTTCACACCATTCGAAAGAAAATAGAATTTTAGGGTGAGTTATTTAAGCATTCCGTATACCTAACTTCACCCCATATCGAGTTATTCAATAAAACTCAAGAAATACCTTATCTTGCCGAGAGATTCCTTACTTCATCAAGTATGCCATGGAAACAAAAGACAGTTGTAATGATTTTTAAAGAAAAATATGGATTCTTATTTAATTACACACAACGCCAACAAATTATTATTAACGAACAAGAACAATGTTGACGAAATTCTGACGTAAATGTTCAATGTGGCCACCATATTTTTGTTCAAATATTCTATTATTCTACTTTCAACAGATTGCGTAGCACATCTTTGCGCCTACCATTTCTGACGCCAGAAATCAATGCAAAATTGAATTTTAGGACCACTTTTATTAACATTGTGTATGTCTATCTACAGTCGTTTTTGAGTTATTGGCATTTTTTGAAAAAAATATTGGTTTTTTTTTCTCAAGGGTAGTAGGCTTTGGAAACAATCATTTCATTTTAATTTTTATTCAAAAATCGTATTGCAATAATAAATAATAACAACAAATAAACAGATTAACAAAATAATTATTTCAATATAAATGCTCAATGTGTGCATCGTTTTCACTGACAGAATTTCGTCAACATTGTTCTTGTTCGTTAATAATAACTTGTTGGTGTTTTGTGTAATTAAATAAGAATCCATATTTTTCTTCAAAAATTATTACAACTGTCTTTTGTTTCCATGGCATACTTGATGAAGTAAGGAATCTCTGGGCAAGATAAGGTATTTCTTGATTTTTATTGAATAACTCGATATGGGGTGAAGTTAGGTATAGGGAATGCTTAAGTAACTCACCCTAAAATTCAATTTTCTTTCGAATGGTGTGAAAAAAAATAGTAGGTGCCATTTGAAAAAATTTACTTTTTGACAATTTTTGATTGCGACATTTGAAAATCGACTGCGCCCATACGGTACAAAATGGGACCACCGATGGGACATCAATAGTTAGCCTGGACTTCCAGCTAACTGCTTCACAAATTTGGTTTCATAATTTTGAAAGGTTTACGAGATACAAATTTGTTCGTAGACTACTACAGCGGCAATTTTATTCAAAAAATTGGACATGTGTCAAAAATTGTAATAGATAAGTTAACATAACTTAGGTTCTCTAACTCAGAATTAGAAGACGAATCGAACCATGTAAAGAAAAATATAGGTTTCCATTTAAAATAAGAAAGTTGGTACCAATATTTGGCATACACTGTATAGTTGGAGGACTGAAAATATTTTAGATAGAACGGGCATGATCGATTATGGCTGCATACCAAATTTCAAGTTTCTAATCCAACTGCAAGTTGAGAAACTTCTAATGAATGACCTACGTGAATCACCCTGTATAGGCAGAAATGGCCTTGTTAGAACTTTTAGGTTAGGTTTTCTCAAAATTGTGACGTGATGGTGCGAAACAGCCAACGGAATCGTTTCACCACATCAAAAACCTTCGGGATTACTTATTTTGATTAAAAGAAAAAGCCTTGCGGTTCGGTGTCATTAATGGTCCACCCTGTATAACTACACTTACCTATTTGATAAATGCTAGGGTTTTCTATTACTACTTTTTAAAACTTTCATTTTTCATCATTTATATAAATTTTAAGTTTAACTCTTGATATTCTGAAATATTTTTTTCGTTATACAGAATAAATAAACTTTCAGCAAAATATTTCTGGTGCTAGGAAAAAAATAAAAATTCACTTATTTGGAAAAAATTTCAGTGGTAGTTTAATGCTGGAAAGGAAGCACGGCAGCGACAGGGCAGTACATTTTAGAAATATTTTATTTACAATTTTCTTTTTTAGATTTGGTTTGTTTCTGTTCTGATCCATTCTCAAGGATATTAAAAAATAAACAAGGTGTCCAATTTCAAATACTTACATAACTTTTTACATATATTTTTTTCTAACATAATACAACACACCACTCAGTTAACATAAATTTCTAAATGAAACACGATGTGATATGAAACTCTTTGTCCATCAACTTTTCTATGACAGATTAATGTGAAATGAATGAAATTTCAACATACAATGGTATTTTAAGAATACTTGATATTGAACAGATCGAAAATCAATAATAAAATTTTTGTACATTTATCCATGAGGATAGGTTTATTTTCATAATATTTTTAGTTGATTAATATTTTAACTAATATTGGTGCACTAACATATGAGTACCTATAAATTATAAAAAAGTGTACACCATAAGTTATACCGAACTTGTCGATTAGAAAACTCAATCAACAAGCAAATGTCTAAGTAATCTATTTCTATTGTGTTTTGATACAATTACTAGCAAATTGAACATAGGTATGGGTATTAATTGCGCATTAAATTGTTAATAATTATATGTATCGGACGCTAAACCCCAAATTAATAATTATGTTTTGTTAAATTATTAGAATTATTTATAGGCTTATAACTTACAGCTGCTGAGGCTCCGAAATTCCCTCCAAATCTCCACTAGCACACACTAAGCACATGACACTACTACACACCTGAATTACAATAATAAAGTATTTTAATTTAAAGAAAATAACTTATTAGTTATTTTCATTCATCTATTATTATAGATTATCCACTTTAAAATGTCCCGAACGATAACAAATCTAATAGAACAGTGAAGCAGTAGTTCAATGTCAGTCAAGAAATCCAACAAAGGCGTTTTTATATCCCTAGTTTTTACTATTCGTTTTTTGCTCTGTTTGTGTATATTTAGACTTTTTATTGACAAATGAAAACAAATGGGCAGATACACTAATTTACTATTTCCATAATTTAACAAAAAACTACCTGAATTAAAGTAAAGTAATATTAATTATTTATCGATAGACTATACAGAATATTTCAGGTTTTGTTTTCAGGATATTAACAAAGTAATGAAATCATAATTACTTCCACATGTACGTAGTGGAAAGAAAATTTAGGAATCAGTAGTAAGAAAATTTCTAACATTTTTTGTTTTAAGTTTTAAATGGTTTGGAATGCCATGAAACTTCGAAATTTAAAAGTCTTTCAGTTTGTTCTCTGTAATATTTTGGGCGCATATTTTCTCTGGAACGGTTTAAGATACCGACTTGACATTTGGTACACGTATGCAATAATAATAATAATAATTTATTAGTCAAAGGTAATTTCCGAAGGGTATTGACATGTCAATTAAAAGGAGATAAACATATGTAAATAAGAAGTATACAAGACTAATCTATACGTAACTTATAACATTAGGAATTAGTCCTAATATATTTAAGAATTTATGTCAAATATGATGTAAGTGTAAGTAATTAAATATAAGTAAATGACATACATAATGCACAAAAGAATATAACAAACAAGTGTACATACACATATATACCAATATATAGTCAATATCATAAAAACAACGTATGACATAAAAAAAATATAAGTTTACATATAATTAAAATCTGTAAAATTGTAGAATGCATTGGCTAAAAGACGCAGTTCTAATTTTGTTTTAAATTGTCTAGTCGGCAATTGCTTAAAACTATTTGGAAGTAAATTGCACAAATTAACTCCAAAGTTAATTCGTTTTGTATAAGCCAATTTCTGACGTGCTGCCTGTATTTTGTCCCGATTACGAGTGTTATAATCATGATTTTCACTATTCTTAATACACTCACTCTGATGTACTTTTATATGTAATAAGTGACAGTAGATTACCTCCGATGGTAAAGTCAATATGTTAAATTTAACAAACCATGGTTTACAACTTTCAAATTGATTCACACCTGCTAAAGTTCTTATGGCTCTTTTCTGAACAACAAAGACGTCTAGAATCTGGTTGGATGTACCCCAGTTAATTAAACCTTATGTCATGACACTGTGAAACAGTACGTGATATGCAATAAGTGCAGCATCTAGATTAGCTTTGTTTTTATCTGTCTAATAGCATATATTTGTTTTGACAATTTCGTAATCAAATCACTTATATGCGAATTCCAAGTTAATCTACTGTCCAAAGTCAGGACTGAAAATTTTACAATGTCAGAAGTATTTCTCTTCGTAGAGAAAAGTGATGTGTTTGTTTTGTTCGTATTTAAGCATGACTTATTTGCATTAAACCAGTCAGAGGCTCTATTTATAATGTTATTCTCTGAGTCGGCAACATTACTGCCAGTATCTTTTAACTGCATCGCTAAAGTAGTATCATCTGCAAAAAGTACTGTAAAAATTGACAATGTCAGGTAAGTCATTTATATAAATTAAAAATAGTAGCGGCCTCAGTACACTACCCTGCGGAACGCCGTGTTGTACTGGCAGCATGTTGCGAAATTGATCCTTACAGAAGACACACTGGTATCTATTAGTTGAGTAAGAATTTATTAATTCAAATGCTACACCTCTATAACCATAAAACTCCAGCTTGTTCAGTAAAATCTCTTTGGAAATACAATCAAATGCTTTACTTAAATCTAGAAAAAGAGCCAGTGTGTAGTTTCCATTTTCAAAGTCATCACTAATAAAATTGACTAGTTCGTGTACTGCCAATGATGTATTTTTAACTTTCCTGAAACCAAACTGTCTGTTGGTAAAAATATTACAAGATTCAAAATAATTTATTATTTTAATAGCTATAATTTTTTCAAATATTTTATTAAAATATGAAGTAGTGCTATTGGCCTATAGTTGGATACATCCTCGACATCACCTGATTTTGGCCATTATTAATTTATTTGGAAATACGCCTGTCACAAGTACCAGATTAATAATATATGTAAGTGGGGCACATAAATATGTTAAGTTTTCCTTGTACATGTCTACAGAGTGACTATACAAATCGGTAGCTTGGGAGTTCTTTAAGGATCTTAAAGTATTTTATACCTCTTCTTCCTCAGCGGGATAAAGAAAAACAGTTACGTCACTTCTTTTAACATTATTATATAAATACTCCAAGTAAGTCGAATTTGATTTAGGCACTTTACTTATTAATTTGTTTGCAATTTGATTAAGAAAAGAATTATGTTGATCAGGAGAAATTAAGACTGCTTCTATTTTATTTTTATTTTTACCAGTATTTTTATTGATAATATTCCAAATAGTTTGTTATTTGAGTCTACAATTTCCTTATTTACTTGGTCTCTTCTTTATTTAATAATAAGCTATTCATATTTATAATAATAGTTTCTTCACAATTACATTATTTATCTAACGCCGCTAGGAAATAAAACTGCTACGCTGTTTAGAAATAAGTGCCTACATATGGGAACTAGGTGCTTTCACAAATGTTAGTTTCTCTTTGTGCGTGAAGATAATACTTGCTTGTAGTTAAAAACATTGTAATTTTAACAACCAGTCGAATAATACCTTAAAATAAGCCATTTAAGTTTGAATTGAAATTTTAAGGCCTAAGACACATCACACTGCGCACTCGTAACGTCATCAGTTACATTGTCAGTAAACAAACGTTATTGTGTATTAAAATCACGTTATTTTGCAAAGTCTTACCATTTTATAATGACAACAAAGTGGTGTTCTGTGCCAAGACACAATGTAACGAAGTGTTTTACCCGATGGCATGTCACGGGCCAGTTCTTAAAGAACGCCTTATACAGTACAAGGAATTAAAATATTTAAAATTATACGCGGTTGTAGAATTGAGTTTTAAAACACAAATACGTCGGTTCAAAAACACGTGTAGAAACATAACTGTTGTTTTCATTCGCAGAATGGAACGGGGAGTAGGGACGGAAGGGTCAGTTAGTCTCGATGCAGGTAAATTATGATGAGAAATTCATTCTAGCCGTGGCCTTGTAGCATACCGCTAGAAGTTCAGTTGTTTTTAGTTTAAAATTAATAGAAAGCTGTTCTTTTGTGAGTTATGGAGTATTATCGTAAAGTAGCAATGTTCTGGTAATCTATACATTGCAATAATGTGAAAATATTCACAAGTAACTTAAATGACAGAGTGAATTTGTAACTAATAGTGGTTAATTGTTAATTTAGATTGTTTCCTTTGATGCAATCAACGATAATTTGTGATTTTAAGTACTTGGTCTGCAGCTTGTACATTGAGTTTTCGGAAGTGCTGTCCGTCAATTGACCTTCATGTGTCCAGGAATGAAACTGTAAGTTTTTTCATTTTATGTACTATGTAGTGGTCAATCAGTCGACGCGCGTGGAAAACAGTACGCCTTAGTGACGTTAAGAACTTGTTTCGTGATTGATTTTTTACTTCCCGAGTGAGATCGGTAGACAATTTGCCGGTTTCATGTTAGTAGCGGACATTTGGCTCGTTGACTTGATTTTTTGACAATTTCGATGTCATAAATAAATAGTGTCATAAATAGTGGCACAGGCATAAATAAATAGTGGCCTAGTTAGTGCGAATTCCCGCGTAACATTTAAGTCGTTGTAGGAACCAGAGAAAGCCGTTGCGCGTAGCATCATTCAGTATTTACTCAAATCCTGTATGAATTAGGTTTTGAAACCTAATGAGGGTTAATTACTGTTTGAAATATTGATTAATGTTGTTTAATTAAACAATTTAATTCTTGTTAACTTAACATTTTTGTACTGTTCTTAATAATTTAAGTTACTTAGTTAGGTTTTCGTAGTAAAGGTCATTGAGCTCAGGCCGAGTGATACATAATATTGGATCTATCTAATTGTATTGTCCAATTACGGATACTGTATTTTAATTGCCTTTGTAACCCAGAACGTTAATAGATTATTTTGTTTTAGTAGTTGTTTCATTTCGTTAAGCTAGCACTCATTCAAACTGGGATAGCTCGGTGTTTCCTTATTTTGCCGTGCCAATTTCTAGTTAAGTGATGAGAAATTTTCGTATTAGTTGATTTCAAGTAACGAAAAATAAGGTGGCGTCCAACTATCTTTTTTTGTTGAGTTTTTCAGAGCCTTATATTATTTTTTTTTGTAATTTTCTGTTAGTGAGTATTTGCCAAGGTAAGTGATAACCAGTATTAAGCCAAGCTATCAAGGATAACCTGCACCCCCAGGTCTTATGCTCTATTGTGAATTTTAATTATGATTGCGGATTAAATATAGCTAAAAAGCAAGGTTATAGGCAAAAATGGATTTAATTAATATTATCCTTCGTTGCCTGTTCCATTTATATTCGAATATTTTTATTTTAAGTCATTGTTATAGATTCCTCCTAATTTAACTGATTTAAACCGTGATGCAGAATTCTGCATTATGTAAAAAATTAAATAAACCCGGCTGTGAGAAGGTTACTTGAAATATTGGAAATAATTTCAAAAATAGACACTAACGGCGCTGGCCAATTCAGCGCAAATATTTTATTTAGACAGATTTGAGTAATTGCTAGCATTCCGTTCCGAACCGCTAGCTAGGTAAGCGCACGCCGGAGGTTTTACATTTACAAGATTACTTTGTTGAAATACGTGTATAAGAGTGATAATTTAAAATAATTCCAATTCAACGTATCAAAACACAATTGCCAATTTTCGAACTGCCACGGTAAATTTAATAGTAAATATAGTTTTTTATTAAAGTAATAATTATTTTCTGCAAAGTGTCTGTTGTATTCTCATGATTTTGTCCAAATAACTATGTTCAAAGAATTTTCTTAGGCCCGTGCCTTGAAAAAGGAACATACATGATTTCGAGAGAATACCCATAAAACTGTTTCCGTTTATATTATTTTAATTTAGACCGTTGGAAATTTCCCAATAACACTATCCTTGACAATATCTAGACTAAAAATTAATCACACAAAATGTCCCTCACATTTAAAAAAAATAGGAATTATTAGATCTGATATATGTAAATGTAGTAACTACTTTAAGGCTGATCCAAACCACCAAATATTGAATTGTTCGGATTATAACTTAGAAAGAGGACATTTTATTACATCCCTTATTAGTCAAAATGTTCAGTTTCCTACTAATTTAGAAAATCTTTTGTGCACTCAAAATGATAATATTAATATGAAAATATACATTTTTATAAAATCTGCACGCATTTTAATTTAGGTAATATTGTTTGTATAAATTTTCTTTTGTATTTAATACATTAGTTAGTAATGTATGTAGATTATAATCGTTGAAAAACCTATTGTTTATCCCCATGTTGAACCCCTTATCTCCGTTGTCTTTCCTTTGATCGTGCAAGTCTTGACAGACCCCTAGACGCATCGTGTCCCTGTTTCAAATTAAAAAAAAAAGAATGTATGTATGTGCGTGTATGTATGTCTATATGTGTATGTATGTATATATGTATATACAAAATAAAACTTGAAATTTAATTAGCAGCAGTTAGTAAGTTTGTAAGTTAAATAACAGTGTTACACAGTTCCATTGTACGATTGTCCTTTTAAATTAACTGTTTTATTTGTAATTAAAACATTTTAATACTTGATTTTAATTAAAACAAATGATCAAAATTTCTGTGGCTAATCGAACAGGTTTTCGGAAGCCAAACCACTTTCAAAAAAAAAAAACAGACCGAGGTTCATATTTCATGAATTAAAAAAATATCCGTCATTTTATCGGGTAGGCAAAAACTGTTTTTTTCTGTTCATTGTCTTTTACTGGAAAAAAAATAACAAGGTTACCTTGATGTGGGTGCCGGGGCATGAGGGAATAGAAGGAAATGAATTAGCCGACGCCCGTGCAAAAAAAGGTGCTGAAGCCCCATTTTTTGGGCCCGAACCGTTTTGTGGCTTATCCAAGGGTCACATAACAGAGGAAATCCTAAAATGGGAAAAGAAACAGAGAGAATCCTACTGGTGGAATACACCAGGCCAAAGACAAGAGAACAAGTTTATCACTTATTCAATAAAGAATGCCACAAGGCTTCTCGAGCTCGATAAGTCGGACTTAAGGCTGAAAGCAGGCCTCTTGACAGACTATTACTCCTTGAGATATCATCTCAAGGATATGGGTAAGATATGTGCAGATACTGCGATACTGAAATAGAAAATGCGGAACATATTTTTTGGGAATGCAAGATGTTAATCCTCACTAGGCCAAAGTACCTAGAAATGGTGGAATTAACACCTGATGATATAGGGATATCAGCCCCCAGGAAAAGCACAAGCTTTGTAAAAAGCCTTGGAGTCCTGGGCAATGACTAACTGTAGGGTAATTCATTTTCTTTGACAGTCAAACGTTAAAAACTATTTCAGAAAGCATCTTTTTGAAACATTACAAAGAATGAAAAGTGTTTATTTTTGCACTTTTCAGCTAAAATAAGCATTTTCAATAATTGATAACAACTTTTTGTTAGTTGGAAAATAAGTTGTTTATAATAATTAATGGACCACTCCAACCTGAAACGTATTCGCATTAATTGAGTCGGGAGGATGTGACATGAATTGGAAATGTACAAAAATTGGCCACCTAATTCAGTATCTACGCATTAAAATAGGGGTAAATCGCAGACCTATTACAAATGCCGTATTAGGAATTACTTGTTTAACCCAAATATGCCAAATGTACTATTTATAGCACGGCCATAACAAGTTTTAACTTGCAAATCTCCAGGGTGTGATTAATATGAGTCATGTTCTAGTTCACTTAGTTTCCTAGCTTTCAGCGTTTGCAGTAGTGGTGCGATTTTTAGCGTGAAAATTGTTCTAAACTCACGTGACAATATCTGTGAATCTTGATGATAGCTGAATTCGGTGTTCGGTTCGAGAGGTAAGCTTGTACTAGTCTTATAAACGATTTTATGATTATCTTTTCTATATGAACTTATGGTGTATGAACTGAAAATGTATCATGCACATACAAATTAAATTATTTTATAATCTCAAATGTTATCTTGTCAAACTTTTTTGAACTGTACTTTTTATAGTACATTAGGAAGATATGCGTCTACAAATAGTAAACTGTTCACAGGGACCTTACACTCGAAGAAGCCCTGGCAATGTTAGAAGACGATGTCAGCTTATCAGAACAAGTCGAAGACATTACGATATTTCCTCCAGAAAGTGCAACTGCCGAAGTGACTGATGAAGACTGAGGCGACGAAAACACAATGAGTATCAATCATTTGCCTGGATCACAGTTGAGGGCTCAAGCTGAAGTGAACATTTAAAAAGTCTTGGAAGATGACGATAGTATTTCATCAGACGATGACTTCCCTTGTCAGAAATACAGCAATACAACAAGAAAACTCCCAAAAAAGTACCAATTAATTATCACTAGGTTACCGTAAAACATTTCTTCAGAGTTTGTCAGCTCGAATCCATCGCAAAAATTGGAAAGCCCTTTAGAATATTTTCTGAAGTACTTTGACGACGAACAGATTGAACTGATTGTTACTGAAAGCAATAGATACGTTCCACAAAAACCGCAGACCGAATATAGAAAATTTCGAGGTAAAGAATTTTATTGGTGTACTAATCTTCAGTGGCTACATGCAAGTTACAAGAGGGCGAATGTTTTGGGAACGCAAAAAATATAGTCACAATCAGTTTGAATGCAAATGATAATATTGGGAAAATCAAACCACTTTTTGAGCACTTGAATAGAAAATTCATGGAACATGCTCCTGTTGAAGAAATGCATTTTGTGGACGAAGCCGTGGTACCTTATTACGGCCGACGTGTCTGCCAACAATTCATTCCTAATAACCTCATAAGATATGCCGCTTTTAGACTGAGGTACATCAATTGGTTTGAGCCGTACTAGGGTGCTGCAACGAGTATAAGTAAAAAGTATTTAGATTTGGGAGTCGGCGCAGGAGTTGTTCTGGAGCATGCAGATGCATTGCGTAGAAAATGGACAGACAAAAGATTTCACATATTCTTCGATAATTTCTTCACATCGATACCAGTAATGAAAGAACTCATAAATATGGATTTGCATGCTACTGAAACCGTCAGAGAGAAAAGCTTGTTTAGAAGCATTCTCATTGATTCCAAATTTTTGAAGACACAGAAACGAGGTACCTATGACAAGGGAAATATTAAAAATGAAAATATTATTGCTATCAAGTGGCATGATAACAATATTGTATGCTTCTGTTGTAACGCTTTTGGTGTCCAACCTATCCGCTCGGTAAAGAGATATTCACAAAAGGAAGAGAAAAATATTCAGGTATTTCATTTATTACCTTCTTGTCACATCGACCAATTTGTTAAAAAATTTCCAGGTAGATCAGCCTCATGTGGTTAGTTTCTACAATGCAAATATGAGAGGAGTTGATCGTTCTGACCAGAACATCAGTCTATACCGTGTTTCAATTAGAGGAAAGAAATAGTACTTCCCGCTCATCGTATATTCAGTAGATATGGCGATACAAAATGCCTGGCAAAAACCCTGGCTAGATCGGGGAGATCTGGACCAATTATCGTTTAGAAGAGGAGTTGCTGTCTCACTTCTGTCTCAAATTAAGAAACATTTAGTCTACCAAAAAGGCCATTTATCCTCGCGGATAATTCATATACGCTATGATCGAATGGATCATTTTGTCATTAAACAGGAAAAACAAACACGCTGTTGCCAATGTTACTAAAGAGAAAAACCCCGGTGTGTAAAATGTGACGTTGTGATACATGTAAAATGTTTTATCTAATATCACACTAATTAGAATTGACAGATATGTATATGCCTAATGTACTATGTAAAGTATACTTAAATTCTACTCTATATAAAAAATTTCAAACTTAAAAGGGATATTTTTAGCCCTCCAAATGAACAGGCTATGTATACTGTATGAACAAAAATGCTACCATAAAGTTTTAGGCATAGAGTCGGGTACAATTCAAACTGACGTGTGTCATGGCCGCTAAAACGTCTGAACTAAGATTTTATTTAAAGCATAAGAAATACCAGTAGTTCTCAAACAGTTCTCAGCAATGATATCGCTAAATAATTTTAAAAATATATAAAAGATACTAGGTATCATAAAATGTTAAGATTTTTAATTTAGTAACTTCATAATTTTAGTGGAATTCTGATTATACAGTGTCCATAAAGTTGGCTACATATGGGAAAAAATTGTATTTTTTACATTTCTAAAAAACTCTATTGGGGGTTTGTTTATGCATGACACATGACACACAGTTGGCGGTGGTACCGAAAAATGGGTCAAATTTTTAAGATATCGAAAAATTTTATGAATAAAAAGTGCATATAGAATACAACAAGGACTCCATATAGTCGCGTCATTTTAGCATGAAAAATCTGAAAACCTCAAAAAAAGGTACAGGGTCAATTGACTTAATTCTTGTTGCAAAGAGTTCAGAAAGGCATTTAAAAAAACAGTACCTTTTATTTTTTGGCGGAAATGTTTGCTTTCATTTCTTTTCCGATAATTGGCCAATTTAATTAAATTAATTGAAAAATTTGTTATCATACACAATATGCCATATAGTTAAACGAGGTTTCTGGGGTCGCTGATCACCAATCTGAAGTCCAATTTGGGAAATTCAAAATGGCGGACCGGAAATCGGGCCATCTTCATAAGAAGAATGAGAATGGATATCTTGGCCTTGAAAATCTGTACTCGGGTGTTTTCGGGGTCCCTGATTATGAATGCGAGGCCTAATTTGGTAAATTCAAAATGGCGGACCGGAAGTAGAGTCAATTTATCAGGAAAAATTTATATTTTGTCGTTCTTGGGTTGAATATGAGTACTCAGGGGTTTTTAAGGTCGCTGATTACGGATCAGAGGTCCAATTTACGAAATTCAAAATGGCGGACACGGGAGGAACAGTCAATCTCTTCGAAAAAAATCGTATTTTTTACTTTTTCGGGCTGAAAGCATGAAAAATAAAAAAGTATTTCCTGAAAAATATACTACTTCCGGTCCGCCATTTTGAATTCTGCCTAACTGGACATCAGATTCGTTATCAGCGACAACGAGAATCTCCGAGTCCCCCCCTCGTTCAGCCCAAAAAAGAAAATAATACGAGTTTTCAGGAGAAATAGAGTGTTATTTCGGTCCGATATTTTGTATTTCGTAAATTGGGCCTTTGATTCGTTATCAGAGACCTCAGAAACCCCCGAGTACTCATTTTCAGTCCAAAAGCGAAAAAGATACGAGTTTTTCTTGATAAATAATGAACTCTACTTCCGGTCCGCCATTTTGAATTTACCAAATCAGACCTCAGATTCGTAATCAGCAACCTCGAAAACCTCCTAGCACAGATTTTCAAGACCAAGATATCCATTGTCATTTCTTATGGAAAATGGCCCGATTTCCGGTCCGCCATTTTGAATTCCCCAAATCGGACTTCAGATTGGTGATCAGCGACTTCAAAAACCCCAGAGTAACCATTTTCGTCTAATTCTATGGCATATTGTGTATGATAACAAATTTTTCTATTAATTAAATTAAATTGGCCATTAATATTGGCCAATTATTGATCCAAAATTTAAACGAAACATTTCCGCTAAAAAATAAAAGGTACTGTTTTTTCTAAATGCCGTTCTGAACTCTGCCACAAAAATGAAGTCAATTGACCCTGTACCTTTTTTTGAGGTAAAATGCCAAAATGACGCGACTAATATACATATATATCGATTTTGAAGCAGATATGAGGAAAATAAAAAAGTGCAAATTTTACCCCTACCATTAATTACTATATGAAAAATCATAAACTCTTGTGTCTATTTCGCAAATATTTGATTAGTTTCGACAAAAACTGTATGTATTTTAGTTGAATAAAGGTAATTTGCATGTAAAAAAAAGAAACGAACCCCCAATATAGTATTTTTTAGAAATCTCAATAATACAAATTTTTCCGATATGTAGTCAACTTTACGACGGACATATAGGTTCGGGCACAAATGAAACTGATAACAAAAAATGAATTGCCCAATTCAGTCAATAACAATGAGTGATCAGAAAAAGAAATCAAAGACTAATATTGCTACAGTCCAGCAAGAGACACGGGAAGGTTTGGGCATTTCTTGCCAGGAAAGGATAGGATCGTAGTATTAGTAGGGGAAACGATGTCAGTAAAAATAAAATATTTCATATAACAAAAAAAAATCTGAAATCTCTATGAGAATAACGAAAATAAATTATTTTTCTTTTAGCGGTAATAAATAAAAATTCTAGTTGACAAAATAAAAAAAGACACATTTTTGGGGAAAATAAAGTTTTAACAAAACTCGAGGCGCAGTTTAATAAAATAAAAATTATAGAACAAAAATTATTAACTTTTAATAGAGCTTAATCGAATGAAAAAAAAAAAGTAGAAGTGATGGGGATCTATCCCGCACCAGCCCCATTTATATTTATTGCATCGAGCATCTTACCGATTGAGCTAGGCTAGCTACTTTGTTCTGCCTTAAGACGTGTACTATGTACGTAATAGAAAATTGTAAGACTTAATGGTTTGATATTGTCCGTTTAACGGATGAATATCCACTATTTACCACTAAAAATAATTTAAATATTTCATATAAAGACGTTTTTCATATTTAGAGTGGTGTTAGTTCACGGAAATAAATAATATTCGTCGTCAAATCACACAGTTTGAGAATCGCTGAGCTTGTGACTATGTTTCTCACTCCTCAGTGTGCATTTCATATTTCCGTCTCAAAAGAAGTGGGAAAGAATCTTGGTAGACATACATTGACAATGTCTTTAGGCTATGGCTTTAAGTTTGTGTGCAAGAGATAGTGAAAACGTATGTGCAATATTAATTCATACAACGGTCTTTTTAAACTTGACCCGACTCTATCTGGATAATTACATGTAAAACGTAAATGGAGCGAACGAAATGTGTTTTTTAACGCGAATCAAGAAACTAATAAATCCGATAATGTGACCGCCAATCATAGCCTGTTTTGCATACTCGTTGAATTATTAAAACTTTTTATTATTTATGAAAATTTTAATTTGGTGTACGATGGAATTCTGTTTAAATATAAAGAAGTGCTTTAGTATGGCAAGTACTTCATTTTAATAACACAAAAAAAGCAAATTTGCATACAGTGAAAACACCCAATTCATAAGATACGGAAGCTTGCTACAGTAAAAATACAGCATGCACAAGTGAATGCCGGTTTAGTGAATTTTATGCAACTTAAGGTGGCCATTCCCTAGAAAGAGACATCCGATAGGGAGATATTTATTATTTTTGCCCATAACTTTTTTTTCTTAGTACGTATATTTAAAAAAAATATAAGAGTACCTAATTAGAAGTATAACAAGACTATTACTGTGGATTTTCACTCAATAACTTCAGTGGTTTGCAAAATAGCTCGATTTAAAACTACGAAATAGGAAGATTAACACAATTTTTAAATTTAAATCGAGCTATTTTGCAAACCGCTAAAATTATTGAGTGAAAATTCATAGCAATAGTCTTATTATGGTTCTACTTAGGTACTCTTATAATTTTTTTAAATATACGTACTAAGAAAAAAAAGTTATAGCTAAAAATAGTAAATATTTCCCTATCGGATGTCTCTTTCTAGGGAATGGCCACCTTAAGTATACTTTAACGAAGTACATTATACCCTCATGTTTTTACCTAGGAGTTGTTAATTTCACTATTGTTGTAGTAATGATGTATGTGGATATTATGTTCTTAGAAGATAGGTTTAATGCTTAATGGGGCCTTGCTAGGAAATATCGTATTTTCACATTTACAACAGCGCGCTCGTAACACGAAATCAAAAGTAAAAGCACAATATAGCTTTATAATAAACAAGACTAATTATGATAAATGAGAAACTCTATAATGGAGTTTAGCTTGCCTAATTATACAAGCATATTTAGTAAACAAGTGAAATTTTCATCTGCTGACTTTGTTTACAGATATTATGTTGTAATATACGATAACTTACCTTCTGATTAAAATATGCTACTCTAACTGAGTGAAGCTGAAATAAGTACAGGTTAAAAGCGAGTGGGATAGCGCATCGAGTGGTCCTTACTAGATAATATCATATACTATCAAAGATACATTTCTTTGAACAGATTGAATTATTTAAACCCCTGTTCATCCTGTTCACCCTATCACTATGAAAGGAAAAGTCTTTAACGGATTTGAACCACCGATTTCTCGACCACAAATAGTACAGTTTACACACTAGCTCAGAGTGCAACTAACAAAGGGGGCTCGTATCAGGTGGTCGTATACTATTTCTCTTCATATTATCGTTTTCTTACCTATCTTCTAATTAATTTTTATGTGATCTGAAATGGGTTCCCATGATTCAATACTTCTTTTACACACTCAGCGTGGCAGGTAATATATGAGTAACTAGTAGTTAACTAGCTTCTCCCCGCCTAGTTCCTCGTACTCTTAGCTTGAGATCAAGGAGTCCCGGGTTCGAAACCTGGCCAGGATGTGGATGTTTACTGACGTCTTAATAATATATTACCGACACGGTAGCTGTGGGCTAGTTCACGGTTGAGTTGCACAACGGAGCCAGCTGTTGTTTCCTCTGAGTTTGAGTCTCAGCCGAGGCCAATGGTAGTGAGGCAAGGAGTTATTGTTGTATTGTTAACTGTGTGCCTATTCTGGTTGAGTGGAGTAGAATAGCTCCGGCTAAACTTTACCAGGACGTTAATATCAGGCAAAAATGAGAAGATAATTGCAATTAGGATTACCGACGAAATTAATTATCTAATTTTGTTACAGTCTATTTTCGTATCTGTACAATTAAATTTGAATATCGTAATATGCTATCGTTTTAGTCGAGGTTATATATAGTATAACTGGTTGCCTACCGTTCGTGCTCCATGTGAGCCACGCACAGTGAGGTTGGCAACGCGTTGCTGGCAACGCATTGCTAGCAATGCACCGTAACTGTACCTAATTAGGAAGCTAGTTTCGAACGTCTCAATTATAACCTTTTCAAGACCGTTATTATCAATTAAACTTATTGTTTTGTTATTGGAATTACGAAATACTGTATTATGTGTGAAATAAAGACGTCATTAAGGGAGATTTATCAGATTTGTGGGTTATGTTGTATGGTGTTCATTCGGAACGTACCCATGGACAAAGTTTTAGTCATTCTCAGATTTTGAGAGAGGTTTCCGTCTGGGCCATTTTTGGGGATTTTTTCCGTTTGCCGGCTCGAAGAGAAGTTGTGTCACTGAGCACGTGGATAGCATTTTGTGAATTTGCTCCTTTAATGGGATTTAGTGCTGTAGTTACAAATTAGCAGTATTTTATTTTGATATTTTTATTATTTTCTATTAGGAAGCACTGCTACGGAATTTTCCGGATAAATCAACTTGCTGGAAGCACATGGCAAAGGAATTCTGAAAGCCCACTCAACGTCTAAGGTATACCTCTAAAATCTCTTTAGAAAATAGATTTGTAACATTCGTTATTTCTTTATTGCAGGGCTTTTTGGTTTTCTTGTTCTTTTTGTTCTTTTTGTACCTTTTGTTCTTTTGGTTTCATTTTATCTTGGACTTTTACTGGCATCGCATCATGTATGTTTGACCCCACATCTTACCTGTTGGATTTGTACATCTGTATGTGAATTTGGTTTTACTGAAACTTGGTTGGCAAGATATTTGGTGAATTTGGAATCCTGAGTGTACCGGTGAGACTCTCCTGCCTGGTTCCCTTGGAAGCTACGCTCCCCTGATGGGCCTAGTGATTGCATTGTGAAATCTGCTGGAGGTAAGCGTCATTGAATAGCCTAACGAGGGACCTTATATCACATCCCACCTTCTACGTGAGGCATAGAGAGCTCGTCAGTTTTATTACGGTACTAATTACACGTTAAAGGTAAATTGTCAGTAAATATTTTGCATATGACCAATTAAATTTTAGTAGTTTTGAACACCACTCTTACAAATTTTTCACAGACAATTTAACCTACCGTCACTAAATAGTTCACATTATTTTGTTCATTTTATGCCATTATTCAGTATTTTATGTAATCGTCCAAGCCAATATATTTTGGGGGGTCATATTTTGCCTATTATTAGTTAAGATTTTATTAGTTTTAAGTTATCATATGTTTTGTGTTAGGTTAAGTGTGGGCTACACATCACAAGTATATCGATTGTGTGTAATGCTATTTCTGTGGGTTTTGGCTGTAAGCGTACCTATATATAATCATTAAATCTGTTATAATAAGAAGCGTATTTGTTTTCACCAGCGTACATTTAAAGCCTCAATTTGTCGAATCCACTCCCCAGGCACTTGTTTAGTCGGCCGTGTGAGCCTCTTTCGCCACCAATTAAATGCAGAGAGGGGACTGCACGTAAAACATAAAAATTTTGTTCAGGGCACAGGGTGACCACCCTACCCTGCTGTATTGCTGATATATCAGCCTCTAAAATATTTTTTTTTTACACATTCCCCTTTTATCTGGGAGCCCTGCAACAATTTAATGCTAAAAGATATCTCATTAACTTACTCATATGCATATTATTCTCTTGATAGCAAGTCAAATAAATTTCTTTTGTTGTATAAATTCCGAATTTAAAATTCACATTAGCATGAATTTAGAGACGCTTGTTAAGCTCTTGTCTTATCTTCTGTTTGTTCATACCCTGCTTACCGAGGTGTTTCCCATAATTTCATACGCTATAATTCTGTAAAATATGCCCCATAACATGCGGCAAATGACTCTTTCTAGCCTTGAGTTTTTCTTCATTACTCCTGTTTGTAAATAAGGTTTGTCGGTAAATAGGAAGCTTGATTATTTTTTACAACTGCGCTTTTGCAGTGACTGAATATGTTATTACAGTAAGAAAAAATTGAGCTTTGGTTCAATTTGATCCGTTCATATAATTAATATCAATAAAAAACAGCTTTTTTTAATAATAATAATAATAATAATAATAATAATACTTTATATCATTTAGACCTGCTGGAATACAAGTATAGGACACGCCAGAAATGAATATAACAAGTAAAGAATTTATATACTAATAAGTAGTAGTGATAAGTAACAGTGAAATCATGGTATATATGTAGAATATTACTTTCACATAGCCATAAAAGAAAAACAAAAATACAATCCAAATCTTTGACAAAAATTAATTAACTAATTACATAAAGAACACATACTTAATATCACTGAATTGCATGAGTCAGACGTCAAGTAGTAGTACAGAAGTTGTTATGTTATATTCATGATAAGTGTAGAAGCATTCCTTAATCAGGAATTTCCGAACCGCACTTTTAAAGCAATTGAAGCTGGTAACATCTTTGATTTTATTAGGTAAAAGTTTATACATCTTGATTGATATAATAAAAAGACCTTTATCTATTTGGGTTAATCTACAGACTGGTGTACAAACCTTACTGCTGCCTCGAGTGTTATAGTTATTTATATCATTATATTTTGGTAGTTGATCAATGTTTTTTCCTTACATAGCATACTGCTTGCAAGATGTACATACAGTAGACGGTGAGTATCCCAAGCTGCCTAAAATACGGTTTGCATGATGTTGTGTAACCTAATTTAAACATGCTTCTCATTATTCTCTTCTGCATGAGAAAGACTTTTTGAACTCCTGTACAGTTACCCCAGCAGAGTAAACCATGTGAGAGTATTGAGTTTACACAACCATAATAAAGAGTCTTGAGTGTGATACTATCGACAGAGTTCCTAATTTGTAATATTGCAAAGTTCTTGATAGCTAGGTTTTTAACACACTTTCAATATGTCTTTGCCAGGATAAATGACTATCCAACTGTATACCTAAAAATTTTACACAGTCATTTTGACATATGGATTTATCATTCCCTCTAACCAATACACTCAATTTATTTTTATTTTCTACTGGTGTAAATATCATGAGATCGGTTTTTTTGTGGGTTTAGAATCAGTCCATTTTTAAGACACCATAATGTTATTTCATCTACACATTTCGTAGCAGTTTTACTAAATCTATCAATATTTTCAGCAGTAATGACAGCTGAAGTATCATCAGCAAAAAGAGTTAAAAAACTATTTCCATATACATTATCAATTATATCGTTAATAAAAATTATAAATAATAATGGACCCAGCACACTCCCTTGAGGTACTTCTGTCAATACATTTACATTTTCAGAGAGATATGTCTTCTCATCTTGTATAATTTTTACAGTCTGTGATCTCCCCTTTAAGTATGAGTTTATCCATCTTAATACCATACCACGAATACCATATACCTCAAGTTTTTTCGATAATAGTTTGTGATTTATACAGTCAAAAGCCTTTGTGAGGTCACAAAATATACGGGACGATTTTAAGTTGTTATTAAAGTTGGTTAGAATTTTTTCATAAAAGGAGAGAACAGCATCCTGTGTCGAACGGTCTTTACTAAAACCATACTGTCTCTTTGTTAATATTTTATACTTTTGAAGAAAGTTTGTTAATCTAATTTGGAAAGATTTTTCAAATATTTTTCACCCGCGCATTGCTCCAAATATCCCTATAATAGGACTGTCATTTTTTGGTTTCTAAAAATCATTAAGGGGTAGAACAATAATATGCAAGTTTCATTTTCTATTTATTTTAATAATTTCTCTGCGTTTCTGATTTTTCAATTTCAGTATCAAGCGGACAGTGTCACACACTGCGCGGCTAGCCCTTACCACCACTACCAGCATTTCCGCTGCTCTGTTATATTCATTTAAACATTGCATATGTTTTCGGTAATAATAATGATAATAACAACAATTATTATTATAGAAAACATTCGCGATGTTTAAATGAAACGGCGTAATGAGACTGATAAGTTTCATTCTTTAAACATATTTTCTCCAATATGATGGATTGTTGGTGATTTATTATCTATTTAGTGTATACATTATTGAGAGCAAAATTGTAACAAGAATAAAGTAAGTATACAATTTCTAATAATGTAACGGGCTAAGTTCACACAATAAAATACTACCGGAACCTGCTTCTTAAAAGTTCTTTAAAGATTCATTGGGGGATTTCCTGAAATTTACTTTCCCAATAAATCAATAAATCGCTTAATTATATAAATTCCGCTGACTGTGAAATAAAAGTCGTAAAGTACTTTTCCTTAGCTGTGCGGAAATAAAATTCTAAGACTAAAAAGAAAACTTGGTCAATGACTACTTGTCTGAAAGTTAATTTCTCAAGTTAGATGGTATTTTCATGTATAACTTACGAAAAAGTTCACTAATGCAAACTCGTATTATAATTTTACCTTTTTCAATAATGCTCTTGTAAAATTAGACCATTGATTGCTGAAATATTGAGGAGAGCCCTAATGTACAGGAAAAGGAATCATTACCCATCATCCATGAAAAGCAAAAGGGATGGTGTTACATTATACTCAAATACTCTGCGTTTCGCCAGCCATATTGATCATCATCTGAAGATGATGAACACAGTTTTAATCAACTTCTGATAATATTAATATTATTTGCGTAATATGCGTCTAATAATCGCACTATATTAAATATAATTTTCAAGTGTTTAACTGTTTCTGAAAAATTACTTTGTGGGCAGTGTTATGTTCACTTCAAGGTCTCGACTCATGAAATTACTGCACCGAGTTCTAGTGAAGTCAATGAGTCAGAATGTTGGCCCGATTTTGTTACAAATGAGGAACTCAACGGGACCACCCCCCCCCCCACCGTTTGCAAGGATGCTGAACAGAAATATGAGGATAAAAAAGTTTTTATTCTGGGCAACCCCTTCATGCGGCCAGAA